>OW028706.1:13050846-14251682 GCA_932294345.1 Pandemis cinnamomeana | reverse complement strand
GTAGATAAATAATAAATATGTAGGAGTTTATTTTGCACAATAAGGAGTTTGTTTTACTTACTATTCAAGTTAATTTTTTACTTATTGATCTCTAGAAATTCACTTACAGTTCTGATTATTTATTTCTTTATTTATCAATAAAATGTTACACATTACCGTCTAAAACAGTGCTCTGTATGTATCTCCAGATTCATTAGCAGTTGATGACATCTTTTAAGGATTGAATATTATATTTACATATTTTAGTTCAACTACTTATACTTAGGAACTACTTCTCCAGTATGTCTTCATCCTGTGTTATTGCGTCTTTTCTGAATCCTCATCCAAGTGCCCACAATGAGGGCTGAGTTGAATGTCTTTATTCTTGATTTTTTCTTCCTAATTCTTCTTAAATTCACATTAACACGAGTTGATTTACGACCGAGAAATCAGAACGTCGGTCACGGAACGAATAAAATAACCAAGTTTTCCGCACCAGATTGTATATTTTAACCGCATATATGTAAACTACAGAACGTAGACGTTGAATTTGAACCTACCATTCTGTAGTCAGTGATAAGATAATAATAAAATTGTAAATTGCGACGTAATTTCGTACCGCCTATTAGCGAAAGCACATTACCTCCATACCTGTTCAATGAGAATTCTCTAGGTACTTGTACTTATTCTATTTGAATAATATTGCCGCATACATACCTTACGAATTATCCGAACAAACCTTAGGTATTCGAAACAATCTACAGGAATGTATGAAGTTTTCGACCATCCTCAATTCCGCTGATTTAACACCAAACATCACTGTAAACCCGTAATTATGTTGAATATAGTTAATATAGTGAACTATCAATAAAACTGCTGTATTTTTATTATTAATGAGAGATTATAAAGCGACCTTGGCGCGCACTCAAAGCGTAATGACATTGTCAACATCTGTCAAAAAGAGAGAGGTTGTTTTGTTTTTTTTTTTAGCTTTAAAGATAGTGACCTGGGCGCTGTGCGATCAGCGCTACTACATGTAAATCGTCTCGGACAAGGAGAAAAGTATAATTCTACGCAGACGAAGTCGCGGGCAAAAGCTAGTAATATTATAAACGCGAAAGTTTGTAAGTATGGTTGGATGGATGGATGGATGTTTGTTACTCTTTCACGCCAGAACTGCTGGACAGATATTTGACATTTAAATGTATTGTATTTTTAAAAAGGTGACAAATAAATATATCTATCTATCTATACATATATTCAAAAACGGCTGGACCGATTTCGCAATTTTTTTTGTAGCGTTCGTTATTTTCAGGAGAAGGTTTTCATCTAAAAATATTTTGAAGATTCTTATGTGACTGGTACGGGGGCGAAGCCGCGGGCTGAGCTAGTTACAGTATAAATACCAAAGACAAAGATGAATAAAACAAGTGACATCACTTGTTATGAATGAACGTACGCGATCATTCATGCGATCGATTAGACTCTCGATGTATGGCTCTATTACAATCAATATTATTATGATATTGAAATCATTCTAACAAGTTACACAGTGAATTTAATGTATTCCTGCACAATACTCTTTTATATTCTCCAATAAGGGAGACCAAAGACAAGTGGGTCATCTTTTAACCGCTGCGCATGGACAACTGCAAGTTTCATACATACATATATCACGTCTTTATCCCTTACGGAGAGACAGAGTCTAAGGTGACAAAACCTTAAGGCCACGTTTAGCATGATTGTGGGCGTATAGGTGGAATGGGGAATCAAAATAGTGATGGGTTGCTAGCCGCATCGCCTTAACTTGGTTCCTCCACAGGAAGAGAACCAGCTGATACATAGTCTTCCATGCTGGTCTGGGAGTAAAGAAAAACATAGAATATACCAGTCGCTTCTCATCCCTCGCAAATGGTAAAAGCCCATCGAGGGAATGAGCGAAAATCTTAGAAACCATGTTATAGCGATGCGGCTAGCAACTCATCACTATTTTGATTCCCCTTTCCACCTATACGCCTACAACTATGCTAAACGTGGCCTTAAGGTCTTGTTACCTTAGGTTCTGTCTACCCCGTAAGGGATAAAGACGTGATTTACATAAATCACGTCTTTATCTACGTCGTCTCTATCACGTCTTTAGTCTTTCACGTATACATACATATGTATGTATGTATGTATGTATTTATTTATTTATATGGTATGAAAACTCCAAGTGAAAGAAGTGATGGATAACAGTGATGGGTTAGCCGCATTGCCTATAACATGATTCCTAAGATTTTCGCCCACTCCCCCGGGCTACTACCTGCGCGGGAAGAGAATCAACTGGTACTTTCTGTTTTTCTTTGCTCCCAGACCAGCATGGAAGAAACTGCTTGGTCCACTTAAACCTCTTAACCCAATGAGGAATAAATAATTATGATTAGTAACCAACCTCAGTAGGAAGCTACACTGCAAGTTGCATCATCGACAATAATGCACATTGTAAGTAGGTCAGTGTAATTATTTATAAATCATTCTCCATACTAAATAATATGCCTCATTGTGTGGAGAGAGAGTCGGTAGTCCAATGAGCAGCTCATAAGTGACCGTAGATGGTTGCTACTGAAGCTGAAAGGGGCCTGTCCGTCTTTGATATGGGTACGTGATAGAATGAGCGATTTCTACGTACATTGCTTGGTGCAGACGCTGATCGTGAAACTGTTGATTAGGAAAACACGCAATGCTTAGCCTCACCTGTCTATTTGACATTTAACTTAATACTCGCATTGCGTTTGGTTCTTCGTGCAGCATTTAATGAGATAGGTACTGTAATTGGTTTTGTAAAAGATGTATATCAGCTTTCACAGCGTTCTATGTAATTTATTTTATATGATGCCTCAGCAACCGATATCGGCTCTTAATGATCACGTCCGGGTAGACAGTAGAGTACAGGATAACAATCTAAAGGCATGATTGTAGGCGTATAGGTTCATCATCATCATCATCATCTCAGCCATTACAAGTCCACTGCTGGACATAGGCCTCTCCTTTAGACCTCCAATAAGACCGGTTGGAAGCGGCTTGCATCCAGCGCGATCCTCCGATCTTAATGAGGTCATCGGTCCACCTTGCCGGTGCGTGGTCTCCACTCGAGGACCTTTCGACCCCATCGGTCATCCGTCCTCCGTGCTATGTGCCCTGCCCACTGCCATATAGCGTATAGGTTGCTAGCCGCATAACATCATGATTCCTAAGATTTTCGCGCACTCACTTGACATCCCGAAGAGAATTTACGATCTGCACGGGCAGAGAGGCAACCTGAATCTTAAACAAATAAACACGACATAAATATGTGATTTCATTTTATAGAAAACGCGTAGTCCTTTACACTAGTCTCTAGTTGAGTCATACGTACATTTCTATACGGATCCACCATTTTAATGGCGCCGTGTATGGAATACGGAATGATGCGTGACAAACTGTTAGGATTTTCCCGTTTACCCACTTTGAAACATTTCACGTACAGCGAGATCATCTTGGGACGCATGGGACTGGTCATAAAAAGATACGATTGTCATTCTTCGGGGTAAACATCTGACCTTTGCCTTCATTCATAAAAAGAAGCTTATTTTTTTTTAACAAAACAATCGCCTTAAAAATCTCAAGAAAAACTAAAAAATAGTACTTACAAAAAGCTACCATAGAAATTTAAATTTACAGTACCAATATGATAAATCGTTAACCTTTTCGACGCCAACGACACATATATCAGCACCGCAGGTTCAACGCCAACGACCTATATAAACGTCCATTACTTCAATGCAAAAGCAACCTTCTTTGAATTGTATTAAGGTTTAACTAAGGCATCGCAATAAAGAAGTCTGGCGTGTGGGTGACGTCTCTTGTATTTGACGTGCCGGCGAAAAGGTTAAAAGGTATATTTGACACCCTGTACATGTACATTTCGGTGTGGTCTCAGCCTCACGTATACCAAGTTCCAAATTAGAAATTTGCATCATACCGGTCTTTTCACTCTCCCATTAAACACTATCCGTGCGTGTGCGCCGGCATGATACGAAACTCGATTTTATGGTTTTATATCGAAGGTTTTATAGTGTAACTCCTGGCAAGTTTTGCAAAGCGTATTCATAATTACACATAAACGGATAACTCACGGCAGCGAAACGACCACTGCGCGCCAGCGCTCTGTTCGCGCGGCTGTTCGACGCAACTGACAGCGGCGCACAACTACCCTCGTTTTCATTGTCATTTTTATTATTGTCGGGGCGAGCGCTCCAGGAAGAAGGACTACGAATTAGTCCGAAACATGTCAAGCATTAATCGACTTTTATACGTGAATTATCCGTTTATGTGTAATTATGATTAAGTCTCACGGTGGTTTCATGTTGAAAGCGTATTCAATCAAGATTTGAATCAATTTCACACTGTGTATGTGTGTAATGAAAGAATGCCGCAACTAAACAACTAACCGAGAAGGCTGGGTGACTAATCGTCACTGTCAACAAACTAGTTGACGATATGACTAAACTAAGACAATGACTGCATGTTCCTAGAATATAAGCCCTAGGCAAAAGTCAACAAGAGCCAGCTAAAACAAGTCTTCAAACTCAACATTGATGAATTAATGATAATGATTAATAATATATATACACTAGCTGTTGCCCGCAACTTCGTCTGCATAGAATTCGTTTATCGCTATCTCGCAAGAATCACGCAATTTTCCGGGATAAAAAGTAACCTATGTGTTATTCTAGACTAGACTATAATCTTTCTATGTTCCAAATTTCATCCAGATCTGTGCAGCCGTTATGGCGGGAAAGAGTAACAAACATCCATCCATCCATCAATCCATACTTACAAACTTTCGCGTTTATAATATTAGTAGGAAAAATCACGTCTTAACCCTTACGGGGTAGACAGTAGAGCATTTGATAACAAACTAAAGGCCACGTTTAACATAATTGTTGGCGTAAATCGCCCATGACATGATTCCTAAGATCGCCCATTCTCTCGATGAATTTTTACCATCTGCGCGTGAAGAGAAGCAACTGGTAAATTCTTGTTATTTCTTTGCTCCCAGACCACCAGGGAAAAAAAATAAAAGAAAAAATATTAGGGCTTAATTAGAATAAAGGTTTTATTAAAATTAAATGTGATTTCATAAATACAGTCACGTCATATTTCCGGCGTATCCCGACTTTAATCGAAGATCTTTTTTTGTCTCGCAATAATCGTTTCGGGTGACACGTAGCATTCAACAAAAACGTCCTTTGTTATCTTTCATCTGATTTACGCGAATGGAACACGGCCTGCGCACGAGTCGAAGTTTAGTTTAAAAAAAAAGATGGCGTTTTTTCGACGCGCACATGGTCTGTGGTAAGTCAGTCTTATCTCATTGAGCAGGGTTTTTGCGTCTCATATCGTTATTTTACAGTCTTTAATGGAACATGAAAAAGGCAAGGGTTTCGGTATCAATTTCATAAATGCTAAAGTATGAACACACAGCAAAGCTGTTCGGTAAGCAGGATAGATAAGGCGCGAGCGTGCGTAGGTGCTTACCTGATTATATTGCCGTGAGTACATATTCAGATTTTGATTTCATTTTTCCACGCCCACAATTTTGATAAACGTGGCTTGTCGGTTTGTTACCTTACTGTCTACCCCGTAAGGGATAAAGATGTGGTATGTATGATTGTAATTAAGTTTTCTTGACTGTACATTTTTATTCCATGCTGGTCTGGGAGTAAAAACAACATAGAATTTACCAGTTGCTTCTCTTCCCGCGCATCGCAAAAACCCATCGAGGGAATGGGCGAAAATCTTAGAAATCATGTTATAGGCGATGCGGCTAGCCACCCCTCACTATTTTGACTTCCCTTTTCATCTATACGCCCTTAATCATGCTAAACGTGGCTAAGGTGGTTAAAGGTTTTGTTACCTTAGACTCTGTCTACCCCGTAAAGGATAAAGACGTGATATATGTATGTAGGTATGTACCTATATTTTTCCCCTTGTACAGTCAAGTGTAATGGAATTAAAATAATGTATCTAGACAAAGTTTCGAAAATAACTATCATACGCTCTTACACCAGCGTAATAAGGTCGTGCATGAGACATATTTTTGAGAAGTGCCATCAATACTTATTTAAAAACATAGCTACCTATTTATAATAAAATAACAAACGTAAATTTAAACTCAGCCTTCGAGTCGAGAGATTTATGATAAAATTTGTAAGAAATAAAAATATCAGATGGTTCAATATTGTGACACTATTCATAGTTTTTGATAAGATTATTTGAAAAGATTATCGAATGGAAACATAAATTATAGCCATTCCCAAACGTCGAGGCAAATAGGTACCTATACACACTTATCACGATCTTACACACATACATACATACATTAATCACGTCTTTATCCCTTACGGGGTAGACAGAGCCTAAGGTAACAAAACCTTAAGGCCACGTTTAGCACGATTGTGGGATGTGGGCGTATAGGTGGAATGGGGAAACAAAACAGTGAAGAGAAGCAACTTACTTCCAGACCAGCATGAACATGCCCGGCTAAATTAATTAAATATTTAATTATGCTTTACTACCTATTTAAATATAAATTATATCTTGTTCTGGAGTCGGACCGTCTTTAATTTAAGTGGGAGTTCCCTAATTTTAAGGGGTTTGGCTCAGCTGAGTTCAAATAAAAAATAACTATTTAATTTACGCCCTTCCATGCTGCAAGCAATGAGGAGTAGAAAAAACAGTATACGAGTACGTCTTGTTTGCTCAAGTCCATTTTAGCTTAATCTGAACAACATTATAGTAGTTATTAAATTGTAATATAAAGTATAAAAGCAATTAAAAATTCATTATCCTAAAAGTAAAGTTCATGCGAAAGAATTCGTGAGCGCTAGTCAGTATGGGATTGATTTTGAATTCCATCGATCAGAAATCACGCTAATGTTCATTCTACTGATGATGTAAAGAGAATAATGAAGTTTCGTAAACGCTTAATCGTGTTACCAAAACACGTAGCGCCATCTATTCAATTCACTTTCAAATTAAAACTAAATCTGAATTGAATTTTCTAAGAAACTTGTTTAACTTAATCCCAAACTTATGTCATCGCGCCGCTTTGACAACTTTATAATTTCGGTCGCTAGTGGCGCTGTTCTCTGACAGTGTCAAGGAATTAGTTCGAGTGTATTTAGTTCCAGTTTCAGCCACGGTGTTAGATAAATTTGTAAAGTTGTTGTATTCGAATCACGCGTCGCCGGCGCATGCTCTTTTGTGATACAATTAGATACGATAAAACGTTTAAGATATTTATCGACTTAGAACGCCTGTGAACTATACTGGTTTGATGAATAGCGAGCTAACCCCCTTTTATTTAAAAGGCGTAACAATCAAAGTGACTTAACTAATAAAATGCAAAGCGTCTACAGTTGTGACTAATTGTCACACCTGCTATGTTCGAATAATGGGGTTGAATTTATTGAAAACCGGCTCCTAACTTAGTATTTTAAGTACATACATACATACATAAATCACGTCTGCATCCCTTAGTCTAAGGCAACGAGACCTAGAGGCCACGTTTAGCATGATTATGGGCGTATAGGTGGAAGGGGAATCAAAATAGTGATGGGTTGCTAGCCGCGTCGCCTATAACATGATTCCTAAGATTTACGACCAATGTACTTTTACCATCTGCACGGGAAGAGAAGCAAATGGTAAATTTTAATGTTATGTCTTTGCTCCCAGACCACCATGGAAATCTGACTCAGTTCAGGTTTTAGCTGTCTTTTGTATGGCGAGCGAACCTAAATTGAATTGGAATTGAATCGCATTAAGACGTCATGGTAACCCCTAAGCAGATGAACTGCAAGGTTTGAGCATTGGTTTCAAGTTAAAACTATCAAAAATCTATGACAAGGAGTTCTACAACAGAGATAAGCCGCAAACGTCTCCCTCTTTTTCTAACGTACCTCTGACTACTGGATATAGCTATCTCTCTCTCTCTCTCTAATAATTCCCAGGCAAGCTCATTGCGAATTAGAAACTTTACACGCAATTTCAGAATAGCGAGCTCTGATTGAGCCCACGACTGCAGTCATAGGTCAAACCAATACGCTACCACAACTTCACCAGATATTTCATTAAACCATATTTACTAGCCATTCTACACGCCTGTGTGTCGCATTACTGTCACGGTTGAGCCACAAATGACGTCATTCTTTGTATGTCATGGCTTTACCGTAGGCTTGGCGATCTAACTTATCTGGCCATAGCTTATTAATCGTTATATTATATGTGCAATTCAATCAATGCTCCAAGATAATTGTAAGGTTCTGTTGGCGATCAGTCATATGCCTTCGCATTGTCAATAGACAATCAGCAGTGGCGTGCACAGAGATTTGCAGAAAGAACGCTGCTTGTCTATTTTGTTGTCTAGTTGTTACATATGACGTAAGTAATTGACCACCTCTATGTCTTTGTCTTTATGAAGTGCAGGCGACTGGGAATCAGATGTGAAACTTTGATGTTTTTGAAAATGTTAGACAGTTGAAAATGTATAATTAAACGCGTGGATTTATCAAAATTAACCTTTTACATACTAATTAATAGTTAGGATCACGGTGGGCGTCATCGTAAATGGCTTTATGTCGTGAAAGTATCAAGTTCCCGTGGGCCACAAACAAAGTCGCGAGCAAAAGCTAGTTACAGTTCAGAAGTGCTCTTATACCGAGCCTCTGGTGTAAGTTTTCATACAAAAAACGTCTCGAACGCGTTCACATAAACGTCTCAATTACTATGGAAAAATTGGCAGCGCCACATGCGGGTCGAATTGACAACAAATTCTTCTTATAGCATTTGTCATTTTAACGCAAACGCATTTGAGAAGTATTTTGTTTCCGAAAACTTACACTAAGCGCATCGTTCTCATAGTACTTGACATTTTAATGCAAATGCGTTCGAAACGTTAAATAATTTGAGACTGAAAACTCATACCAAGCAAGCAAGCTTGTGGCTGTTTCGATCCGCTGGCGGCTCTGTTAATTTGCCCATAGTAATTCAGACTGAGAAACTTTGAAATTTTTCGTGTCAAAAATTTTAAGTATAACATTTCTGTAATGATTTAGTGAAGGGTCCTAATAAAAATAACGACGAATCATTGCCAATCTCCAAGGGTCAAAGTTAAACCATAAATTACACACTATTTTCGTTCGTTAAATGGCCGTAAATTGACTTGGCATTTATGGAAGTCCTGTAAGATTTTTATGGTGTGTCGAAACTAACCTCTGCTGGTAAATTTCGAGTTAGATATAAATCACTTGTATTGTATATTATGTAGTGCGTGTAGTATACTAGCTATTGCCCGCGACTTCGTCCGCACACAATTAAAGTTTGTATCCATGACTTGACTTTTTCCGACACTTCCAACAATTAAAAAACAACAACAATTTCTATTCCCGCGCAGATAGTAAAAGCCCATCGAGGGAATGGGGGAAAATCTTAGGAATTATGTTATAGTCGATGCGGCTAGCAATCCATCACTATTTCTATTCCCCTTTCCAGCTATACGCCTACAATCATGCTAAACGTGGCGTTTAGGTCTTGTTACCTTAGATTCTGTCCACCCTGTAAGCTACGTCATATTAAATAATAATTTAATTCATAGATTCACTACAAAGTTAAAGGTTTTAAAACAACGGTTTTAATGTAGTTTAGGTTGTTTTAAAGTTTCAATATATCTGCTTTAAGATTGAAAACCCCATTCGATTTACGTAACACAATTCGTACTTGCTTTTACTTTTCAGGGTAATGCATTCCGTTTGTTACATCCAGCCAATTATTACATATTTACATCATAATATATGACTAAAGCTATAAAACTACAGTAATATAACTTTGTGACTGGTAGCCTCCACACATTTACTAATTCTATGATGAACACTGTTGCAATGTAACAAACAATCGAAACATTGTGTCTATTTTCTTAATGTAACCGGCAACATCGAACTTCCAAATGATTTCAATTGCATTTGAATCCGAAGGGTACAGTTAAGGGCATGAATATTATGTAAACAATACAATACAATACATTACACAAATCACGTCTGTATCCCTTACGGGGTAGACAGAGCCTAAGGTGACAATACCTACAGGCCACGTTTAGCAAGATTTTGGGGCTAGGTATAGATGGAAAATGGAATTAAAATAGTAATGGGTTGCTAGCCGCATCGCCTAGAACATGATTCCTATGATTTTCCCCCATTCCCTCGATGGGCTTTTACCATCGGCCCGGGAAGAGAAGCAACTGGTACATTCTGTTTTTTCTTTCCTCCCAGACCAGCATGGAATATATATAGGTACATACGTTATATGTATATGTGTATCGGAATTGAATCGCATTAAGACGTTATGGTAAGGCCCTTGTACTACACTACAGATAGGTTTTCGATTCCAATAGGTATTATTAGCAAAGAACGCAGTGAAATTTAAGTTTTTCCGTTTTATTTAACCAGCTTTGTGAAAAACACCGTCAGCGTCTCTAACGGTGTTAAAGTAAATTACTCAAAGTAATGTAAATATTTTCCCACTACACCCAAAGTATGTCACGGCGCGTGTCACTATGCACTTGCAATTAGTCAACGAGCGTGACAGCGGTGTCAACTTGACATATTGTCAGTGTGTCAACGCCGACAACGTGACATCTCAGGTGTTGACAGCCGTTAGATGAAAGTGACGTGGAATTTATGGTTAACGATGGGTAAATTTGACGACGTGAGACTTATGAGTTAAAGTTTTCGAGCGGAAGCATTAACTGTCTTTATGTGTGGTATAGTAAGAGCCGTTCGTAACGACGATTCTTGTTACTATGTCGTTAAAGGTTAAAATTGATAAATCCACGTGTCTTCTGGATGGCATTATCTGTAGCAAAGTTGCAAGATAAATTTTTTGTTCACTAACTGCCTTTTTGTTATTTTAGGGCGTTGCGCTACTGTTTTCATGCGTTGAAATGAAATATTGTTGTTATAGTTTGGAATGGTGATGAAAGCGGATGATTTAGACTGTTTTAAAGTAGTGTGTCATTTTTCCGAGCTGCTTCTTCAATAAAACACATGTGTTGCTTTTTTAAGCAAATTCCAAGGCAAAGATGTGCAAGGGCTTAAGAAAATAGCTTCCTTATTTATATTAATGTAGAATTGCTTGGAGCTAGTGTACATACGTAAATTGTTGATCCACGTTAAAAAAGAGGCTACTTACCCAAAAGTTGGAGAGAACATTATAAAAAGTAAGTATCAATTCTTTTGACGCTTGACATCAATTTTAATTGTGTAGTTCCAATAAAGCAACGAGGCTAATCGAACAACACAAAAGCAGACAAATTGTTCGCGCAAATAAAATTATCATACACAAACGCTATAAAACCATTATAATGCAAATCAAACCAAATAAAAGATCTACGACGGTCAATTAAACGATGACAGCGTTGTGTAAAATTTGACAGTTGACAGTTGTCAGAAACAGCACTCGATCGCTAATCAAATGACCTTGTAATCCTGACCACGATAACTTTACAGCTAAAAACAATTGAACGCGGAAAATGTTAAGTTAAAAAAATATGTTTTTGTGGGATAGTCTGACATGTGGTTCAGTTTTACACGTGGGTTAGTTTAGTCAAACTATATACACACCTGTAAATATTTTTTTTTAATTGTAGTTGAAAATGTCTACATACATTGGTCGATGCTCCAACTGTACTGCGTCAAAAGGGCGACTTAATTTTAAATCATAAATTATTCTTCCATGCTGTTCTGGGAGTAAAGAAAAAACGTAGATTGTACCAGCTTCTCTTCCCGCGCAGATGGTAAAAGCCCATCGAGGGAAAGGGCGACACTCTTAGCAATCATGTTATAGGCGATGCGGCTAGCAACCCATCACCATTTTGATTCACCTTTCCACCTCTACGCCCTCAGTGTCTTGCTAAACGTGGCCTGTAAGTTTTGTTACCTTAGGCTCTGTCTACCCCGTAAGGGATAAAGACGTGATTTGTGTATGTTCGTGTATGTAAAATTTTAATCGACCTTGTAGGTTTCGAATTTATAAAGATTTGTCGCCTGCAGAGTTATTTTGGTTACAGCCTTTTGAACGTATTTAAGGTTAAAATCCTTGAATCGTGTGAATTTCTGTTTGTTTGTAGGCGTAGGTATTCACGTGTATGGTCATCGTGGGATTAGATAAATGTTTGATTGGCATAATGAGTTCTTAAATTAAAACTTGTTAATTGTCGGACAGTTTGTGCTTCCTTTTTGAATGTTTCAATTAAGCGTGGTCTCATCTTTTATTATGACCACATTTTATTACTTCAAATTTAAATTACGTAATATCATTGCTTAGGAGTACACAGATAAATCAATCGTTGAAACTATCAAGTCTGAAGAAGTTACTTCGTTAAGATACCTACTCTATATTTTTTTCGACGAAACATTTTGTTGGAAAGTGTATTATGTTCAAAATATTGTGACTCGTTTTTCATTATAATACTATTTACTTCAAACCTACAAATTCACAGTTTGTCGTAGAAAGGATCTTTCTTCTATGCTGGTCTGGGAGTAAAGAAAAAACACAGAACGGCTAGCAACCCATCACTATTTTGATTTTCCTTTCCAGCTATACGCCCTTAATCATGCAAAACGTGACCTTAAACTTTTGTTACCTTAGGCTCTGTTTACCACGTTAGGTATAAGGACGTGATATATGTATGTATGTATGTATTATATACTTAACCTGTACATAATTGTCGGAGTAATTCTTTCAAACCTTTTATTATATTAATTCGATCGTAACATACGCCAAATGCAAACAAAATGACCCACCGTTCCCACTCTCTGGTCAACTCTTTTACACCACATAAATACAAATACAAATACATGTATGTATGCTTTTTGATTTTTCTTTTTTGACATGCTTTTATTGCTACTAACACTTGTACTATATCACGCCACGTATCTTATCAAAAAGGCGGTAGAATTCAAAGTTAGCGTCAAGTTATGACAGCCCCTCTCCCCAAACAACCCTACAATCCACCATGAAACAGCAGTTACAGCTAGCCTGACAGAACCAACAAGTCCATTCCCAATATTCCCATCTCGTAAGGTAAATTCCGAATTCTTAACGGTTCTCATAAAACCTAATGAATATTTAAATGGACCTTTGTCAAGAGGCGAGTACGACCGTAACAGTCTTATTTAAATTGTAACAAAGAAGAGCGGACGCATCTGTGTCAACAGTATGGTCTCCCTCGGAAATAGGTATGCATTTTGTCTTGCTTCAACTAAATACTTGGTGATACCAGATGGGTTGAACAAAAGGGGAAGTATAAATCTTCTTGAAGGTAACCGTACTGTTTCTGATGTAATAATGGTCGATAAATGGTTCAAGAGCATCGGCTTGGCTGTTATTTTTGATATTTTAAAACAGGTGGATCGACCTAGAGTTAATCATCATCAACCATATTTGGTCAGAGTTGGTGAACATTTTTTCAGTTTTCAACTTAGAAATGAAAGACTATATGTATCCAAGTACTACATTACACAGCACATACTCTAAAAGTGAGCACTCGATTGAATTATTTGAGCATACAAAAAAACTCAATTTTAAATCACTGTTTCGACAAATTTTACAGTCTTGGCGGACACACAGACAAATAAGCTAATATAAGGTTTTGTTTAAAAATAGTTAAGGTGCATTAGAGTAAATTCGAAATTGCGGGAATTTCGAAAATCGTGGATATCCACTACACGGGGAACCATTCCATAATCTGGCAACGCTTATCTAGAAGCCAAAGACATTGTAGTTAAAATGTTCTGACCACTTAGCAAATACTATTAGAAACTTACACCCTTCCTTCTGGATAAAGCAGGACTTACTTCTCTAACCTTGAGTCACGCATACCCGCTACATTACATCATTGATCGTAAAACAATTGTCACGTAAACCCGAATAGCTGTTGTAAATGTCTCCTCTAATATAAAATGAGAACAGTGGAGTGGTCATAAATTTACCGATGCCACGGCGCGTGACGAGGGGAATAGGCGGTGAGGGGACAGCGAAAATGATAAAGATTTTGTAATGTATGTGACGTTTAAACGTTATGAAGGACACCTACTTTTCGTCGAACTGCCAAGAAGAAAAGTGAGAAGAGAAGTGAGATAGAGGTCAATCACTGGTCAGTTTGTATTAAAAAAAAAAAAAACTGCATCCTATCAACGATTTTATTGCTCTTCCAATACTAAAATATAGAACTAACACTAAGTACGAGACCGGATTGGGTAAATAATACTGGTAAGTTTTTTTAAGGTGTAAACAGGCTAGCGGTTATGTTATGTTATGTTATGTTATGTTGTAACGGGCTGTTTTCCGCAACTCGACGACTATTAACTGCGCCTATTTTGCGTGGTGGGCTGCGGCACTATTCGTGCCAGCCCAGCTCCTGTAGAAAGCCTAGCAGACCCTTTATGTTGCCGACGACTTCCTGGAGCGTCCTCGGTGACCCGAGGTGTTGTGCCCTGTAGTTCGCCACTCCGGAACACTCCAGCAGAATGTGTGTGACTGTTTCTTCTTCCTCCATGCACGCTCTGCATAGGGGGCTGTCTGTAACACCTAAATTGTGTAAGTGTTTGTTGAGCAAGGCATGCCCAGTCAGAGCTCCGGTTAGTAGTCGGAGCTGGGGTCTCCCGTACTCGCGAAGTTTGCGGGACAATCCGGGGTTGATCGTCGGGAGCGCCTCTCTGGTCTGCTTGCAGGTGTCCAGGTTTGACCAGAGCTGTTGGTGCCAGGCTAGCGGTTATGCCTACCCTATTGAAAATGTCTGTGCACGCCCCTGAGTGAATGTGTATGTTTGTTCCTTCTTTACGCTGAAACGACTTGACGGAATTCGATCAAATTTGGAATGGAGATAGGTGGCACCCTAGATTAAAACATCAGGTTAATTCATATCTTATTCTTCCATGCTGGTCTGAGAGTAAAGAAAAGATAGTGGACAGTTAGCAAGATTGTGGGCGTATAGGTGAAAAATGAAATCAAAGTAGTGATGGGTTGCTAGCCTCACAAAAAAAACACTTGAAAAAATTACAAGTTTCTTGCGGCATTCTTCTTGGCAATGACGGTCTTTCCGAATTCGCTGGCAGTTTAAAAAATACATGTAAAAGAGCTCTTAGCGTTTAATTTGCAAAAATAAAATTTAGGTTTTTGATTTTGCAAATATTTGCACGATAGTGAAGAAAAAGTATATTTTATACGTCGTTGACGTTGTTGTGTACTTCAGTCGTTACTCTAGTCTCTGCATGCATTGTCAGGCGGACTTTACGACTTCATTTTACGACACTTTCAAGCACTGAATCATGACTAGGCCAGTATTCCTATTATGGCCTGTCCATGAAAACGTTTAAGGTGACTTGCACAGCCGACTTTCGCTTAACATTTCGCGGGATGACCTCATCAACCATGGTAACATAAGACATTGTATGTTGCGTACCTCGGAGAAAAAGAACCATCGAAGCAGTTTCAGAGGCAAAGGATGTAGCGGCAGTCAAAGACATAAATAAACTAGTTTCTGCCCGCGACTTCGTCTGCGTAGAATCCTTACTAATATTATAAATGCGAAAGTAACTCTGTCTGTCTGTCTGTTACCTTTTCACGCTTAAACCGCTGGGCCGATTTAGTTGAAATTTGGTATACAGATAGTTTGAGTCCCGGGAAAGGACATAGGATAGTTTTTATCCCAGAAAATTGCATAGTTCCCGCGGGATAGCACAGCCCAAACCACTGGAATTTTTCAAATTTAAGGCGGAACAAAGTTCGCCAGGTCAGCTAGTTATACATAGAAACCTTCCTCTTGAATCACTCTATCTATTAAAAAAAACCGAATCAAAATCCGTTGTGTTGTTTTGAAGATATAAGCATACATAGGGACATAGGGACAGAGAAAGCGACTTTGTTTTATACTATGTAGTGATAAGTAAGTAAGTAAATGCTTTATTGTACAAATAAAACAAAGAAACAGAGACAAATAACAAAAAAAGGAAGTAAGTTCGCTCGCTGTCAGATCCATATAAAAATGGCAGCTAAAACCTGAACTAACGGCACGGTCAGGCCCTGGACCTTCAAGGAACTTCACCCCTGAAGCCCTAAAGCCCCTCTCAATGCCTCTTAAGGTCATGGTGTTTACTTTAAGTCAGTTTCGTATGCCACGTCAAATATTGACGCGTTAACAATAAATATGAGCAGTAAACATTCGTCACGCTTACTGCTCTGACTTCCGAAGAGCACAAGTTGCGCAAATAACTTGCGCACGGCCGAGAAAGTGCACTGAAATATTATAAAGCCTACTTATAGTCAAAGTCAACGTTTTTACTTGCTCGAATCATGGTACAAAGCTGTTAGGCATAAATCAATGTGGACCAACACAATTCACCATACATTGGCATGCAAAATTTTATAATTAAATTATATTTTAAATAATAGTAATAATAATAATCATAATAAGCACATTTCATCATTAATTAATTAAGCAAAAATAATGTCAGAATAATAGGAAAAATAATACAAATTAATAAGCTATTTACATTCAAAAAATTCTGACATGGTGTAAAAACATTTTTCTTTGAGCCAGAATCGTAGTTTGGCTAAGAATATTTTACTTGTCAGCGATCTCATTCTACTGGAATTTGGTTGTAAATTTTCGCTGACATGATGAAACTATTTCTGTTATACAATGCTGTTTTGGAAAAAGGTACTGTAACACGATAGGTACGGATCCCTAACTTCACTATACTTTATGTACACCATGCTAAACGTGGTCTTTAGGTGCAGTGACGTGGCGTCCATAGAACTCGATTCCACGGCCACGTTTAGCATGATAAAGGGGGTATAGCTGGAAAGGGAAATCAAAATGGTGATGGGTTACTAGCCGCATCGCCTATACCATGATTCCAAAGACTTTCGCCCATTCGCTCGATGGGCTTTTACCAACTGCGCGGGAAGAGGTGCAACTAGTAAATTCTATGTTTTTTCTTTACTCTCAGACCAGCATGAAAGAATGACGAGGAACTAATTTGATCCCTATATATTTTTAGGCAGTATGTAATAGATTCGCTACAACGCCAAAGAAAAAAGTAAGAGACCAAAAAACTGCATCAACTATAATTTTTAACTGACTTCAAAAAGGGAGGTTCTCAAATTGGAATGGGATCTTTTTCAGTTCATTCAGCCCCTGAGGAAATTTCACCGCGTTAAGCAATAATAATTAAGCTGCATACTAATCAGCCATTAAAGATAATGGCCTCGCCGCGGGTGGCTTGAAGGTTGCATCCAAAATGGCAGTCTGTGCCGACGCAACCAGAATGCACCTAAAATGGCTATACACACGCACACACAAAAATTACATCTTTGAGCCTAAGGTGACAAGACCTACCACTAGGCCACGTTTAGCAAGATTGAGGGCGCATAGATGGATAGTGATGGATTGCCAGCCGCATTGCCTATAACATACCAATAAACAGTTACTCTCCACGCCGGAACATAACAGCGGCAGCGTAAATACTACTGCTTAGCAGCAGGATTAATGAGTTCCAGCGAAAGCAGACGAAATCGCGAGGAACTGCTTGTATCAAATGAAAAAGATACTAAACAAATCTCTAGCCAATTATCCAGATTGACATGCTATCGACGGCTGTTTACAAAAGTGTAATGGCGCCATTAAAGTCGGGTACTCATTTGAGAACTGTAGCCGTAAATGTTGCGTGTTAGAGTGACTAAAACCCCTAGTGTGGACTTGGCTCGGGAGCCAGCCGTAAGCGGAGCCTCTAGTGTAATCAAGATCAAAATAAAAATTGATTTGTGAAATAGGCCGCCTCTTTTACATGTAAGTATTTTTTTTAAGCTACCAGCGCATTGGGAAAGACCATCGTCAAGAAGAACGCGCCGTAAGAAACTTGGCAGAAAGTCATTTTTCAATACATTTGCAATTGTTGAATTAATTTCTGCTAATACATTTATGCAAGGAATTTGTAATAAGTAAGATTAAACACAAAAAAACGTCTCGGAAAAATTGTGAAACCGCAACAAGGGGCCTTACCGTGACGTCTTAACGCGTCTTACAGCTCTGACAGCGAGCGAACCTAAACTGAATCAGAATCGCATTAAGACATGGTAACCCCCCGTTCCCACTTGACATTTTGACGCTAACGCGTTCGAGACGTATTTTGTGCCCGAAAATTTACACTAAGCATACAGCATACCGACAATAGCCCGAAGAATTACGAAACTGAAGTGGCAGTTCACATTGCTCGCAGGGCTGTCGGTGGGGTCAGAGGGTTCTCGAATGGCGTCCGTGGGCCGGGATCGCGGTGGATGCGGAAAGCAGAAGACCGGTCTGAGTGGAGAGCCTTGGGTAGTGGCTTCACTATAGGGTGGCAGAGGTGGCAAAATGCCAGGGGCCCCTAGCTCTACGGGGCCCCGAACTTGCTTGGTTTAGAGCACAGAAGGGACGCTGATGCACTTCTTTATATTGAGGAAGGAGCCCCATCTGACGAATTTGCCACGGGCCCCAGACGTTATAGTTACGCCACTGGGGGAGGCCTATGTCCAGCAGTGGACGTCTTTCGGCTAGCATGATGATGATGATGATGCAGCCATGCCACACTAGGGTTTTTGTCCGGTTACAGCGCGCAGATGAGAACCCTGCTTAACCGGAATGGTCGTAAAACAGCTCGGCATCAAAGACTTATTAAAATCATAATTAGTTTCAGAGCTTTAACTTTATAGCTTTAGGAGAGATTAGAGTTATTTTAAGACGTTTTAACGATATAAGGCTTAAGTTTTATTGTGGATGTTATTGAATTATAACGTGAGATAAGACTCGCGTTTTCAATTATATGAGAGCTTTTCGAGAAAAAAAAACAGAATTTAAATATTTTGGGTTTTTTTACGCAGAATCGTTTACCCTATCGAGCCGTATAAAAGAAAAATGTGTCCCAAAACTTCCATTCAAGCTCGTCACTGTTTTTTCGTCGTTTTTTTTTGTTGTATGTGGCGTATAGGAAAAAAATCCGTAGTAAAAATCACATTGTTATAATACATAGGCATTGCCTAAATTTGTTTTTTTTTAATTGGGACATCGTCGTTCGGTCAAAACACCACTGTGATTGTGAGAACTGTTTGGCCAGTATATTTTTAAGCAGCTCCCTTCCACCACCAGAATTTCGCTAGGTACCTACCTAATTATTTTAATGTCACCCGACATAAATTGACATCTTGTACAACTTATAATGTAATTTCATATTGACCGAATACATAAACTAAACAAGCATGCAAAATTTCAGATCGATAGGATCTGGATAACTAATAGTTTAAAATTGAGTTGCAAGTAAAAACAGAAAAGAACTGCGGCAAGGACGAAGCCGCGGGCGTGAGTGGAGCAAACCTTTTATTCGTAACCTCTTTGAATGATTCAAAACAATTCTTAATTTATCATCGAATTCTCGCTCGCCAATGAAAAGAATATTGAAGATCAAAGAACGCGCGCGCATCAAATAAATTTATTACGGTTACAGCGACCTCTATTGGTGATTAGTTTTGATCTATTTGTATCATGCCACTATTTCTTGGCTGGTTTTGTTAAAGTCTTAATTAATTTGACCTACTGATAGTTACACATTCTTGATTTTATAGCAATAGTGCTATAGTAAAAAAAGATCAGGCTTATTGTCTAACTCGCTCTCAATCGCCATCGTTCATTCTAACAGTTCGTGTATGGGCTGACAATTGGCACTGGAATCAGCTAGCTGTCACATTCAAACAAGAACTGTCAAAATGTACACGATGGCGATTGCAAGCGAGTTAAACAATAAGCCTACAGGTCAAGAGTACCCAACGAGGAGCATGTATGAAGATTGATGAATGTGGATAAAGCGAAAGAGGTATGCCAGGATCGTAACAAGTGGAACAAATTAGTCGCTCTACCCCTGTGCGAAAGAGGCGAGAAATGCGCTATAAGTTACAATACCTACCTACCTCAAACCAGGAATTTAAAAGTATCTTCTAAATATCTTGGGACAATTAACAACACAAACTAAGCAAAGCTTGTGCAATGGGTACTAGACAACGGGTAAACCAACTTAATTCCTACTAATATCATAAATGCGAAAGTTTGTGGGTGAAAACGGATAGATAGACGGATGTGACCATGTTTGTATGTTTGTTCCTTCACGCTGAAATGACTTGACGGATTTGGATAAAATTTAATACGGAGGTAGCTGGTACCCTAGATTAACATATAGGCTACTTTTTACCCCGCAAAATTGCATAGTTTGCCACAAACATGCCAAAGGTCGTAGCTGCCTAGAGGCAACGTTAATACTTATTGCAGAATATAGTATCAACATCAGTAAGCTTATTACCTAACTCGCTCGCAATCGCCATCGTGTTCATTTTGACAGTTCTTGTATGAATGTGACAGCTAGCTGTTTCCGATGCCAACTGTCAGCCCATGCATGAACTGTAAACGAACACGATGGCGGTTGCGAGCGAGTTAGGTAATAAGCTTAGTTCTTAAGTCTAATTCTACGCGAGCGAAGTCGCGGGCAGAAGCTATAGTAAGTAAATAAATACTTAAATACATATTAAACTGACAAGGCTTAACCGGACGGAGTTATTTGTGATTGTATTCTAACTGTTTAGAGATAACTTTTACTACAAAGCACCAAATTAATACCACCACGATAATTTCCGTCGAAACGAAGCGTTTATTTTCATTAGATTAGCGTCAAGTGTCGGCCGCTTCCGTTTCCTGTCGCGGGATTAGCTGCGCTTGCGCATAGCTCTTTGAAGCTGATAGCGGCCAGCTGTTGACGTTACTATGAGTTACTTACAGGTAGGACAGGTACGGTGGAAGAAGCTGGATCACTTGCCTCTGTGGAACCTTCTCCCGTACAATTTTGCGATAATTTCTTTGGCAGGGCGTATAGTAAGTCTTTATGGCATTTGCTGTGAAAAGGTTGCACAGTGGGTCACGATTCTAACAAAATAAATCGGTTTCTTTAATACCTACTACACGGTTATTACGAATATGCGCGAGATAGACTACCCGTCCTTTTCTTATTGTTCCTTCTAGAAAGATACAGGTGGGCTCTTGTGGTACCTACATTTCATTTCATTCTTCATTCATTCATTTAAATTGTAACCCGTGCTAATACTGTTGACTCACTTGTATAGGTATAACATAGACACGAGCGAGACGCAAATAAATCACTCAATACAGCTAATACATGTGACCAAACACTTTATTGATTCGCCAGCTGCTCGTGACGAATATCAATAAAACATCTGTCAGATTGGTGACGAAATTGTGCCGAAATGACAATAGGCACAAATGGAAGGCACGTGCTTTCTTGTCGCATCTGTGTTTGATGCTATAGGGGGCAAATAATAGAGTATTGTGCTAGTAGTTCGGTGTACGATCTTTAAGCCCGATATAG
Source organism: Pandemis cinnamomeana (assembly GCA_932294345.1). Taxonomy (NCBI): domain Eukaryota; kingdom Metazoa; phylum Arthropoda; class Insecta; order Lepidoptera; family Tortricidae; genus Pandemis; species Pandemis cinnamomeana. Next base: position 14,230,164 of record OW028706.1, on the reverse strand, counting down.
AGTGTCATTCATTTCATTTTTGATTTCCCTTTCCAGCTATATGCCCTTAATCATGCTAAACGTGGTCTAAAGTGTTACCTTAGACTCTGTCTACCCGGTAAGGAATAAAGGCACATTCCTTGAGAAATGTTGCCAAATCTTCGGCAAATAAAAACAAGAGTAGCTGTTTTGCCGGCGACTCCGTCTGCGCACTTAGTTAAGCACTTTCGCATTTAAAAGTCTGGAAGTTAAGAAAAAGACATAGAATATACCAGTTGCTTCTCTTCCCGCACATCTGTGCGAAGTGCTGTGGTAAAAGTCAATCGAGGGAAAATCGAGTAAGCGAAAATCTTAGTTATCATGTTATAGGCGATGCGGCTGGCAACCCATCACTATTTTGATTCCCCTTTCCACCTATACGTCATGCTACACGTGGCCTTAAGCTCTGTCTACCCTACTATGTGTGTATTAAAAATAAAAAACCCTACTGCGTCCATACATTTCTTTTATAATTTTAATATACTGTCTCTCACGACTAAGACGAGTCTGATAGCTCTCAAGCTCAAATCCAAAAAGCCGTTTATAAACGACTAGCCTATAGGCCCTAGAGCGTGCCTAAGTGCCACATACAAGTTCGCCTTTGTGCATGTGTGTTATCCTGTATTCATCTTTTTCTTGTGTTTTATGTACAATAAAGAGTTATACATACATACATACATACATAGAGGTACACCCGAAAAACACCCTCCTTCTGGCTGGCGTGTAAAAACAAAGGCGCGGCGTTCCTTGAATTCAAAACTATTCATATGCGTCATCGCTAACATTACCGCCAGCTGCTTCTCGAAGACATGGTATCCATTCCAACGGCAGGCAATAAATACCGTCCTGTATGGGAAAACCGACCAGATATTCGACAGCCAAAGACACACGGAATTACAGGTCGGTATTTCCAGGTACACGAAATATCACCCCGGTAAACTCTAAATACCGACCTGACATAATCGGAAGCCAGTCGATTACGTTAGTTTTTATAGTAGTTCGATGCCAAGAATCGGTTGTCATTGCGAATGAATGTACACCGATTCATCATCATCATCATCATCAGCCTATTTTAGTCCACTGCTGGACATAGGCTTCCCCTAATGAGCGCCATAGCGCCCTGTCTTTAGCTTGACGCACCCAGCATCTGCCTGCAGTCTTTCGCAGATCGTCATCCCACCTAGCCGGAGGGCGTCTACACTACGTTTGCCAAGTCGCGGTCTCTACACACCGATTAACAGGCGGTATTTATCAGGTCGGGTTTTATCACCTACAAGCCAATACCGGGGTGGAAATACTGACCCGCATTTCATGTACAATGTAGGAATATAGGGTCGGGATTTCCAGCCCGGTATTTCAATGGTCGGTCATTCAACACACCCCATTCAAACCAGGAAGAGATGGGAGATAAACGCTTTAACTGCTAAAGGGAATATCAACATGCACGGTATGATGACTTATGATCTTTTGATATTCAAAACGGCTGTTCTCTGAAATACCGTTATGTTGCTATAAGCATTAAGGTGCGATTTCAATGTATCAAAGGCCCAGAACATTCTATAATAAGGAACTAGTTGTTGTTTGCGAGTGTGCGGAATTCGCTTAGCGCTATCCCACGGGAATATCGCATAATTTGCTATTTTTCGGGATGAAAATTATCCTATGTCCTTCCTCGGGACTGAAACTATCTCCAAAGCAAATTCCAAGTAAATCGGTTCAGCGGTTTAAGCGTGAAGAGGGAACAAAGAGACAGACACACTTTCGTAGTTATAATGTTAGTACGGATTGGTATCGATTGTTACGAAGGAAACTAAAATGAATTAAAATCATCTGCCGCAAGCTCATTGGTTGTTTTTCATAAAATTAATCTACTTATTTATAAATTTAAAAATCCCAACGCAATAAGTAAATCAATTTTATGTCAAAAATGTCTTACACCGTTTTGAAAAAGAGCTGATACTCTTCAAACTGCTAGACCGATTTTTACCAAACATAGCTATGAATCACTGCCAGAAAACTGGCCATCGAATAAAAAAAACCGCATTGAAATCGGTTTATCCGTTTAAGAACTACAATGCCACAGACAGACACACACAGACATTAACGTCAAACTAACACTTTTTGCGTCGAGGGTTAAAAATAATAAAGAACGAGAACATCGTCGATATAGAAAAACAAGTTTACGAATAAAAGTATCAAATACTTTTGAAGCCGCCGTCAACGACCAGGGGCCTGATTTTTGAAAGCACATGTGTGAAAATACCACTCGAAAGTAGTATAAATCTGTTTTTATCTCCATAACTACAGCTCTAATCAAATTTTTGACTAGGTCACAAGATTAATGGGAGCAGTAAGTCTCTTCTAAGCTACCCGTATTTCAAATTCAACACAATTTTTCATCACTTTCGAATGGTATTTTCACACATGTGCTTTCAAAAATCGAGCCCCAGGGGCCTTACCATGAAAGAAAGAAAGAAAGAAGACATTTATTCCTTTTTGCAAGACACACAAATATAAGAGATTGTACCTACACAATTTTATAGCAAAAAAATACAGACATAAAAAATAGATGCTCAGCGTTGTGTGTCTTCGCAAAAGTGAAACGGTCGCTGGCTCAGCATTACGCTGAGGTGTTAGACACCTGCAGCACTGATTTTCAGCCAGAACCGTCTGTGACTCACGAAACGATACACAGATAAAATATACTACATAATCCATACACTTTTACGTAAACAAAGTAATAAATAGATAGAACCCGAGTTATGTGTAACAAAAAAAAATAAAAAAAATGAAAAAGGAGGGAAAACTGAATTGTTCATAAACAACAGGCTCGCATATCAAAGTGCAAAGTGCTGGAAGACTATTGCAAGGATGACGTCTTAATGCGATTCAATCCGACTCAGTTCAGTTTAGCTGTCATTTTAAGTATAAATCTGGATAGCGAGCGAACCTAAACTGAAACGCAATTGAATCTCATTAAGACGCCTTGGTAAGGCCCGGGCATACTAAATCATATGTTAGATTGAGAACCATAAAAAGCTAACTTATGCCTCAAACGGGTTATAGAAAGCGAATTTAATCCGGAAGGCTAACAAACGTTAAGAAGATTAGAGTGGTTTCACTTCATTGTAATATGTAATTGATATAACAAATCCGACGTCAGTATGACAACTTTTTGCTACCAAAATGTGAAGTTGGTGAGTAATCCTACTAATATTATAAACGCGAAAGTTTGTGAGTATGTTTGGATGTTTGTTACTCTTTCACGCCAGAATGGCTGGATAGTTCTGTATGAAATTTGGAACATAGATGCATAGTCTTGAGTAACACATAGGCTACTTTTTATCTCGGGAAATTGCGTAATTCCTGCGGGATAGCGATAAACGAATTCTACGCAGACGAAGTTGCGGGCAACAGCTAGCCTATACTTATAATAAAGCTGAAGAGGGTCGCCTCATGGCATAGGCCTCCTCCATTTACTGGAGGGTTTGGGCTATAGTTCCCACGCGGGCCCAGTGCGTATTGGGAAGTTCACACACACACCATTGAATTGCTTCGCAGATGTGTGCTGGTTTCCTCACGATGTTTTCCTTCACCGAAAAGCTCATGGCAAATTTCAAATGCAATTTCGCACATAAATTCCGAAAAGCACAGAGGTGCGAATCCAGGATTCGAACCCACGACCCTCTGCTTGAGAGGCCACAGGTCAAACCACTAGGTTACCCCGGCCTTTTTATACATACGGACGGGTTAGATAACAAACCTTTAGCAGCTTTACACACCACAAATTAAGTAGAGAAATGCTTTTCCTGAAGCCAAAACTGGATAAAAGCGGTATCTTGGCGACGAAATAAACATTATTTCAAAACCAAAGGAAGTAACGTAGCGCCCTCAAATGGCGCACTGTAACCCTTTGTAGTTTTATGATCGTCGGAAACAATGGAGTCGTGACCGAGCTGTTATCTTGGTTTGTACTATTTTTGACAGTTGCTGTCTCGGCGTGCGTTTTTGCTTCGTGTTGGGCTTGGACGTTTTTCATAGGTTTAAGATTAGTGTCGTACGTAGAGTCGCGGTTTTTTATTATTATTTGGGGCACCGGATGGTAAGGGGAGCACCACCCATAGAGATTAGTAAAATCAGATACATACTACACATATCACGTCTCTATCCCTTACGGGGTAGACAGAGCCTAAGGTAAGACCTAAAGGCCACCTTGGTGATTGTGGGCGTATAGCTGGAAAGGGGGATCATAATAGTGATGGGTTGCTAGTTGCGTCGCCTATAACATGATTCCTAAGATTTTCCGATCTGCACGGGAAGAGAAGCAACTGATTCTATGTTTTTTCTTTGCTCCCACACCAGTATGCAAGAAATACAGAATGTCACTGATTTATTTATGTTATGAAGGAACAAATTTCTTTTGTGTTTATTTTGTGTTACGTACACCTATTTTGAAAACGACTCTTATGCCAGCTTTGAGTACTTTTAAGACTATTTTTTATCCCGGAAAATTGAGTTCCCGCGGGATGGCTATAAGAGAATTCTACTCAGACGAAATGGCAACAGCTATATTATAGACCGGCCGCTTAAATGAGTCCTCGCCCGCGCGGCACAGGGGCGCGGGGTAGGACGACAAAGGGGACCGAGAGAGGTGCGGGCGGGTAGTGCGCCTGCACATATCATACGTCAAATCACGTCTTTATCCCTTACGGGGTAGACAGAGCCCAAGGTGACAAGACGAGGCCACGTTTAGCAAGATTATGGGCGTATAGATGGAAAATGGAATCAAAATAGTGATGGGTTGCTAACCGCATCGCCTATAACATGATTCCTACGATTTTCGCCCGCACCTCTCTCTGTATTATACAAAGCAGATGTTTCTTTGTGTGCGAAGTTCAAACTGTAACCCAATACGTTGCGTAAAGTCTAACTGACACCCTAAACATTGACAATAGTTATAACCTTTGTTTACTCGTAACACCACACCCACGCAGATGCTGTGGGACGTACTGATGAATTACATTTAACTTATTAAATTGCATAAAGTATGGGACAAGTTTTCTAGAACGTTCTACCAACTTATTTTTACTATACGAAGTATTATAGGTAAATGAACTGTTGTATTGAGTAATGTGAGCGAATAGACAAATTGACGTTCCAAATTAGAAAAATGACTTGAGTCCTATATCAGTTTTGTACACTACTACATGCAACATAAATTATTTTCACCTATAAAATAAAAGTACATACACAACAAACCTGCAATAAATGCAATAAATGTCTTCTTTCTTCTTTCTTTCTTTCTTTCTTTCTTTCAAAGTTTCAATTATGTAACTGGCTGGTAAGATGTTCGAATAAAGAAAAAAAAAGAAAAAAGAAAGATTCAGTTCTTTTACCGAATGGCGCTCCCACATCGAAGTTATGAAGTGCTTTATAATGTTATAAATTTATTAATTATTTATTATTATAAAACACGACAATATAGTCTAGTCACTAGAGTTTGGCTAACGAAAGTTGAAATTGAAATCACGCGACAAATTTATTAATTCTGTGTGTTGTGTTATTATGATATTGTGCGCAAATAGCCAAATACTGTATTGATCGCTCATACTTTTCTCAATACCCGTAAGTATGACACAACACATTGCATTTGCAGCGCCAAACTCTATCACTTCTTAACATTTGTAAGGTTATTTGGGAATTAGTGATACAATGTTATAAAGCAAATATTTTATAACGTTGTACAACACCTTATAACTAAACTGTTCCCAGTTACAATGCATTTTAACAGAGTACCGACACCCAAGTACGTTGCTTGTTGTTAAGTATACTTGTCACAGTAATTGATTTAGTGTTAAGACTGATTTAAAAGTATTTAGTTGTAATGGTTCTTGTGAACAGTAAGATATAAATGAATGTTCTATTGTACGGGTTTGAGAGTACATTTTCATTATTCGGTAGACCGTTTACAAAGGAAGTGACGTGACATTACAATCATGGGACAAATTGTTTTAAAGGGAAACCCCTTTAAGTTTAAGTTGATTAAGTTACATTTGATGGTTTTTACTCACATCGTTGGATGGGAGTTTATTTTACTGGTTTTTGATATTATTTTTAATATGTTACAAAGATAATCAGTTTTGGAACTTGGAATTGAATCAGATTCGAAACTTGCCGTTTTTTTTAAAGAAAGTTATAATTGAAAACTTAAAAAATGTTTTCAAAGAGTAAAGACAGTAAAGAATTACATTTATTCTTGTTCTTAGATAAATACCTTTGCTTCACTGGTACTGACGTCTTAGGATGTAGATAAAATTATTACCTGAAAAAAAAGACATGGGTTAGATAATTAAAAATACACACAAAATTAGGTAGAAAGTAGTGTCCTCTCCTATGCGTAGGGCTCTTTTAATTTCTACTATTTTAAGAATGAATCTACCCTCATCACATCATTGCGCTCCTACATTATGTATGTATGTATAACTCTTTATTGTGCATAAAACACAAGAAAAAGATGAATACAGGACAACACACATGCACAAAGGCGAACTTTTCCCTTGAAGGGATCTCTTCCAGTTAACCTCCAATTTTAAGTTTTAAGTGTCAAAAAGTGACGTGTGAGTGGTAATGTATACGACCGTGTTTAGAATGGGATTAGAATAACTGTAATTTCATATACTACATAGAATATAGAATTACTGTCGACTCCAAGCCTATTCTCAATACGGTTTAATAATAGGTGGGGGTGACTTTTTGACACTTGAAAGTGTAGTGTAGGAGCGCCATCACCTCTCAAGAAATCAGTTCATCTGTATTTCGCGAAATCTACATGTTCATCTTCCTTATCAAAGAACACCACTTATTTGCTTTACCCGTTTCGTGTTTTTCTGCTCATTAATTTAAATATCTGTCATCAACAGTTATTATATTACTAAGTAGCATAAAGTAGTTTTAAATGACGCTATTATAAATAAAATATTCAAATGCGGTCCTCCATTGTTTTTCAAAATAGGATTCCGTTCGTAGGCGTCTTTAGATACGGCTCAAATCCCATAATCAGCTAATAAACATGCCAATTTTATAGAAGCTATTTGGCAATATATATAGTCAACGGTGGAAGCATATTCATTCTATAATAGCCAAATTATTTATACGTATTTTACATCACAGCGTGTGATCATTAAATGGATCAAGAAAGATGATCTGTTGATGGTTATAATGTAGTTAAGTAAAAAGTAAGTATGTATGTAAACTCTTTATTGCACATAAAAATTTAAAAAATACAGAAATACAGAGAAAAAAGTACAAAGGCGAACATAAGTAAGTAAGTAAGAAACGGATACAATTCACAAAAAAACATTAACATATGCACAAAAGCGAACTTGTCCCTATAAGGGATCTCTACGAGTTACCTTTGAGTAGACGAGACGAGCTTTAAACGAGGGACTGACAAAGTGTGAGTTTAAAATTCCAGTCAGTGAAAGCGTATAGAGCGTACACATATCTAAATACAATAAACAAAACATAAAATAAACTACTATACGAGTAGAAATACAATAAAAGTACACATATACAATATCTAAGGAGAATGCATTATAAAAAATGTATTGATACCTACTCGGTATTCCATAACTATGTTGAAGTTGACTGTATTATCGTGAGGAACTAATAGAATGGAAATATCATAAAATTTATATGAAAAAAAGTCGCCGAGTCAATTGCTGCACTCTTCTCTAGAATTGAGCGATTTTTTTTAAGGTACAGGCCTGAGAAAAAAGGTGGAGGTACATCAGGGTCCTAGCAAGTGGAACAAGGTAGTCTCTGCCTACTCTTATAGAATAGAGGGATGCCTGCCTAAGAATGGATTTTTCCAATTCTCACTAGATATAAAGTAATGCGAAGATAAAAGCCGCGGACGCACGCTAGTATGCTCTTTTACCGTCAACCCAATCAAGCAATATACATACATCACGTCTTTATCCCTTACGGGGTAGACAGATCCTAAGGCAACAAAACCTTAAAGCCACGTTTAGCATAATTAAAGGCGTATAGGTGGAAAGGGAAATCAAAATAGTGATGGGTTACCAGCCGCATCGCCTATAACATGATTCCTAAGACTTTCACCCATTCCCTCGATAGGCTTTTACCATCTGCGCGGGAAGACAAGCAACTGGTAAATTCTATGTTCTTTCTTTACTCCCAGACCAGCATGGAAGTAAAGCAATATAAAGTAATATAAAGGTCTTAATTGGCTTTTATGAGATAGCTATAAGCACTGCTAAAAAGGAAGTCCTGACTCAGCAACGAAAGCTGCCCACGCGTGATATTAATGGCAGTTTTGGCCACCCCTGGCCTTGGCTGTAAAGGGTGACCACTCAGGCGTCCCATTGGCATTTATACGAAGGTGACCTAGAATAATTTCGGAATTCTTTTAGCTTTTACAGGCGAAAATGTTAGGAATCATGTTATAGGCGATGCGGCTAACAACCCATCATTATTTTAATGTCCCTTTTCAGCTATACGCCCTTAATCATGCTAAACGTGGAATTTGGGTGTTATCTTCGGTTCTGTCTACCCCGTAAGGGATAAAGACGTGATATATATGTATGTATGTATGATTATTATAATTATTTGTTTAACATGACATGAAAGCTGGGCAGACAAACACACAAACAACACAAGTATGGATGAGTGTTTAGTCACACGCCTGACATAATACACACTATGCTATTTAGACTGGGTCAAGGTGATCTATGAAGTGCACCTACACCCAATAATTATATATGTTTGTTTGTCTAGGTGACGGGCGCCTAAACAGGTGACATCACTTATCTAAGTGACCTAGAAAGAGAACAATTTTATCTTTTCCTAATCTCACTAGCGATAAACATTTCGTGCAATATCATAGTTTCATGATGTTATGTAAAATAGTTGTCACTTGTCGACGAATATCATGTTTTACATACATACATACATACCGTCACGCCTCTTTCCCACAGAGGTAGGCAGAGACTACTTTATTCCACTTGCTACGGTCCTGGCATATTCCTTTCGCTTCATCCAAAGTCATCAATCTCTTCATACATCATATCATGTTTTAATAATAATAATAAAGCGGTAGTCCTGTAGGCTTATCTAACTCGCTCGCAATCGCCATCGTGTTCATTTTGACAGTTCATGTATGGGCTGACAGTTGGCATCGGAATCAGCTAGCTGTCACATTTATACATGAACTGTCAAAATGAACACGATGGGGATTGCGAGCGAGTTAGGTAAGAAGCCTACTGGACACGGCCCGGATAGTCAGGAGGTTCCTCTCTGTCGCCCTGACCACCGGTAGCTTAGGCCTCGCCTCCCTGCCGGCGGCACCCTAGGTTAGGTTTTTAAAATGTTTTCATATACATATTACATTTTGTATGAATATTGTAAAAACCTAACTTAAGATAAAAATAAATATACCGATAATAATAATTCATTTATTTACGAACAACAATAACCCACCTGCTATGAGTGAAGTAGGGGTAGCACGCGTTATGGAATGACGAGGATCCGGGTTCGATTCCCGGCCATAGTTTTACTTTTCGGATTTTTCTGTTCTAATTTTCAGCGTCGTTTAGAAATTTAATTTCTAACGGTAAAACGGTAAAAGTAAACAAAAAATCAAGAAGTAAAAATTCTTGATTCATGATAGTACAAATAGCAAGCCGATCACTAATTGCGATAAGGTTGTAGTGGCCCTAGGCTCCATTTGGTTGGTACAACCTGTTGCAACTCAAGTGACTTCCTTTTAGTCGTGCTTTCTCAAATAAACTAAGAAACTTTTGACCTACAATACCTGTAACAGATTCCAGGTTTATGGATAGCTCTATATGACTGTATGTGCATTGTAATTGTTTTCAGGGGGCCTATTTTTGAAAGAACAACACTCGAAATTAGTATACATCTGTGTATTGTCACGAAATTAGAGCTCAAATCAAACTTTCGACTTGTTGACTATTTTAATTAGAGCTGTAATTTTCTTCAACAATTTTTCACCCGTTTCGCGTAGCATTTTCACTTAAAATGTGCTGTCAACAATTAGGCCCATAACCTCTAGTGTAAGGTCCCTCTAGGCTGGCTGTACGTCTGTAACGCTTCAGTGTTGCGAAGGTATCCCACATGCATATTGGCCTATTTTTTAAAATGGTTATTTTAACTAGGCATTTAATTCCAAAGTATTACCTTCCATGTTAAATTCGGAATCCGTTTAACCTATTTTTAATACGTGCAAGTACACATTTTCCACAACCCTCAACCTCCTAAAACGCAAACATCTCGATAAGCGATTATCACCGGCATAATTACCTTGTTCACGTGGCAACCGAACAAACACAAACACTGGAAATCACAAAAGGACAGTTCGAAAACAACGTCAATTATTTTTGAGGTTATGATTTTACTTTTTTAATTCAACTTTTTCGAACCGGCGTCAGCGTAGGGGCGAGAGCGCGCGGCGTGCAGCCAATGCGAAAGTTAGTATCGTACTGGCTGGCAGCGACCGGAGTCGCAATAGCCGCGGTAAATTAAACGAATCAATTTCAGCGGGCGGCGGATGAATGAAATAGTTTCCATAGTTTTTCTTGGTACGCGCCTTTCTAGAGGCAGTTCGGGCTGTCATCAGATATTTATAATTGGAACGCGTGTTTAACCGCCTTTGTTTAAAAATGGAATGGAGGGACGATTGCATGTAGAAACGTATTTACTTCACACTGGCTTGGCTATCTTACACGTAGTAGTGGAGTAGTAAGGTAAATGCGCCAAGAGCGCGCTATAAGAAAAGGTAAAGGTTTTTGTTAATTGAAATGGACCTCTGCAAAGTAACGCTTGAATAAAAGTGGCCTTTAGGTATGTTGCCTTAGGCTTTGTCTACCCCGTAAGGGATAAAGACGTGATGTCGAATTTCTGACAAAAATATTTCTTCTGCAATGGCGAAGGTTTTTGTGGCTAGCATGCATCGCTCGCCTCTCCACCGAATCCAAAGCAGCCAGCAGACTCTATTTCACCATCTCGACAAGAGTCGGTGACAAGTACAATAAAGCATTTACTTACTTACTTACTTACTTAGTTACTTACTTACAAGTGACAATTCGAAATGCAATGCGTAGTCAATATGAAGCCAACCGGCGTAAATTTTTGTCGAGTTGTTGTGTAAACAAAAATGTCACTTGTCGCTTTGGTGGAGGAGCCTTTTTTTTTTTAACGTGTGGAAAATGCGCCTTATGCATCTCCGCGCTCGGGGCAGCACGAACGGAGGTATGACGGGCTCTCCAGCTCGCCGCTGCCTTCCCTATGGAAGGAGGGGAGAGGCCTACCGTCTAAAAACACACACGTTCCCTCCAGGCCTTGTACTGCGGGCGTTGCGGGCGCACACGGTGACCACCGCAACGTCCACTGGCCGCCCCGGGATGGGGCAGGTGCAACGGCACCGTTGAATGCGGGTTCCGGATTCCCCGCCCTCCCCCGCCGGTGACCGTCTGTTTTTTTAAAGAGGTTAACTCCTCGCAGCCCCCTCAGCGGCCCACGTTCCCAGCGTTGGTGGAGGAGCCTGACATTAGGCAGAAAGAGGAATGGAAAACTGCAGCTTAGACTCCAAGGTTACAAATTCGAACTTTATTGCTGTTCCGCTCATACTAATGAAAAAAAAATCTAAACGACACTGAAAATTAGAACAGAAAAATCCGAAAAGTAAAGCTATGGCCGCGAATCGAACCCGTATCCTCTTCATTCCGTGACGCGTGCCCCTACCCCCATAGCAGGTGGGTAAGCCATCGAATTTCCTATCTGTTACTAGCTGTCACGTGACCTTGTTACTTTACAAATTTTTAGCTAGCTAACGACCGGATAGCCTGTGGTTAGTGCCCCTGACTATGAAGCTAGAGGTCCTGGGTTCGAATCCCGGTAGGGGCAGACAGTTGTATGATGAATACGAATGTTTGTGCCCGAGTCATGGATGTTGTATGTATTTAAGTATGTATTTATCTACATTATATAAGTACGTTTATCCGTTGCCTGGTACCCATAGTACAAGCTTTGCTTAGTTTGGGGCTGGGTCTATTGGTGTAATTTGTCCCAAGATATTTATTTATTTATTTATTTTATTTATTTTGTCGCAAAGTCTGTTTGAATAATGTGTCTGTACGGCACAATTACAAACTCCCGTAGAACATCTACTGCTCACCAATATAAGATTGAGAGAGGCGGTATGATTTTCGGAGTCCCCCAGCATGTCTGCCGGACAGAGCGCGAGATAGATTACCTGTCTTTTTCTTGTTTTTTTAGAAAGAAATGGATGTCTATCCTCGTGCTAGCCGAGCTGATAAGCTACACCGCATGGAACTCAAATAAATATTGCTATGTCATTCGAATTAGAATTATCTATTTCTTATCACCTGATTACAATATGGGGGAGGGTTTTGTAAGATATCAAATTAACATTGATAAATTATAAGTAGGAAATAATTACACGAACATTTTGATATAAAACTGAACTTCTAACTCGTGTTACTAGTAGTGTCTATTCGAGCGTTTTTTTAAAAAAAGGCTAAATGATCTTTTGTTTCCAAAATTTTACCATTTTAGGTATTTGTTACTTAGGTTTTACGATCGTTTTTTTTCCTGTCCGTCACGTTCCATACACAAAAATTTAAATCAAATAGTGACGAAGTGCAATAGAAGTTTTGGGAAAAAAAATCTTATATGAGAATCGCTTGGGTTGATTTTGAAAGAAAAGTTCAAAATAGTTAAATTTCGGAAAAATGTTCATGTCGATACTTTATTGGAAAACACTCATTAACATAATGTCTCTTGTCAAAATTTGTGTTTCAACAGTAGTCAGGTTGCGATCAGTTGCACAGGGACCCGATTTTTAAAAGAACTCTCGCTCAAACACACACACACAGACACACATAAATCACGTCTTTATCCCTTACGGGGTGGATAGAGCCTTTTTTTAACGGAGAGGAAATCTTTATGGATGCCCTAGGCACGGGGATGCCTAGGGTTATGTGGGACTCCCCCTCGGAGGGATATACCCGAACTAAAAACTCTCCGGCGTTGCCTCAATCCGGTGTGATGTGGACGCAGTGGGATGCCACTAGGGCTTCACCACAAACGCCCCCCCGGTGGCCCCGGCTTCCGCCAGGACCGCGCCAAGAAGGGGAGGGCCCGTACGCTCCGCCCGTCTTCCCTTAGACAATGAGGCTGTGCAATGCAGGTAGGTAATGACAGGGTGGATAGAACCTAAAGGCCACGTTTAGCATGGTTGTGGGCGTATAGATGGAAAGGGGAATCACAATAGTGATGGGTTGCTAGCCGCATTGCCTTTAAAATGATTATGTGAACATATACCTACTTTACATAGGTACTCACCATATTCAGTGTAATCCCATAAAACTGTTTACTGCTAAGTAAAGGTAAATTAGAAACCATTTCTCTAATACATAACCTAACTTCGCTAAAATAAACCTTTTTCCGACCACATAAGTTTCATCCCACCATTTTACAGCACAAGGAAAAACTACCCGACCGAATGTGAAAGACCATACTTACATAACTATCCGGCATGGGAGGGTTCTCTTTGATTTTCTTGGGTTATCGGCCTTCTTAGAGGCCCTTTCGTATCATTTATCACCTATTATCTGAAGAATGTTTGCCAAAAGATCCAAGTTGCGTAAGCGGTTTCATAATGCGCACGAGTTGATATTTGAGTTGAAATTTCAGTGAAAGATCAAGAAATACTCTTTTTTTTATATGGATAGAAAGGCAAATGAGCAAGTGAGTCACCTGATGGTAAGTGCTTACCACTGCCCATAGACACCCGCAGCCCCGGAGGGATACCTATGGCAAATATATGGCAAATGTACCAGTTGCTTGTAGTCCCGCACAGATGGTAAAAGCCCATCGAAGGAATGGGCGAAATTTTTAGGAATCATGTTACAGGCGATGCGGCTAGCAACCCATCACTATTTTGATTCCCCTTTCCACCTATACGCCTACAATCATGCTAAACATAGCCTTTAGGTCTTGTTACCCAGGCTCTGTCTACCCCGTATGGAATAAAAACGTGATTTGTGTATGTACATTGTGTATGTAAATATAAGAATTTTATACTATTAACTAGCGACCCGCCCCGGCTTCGCACGGGTGCAGTCTATACGTATAAACCTTCCTCTTGAATCACTCTAACTATTAAAAAAAACGCATCAAAATCCGTTGAACAGTTTTAACGATCTAAGCTTACATAGGAACAGACAGCGGAATGCGGCTTTGTAGTGATTTGACAGCGATTGGAAAGAAAGATCCGGTATGACATGAGACATCATTAAACACTACGCCCAAGTAAACTCTATAATAAAACTCTGTTTTTGTATGTATGTAGGTATCAGTGGCGTGGCGTCAAGTGTACTAGAAGGCAAGCCGAAGGGAATTTAACTAGCCTTTTAAAGTGCCTAACTGCCTTAAACTTAAAATAAGCAACATACATACATACATATATCACGTCTTTATCCCTTACGGGGTAGACAGAGCCTAAGGTAGCAAAACCTCTAGGCCACGTTTAGCATGATTAAGGGCGTATAAGTGGAAAGGCAAATCAAAATAGGCAAGCCGGTGGGAATCGAGTTCTATGGACGCCACGCTACTAGTATGTATCTAATATTTTACTGTTTAATGTGTACGTGGCAACAATTTCATTAAAGAACACTTAGATTCATTCATTTTCATTAATTAATCTCGCGGGTTATTTTCGGATGTTTACGTTGCGCTACACTTCCCTCTGAATAACTGTGTCATAACCATAAAACAATGAGTCACGTTTCTCAAGAAACCTAGTTTCAAAAACGAGCATTTCTTAACATCTCAGAACATTTTTCATAATCATAACTGTCGTCGACAGTGGACTGTTTAAAATATGATCAATCATAATTTTAATTTACGAAGAAACACAAAAACCGTTTTTAAATAATTTTAGAATAGGGGCCCGATTCTCGAAAGCATATCACTCGGAAGTACCACTCGAAAGTGGTATAAATCAGCTTATATCTCCAAAACTACAGCTCCAATCAAAGTTTTGACTAGTTCACAAGATTAATGAGAGCTGTGTCTGTCTTCTATGCTACTCGACTACTCGTATTCCAAATTCAGCACAATTTTTCACCACTTTCGAGTGGTAATTTCGCACAATGTGCTTTCAAAAATCGGACCCCAGTACTAAAAGGTTTAGCTCCTGAGTATAAGGTTGGTTTTAGAATAGCTCAGTGTACTTGGCAACGAAGGAAGTAATGTCGATTCCTAAAAATTGCCTACGAATATTGTGTGATGCAAACAAAGTTTTTTACGTCTCTACATAGAAATAACACGCTGAGGGTGGTGAAATAAAGAATGTCTCAGATCGTAGGAACTTGTCGCACGAGACAAAAGCGAGGGTGATAAACATGCGACCTGAGGCTGTTTTTTACGACTTCCCCTGGCCAGGAAGTGGAAGTTTCGCGTAGCTGGCGGTAAATTACTACTTACGGCCCCGACGTAAATAGCATTACATGCTTTAGAATTAGGTATTATCGCTTCGTAAAAAGCACGTATGTTAAATGGTTAAGCACTGCTAGCACAGGTGTGCGCGGGAGCTGTGTCGCGCGCGTGACAGACCACCCGTCTCTTTCTAGAAAGAACTGTAAGAAAATGACGGAGAGTTTATTTCGCGCACACTTTTGATACCCGTGCGTAACACGTGGTCAATTTTGAGCCATGAGCTTATTTTAAATAGGACGTGATTTTTTTCTTTGTTCGAGAGAAAAAAAAATGGGCGAAGACAGGAATGAATGTGACGGCGAAGTTAGTTATTGTCAAATTTTTGAATGCACAATACAAAACTTTTGGCGTTGATAATAACGACACCTATCGGCGACGATAAGAAACAAAAGTTGTCGCTACTCCCCGCTAGACAACACTAGCAAAGCTAGTTTGACTACTCACTAGCAGATGGCGCTATATGTCCGTCTTATTAAACAAGTTGTAATTGATTGCAGTCTTAGCACCGAATTGCGGACGGCGCTATCTAAAATTACCATTATGTGCTGATTTTTTGCCCAGTGTAAGCAAAGGACATTGCGAATTTTGTCAACCAGTCAACATTTTCATATCAATCACTTATAAAGCGATATCACCCGAGCGTCGTCGAATCCGGCGCCGTCCGCCACCTCCGAGGTTAACGACTTCAAATCGACAAGTTCAGACACACTTCTAGTCCGTCCTAAAACTAAGTAGCCCTTTTCAGAGCCATGGTAATGCTAAAAGCATGACGTCAGCAGGCCAACGCCCGACCTTGCTGGGCCGTTACTCCCGGTAGGTATGGTAATAAGTCTGGCTAAAGCACACGTTTAGTTTTAGCTTATCCTGAGACAGAAGCAAAAAATACATACCTACATAAATCACGTCTCTATCCCTTACGAGGCAGACAGAGCCTAAAGTAACCAGACCTAGAGGGCGTATAGGTGGAAAGGGGAATCAAAAAACACGATTCCTAAGATTTTCGCCCATTCCCTCGATGGGCTTTTACTGTCTACCTGCGTGGGAAGAGATGCAACAGGCACATTCTATGTTTTTTCTTTGCTCCCAGACCAGCATGGAAGCCTTTTTATGTGATAAGTAAACGAGTATGCGGGTGGTCCGATGGAAAGCAATCACCGCCGATGGATACCCCTAACATAGGGGGGATACGCGTGCATTGCCGGTCCTTAAAGAAAAGAGTGCATTCGTTTTTTGAAGATCCCTAATTTTATGTACTGAATGAAAAACTGGTGCTAGGGCCCGATTTTTGAAAGCACATGTGTGAAAATACCACTCGAAAGCGGTGAAAAATTGTGCTGAATTTGAAATACGAGTAGCATAGAAGACAGTCACAGGTCTCATTAATCTTGTGAAGTAGTCAAAAATTTGATTAGAGCTGTAGTTTTGGAGATATAAGCTAATTTATACCGCTTTCGAGTGGTACTTTATCAAGTTCATTTTATATATAGGCTGGTGGTAGAATTTTAAATACTTAAATAAATACCTAGTGAGTTTATTTCCTGTGACTAAAAAGCAAGTCAGACGCGGCCTTCTAAATAAAATACTCACAAAAACATGCATGATGAGTTCATAACCACATGGGGGCGGTTCCGTCATTCGCACTGCGTTTTAGGGTTCGTCTTGATTGCGACAACAGCAACTGTCAAAGTGACAGACAAAAGCAAACTATCTTGAACAATACAATACAAATTCAATTCAAATTCAAAACTTTATTTTGCAAATAGGCCGCAAAGGGCTCTTTTACGTGTCTTTTTTGAAACTACCAGCGCGTTCGGAAAGACCATCATTGCCAAGAAGAATGCGCCGCAAGTCATTTGGCAGACAGTCATGAGAAAAACAGATGTACAAAGGCGAACTGCAATACAATACCACACAAATACTTTTTGTTGAACACCACAAAACTATACAAAAACAAAGAACAAGGTAGACAATAGGCGGTCTTATCGCTTAATAGCGAACTCTACCAGACAACCAATAAAATAAAGAGCTAAATCGGAGACCGTTTAAGTAGGTGGCGGAAACAAATAGACAGGAGAAACGCAAGGATAATAAAAACAACAATACCCCTCGAAAGTGGTGAAAAATTGTACTGAATCTGAAATACGAGTAGCATAGAAGACAATCACAGCTCTCATTAATCTTGTGAACTAGTCAAAACTTTGATTAGAGCTGTAGTTTTGGAGATATGTGCCGATTTATACCACTTTATAATGATGTGCTTTCAAAAATCGGGCCCCAGGTCGTC
Source organism: Pandemis cinnamomeana (assembly GCA_932294345.1). Lineage (NCBI taxonomy): Eukaryota > Metazoa > Arthropoda > Insecta > Lepidoptera > Tortricidae > Pandemis > Pandemis cinnamomeana. Next base: position 14,212,298 of record OW028706.1, on the reverse strand, counting down.
TGTCCACCTCGTTAAATGGACATCCCATATACTCGTGGGTGAAATTTTAGCATCCCATAATTATCTACGCGCCATTTCCTCCATTAGTAATAATAAGTAACGTACGTTTCCTAAATGACACACAAATACAGGAGACTTGTTCTTCCACATTATACAATTCGAAAACAAACTCGCAACAGTCGATGCTGTATGGAAGCCTGTGGGGTTACTACAAAGCGTAAGGGACACAGTTATGCACCCATATAGCTGTCTCTTACGCTGGATAGAACTTGGCGCGCATTAAGCGGTTGTGGTAACTCCCCTGTCTCGCAAACTGGCTGGCACCTGTCCTGCTATCTGCTATCCTAGTGGCTACAAATAAAGCACGGTTTATTGGTCGAAAAGAACGTCAAAAAAGTAAGTAAGTAAATGCTTTATTGTACAAATGTGAAGTAACAGAGACAAATCACAAAAGAAAACATTAAATATATGCACAAAGGCGAACGTATAAGGGATCTCTACCAGTTTACTTACCACTATGGCGTTACAAAAAATGTACGGTACGATTTGGATGACGACTATTCGGAACGATGCAATACAGCACACATGCAAACACAAATCACGACTTTATCCCTTACGGGGTAGACAGAGCCCAGGGTGGACCCAAAAGCCGCGCTTAGCATGATTTTGGGTGCATACGTGGAAGTGGAAAGGGGAATCAAAATAGTGATGGGTTGCTAGGCATCGCCTATAACATGATTCCTAAGAGTTTCGCTCATTCCCTCGATGGGTTTTTACCATCTGCGCGGGAGGAGAAGCAACTGGTACATTCTATGTTTTTTCTTTGCTCTCAAACCAGCATGGAAGCACCTTCTAAACATGTTACTATAATGTATCACAAAACTTATTCTAATAAACTGTACTACTTGTCCTCTTACAAGACAGAATAACAACAAAAAACTGTTGATCAAACCTTTCCATTAAATTGTCAACAGAGGTTCAAGGAACCTGGTCAACAAAAGTCACGTTCGCGCTTCACCGCCTTTTTGCAAGCTGCGCAGGCGGCGGACAACAATGTGAGTCACAGATTAGAACCAATTCGGTTAACAATACCTTCTTTAACTCGATCGAGGTGCTAACCGGTTACAGGAAAATACACTCGGTGCTTCACTACAAAAATTGGAGAGAGAATACAGTGGAATTGTATCAGAGGCGTAACTATAGAAGCTTACGTGGCGTTGGCTCTACGGCTTACACGACGGCTATCCGTATCATTCTAGAAAAAACGTACGTTATTTCCAGGCATCGCTAGGGACGACGGCAAGAGACAGGACGGTATGTCAATGATTCCGTGGAGTGTGGGACATGTGCTGGTGTGGGATGCAACGTGCGTAGACACGCTATCCTCGTCTAATCTTCGCGGAATCACGAGTAGACCAGGCGCGGCTGCAGAAGCGGAATAAATAAGTATAGGGGTCTAAGCACCGAATATAACTTTGTCCCTTTCGGTGTTGAGACCCGGTCCGTGGGATCATAGCGCTATTAGCCTCTTGAAAGATATTTCGAAGAGACTAATAGACGCTACGGGTGACCGCAGAGCTGGCAGCTTCCTTGGACAGCGTATTAGTATCGCTGTCCAAAGGGGGAATGCTGCCAGCGTCTGTGGTACAAGCCACGGGGGCGCCTCCTTTTTTAATTATTTTATTTTAAGATTAGTTTTAGTTTAGTTTTTAATTTGTTTCAATTCCCCTTTTGTATTTTTATCACTAGTAAATTCACTAATAATATTATCTTACCACTTAATGGTGGTAGTTTAGGGTTTCTTTTTTTTTTTTTTTATATGCTTAGGAAGGCAAACGAGCAAGTGGGTCACCTGATGGTAAGTGATCACAACTGCCCATAGACACCCGCAACCCCAAAAATAGGCACCCGATTCGTGTCTTAGTCTTGCCTAATCCCGAAATAAAGTTCCCACGTGAGTTGAGCCTACAAAATCTAGTGTATAGATAGAATATAAAAGATGTTTCAAGAGCCTCACGTGGCGGGCCATGGATCGTCCCATTGGACGAATAAAATGGATGACCTTTGCTAGCAAATGCTTACAATCCGGTATCGTAACGTGTTATTGCGTCACGATACTTAAAAAATGTCTTTTATCTACATCCATATCGTAACTTCCTTACAATATGTTCAGGGACGATTAGCAAATGGCTTACACTAAGAAACCTGTATCTGTGGTTGTATTATAATGTTTACATTAGAGTATCGATATTGATACTCTAATTACATTCAAACTTCCAACATCTTCGAAAATCTCTTTGTCTACTGTCTTAGAATTTTAGAAAAAAATATGAATGTCAGTCGTTTTATTTGTTTCGAACTTTCGAAGAACAGAAAATAATTTTACCTACATATTTTGATGTATATGTATGTTTGTCTTCATCTGATTGAGTTGAAATTTTGCATACTTGTGTAAAGATGATTATACAATAATCTGGTAGTAAAATCCTGGTGGTCCAAGCGGGACCGTCTCCGCAGGACGGTTGGTCCGATTGACTTGAAATTTAGTTCACATTTGTAGGACGGATGGCAATGCAACTACAGTCAACAAAAAGTGCAGTTAGTAAAAGTGCTTGTATCTAAAATAGTTTTTTTAGGTTAGGTTAGCGTTTATTAAGTAAAACAAAAGTTACAAGTGAATAATATAAAAATACATACAAGAATAGGAACAAAAATAATGGCAACCAAAAGAATAGTCATGTGAAAAAGAAAGATCCCGTAGGAGCGCGCCAGGAACTTCCACAGCCAGCGAAAGGAACCAGTTGAGCGGACCACTGTGACAACTTAATCTTCTCTCTGAAGACATGCAAGATGTACCCGAACAACATGCCGATGAAGAAGGGCAATGACCGCACCAAAGTGTTAATGTTATCACATAGTATATGCACTTCAATGTTCCCCGTAGCTGCCCAGCCTATTCTTTACAGAATCCCTGCTCCGTCTTCGCAGCCAAGGACTTTAATGTGCCTCCTTGAGCCTCTCAATCCTATGTATAATTGGTTAAGTCAGTTGTTTTTGTTTCATCCTGACTTAACGTTAACTTTACTCACCCTGGGTATTTAAATTTCTTTTTCGTACATGTTTCGTTTAAGTAATCACGCCATTCACATATGACTACTAACAAGGTATTGTTACACTTGGCCCCGTTTCCTTATTGGCTAGATTAATCCGCTGTCGGCGCTCATTGGTCTAATTTAGGTGTTTACGGCGCGTTGACGCACTCGAGTCGCGCGTCTATTAGCTCACTTCGAGAACTAGAGTTTTTTTTTAATCTAATAATTTTACAAGGCTTAAGTCACTTGTGTGACTATGCCGTCATTGGATGTCTCTTGGATCAGATTCATCAAACACTCCCCTGCCCACTACCAGATTCTCTGGCAGCAAAGGACTAACTAGAGTTAGAAACCTAACTACGTAAGGTGCATTGGGGTAAATTCGGAATTGGGGGAATTCCGAAAATCGTGGATATCTACTAAACGGGGAATAATTCCATAGTCTGGCAACGCTTATCTATAAGCCAAAGACATTGGAGCTTCTAGGTAAGCGTTCCTAGAATATGTACGAGTTTCGAAATTCCCCCAATTTCGAATTTACCCCAATGCACTATACCTGTAATATTTTGTGTGTAGTTACCGATGTTCAAGGAGTCGTGTCTCTATTAGCTCACTTTGAGAACTAGAGTTAGGAACCTCTACTAACCTGTAATATGTTGTGTGTTACCAGTGGCGTGGCGTCCATAGAACTCGATTCCCACCGGCTTGCCTATTTTAAGGCAGTTGGGCACTTTTATTGCGCAGAATTAGAGGAAAAGGCTAGTTAAATGCCCTTCGGCTTGCCTACTGATAGAGTTGACGCCACGCCACTGGTACCTATGTTCGAGAAACATAAAATTAACAAAAAAGGTTTCATACAAAATTTTTTAAATAACCTTTTGATAAAAGTCTTAGAACCAGTTCTACAAAACTTGCTTACCAGTAAAAAGCTGCATTGGTATAGGTTTACTCGTTTCAGAGCTACGGTGCCACAGACCCACACATAGGAGTTAAACTTACATTTAAGTTTAGTTATTTTACATAAAAACACCCTCTTTTTACGACGGTTTAAACTTATACCTATAAGTTTGTGTCCTATCCTATCCTATGAATCCTATGATATCAAAAGAAGGAGTAGAACTATCTTATGAACAATACAATACAAAGATTCTTTTTGACATACATACATACATACATACCGTCACGCCTCTTTCCCACAGAGGTGGGCAGAGACTACTTTGTTCCACTTGTTACGATCCTGACATACTTCTTTCGCTTCATCCACATTCATCAATCTCTTCATACATGCTCGTCGGTTTCGAGGTCGGTATTCTTTTTTGAACACTAAAAATCAGCACTTACAATGAGACACACGCACACACACAAAACCATTTATTTAAGTTGAACCGTTATTTTGTTAGCTATGTATAAGTGCTGTAGCTACTCTTTTCGTATTAAATGGCAAAGACTGGCAATAATAGAGGAGCGGGACTTCCTGACACAAGCATTCTTATGCTTACTAGGAGGTTCCAACCTTGATACTTCAACGTGTAAACCTAAAAAAGAAATAAACTTTTTTCATTTGCAATGAGTTTACAAAAACAATAAAAAAGGCCCGGCAGCAATAGGCGGTCATACCGTTTAGAAAAAAAAACTATCCTATTGGAACCAAAAGAAAGGAGTTAAAACTGTCCTATGATCTTACTTACCCATGTAGAATCAAATAGATAGCTGGTGATCACAGTATAATGAACTCAGTAAGTAAGTTTGTAAGTAATGTACCAACTACAAAAGATAGCACACTGTATTTAAATTTTGCGTTAATTTTAGTAAACCTTAATAAAAACAAGACAGCTTCGCAAGGACCAGTCACAATACGCGGTCTATTCTACGGTTCTGATAGTTTCTTGTATGTCTTTTTGTCGAGTACGCAAGAAATATCAGACCTCTGCTTTTTGCATGCATGTCTAGAGTAGTTCTCAGTTTCTGAAATTGAAATTAATATTTCTACTAGCTTCTGCTCGCGACTTCGTCTGCGTAGAATACATATAAACCTTCCTCTTAAAAAAACCGCATCACAATCCTTTGCGTAGTTTTAAAGGTAAACATACATGGACAGACCGACAGACTGAAGCGGAATATGACTTTGTTTTATACTATGTAGTGAAACGACACTGAAAATTAGAACACAGAAAAATCCGAGAAGTAAAGCTATAGGCGGGAATCGCTATATTATGCTAAACGTGGCCTTTAGGCTTTAAACGACGCTCTGTCTACCCCGTAAGGGATAAAGACATGATTTATGTATGTATGTAAGATAACTGGAAGTTAACAGAGAGTAGGGAAACAAAGGTGCCTAATATAGTAAAAACGCGAGCTTTCAAGCCCAGCCGCAGCACGAGAGCCCGAGAGTCGCGTCGCGCGAGTTAGACTACCCATCTCTGTCCACAACGTATAGTAAGAAAAAGACAGGCAATCTATCTCGCGCGCGACGCGACTCTGCGTTCTTGTGCTAGACGTCCAGTATGCGTGATAGATTACCCATCTCTTTCTAAAACGAATAGTAAGAAAAATACGGGCAATCTATCTCGCGCGACTCTGCATTCTTGTGCTAGACGTCCAGCTAAGCTTAGCATGGAATATGGCACGCCGTGGCCGCAGAACAAGTTTACGGTGAAAGTCGGGGTTAGCTTTCGAAAACTAAGTGCTTCGAGAGTAAGTAGGTTGACTTGTAGGTCTTATGCTATAACTAGCGTCTTAAGCTGGGCTAGAAATAACATTTGAGTGCGTTGGGGTAAATTCGGAATTGGGGGAATCCGAAAATCGTGGATATCCACTAAACGGGGAACAATTCCGTAAACTGTCAACGCTTATCTAGAAACCAAAAACATTGGAGCTTGAATAAGCGTTGCTAGATCATGTAATTGTTGTCCGTTTATTGGATATCCACGAGATTCCCCCAATTTCGAATTTACCCCAATGCACTATAATTGAAAACTGTAAGCCCCCACCCCCCGCATTGATCGAGTTACCATACGTAAATAATATAAAACAATTTCATGCCAAAAATGTCTTACATCGTTTTGGAAAAGACCTCACACTCTTCAAACTGCGGGACCGATTTTTACCAAGTCTAAGACCCACCGCAAGGAAACTGGCTTGCGAATAAAAAAACCACATCGACGTCGGTAACAGACAGATACACACACACACACGCACACACAGACAGAGAGAGAGAGAGAGAGAGAGAGAGAGATAGACGTCATACTTATAACACCCCTCTTCATGAGTCGGCGGTTAAAAAAAAGTGGTAATCAAAATGACTTCACATTTAATTTTGTTTTTTTTTTCTCTGATCAGATTTGCAGTTACATACATAAATCACGTCTTAATCCCTCACGGGGTAGACCGAGCCTCAGGTATACCTGGCCACGTTTAGCATGGTTGTGGGCGTATAGGTGGAAAGGAATCAAAATAGTGATGGGTTGCTAGCCGCATCGCCTATAACATGATTGCTACTGTAACATGACATGTGCGCGGGGAGAGAAACAACTGGTACCATTCTGATTTTTCTTTACTCCCAGACCAGCACTTTCAGTTGCTCTCTGTAAACGGTACATACATACATACCGTCACACCTCTTTCCCACAGGGGTAGGCAGAGACTACTTTGTTCCACTTGCTACGATCCTGACATACTTCTTTCGCTTCATCCACATTCATCAATCTCTTCATACATGCTCGTCGGTTTCGGGTACTCCTGACCTGACCTTTACCAAAACGTCTCCTATTTGGTCTCGAAACGTCCGTCTAGTAAACGGTAAAACCGAGAAAGTAAAGGCTAAATATGTAATGAAGTTATTCTGCACTGAAACCTCTTATTTCTATGGCTTTTAAGTTCAACTTTGATATTAAACTGCGTCATTTTACGCAATATAAGTCTATCAGAAATTTTTCTTCGTAATGCACCTTTGAGAAGGAATTCCATTAAAATGCAATTTAATTTCCCTGAACTTCAAAGCAAATTAAATTTATTGCCTTGATTATTTTATATTGCAGAATATTACGTAACTTTTTACTTGATGCCGCTCCCTGACTTGTTTAGGCACATACATACATGAAACACGACTTTATCTCTTACGGGGTAGGCAAAGCCCAAGGTAACACGACCTAAAGGCCACGTTTAGCATGATTGTGGGCGTATAGGTGGAAAGGGGAATCAAAATAGCGATGGGTTGATAGCCTCATCGCCTATAATATGATTCCTATTTACGTCCATTCCCTCGATGGGCTTTTATCAGCGCGGGAAGAGAAGCAACTGGTACATTCTATGTTTTTCCTTTCCAGACCAGCATAGAAGACTTGGATGGAGTTTTTTTATGTGCTTATTTTTTTTTAATAATTGAAACGATAACATGAACGGTTGAAATCATTGAAATGACGACCCTGACAGTGAAGCTAGAGGTTCCGGGTTGGAATCCCGATTGAGGCAGGCATAGTTAGCTCTCGTACAGAGTACGGACCCATCAAACGAATAAAACGAATCAAACATAACGAATATGACAACTCGTAGATAAATTGTTGATTTACTGAAACAGAACTAATCTCCATATAGATACGAAGATTTGTCAAGCGCGAAATTTTTATCCCAACCGTGTACAAGAGTTTTTCGACGAACCATGTTCGAGAACGCGACGTTTTTAAAATGTTTATCTTCCTTTTAATCACATTTCTTAATGGCACCGAAAATCAGAACACAGAAAAATCCGAAAGTAAAGCTATGGCTGGTAATCGAAGTCGGATTCTCATCATCCCATGATGCGTACTATCGCTACACCACTCATAGCAGATAAAAGTAAAGCCATGGCCGGGAATCGAACCCGGTTCCTCATCATTCCGTGGTGCGAGCTATACCACTACACTACCAATAGCAGGTGAAGTCTTCGAATTTTTCTATCCATACCAGCTGCCACGTGACCTTGTCTTTTTAATTTCTAACAGGTAAAACCGTAAAAATTAAAAAATCAAAAAGTATTATTCTTGATTCATTTGATAGTACCTTTCTTTTTAATAATAATAATAATAATAAATTTATTTCAGATATTTTTTTTACAATCATCTATATTAATACTATAATAAAAAACAAAGTATAGACGCTCCGAAATCGCACGCCGCGCCGCTAGCTCAATACTGCATGTAGCATAGACTATGCTATAGATATAGAGTGATCGTTTGACCAGTAATTACAGATCAAGCGATCACTACAGCTCGTGGATCTGTGTGGTCTACAATTAGAGCGTACCGACTTTCCGTGTAATTTTGTATCACCGTTAGGGTGACCGGAGCGTGAAGATCTCTTGATGCGGGCAGTATCACATTAGGAGCGCTTGAAGACCAGTCATAATAAGATTTTTGGGGCATGTGTCGGGGTCCACCTAAATTGGCCGACCCGGAAAAAATGAATTTCGAATCACTGATTATTATTTAATAATAAAAGTTAGTTAGGTACCTTTATTTGCTCGAAAGCCGTGGTAGCCCAGTGGTTTGACCTGTGGCCTCTCAAGCAGAGCGTCGTGGGTTCAAATCCCGGGCGCGCACCTCTGAGTTTTTCGGAATTTATGTGCGAAAACTACATTTGAAATTTGCCATGAGCTTTTCGGTGAAGGAAAACATCGTGAGGAAACCTGCACACATCTGCGAAGATATTCAACGGTGTGTGTTAAGTTCCCAATCCGCACTGGGCGCGCGTGGGAACTATAGCCCAAACCCTCCAATACACGGAGGAGGCCTATGCCATGAGGCACGCCGAATTACGCGACAATTTATTAATAAATAAATAATAATAAATAAATAAATAAAAAAACAACAACATAGTTACTGAAATTGTAGCGAATTCGGAATAAAATGGCTATATTATTATTATTTGCTCGAAAATACCCAGAAAAAGGGGATCTGCCCTTGGGCGGAGCTCCTTCGAAAACCAGGACAAACTGCAGGTGAATCTCGGGCAATAACTGAGATTTTTTGATAAGTACGAGATTTTTTGGCTGGCTATAGTTTTTGTTACAGAGCCTATTAGGGTAACAAGAGCTAAAGGCCACTTTTAGCATGATTGTGGGCGTAAAAATGGAAAGGGGGATCAAAATAGTGACGGGTTGCTAGCCGCATCGCTTATACCATGATTCCTAAGACTTTCGCCCATTCCCTCGATGGGCTTTTCCCATTTGCGCAGGAAGAGAAACAACTGGTACATTGAATGTATGCACTGTACTAGGAGTCGAAGTGTTCGCCATGGCCGCAATCGGTTGGAAGGATCATCATCATCATCATACTGTACTACATTCTATGTTTTTTCTTTACTCCCAGACCAGCATGGAAGGCTTCTCTGTACTACTAGGTTACTTTTAGTTGACTGTAATTAACTGTATATACCCGTCTTTTTCTTGCTGTTAGTTATAAAAAGAGATAGTTAACATATAATTTACTAGTTGCTTCTCTTCCTGTGCAGTAATAACTCATCAAGGAAATGGGCGAAATCTTAGAAATCATGTTACAGGCGATGCGGCAGCAACCCATCACTATTTAGATTCCCCTTTCCAATACGCCCACAATTATGCTAAACGTGGCCTTTAGGTCTTGTTACCCTAGGCCAGGGGTGGCGAACCTTTTTAGGTGGACGTGCCATTTTTCACAAATAAAGTAATATTTGGCTCTGACCTGAAAGACCCTGTTGTCTTAAGAGTGTGTTGTTATTTTAGCATCATATGACCACAGCCCGTTTTCCGCCCTATTTCATAATAAAAGAATCTTAAGTTGGTGATTTAATGGACAGAAATAAACCTTTTTTATTATTGGCGTGCCCAAATTATTTTAAAGCGTGCCAACAGTGGCACGCGTGCCATTGGTTTGCCAGCCCTGCCTTAGGCTGTCTACCCCGTAAGGGATAATGGTTTGTGTACGTATGTGCGCAGACGCGTCAACATTCAGCGATAAACATTCAACGAAAGCTGAGATCGTGATCAACATGCACATTGTTACAAGGCCTATGGCGTGCATTCGTCTGTAGAATGTCCACAATGTGTCGCATAGAAACATGGCTGACGTCACCGGCGCGGGCGCAGCCAAGATTAACTTGCGAGCGATGGCGGTCCCGCATCCACTGGGGACGGAATACTTAGCTCATGCTTAAGTAAGCCACCTCCGTAACTCTGTAACTGGCGTCACTGAAAATCAGCGTCACGACATCATCCGGGATATTATCGTGACACATAGCTGAGTGGCGGCCATTTGGCTGGTTAGAATAATTGGCGATATGTAATATTCTGTGTGTATCTGTATCAGTCAATAAAGTTTTCTTATTCTTATTCTTATTTTATACCACACTAGCCGTTGCCCGCAACTTCGTTTGCATAGAATTCGTTTATCGCTATCCCGCGGGAATCACGCAATTTTCCGGGATAAAAAGTAGCCTATGTGTTATTCCAGACTATAATCTATCTATGTATGTATCTTTGTATGTTCCAAATTTCATCCAGATCGGCCCAGTACTTTTTGATCCTATTCATTACAAACATACAAACATACAAAAATAGGTACAAATCTTTCCTCTTTATAATATTAGTATAGACTAGTGGGTGATGTGCACTAATAGCGAATATTCAAGATTTTGATAGGTTTCATAAGAGCTTATTAAAAAACAATATTTTGAAAAAATAACTATAAAAATTAACCGAGATACATTCATTCATTTGACGACCGGATGGCCCAGTGGTTAGAGAACCTGACTATGACGGTTGAGGTCCCGGGTTCGATCCCCGGTCGGGGCTGATATTTGTATGAAAAATACGAATGTTTGTTCTCGAGTCTTGGATGTTTAATATGTATTTAAGTATGTATTTATGTATATAAGACTAAATTTTATTTATTAATATACAAACCACTAAAACTAAACAATAATAAGGATAACTAAAACTATGAAAGTTGATTAAAAGTAAATTATGTTAAAAATTACTAAAAATTTGCCTAAAAAATCTATATAAGTATGTTTAGCCGTTGTCTTGTGCCCATTTTAAAAGCTTTGCTTAGTTTGAGGCTAGGTCAATTGGTGTCAATTGTCCCAAGATATATTATTATCCACAATAATGCTAAACGTGGTCTTTAGGTCTTGTTACCTTAGGCTCTGTCTACCCCGTAAGGGATAAAGACGTGATTTGTGTATTTATGTGTGTATTAACCGAGATATAAGCTAACAAAGATTTGTCTCTATCTCTTTCCAGAAAAACAGAATTTTATATAGAGTTTAGGCAACTGGAAGTTTACTAAGTTAAGTTAGTTCAAGTTTACTGGAAGAAATAGGTTCGCCTTTGTGCATTTGCATTGTTATGCTGCCAGCCTTTTTGGCATCATGCCACGGGGTTATTTTTAGATATAAGTTAGTTAAGAAATTAGTTATCTTTTCGATTTTAATTCTATTGTTAATTGTTACCTTTTTCTTGTTATTTTACGAATAAATATATTCATTGTCTACATATACATACGTACATAAATGACGCCTTTGTCCCTTGCGGGGTAGACAGAGCCTAAGGTAACAAAACCTAAGGGCCACGTTTAGCATCATTATGGGCGTATACATGATTGCTAAGATTACCGGCCATTCCCTCGATGGGCTTGTACCATCAGCGTGGGAAGAGAAGCAACTGGTACATTCTGTTATTTCTTTGCTCCCAGACCAGCATGGAGTATGTTGTCAACATAATAACTATAGAGTTGATATTTTCACGTAGAGCTATGACTACACGGTAATGTAGAGCCAATTTTTTTTTTTTTTTTACTAGAAACTGACCAGTGATTGACCTCTATCTCACTTGGTGGAAGGTGCACATGAGGCCAAAGGAGTAACTCACTGGTTCAGTAATAGCCTATTCACTCTAGCCTTGAAGAGCCCTAGGTTGTATCTGTCCGGAAATACAGACGATGGGAGCGAATTTCATTCCCGAGCAGTTCGCATTAGGAAGGATGAAGCAAACCGCTTCGTGCGGGCCAATGGTATGTTGACAACAAATGGGTGAAAACGCTCCCCCCGCCTGGAAGTTTAATTGTTCATTAAGTCTTTAAATCCTCAACTAGTAATTTTTCGTTAGTAGAGCATAATGCAATATTATCTGAATTAAATATTACTAAATTAGCGTAGTGATAAGATATACGGAAGATAACAATTTTTATCAGATAACTGAAACCTTTCTCTCCAAAGCAATGGCCGCAGCATTCTCTCGCCGTGCTCGCGGCTTATAAAACAGAGAATGTAAACATCTTCATGTGAATCATACATTCAGCTGTAATATGTAAACTGAGTCGACATTGAGATCGTAACATCTTATAACTCGATTGTCTCAACTAAAATGCGTATGAGACTCGACGCGTGTAAGCATAACCTCTAAATATCTTGACCGGTAAAAAATTGGTCGCGGAACGCCCGCCGCGCTCCGAACGCGGCAAACGCCAGTCTCAAAACACACTCCGCGCGGACGCTACGTCCCTTCCCGCCAAGTTTCACCCGATAACTTAAATCAACTTCAACGTCAATGCCCACAAGTTAAGTGAAGTTAAGTGAATTAAGTGAAGTGACGTGAAGTGCTGTGATCATGAACGGGACTCCAGCCCGGCGGCCGAAGAACGCCTTCTCCGAAATGGTGAGGTTTTCGTGATCCTTTAGTTTTTTAGAAACTGACCGTTCGCTAAGAGCGTTTTTAGTTAGAGCGAGAGCGGCGACGGAGAATGCAGCGGAATAGTTCGATGTACGACCGCTTATCTTATTCGGTGTTTGGTTTTGTTTTGTTCAATTGGATATAGATGCAAGATGGTTTTGCTGTAACTTGAGACTAGTGCGAAGTCGCTCCAGTTTTGTTCCGTATCTAAGTTGTTAAACGAGTTTGTGTAACGCATGCGTGCCGGTTAAAGCGGAAAGGTTCTAACATAAGCTAAGTATAGTATAGTCGAGCGAACTCCTTTAGAACCTCAGGGTCCAAATGCCTGGAACATTTAAGATTATACAAATATATTATTTACAACATACATACATGCATATATTTATATCACTTACGGGGTAGACAGAGCCTAAGGTAAGAAAACCTTAAGGCCAGGTTTAGCATGATTAAGGGCGTATAGGTGGAAAGGGAAATCAAAATAGTGATGGGTAGCCGCATCGCCTATACCATGATTTCTAAGACTTTCGAATTAATGTCTACTCATTATTCGTGCTTTATTGGTTACAAATACATTTGAAAACCTGTTGAACGTTTCGTTATTTACAAGTCAGTGACAATAATCTTAATTTTTTGCTGGTGTAGCAAAGATGTTCAAGCTCTTAAGTATATATATAGACCGATGACGATGTCATATATCATAATTTTAACCTTAACTTTTGGCTAAATATGACTCTACTCACTCTACCATGAAGGTAGAGTTTAGGTTGAGCATTACAACTAATAGTATAGTTGTATAAGGTGTACAATTATTAAATTACTGGAGTATTCAAATACCCACGGTTGCCTGGAAGAGATCGCTCTGTAGCGAGAAGGCCGCCTATTGCTTACCTAGTAATATTCTCTATGTACCTGTTTTCTATGTTGTTTATTATGTGATGTTCAATAAAGATATATTGTATTTTATTGTAATGCCAATGTAAAAATTCTTCCATGCTGGTCTGGGAGTAAAGAAAAAACATATAATTTACCAGTTGCTTCTTTTCGCGCGCAGATGGTAAAAGCCCATCGAGGGAATAGGCGAAAGTCTTATGAATCATGTTGTAGGCGATGCGGTTAGCAACCCATCACTATTTTGATTTCCATTAAGGGATAAATACGTGATATATATAATTAAATGTATATATGCCAATGTAAGAAAAAATGTATATGTGTGTATATTAACTGTCAAAATATGTATGAGTAATGCTAATACACAGCCATTTAAAGTATTTTACAGTAAATTATACATATTCGTCTTGAGGAAAATAACAAGTTCAGAATCTCTTTTACGATGTAAATTTTTCATATAAATAATTAATGTAAACATTTTTATTAATTGGCATTGCTCTTTTTTTTAAGTATATATGCTCCAATTCGAAAACCATTTGGAGGGAAACAACCTATTATACGATTTATCTTGTCCCATTTCAAAAATACTTTACGATTGCAGATATTTTTCTACGGGATCATTATCAAAGTTTAATGAGCACAACTGTAACATTCTGTCATGCAAACCAACGTCGTACTACGACTGCATAAATTAAATTTCACACATGCTTGGTTATCTTGCACGTGAGTAGCGGAGTAGCAAAGTAAACGTTTTTTGTTCATTGAAATGGACCTCCGCAAAGTAACGTCTGATTCGATAAATATTTTATTTTTAAGTTGAGGATTGTACCTCGGCTTATGAAATATTCTATGGGATAAGTAGCTTGGTTGACCGTGGTCAGGGACTAAGTGGGTTTTATTTAGCTAAAGGGATAAAGACGTGATTTGTGTATGTATATATGTATATTTAGCTAGGCACTTTGAGCTAGCGTCTTAGAGATTCTGTAATGCAGTCGTCTTATCCTTCTAACCAAGTCGTTCAAAGGCTAGCTTTTGCCGGCGACTTCGTCTCCGTGGAATTATCAACTTCAAAAAACTGCATTTGCAAAAAAACACTTAGAAAAGCCTTGAACAGAAAAGTTGCACTTTGATCCCTCTCGACAGCAAAGTTTACTTTTCTAAATAAGAGGTGCGCAAAATCTATTAATACCCCAAAGTTATAAGCCTTAATCCTTAACCTTCGTAGTTTTCGAGACATACGTTGCCAGGGGTTACTTGAACCCTTACGGGTAACCCTAGCGTTTTGCGGCCACGTGACTTTGTGAACTTATTGGTAAACTTTCCAAACTTTTTTGATGTGACCTTCTTTTGTGCGTATATACGGAACAATCGAATCCGTCTTCTTTTTATGTTTAGTTCATCTTGTAAGACGCCGACACTGTATTGATAGTTGGTACTCTTCTCAATACCTACATACCATAACATACATATATATCACGTCTTTATCCCTTACGGGGTAGACAGAGCCTAAGGTAACAAGACCTTAAGGTCACGTTTAGCATAGTTGTAGGCGTATAGGTGGAAAATGGAATCAAAATAGTGATCGGTTGCCAGCCTCATCGCCTAAAACATGATTCCTATGATTTTCGCCCATTCCCTCGATGGGCTTTTACCATCTGCGCGATGCTATCCTCAGCGGGCATCCATTTATTTCGCCACATATTCGATTCCACGCGTCTCATCTCAGTTTCTAAGGAAGCTCTCACAGATTGCAAGCAGACATGCATTTATAGGATTTCTGTCGATCATAACAAGAATTGATGGAGCGTTGCCAAAATCAACAAGTTCGATCAACAACTGCTTTACGACGTTTTCCGTTTTATACACAAACTGAGCTACGATCTACTTCATGGTCACGTGACATTTCCTCCAGACCCCCATTTCCACAGTCAGATGCTAGCAAGAGTAGCAAATGCTACGGGCCTCGCGACTTTGGGGGCCCCGCGCTGACCGTAATAAAAAAATAGGTATTAATTTAGATAGGAGCGTAAAATATCTTTGTAACAGTTTTGTTTTATTTAATACCCTAAACTTGAGAACCTAAAGCAAACCAAGGGCCCCTTGACAGAATTTGCTACAGGCCCCGCGCTGGCTTAATCCGGCACTGTATACAGGGTGACTTCTAAGTCGGGAACAGATACCACATATTCACGGAGCACTAGTGGTAATCGTAATTAGTCAGCCCCTAAATTAATTAAAACGAAATAAGGATATCAATCCCTACTTATCATCATCATCTGGTCACCCTACTCGGCCCAGAATACGTGACTATGTTTGCATTTTTACCGCGGATTTCTATCTCTTTTTATTTAATTTTCAATGTCACTGACTCCAGAAATAACAATAATTGTAACAACATTAGATCGTACCTATATATTGTTAAGTAGAAAAAGTAAGTTGATTATTAAGATTTAGAAGAATATGCAATTATTTTTTTCTTTTTAGTGCGTATTAGTTTGTTTCTGAATACAATACAATACAATACAAATACTCTTTATTGAACACCACAAATCAGTACAAAACAATACAGAAACAATGAACAAAGTAGACAATAGGCGGTCTTATCGCTTAATAGCGATCTCTTCCAGACAACCAAGAAATAAGTTGGAGACAGTTTAAGTAGGTGGCGGAAACAAATAGACAGGATAAACGCAGGGATAATAAAAACAACAATATCAACATAAATATAATACATAGCTAAATAAATAAAATAAAATAATACATACATATACACATAACATAATACTTAAGATAAAATAAATGTGAGAAGCAATGAAAAATAAGAAGGCCATACAACAGATAAGGATTTGATCAGAAGCAAAGAGAATATTATGAGGTACTAAAGATAATAGTACCTATAGTTTAGAATAGTTTCTTTTTGTGAAGTCGGTTTTTTTTGTTAAAATATTTGTTTATTTTTCTTGTTTAAATTTGTCGCAAAATTGTAAAATAAGGTGAAAAATATGTAACTTATAAATTATAGAAGAACCTGTTACCACTTCGCCGGTTTTTACATAATGATCTATTTTAGAAGGTTGGCTTAGTGCACAGATCAATATCTGTGGTGAACCATAGATAATAACCCTTCGGTGACGCGTTGGGATGTGACGCACTGCTCCAACGAACATGAACACGACATTTACCTTAATTTACCCTTTGTATCGTAACTTCCATCCGTGAATTCATTTACAACCCTTTTTTTCATCATCATCATCATCATCATCATCAGCCTATGTTAGTCCACTGCTGGACATAGGCCTCCCCTAATGAGCGCCATAGCGCCCTGTCTTTAGCTTGACGCATCCAGCATCTGCCTGCAGTCTTTCGCAGATCGTCATCCCACCTGGCCGGAGGGCATCCTACACTACGTTTGCCAAGTCGCGGTCTCCACTCAAGAACACGTTTACCCCAGCGGTTGTCGGTTCTTCGCGAGATATGGCCGGCCCACTGCCACTTCAGCTTGCTAATTCTTTGAGCTATGTCGGTAACTTTGGTTCTCTGTCGGATGTATTCGTTACGAATCCTGTCCTTCAGAGAGACTCCGAGCATAGCTCTTTCCATAGCTCGCTGAGCGACCCTTTTTTTAAGTAACATCAACTAGCTGTTACCCGCAACTTCGCCCGCGCTTAATTAAATTAGCCTACACTTAGGCTGCGGCTCCACTGAGGCGGAGACGAGCGGAGCGGAGAGACGTGTGGGGATCGACCAATCATATTACAGAGCGGAGACGAGATGTGGATTTCATGTGATGATTGGTCGATCCCCACACGTCTCCTCTCCGCTCCGCTCGTCTCCGCCTCAGTGGAGCCGCAGCCTTACAAGTGTTGTGGCTTTCTGTACATACATACAGTCACGCTTTCCCATAGGGTTAGACAGAGACTACTTTGATCCACTTGCTACGATTCTGACATATCTTTCGCTTCATCCACATTCATCAATCTCTTCATACATGTCGGTTTCGGGTACTCCTGACCTGACCTTTTTCCAAAACGTCTCCTATTTGGTCTCGGAACGTCCGTTTAGCCCTTCTCCTCCCAACGCAACCATTCACACTCCCCATATAGATGAACAAAAATTTTTTTGCTACTCCGCTACTCACGTGCAAGATAACCAAGCCTGTGGGAAATATACATGTTTTTCATGCAATTCCTCCCTCCACTGCTGCCAATAAAACACATATAAATCCCACAAACTTAATTATCCCTTACACCACACAAACACTGACGCGTTTCGATCCCTCTACGGGATCATTATCAAAGTTTAATGAGCACAATTGTTACACATGCAAACCCCAGTAACACAGTAACGTTGTGCAAATTTTTAGCGCTGCTTTAACTGTTTGTGTCCTGTCATTTTATTTTGTATAATTTCAAAAACATGTTGGTATCATTTAAAAAAATATACTGGCAACCCTGATTCGTAGCGAAACCAAATGAGGGTTATCTTTACAGAATTCGCGACTGTCTTAGATAACCAGTTCAATGACCTTTAATTTAATTGTAACAGTTATCTAAATTTGATACGATACTATATGTCAACATAACTACGATGACGATGGCGGTATTATTATAAAAACATACACACATACATACATATATCACGTCTTTATCCCTTACTGGGTAGACTAAGGTAACAAAATCTTAAGGCCACGTTTACCATGATTAATGGTGTATAGGTGGGAAGGGAAAATTAGTGTTGGGTTGTTACCTTAGGCTCTGTCTACACCGGGATAAAGATGTGATTTGTGTATGTGTTGTGGTCGATACTCAACAAATATCGGTTGGTACATAAATATTCGTGGGCATATCTCACTCCTCGCAAAAATTAGCACATTTTTTTGTGCAAAGGCAATTCGTGTTTTGCACAAGTTAGACCACTCGCTGAGTCAATGTGCGCAGGC
This sequence comes from Pandemis cinnamomeana, assembly GCA_932294345.1. Lineage (NCBI taxonomy): Eukaryota > Metazoa > Arthropoda > Insecta > Lepidoptera > Tortricidae > Pandemis > Pandemis cinnamomeana. The sequence continues at coordinate 14,193,697 of OW028706.1, read as the reverse complement.
GACGAATTCCTCGGAAACAAGCCCAACAGGATTCTTAATTACACGCCGTCCCATTTTTAGGGTTCCTTACCCAACGGGACCCTATTGCTCTTCACTGCCCGTCTGTCTGTCACCAGGCTCTCATGAATCCTGATAGCTAAACATACAGAAATTACGTGTTTAGCCCTTACAGGCCGCGTTTAGCAAGATTGTGGGCGTATAGATGGAATATGGAATCAAAATAGTGATAGGTTGCTAGCCGCATCGCCTATAACATGATAGCTAGATTGAAATTTTCACAGATGATGTGTTTCTGTTGCTGCTACAATAACAAAAACTAAAAAAAGATTTTTTTTATGTCTGTGTGTCTTTAAAAAAAAAACAATATGAAATTACCTCACATTTTGTGATTTATTCATCTGTTAATAGCTTTTTATATTTACGTTTTTTCTAAATGTCTGTGAAAATTAGAACACATAGAAAAATCCGAAAAGTAAATAATTAAATTAGAAAGAAATTAAATTTCTAACGGTATAACCGTAAAAGTAAACATAAAAATCAAGAAATAAAAATTTCTTGATTCATTTGATAGTACTTACGTTTTTTTGTTTTTTTACTAAGCACTTTTGTGATTGTCATAAATATTTTTTTCTTTCTTCCTTTTCTTTTTCAAATCGTCTACATTTTGCTTAAGAGCAGGGTTCAGCTACCACTGGCTTTAATATTCATTTGTACGGAACCCTCGGTCCGCGAGTCCGACTCGCACTTGGCCGTTTTTTAAGGATACTTTTACGTAATTACCTACACGTATTATGACGTGATCACAGACATAATATCGAGGTTATTTTAAGTTACTCTCTCATTATAATTCCTCATTCCTTGTTTTTCTTCATTATTTTAGAAGCCAAATGTTTTCTTTGCTCGCTAGAGGGAGATGGCTCTTGTTACTCGGCTAACATGATGTTCAATTAAAGAATGTAAGTCTGTCATGTCCATTATAATAAGGATACGGTCTTTTATAAATTCTGAACTTTTGAGCACTTCCTAAGTCTTCTTCTTCTTTATTTGTGGCGCAAGTCGTATTAGCGACGACAACTTCGCCAATGTCAAAGTAACAAAATTATAATTAAAAAATCTTGTGACAAAACGTTGTACGGTAATGGTCAAAGACTCCCCGGGGCTCTTAGTCAACGGTCAATGATATCCCTCAGAAACTGCCCAGGGTGCAACGGACCAAGCACTGCTCTTCCCCCCGGACGGATCCAAAAACGAACCGCAGCTCTTGACTCTTGACCACACGTGGAGTTAACTCGACTCGCACCCCTCAAGTCTCATGGTATCGTAAAGTGACTAAAGTTGTATAGTGCTGCATGGTAATTCTGTAATTTTGACATTCGGCTTGCAATCTAGTGTTGGTCCATTTCTGGTGACCCACTTGCTTGTTTGCCTCCCTTGTCGAATAAAAAAAAGTGTGTTTAAGTGGCTTACCTATGTATAGTGTAGCGTGTAGTATTATAGTGTAGAATTAATTAGGCGCGATCATATCGCTCAAATTAGTTACATTTCATTATTCCCAAATGATTTTGAATGGTGGTAGCGTCAGAACATCATTCAGGTAATTTTATTATACACTAGCTTCTGCCCACGATTTTACGTGTCGAATTAGACTTAAGAACTGATGTTCTTGTGATGTGGTGTTGTGTGTGTTGTATCTGTCATCTTGTGCATGAATCTTGTAGCTGGCTTTTTTAGGTATGTGTGTAATGTGCATGTGTCTATTTATATCTCCATTTATTATAAATGTGTGTTTCATGTATAATATATTATGTATTTCAGTACTTAGTATATTAATATATATTCTAAATAGCACCACCTGCTAAGATCTGTTCTGTTCTCCAGTCCATTATGGTTGCTTGGTAGAGATCGCTCTGTAGCGATAAGGCCGCCTATTGTTACCTTGTAATATATTTATCGCTATCCCGCGGGAACAAGCAATTTTCCGGAATAAAAAGGAGCGTACATACATACATAAATCGCGTCTTTATCCCTTACGGGGTAGACAGAGCCTAAGGTAACAAGACCTAAAGACCACGTTTAGCATAATTGTGGGCGTATGGATGGAAAGGGGAAAAGTGATCCGTTTTCTTTGCTCCCAAGTATATATGAACATAATGTGCACTTTTCCTCAACTTACACATACATTTAGTTATCTAGCTTTCTATTTCTTTTGTGAATCCAATGGTGAGCCTATTAGCGACACAGAGTCATTTTCTTCCCTTTGGTCAAAGTTAACGACTGATGTTTTTGTTTATGTGGGCTTTAACTCGGCTAGATTCTTGGATATGAAAGTAATTACCTATCAAGCTTTGAGAATTAACGTGACGTCAAAGTCTACTAGTTATTAGTTATTATTATACTACTTGAATACCTGCAGGCGACGCACCTATTTAGGCAGCCACCTTTTTATTAAAACATTATATTTTGGCACTGGCCACAAATAAAGTTAATTGCACGCAGCGCTAAAAAAAAACTAAAACAAAAGACAGTCGTGACATTGCTCTGGTCAGCGCTGCGTGTTGAATTTTGAAATTTAATGTAAATTGTTTTATTTATTAGTTTCTACAATCTACAATACCCGTACTACTTTGTGGCGACTAGCTTAGCCCGGCGACTTCTTCTGCATAGAATTAGACTTAAGCACTGATGTTGATAGTACATTCTGCAATCATTATTTACGTTGCTACTCTAGGCAGCTACGACCTTTGACATATTTATCGCTATCCCGCGGGAACTATGCAATTCGTCGGGATAAAAGCCTATGTATTAATCAAGGGTACCAGCTACCTCCGTTCTAAATTTGATCCTAATTCGTCCAGTCGTTTCAACGCGAAGAAAGAACAAACATACACCCTCACATCCTCACAAACTTTCGCATTTATAATAAACTAGCTTCTGCCCGCGACTTCGTCTGCGTAGAATTATACATAAAATCTTCCTCTTGAATCACTCTATCTATTAAAAAAACCGCATCGAAATCCGTTGTGTAGTTTTGAAGATATAAGCATACATGGGGACATAGGGACAGAGAAAGCGACTTTATTTTATACTGTGTAGTGATAGTGATGTGTGGGAGCAGGCGTGGCTAAATTAGGCAAGATAAATAAATATAGGGGTCTCAGCACCGAATACAACGTTGTCCCTTTCGGTGTGGAGACGTCCGCGGGGTCCTAGTGCTATTAGCCTCTTTAAAGTTATTTCGAAGAGGCTAATAGACGCTACGGGTGACCGTAGAGCTGGCAGCTTCCTTGGACAGCGTATTAGTATCGCTGTCCAAAGGGGGGATGCTGCCAGCGTCTGTGGTACTATGCCACGGGGGCCCCACCTTTTTTAATTATTTTATTTTAAGATTAGTTTTTAATTATAATTACACATAAACGGATAACTCACGTATAAAAAGTCGAGTGAAGCTTGACATGTTTCGGACTATTTCGTAGTCCTTCTTCCTGGAGCGCTCACCCCGCTCGTTAGTTACCCGTTTATGTGTAATTATGATTAAGTCTCACGGTAGTTTCATGTTGTTTTTAATTAATCATAGTTTAATTTGCTTTTATTCCCCTTGTATTTTTTTCATTAATAAATTTTAGTAGTTTAGTAGGGGTTTAGTAATTAAATATTTCCTCAATGGATATTTCTTCTGCATCCCACATAACGCGAGATACACCCTAGCAGCTGCAACGAACGGTGCGGCGGTAGGCAGCGGCAATGTGGTTACAGCACAGGCTGCTGTCTGTAATTAACGGCGCTATATTATTAGTGTTGGGGAAAATCTTCGATAGCAATGAGAGAAATGCAGACACATGCCTAGGCTATTTTTTCATTCCGCGGAAAGTACGTGAAGCCATTGAAATAAATCGGTATCCCAATTTCAACCGGGATAGCGGATGGTCGGTGTTGGAAAACTGTTTTAAATATTGACCAAACGGTGAGTGCGAGCGAACCTTTACGGAGTGACGTGATCAGTGTTGTGTGCTGCCCTACATTTGACAGTAATAGTAGTAGTAGTTTCGTGCGAGCCGGCACTGGCAGCATTTGCTGACGCCGAACCATTTACCACTAATCCTTTTATTTTTGTTTTTGTGTTTTGATGTTTTTTTTTTTATGGTTGTTAGTGGTAATAAATATTTTTTCTTTTCTTTCTTTCTTCTTTCTTTAGTAATAAAAATGACGATGGAAACGAGGGTAGTTGTGCGCCGCTGTCAGTTGCGTCGAGCAGCCGCGCGAACTGAGCGCTGGCGCGCAGTGTTCGTTTCGCTGACGCAGGGGCGAGCGCGCCAGGAAGACTACGAAATAGTCCGAAACATGTCGAGCATCACTCGACTTTTTATACGTTCGTTATCCGTTTATGTGTAATTACATACCTAGGCATCCAGGAACGTTGCTCCTGGGGGCCTGGTGTTATGTCTTCCACAGGCGCTATATCGGGATTGGTAGGCTGTTTTGGTGCTAGAATTTTGATTTTGGAATTTTGAGCGGGGCGGTTTCGCTGCGATCGGGACGGCGGTTTAGAAAAGTTGCTGCGTTTTGATATTCCAGTTGAAGAGCATCACCTCTTTTCCAGAATGATGTAAGGCAATTTACGTATGATTACTTGATTAACGCGTGGAAGGTTGATTAATTTTTAAATAAATGTTAAATTAATAATAATAATAAATATCTTAGGACAAATTACACCAATTGACCCAGCCCCAAACTAAGCAAAGCTTGTACTATGGGCACCATACTTATATAATGTAGATAAATACATGCTTAATTACATACAACATCCATGACTCGGGCACAAACATTCGTATTCATCATACAACTGTCTGCCCCTACCGGGATTCGAACCCTGGACCTCTAGCTTCATAGTCAGGGTCACTAACCACTAGGCTATACGGTCGTCTAATTCGATCCCTGGTTAACGAATAAACTTTTTATTTCTTTTTTATATCCTTAAAAACGGAGTCTTATAAGACAATTTGAATACGGAAACCTAAAAAGGTGGGATAATTGTGACCCCGCGGTTCATGCATCTTAAATTTCCAATGCATATTATAGTTCACTAGAAACGCAGCGGGAACTAGAACGAGAACTACTAACATATTCCATTGTAGCTCGGTGGTGGCCGAACTTGAGGAAACAATTCCCCCATCCCCATCTTAGCTCTCAATACAATGCGAAATCCGTTTAGAACAAACCCTATTTTACCCGACTAAGGCAAAGCCAAAGGAGCGTTGTGATTTTGACAGGTGTGTATGTTCATTGGCAGACGCGTTCATCCCTTACAGGCATATAAGCAGTGCTTGTAAGTATACGTAAAAGTGCCCGACACGCTTCGTAACAATACGGGTTTTGTTGTCAATATGCCTACCCTCTGTCAAAACCAGTGGGTTTGCAGTGGCGTGGCACCTGCTCATTAGATCTGTTCCCTCATAGCTCCTAAGCTTACTATAACAGGACAAATGAGGTATTGCTAGAAGCGTCTTGATTGTCCGCTGGTTATCGTGTACGAAGTGTCACTTAACCTAATGTAGCGCCCTCTAACGGGCTTAAATTCATACATATATATATATATCACATCTTTATCCCTTACGGGATAGACAGAGCCTTTTTTTTTGACGTGTGGAAAATGCACCTTATGCATTCCCGCGCTCGGGGCAGCAACGGGAGTATGACGGGCTCTCCAACTCGCCGCTGCCTTCCCTATGGAAGGAGGGGAGAGGCCTACCGTCTAAAACACACGTTCCCTCCTGGCCATGGACTGTGAGCGTTACGGGAGGACTAGGTGTCACCGCGACACGGTAGACAGAGCCTAAGATAACAAAACCTTAAGGCCACGTTTAGCATGATTAAGGGCGTATAGGTGAAAAGGGAAATCAAAATAGTGATGGGTTGCTAACCACATCGCCTATAACATGATTTCTAAGACCAGTCACCAGGCTGTATCCCAGGACGGTTCTTAGTTGTCTTGCACGTGAGTAGCAGAGTAGCAAGGTAAATGTTTTTGTTTGTTAAAACCAAATGAATCGAGTCGATCGAGCGGGTGGTAGGGCCTTGTGCAAGGTCCGTCCGGATCGCTACCACCATCTTACTCGCTAATCCTGCCGCTAAGTAGCAGTGCTTGCACTGCTGTGTTCCGGTGTGGAGAGTAAGACAGCCGGGGAAATTACGGGCACAAGAGGCATTGCATCTTAGTCCTCTAGGTTAGCAACGCATCTGCAATCCCTCCGGGGTTGCGGGTGTCTATGGGTAGTGGTGATCACTTACCATCAGGTGACCCACTTGCTCGTTTGCCTTCCTATTCAAATAAAAAAAAAAAAAAAAAAAAAAGATTAACAAGTGTCATTATCTTCACGTGATTTCGACAGAACGTGGCCCCGACATTATAAAATGTCATTTAATGAAAGGCTAGCATTAATTGAAACTGGACCAGTCAGAGAGGAAACCTGTCGCAGTTACATCAGTTAATTGAATAATATCGATGCACTTCTAATAGGAGACTGCATTTACTCGTCTAGCCTTGATGATATGATATACATAAACACATAAAATGATAACATTCCAATTCGACATCTTTCAAGATTCAATACGGCCAATTAAGCGTAAAATGCTGATTTCATCATAGTGGAGGCAAAATACGTGAAATTTCCCTTAAGTCAGGAAATAATTCTAAGAACTGATAAAAACAATTGTTTTTGATTTGTATGGGTTAGAAATGGAATTTAATACATCACTTGATATATTCACCCCCCCGGAAAGGGGTGGAATTGGTTGAAAATGGTGTAATAGTAATAACTAAGAAGAAAAAATAGGTGTAGTCTGTGCAATTTGCCATACGTTTTATTACATCTTAATCTATATTTGCACCCGTTATTTAGCTCAATTCAAGCTACGGAACATACAAAAAAAAAATCATATAACTAAAAATATACTTTTTGGCATTGCGGCCCCGGGAAAAATACAGAACGCGGTGCAAATTGAGGAAATGATGAGAATATATATCAAAACACAATACCAAATTTGCACCAGGGTGCGACACCCGGAAAGTAGTTTTCGATGTTTTACTGTCTTTGTACTTCGGGGGAAATTTTGGAATTAATAAAAATCGTCACAATCGTCTTAACTTGGTTTGATTTACATTTGCACCCCATAAAAAATTGACATTTCTACACGGAACATGCGGTTCTGTAATACTACCCGCTACCTAGCGTTCGCTGCTATTCCTTGCGTTTAGATAGAACTATGTTTACCAAACTTCCGGTTAAAATTTTCTTTTTTTTATTGAGTGCGAATGTAGTATCTTTTAAATATGTGATATTTATAAATTTTCACGACTATCTTAATTTCCCCCGAAGTACAATCTACAAAAGAGTGAAAAAAAACATGTTCCATACTTTGCACGGGGGTGCAAAGTTACCTGGGTGTTTATAATACTTTGAAAAGCTTAATCTAAGTTTGCACCAACCGTCTGAATTATCCTCGAGCCGCAATCAGAAAAAAATATTTTACCAAGATTCTATACATCGTACACCTTTTTAATTAACATACATTATGTACCAAAGGGGACCCTTCACGTGGCTAAACTTGCGCCTAATACCTTTTATCATACTCCAAAATAACGGCATTTGAAGTTTATACCTAATATTTTAAAGTGTTCCGTACATGATAGAAAGGTGCAAACCGAGGGAAACCATCTAGTCGTGCCCTCTAACGATTCCACAAAAAAACACGACTACACGAATTACTTCCATACTTTTCCGTAATTCGACTATACTATCACACATGCCTCAAAATTAGTTCTCTTTTTTGCCTAATTTTAGTTTTGTTATAAGCAGGATGCTCACTCACTTGCTTAATCCTGTTTCTTTTATGTTAGTTAGTTGTACTTGTAGTGTAAGTCCCTAAACATGATAAATGCTGTCGCATGCCTGTTATTGGTGCATAAGGTTGCCATCCGTCCGGGTTTCCCCGGATTTGTCCTAGTTTAGAGGGCATCCGGGGAGCGTCCGAGGAAGGTTTCATTTGTAGTCCGGGTTTAAAAAAAAAAAAAAATTGGGCCGCCCGCGTGACACGCACTATGCTCGCACACCACGATCAACCGACGAACCAAGTGTATTCACCCCCCCCCCCCCCCCCCGAGTCACGATCTTGTTGACATGTCCGGCTTTCGGACTCTAAAATCCGGGGTTTTCACGCGTCTTGTCCTGTTTTCTAAATTTTAGAGATGGCAACCCTACATTGGTGCATGAACATGGATTGTAACTTGTAATTTTTTTAATATTAATGTTTTGTTTATGTACTGTTGGCATGTCTAAATAAATAAAGAAATAAATCAATAAAGGTCAGGAGTACCCGAAACCGACGAGCATGTATGAAGAGATTGATGAATGTGAATGAAGCGAAAGAAGTATGTCAGGATCGTAGCAAGTGGAACAAAGTAGTCTCTGCCTACCCCTGTGGGAGAGAGGCGTGACGGTATGTATGTATGTATAAATAAACATAAAATAAACACACACACACACACACACACACACACACAGAGAGAAAGAGAGAGAGAGAGAGGGTTAAAAACAGTGCAATCCGTTTAAACTCACTATGACCATTGAATTGTTCCTCTTGCACTTCTACCTCGCAGCTAGCCGCATCGCCTGTAACATGATTCCTATCATTTTCGCGCATTCCCTCGATAGGCTTTTACCAACTGCAGAAGAGAAGCATCTGGTACATTCTATGTTTATCTTTACACCAGCACGGAAGAAGAATTAATGAATCATGTAATGTTTAATAATACATTTTGGGAAATTCACAAGAAAATGAATTTGCATCTTATACATATTTATTTACATACAATTAGCAGATGTCGTAAAGCTGCTTCGAAGTAATTTCCTATGAAACATGAATGAATGACTAATATGCGAAAAGTAGGCAGCTACTACACCGTAAACCAGGAATGGCAAACCCTTTTTTCGAGAATAAAATATTAATATGAGATTTTGATGAATGTTGAATTTTTATGATTATGTACTTAGAAGCTGTAATGCTCTCAAAACTACGAGTATCTCGTTCAAAGTGCCGTACGGCTTGCAGATTGGCACATAGTTTGTGATATGATATGAACGTAAGTAAGTTCAAGCTTTTTGTACATCACTTAAGTTTAGGTACGTTTAAAAAAAGTAAAAGAACAAAAATTCTTAATTATTATAAAAGTTACCTCTGGCAGTTCAAACAATGAGAGCAACCCCATAAACAAATTAAAGAGATAACAAATTTAATCAAGTACAGAGATAGTATAAAAAGTAGAAGCTTAGTAATTAGCAATAAATTTAAAAATTCTTAATCCCTCACGCAAATCTCTAGAAATCCTCTAGAAAAATAACACCAAATTATGTCAATAATGCCAAATTTTGGAAAAGAGCTGTTACTCTTCAAACTACTGGGCCGATTTTAACCAAACGTAAATAAGAACCACCGTAAAGAAACAGGCTTTCGAATGAAAAAAACAGCATCGGAATCGGTCCATTCCTTTGAGAGCTACAACGATACACACGCACGCACAGAGAGAAAGAGAGAGAGAGAGAGAGACATCGACGTGAAACTTATAACACCCCTATTTTTGCATCGGAGGTTAAAAACAGTGCTATCACTTTAAACTCACTCTGACCATTGTTCCTCGCACACTGCTATAGACAGACCACTTAAATGAGTCCTCGCCCGCGCGGCACAGGGGCGCGGGGTGGGACGACAAAGAGGACCGAGAGAGGTGCGGGTGGGTAGTGCGCCTGCCGCCCGCACCTCTCGGCCCCCGCGGTCGTCCCACCCCGCGCCCCTGTGCCGCGCGGGCGAGGACTCATTTAAGCGGTCGGTGACCTCGCACTAGTTTTGTGGATACGCAGCCTTGCGGTACTATAGCGGGCAAACATGCTACAGGTGGTACTTGCCTTTAGTTTGCCACCCCTGCAATCTTAACTTGCCAAGGTCGATGCACGCAATCTCAAGGAATGAGCTGACTCATACAGTAATGAGACAACTCTAAAAAGACATATCTCCAAACAGTAACACTTGATTTCGACTTTATTCGATTTATCATTAAGTCTAAATTTAAAACGTTGGGTGTACAATTAGGCCCTTTTGAACAGTTGCATTGAAGTGGTTTTCAAAGGAATCCCGTTGGTGCGTGGCGGTTACACCATTTAAGAGGCTGACGACAGCTAAGTCCTATCAAATGAATAAAAATTTTACTTCGTGATTTTTTTTTAGTACTTTTTTTACCCGTTAGAAATTAAATTTCTAAACGACACTGACAACTATAGACGTGCCGCTTAAATGAGTCTTCGCCCGCGCGGCACAGGGGCGTGGGGTAGGACGACAAAGGGGACCGAGAGACGACGCCCGCACCTCTCTCGACCCCCTTTGTCGTCACACCCCGCGCTCCTGCACCGCGCGGGCGAGGACTCAATTAAGCGATTGGACTATAGAACACAAAAATCCGACCATACCTCCCCCCCCCCCCCCCCATATAGAGCTTTACTTTTCGGATTTTTCTGTTCGAATGTCACTTATGCACTTATTTAGATAGGTAATTTTGTCGCTAACCTAGCAAGTCTTCATTTCTTGCGACAAAAACAGCGGTCTGATTCTTACGACGTCAATTCAACATCCACATTTATACTACCAACATTATGAGGCGAAATTTTGTGAGTGTAAAAAAAAGGTCGTGGCTTCCTAGAGTCGCGATGTTAATAATTATTGCAGAATAGACTATCAACATCAGTTCTTAAGTCTAGTTTTACGGGAACGTAGTCGCGGGCAGAAGCTAATCATTACTAGTATAAAACTTCCAAGAAGTCATTATTTCTTTCACAATCATTTTGTTCTAGGTACATTTTGATAGATATTTATTGATTGTCCTACTTTCTTATCTCTGCCTGCACTACGTGTTATTAAGAATATATTGCAATTATAATCTTATCATTTACGACCCTTCAATACCAAGTTGCTACTTATGTGCAAAATAACAAGATATTGCTATGAACAGAAACAATTACTTCGCTGCATGCTGCCCACGCAATCGTACGTTGCCAAGCAGTTCTCGATTGTAATTACACGAGTTCGTATCTTCTTCTCTTTCAAATATACCCATCGATCGATGCGATGATTTCGCCAATGTCAAAGTAATAAATACAGTATTCAAAAAGCTGTAACAAAAATGTCGGCAACGTTGTACGGTAGAACACGGTCAAAAGACCCCTCCCCCCTGTCGGGCTCTTAGCCAACGGCTAATGAATTAATGATATCCGTCAAAATCTGCAAGAGAATCATTACCTAACCGATGACAAGGCTGCACCGGACCAAGCACTGCTCTTCACTTCGGACGGATCCAAAAACGAACCGCAGCTCTTGACCACACGCGGAGGTAACCCGACTCGCACCCCTACCGTATCTGTTAACAATGTTCTAATCTCACTGTTTAAATGAACAAAAAACATTTACCTTACTACTCCGCTACTCACATGCAAGACAGCCAAGTTGGCCCGAAATATATACAATACACACATAAACCGCGTCTTTATCCCTTTTATCCCTTACGGGGTAGACAGAGCCTAAGGTAACAAGACCTAAAGGTCACGTTTAGATGATTGATGGGCGTCTAGGTGGAAAGGGGAATCAAAATAGTGATGGGTTGTTAGCCGCAGCTTACTGCTCCGCTACTCACGTGCAAGACAGCCAATTTGGTTCGAAATTTTGGTTTTGCGGGTGGTAGGGCCTTGTGCAAAGTCCGTCCGGATCGCTACCACCATCTTACTCGCTAATCCTGCCGCTAAGTAGCAGTGCTTGCACTGCTGTGTTCCGGTGTGGAGAGTAAGACAGCCGGGGAAATTACGGGCACAAGAGGCGTTTCATCTTAGTCCTCTAGGTTGGCAACGCATCTGCAATCCCTCCGGGGTTGCGGGTGTCTATGGGCAGTGACGATCACTTACCATCAGGTGACCCACTTGCTCGTTTGCCTTCCTATTGTAAATGTTTTTTGATCATTAAAATGGACCTTTGCAAAGTTACGCTGATTCAATAAATTACCCGAAAACAATCACGAACCTACCATTAACGTAGTGGGATAAACAAATTATCTACTTATACTTACTTTGTTACCATCCCCCGTCTGGTTTGCGTCCATTGTTACCACGTTATCTCTGCGAGTGGCCGAATTTGGAACTAACTTCATACAATACTAAAATACGTTGCTTGTTTAACGTAGCGCCAAATCTTAACGATTCGAGTAAGTTGGTACTTGTTAGTCTTCGGTGTAAGTCAATCAACAAAGGAATCTAACGCGTCTAATTATAGATGTTATTTGTTTCGCAAGATGTAAAGAAAGTGGGTGTGTTAAACATACATACATACTTAAACCACGGCTTTATCCCTTACGGAGTTGACTTAAATCTACAAAAAACCATTTATCAGGCCTTAATTTGTTCTGTTTAAATGAACATAAAACATTTACTTTACTACTCCGCTACTCACGCGCAAGACAGACACTGAGTATAACGTGACGATTTTTACTGATAGGGCCCCATCAAAAGAATTTGCCACGGGCCCCAGATGGTATAGTTACACCACTGATGGGGACTGACAGACAGACAGCGGAAAGCGACCTTGTTTTATACATACTACGTAGTGATTCGAGCTTCATTGGAATGCTGATCTAATTTGCCTATAAACATTTAGAAACCAAATACTTAGTGACCAAGTATTTCTCTGAAATCGGGTCATTTCCAGTCTATCCTTATTAAATGGATATTGCAAATTGAATCTTAAGTCATAATGCCAATGTAGGAATCAAAACAATTATAGCTTATTCTTTCAATCACCAATATAATTTTCCTCTTAGGTATTATATTTAAAATTACACCAAATGACATCATTATGCGAATTGCAGATTGTCTGGTAGTAAAGGCGTATAGGCATGTATGCTGCACTAGCTTTTGCCCGCGGCTTCGCTCGCGTTAAGTTAAGAGGTATAGTAGGTATGCATGCAAAGTCTCAGCCCGATCGGTTTAAAATTGTCAAAGTTTCATACAAATTTTCATCCCCTATTTTATCCCCTTGGGGGTAGATTGATCAAAATCCTTTCTTAGCGGATGCCTACGTCACAACATCTATCTGCGTGCCAAATTTCAACTCGATGCGTCCAGTGGTTTGGGCTGTGCGTTGACAGATCACTATGTCAGTCAGTCAGGACTTTGAATTTTATATGTATAGATATCCTTAATGGCATACTAGGATTTTAAGGTTTTTGCTCTTCCAAATATCTCGAGTGGCAATGACGAACTGGAAGACGCAGTGTTGGCCCTCCCACTAGGTGGAGCGACATTGAAAGTTGCGGGGAACTGGTGGATGCAGGTGGCGAGTTGTCGTTCATTATGGTGTGTTAAGGAGGCCTTTGTTCAACAGTTCTTCAGGCCGATGATGACTGGTTTTCAATAAGATTTTGCGAACTTCCATGCTGTAGGCTTATTGCCTAACACGCTCGCAATCGCCATCGCGTTCGCTTTGACAGTTCTTGTATGAATGTGACAGCTAGCTGATTTCGATGGAGTTGCATTGCGAGCGAGTTAGGTAATAAGCCTACTGATCTGGGAGCAAAGAAAAAAACATAGAATGTATCAGTTGCTTCTCTTCCCGCGCTGTAAAAACCTATCGAGGGAACGGGCGAAAATCATAGGAATCATGTTATAGGCGATGCGGCTAACCCATCACTATTTTGATACCTTTTTACACCTATACGCCCACAGTGTCTTGCTAAACGTGGCCTGTAGGCCTTGTTACCTTAGGCTCTGTCTACCCCGTAAGGAATGAAGACGTGATTTGTGTATGCCGCTAGTTACTAATACAATTAACGAACTAAATTTAAAAATTAACGCTGACCAAGGTATTCCATGGTTAATCAAAAATGTTGCATGTAGAAACAGTAGATCGCGTCATGGCGTTGTATGCTAATACAAAACAGCTCTTCTTGGAAGTCGGTCAGACAATTGCAATGACGCCAATGTGACACCTTCTTAGTTCCAATGCGTGCCTTATTCAGTACAATAAGCAATGCTTATTTATAAATTCCAACACAGAATGCTATACAAGCCGATACGAGTAAAATCCCGGGCCAAATAGAAGTAAAAAGCAAAGTTAAGAACTTTAGAAGGCTTACCTACCTGCTATGGGTAGTCTAGGGGTATAGCACGTATCACGGAATGACGAGGATCCCGGTTCGATTCCCGGCCATAGCTTTACTTTTCGGATTTTTCTGTGTTCTAATTTTCAGTCTTGTTTAGAATTTTAATTTCTAACGGTAAAACCGTGAAAGTAAACAAAAAATCAAGAAGTTAACATTCTTGATCCATTCGATAGTACCTATCATTTGAAAAACAGTGCATCTCGTCCCTGGTGAGCAGTAGATGTTCCACGAGTTTGTAATTGTGTCGTTCAGACACATCATTCAAACAGATGACGCTCGGCAACAAAAAGCATAGTAAATTGGCATAGAATTGAATTTGTTTTTATAAATCCGTGGAGGGTTTAAATTTTTTCAATTTATTCGTATTTTACTATGAACTCTGAGCGCTTAGTGTAATTTTTTGTCGTCCTTCTCGAACGCCTTTGCGTAAAAATTTCAATTACTATGACAGTTTATTGCCGATAAGTGCCGCTAGCTATATCAAAGACGTTTTTTCACACACGCACACTGAAAAACCCGGAGCGGGAATGAACTCAACCAACCAATCACAGTTTTTTTTTTTAAATGTGAATAGGAAGGCCAACGAGCAAGTGGGTCACCTGATGGTAAGTGATCACCACTGCCCATAGACACCCGCAACCCCGGAGGGATTGCAGATGCGTTGCCAACCTAGAGGACTAAGATGAAATGCCTCTTGTGCCCGTAATTTCCCTGGCTGTCTTACTCTCCACACCGGAACACAGCAGTGCAAGCACTGCTACTTAGCGGCAGGATTAGCGAGTAAGATGGTGGTAGCGATCCGGACGGACCTTGCATAAGGCCCTACCACCCGCACACACAGTCTCACGTTACTCGTAGTAGAGGAGCGGGGAGAGATGTGGTGAGATTCCGCTCCGTCAAATAGAAGCGTACTCTAAGGGGCTACTACATCGGTATTGGCAAAGTGCAAAGCGGGTGGAGGGGGTAGCCTAAACGATCACAGCGCTCGCTATGGCTAAAATTGTCATTTTTGTCGCTGACTTGAGCTGTCAAATCCATATTGCAGTAAACATTTTCTAATCGTTTTTGAGATAAAAATATGGTCCTGGTAAGATGTGTTGTTGTGAATTGTAATAACACCAAGAAGAATAGCGACTGTAAATTTTACCAATTTCCAAGACCATGGTGGAAACGAGACCAAAGAAATAAGCGGATATTTGCCGTAAGAAAAAAACCTACCTAACCTCTAAAATTTTACTTAAAGTAGATACCTACGTTATCATTTGATACATGTTACTGACTACCATTGTCCAAAATTGTGTAATATAGTAAAATAACACAAGATTTCATTAATATTTTTCACAATATTTACTTACTTCTTGTTTGACAGCGGTGACAATATTGTCCATAATGGCCGCCTGTCACGTGGCGCTGTCGTCGCGCTCGGTCCCAATAGAAGCGTACTCTAAGGGGCTAGCTACTATATCGGTATACGCTCACCGAATGACCCATTGTACATATTTATTGCGTGGACTACATTATGTAGGTATGATTTTGTTACGTGACAGATGTTAATCGATGAGACACTCAGAAATGAGCTATGCGTGTACGTTAATATTGGGATAACAATGCATGCCCTTGTCTGGAATAACAATGTGCTGCCCACGCCGTGTTTTTGTTTACTTGTTTTATTAGTAAACACGTGTAACCATTAGTCATAATGTTAAATTGCAAAAGTTTACAAGAAACGCCAAACAGTGACATTATCCAAAAGCTTATTGGTTACAAATTTAAAACTCCAATCGAGATCTCGTCTATTGGGACCGTGCGCGACGACAGCGCCACGTGATAGGCGGCCATTATGGACAATATTGTCACCGCTGTCAAACAAGAAGTAAGTAAATATTGTGAAAAATATTAATGAAATTTTGTGTTATTTTACTATATTACACAATTTTGGACAATGTTAGTCAGTAACATTTTTGCCAATAATATTAAAATTGTTGTTTTCAGTGAAATTTTAGAGGTTAGGTACCATACTTTTTTTTTCTTACGGCAAATATCCACATTTCTTTGGTCTCGTTTCCACCATGGTCTTGGAAATTGGTAAAATTTACAGTCGCTATTCTTCTTGGTGTTATTACAATTCACAACAACACATCTTACCAGGACCATATTTTTATCTCAAAAACGATTTGAAAATGTTTACTGCAATATGGGTTTGACAGCTCAAGTCAGCGACAAAAATGACAATTTTAGCCGTAGCCAGCGCTGTGATCGTTTAGGCTACCCCCTCCATCCGCTTTGCACTCTGCCATATGCCGAGATCTTAGCTCTTGGCTAAAAAGTGCCGAGATTGTTGGCTACATCTTCGCACTTTGAACACTCTGTAGCTAGACATACCTATGCACGCAACGCACCATCCCATACACTAACTTTAATCAAATCACTTCTATCTTTAACCCCCTGTTGACCGTCGATGTAAATAACACAACGGTCTCAAGATGATTAACAAATCTCCTAATATTAACAGCCCTTTTATAGATTCCTGGGGAACATAACGTTATCGCGATGTAGGAATGCGACGACACGATACAACGGCATCTAGCGGCCGATAGACACACTAAACAAACATTTCAGAACCGTACACCCCCCACGCAAAAAGAGGTGTGTTAAAAGTTTGACGGCTTGTCTGTGTGTGTATCTGTCTCTGTGGCATCGTAGCTCTCAAACTTCAATGCGGTTTTTTTTTCATTTGAAAGCGAGTTTCCTTGCGTTGATTCTTAGCCACACACACACACACGGACAACTCACGTCTTTATCCCTTACGGGGTAGGCAGAGTGTAAGGTAACAAGACCTAAAGGCCACGTTTAGCATGATTGTGGGGGTATAGGTGGAAAGGGGGATCGAAATAGTTATGGGTTACTAACCGCATCGCCTATCAGTCATTATTGCTATGCCCATTCCCTCGATGGGCTTTTACCATCTGCGCGCGGAGAGAAGCAACTGGTACATTCCATGTTTGTTTAAACTAACAATGCAACTGCTAAACAATGTAGCTGGCTATTTTAACCTGCAAGTAAGTAGCTACTTCTATTATCTCTATTGCAATAAGCTATGATAAAACGTAAAACAAAATTATATTTTCACTCGCCAAGTTTGAGTGCACGCAAAATGTTGTCATCCCGCCTGCAAATATGTATTTATAGGAGCTGCTTATCAACTAGCGGGGTGCACTGTTATCTTTGCAAACAGCAGTTAATTAAGTATGATAAAGAAAACTAAATATATACTTAGGTATATAATAGCTTAGTATTCTGGAGGACAATGTGCTAACGTATCTAGTAAGCTAAATATAAGTGCTGGATCAAATGCAAATACCAACATTTTTATTGAATCAGGCGTTACTTTGCGGAGGTCCATTTCAATGAACAAAAATATACCTAGCTACTCCGCTACTCACGTGCAAGATAACCAAGCCCGTGTGAAATATATATGTTTTTCATGCAACCCTCACTCCACTGATGCCACATAAAACACATAAAATCCCACAAACTTAATTATCCCTTACAGCACACAAACACTGACGCGTTTCGATCCCTCTACGGGATCATTATCAAAGTTTAATGAGCACAACTGTTACACATGCAAACCAATGTCGCACTGATTCAAAAACATACAAATAAACATACATTCATATATTTTTTCCTACACACATACACAAATCACGTCTATAATCCCTTACGGGGTAGAATGAGCCTATGATAACAAGATCTTAAAGGCCACGTTTAGCATGCTTGTGAGCGTATAGGTGGAAAGGGGAATCAAAATAGTGATGGGTTGCTAACCGCATCGCCTATAACATGATTCCTAAGATTTTCCCTCGATGGGCTTTTATCATCTGGCGCGGGAAGAACGCAACGCAATGCGAGAAGCAACCGGTACATTCTATGTTATTTCTTTGCTCCCAGACTAGTATAGCGAATTTTTCCTTATATTTATTAAACCGTATATAAATCATTGTGACTCGAACACTTGCAATAACTTTTCGAACGGAATCACATTATTCATTTATTGAAACTCTGAAAATACATTCTCAATTCTATTCCATTTGCAAAAATTCTACTTTTACTTATTACAGTTATACATATGAATTCTTCAGAGATGTTATAACAACATAATTAACTTAAGTACTATCTAAATACAACAAATTGTGATAAAACTATAAATAAAAATGTTGCCCTAAATCGCTACCCGGCGGCATGGTGCCCAGAAGGCTGGCAGCATTACCGCGTTGTATGGCAATGCTTACCCTTTGTACTAAAAAAAAAACCAGCCCTCTGGTCGACTAAGAGGAATGAAGCTTCGGGTGACCAGAGGTCCACAATTTAATTCGAGCACAGATTTCCACTTCGAATAGCACTTTCGAATGATGTTCTTTCACAAAATCTGGGTGACCAGAGGGCTAGTTTTTTTTAGCACAAAGGGTAAGCATTGCCATACAGCGCGGCAATGCTGCCAGCCTTCTGGACACTATGTCGCCAGGCAGCGATTTAGGGCAACTTTTTTAGGTATTACCAACATAGCCTTAAGGGACTTTTTAATGTAAATATTAATGAAAATCGGGGTGCATAGAAGGCAAAATCAAGGGCAGGAGCAAGGAACCGAGTTATATAACTTATAGTTACCGTGGAATGGGCAGGAATGTCGTCCTCCGGCAACGGCTTTCCACTCACCGTATTGGGTGAAGTCAGCTGTAGGTCGCCAAACTGGATTCTTGCGTATTCTGATAGTTAAACTGACGTCGGCAGTATAGTTTCAAGTGTATTAGTTCTTTTGTTTTTTTCCAAGCTGATCTGGTAAAGAGACATAGACGTAATTTGTGTGTGTGTGTGTGTGTGCGTGTGTATTACTTCTTTTGTTTTATTCCAAGCTGGTCTGGTAAAGAGAAAACATAGAATGTACCAGATGCTTCTCTTCCCGCGCACACGGTAAAAGCCCATTGAGGGAATGCGCGAAAATTGGGAATCATGTTAAAGGCCACGCGGCTGGCAACCCATCACTATTGTGATACCCCTTTCCTCCTATACGCCCACAATCATGCTAAATGGCCTTAATGTCTAGTTACCTTAGGCCTCTGTCTACCCCGTGGTCCCCCCCCCCCCCTCCGCCAGGGAAAGGGAAGGAGGTATTATTTTCTCATGCTCATTCAAATCCAAGAAACCCTGACAGGGCACACTCCATCCATGTAAGAGCTAGGATGCCACAGAGAGACAGACACACACGTTATGTTTTAATCTAGGGTACCAGCTATTTACGTTCCAAATTTGATTCAAATCCGTCGAGTCGTTTCAGCGTGAAGAAGGAACAAACACACACACTCACTTACATCACTTACTCATAGACTTTCACATTTATAATAAGACTAGTATTTCGCGTGGGGGCCGCGGGCCCCAAGGGCCCCGCGGAGGTCCCTGCCACCCTGTTTTGTTTTAATAATCCTAACCTTTTTTTTTTACTATATACTTTGGCCGCCTTTTTGAAACCGCCACCATGGATAAAGTATTCTGCGTGGGGGCCGCGGAGGATACCCTGCCACCAAGTTTTTTTCTCAAATATTTCTAACATTTTTTACTATCATATTTGGCCGCCATTTTGTATCCGCCATCTTGGAAAAAGTATTTCGCGTGGACGCCGCGAAGGGTACCCTGCCATCCTGTTGTTTTTCAAATATCTCAAACCTATTTTTACTTTATTCTTTGGCTGCCCTCTCGGGAAAAGCAATTCGCATGCGGGCCGCGGGCCCCGCGGGACCCGCGGAGGGTACCCTGCCAGCCTGTTGTTTTTTCAAATATTTCTAGCCTTTTTTACTATATTCTATGGCCGTCATCTTAGAAAAAGCATTTCGCATGGGGGCCGCAGGCCCCACGGGACCCGCGGAGGGTACCCTGCCAGCCTGTGTTATTTTCAAATATTACTACATTCTTTTTGAAACCACCACCTTGGAAAAAGTATTTCGCGTGAGGGCCGCGGCCCCCGCGGGGACCGCGGAGGGTAACCTACCAGCCTGTATTTTTTTCAAATATTTCTCACCTGTTTTTTACTTTATTTTAATTTGAATTTGAATTTGAATTCAAATATTTCTAGCCTTTTTTCTATATTCTATGGCCGCCATCGTAGGAAAAGCATTTCGCATGGAGGCCGCGGGCCCCACGGGACCCGCGGAGGGTACCCTGCCAGCCTATTGTTTCTTCAAATACTTCTAGCCTTTTTTCTATATTCTTTGGCCGCCATCGTAGGAAAAGCATTTCGCATGGAGGCCGCGGGCCCCACGGGACCCGCGGAGGGTACCCTGCCACCCTGTGTTTTTTTCAAATATTTCTCACCTTTTTTTTTACTTTATTTTTCGGCCGTTATCTTGGGAACAGCATCTCACATGGGGCCCGCGGGCCCCACGGGACCCGTGGAGGGTACCCTACCAGCCTATTGTTGAGGCCGCGGGCCCCACGGGACCCGCGGAGGGTACCCTACCACCCTGTATCTTTTTCAAATATTTCTAACGTTTTTTACTACATTCTTTGGCCGTCATTTTGAAACCACCATCTTGGAAAAAGTATTTCGCATAGGGGCCGCGGCCCCCGCGGGGACCGCGGAGGGTAACTTACCACCCTGTATGTCACTTAGTCGAGCACAACCCATCCATCTCGACTGGCCTCTGAGATATTCGCGTTTCAATTTTGTATGGCGGCCATCTTGTTTTCGCAATTTTGAAAAAAAAATACCGGTTCACCCATAGGCTGGCTGTTCTGAGCGACTTTAGTTCCAGGCAAACTCGATAGGGCAAGTCGTTGCGGAGAGCTGGCCCATGTGTCAAGTCAGGTTCCATGTTAAGGTCGGATTTGCATTTTTTTTGTACTTGTGATAAAATTTCTTATGCAATCTTATATACAGTCGAACCCCATTTCTAAAAACTGCTATACAACACAGGTGAGTCTATGAATCTGACATAACTTTGTATGGCGGCCATCTTGGAAAATGGCGGAATCGAAAAATAAATTCTAGCGCCAGAATCTGTAACCCTGAAGAGGCGCTGATGCAAAATTTTAGTCAGAACGGACTCAAAAAAAATTTGGCCGCCATTTTGAATCCGCCATTTTGGAAAAAAAAATTGGTTCATTAAATTACTCCGCCCACTTTGGACAACATTTGGTCGAGCACCACCCACCTATTGCGATTGGCCTCTGAGATATTTGCGTTTCAATTTTGTATGGCGGCCATCTTGTTTTTGCAATTTTGAAAAAAAAATACTGGTTCACCCATTGGCTGGCTGTTCTGAGTGACTTTTGTTCCGGGCAAACTCGATAGGGCAAGTCGTTTCGGAGAGCTGGCCCATATGTCAAGTCAGTTTCCACGTTCAGGTCGATTTTTTATTTTTTTGGTACTTTTAATATAATTTCTGATGCGCAATTGCATAGAGTCGAACCCCACCTCTTATGGGCTCCTCAAAACAACAGGTCAAAGATACAGAAATTACATTGTATGGCGGCCATCTTGGAAAATGGTGGAATCGAAAAATAAAGTATGCCATCCAAATCTGTGGCCTCGAAGAGCCCCGGATGCAAAATTTCAATCGGATCGGATAAAAAAAAATTTTGGCCGCCATTTTGAATCCGCCATCTTGGAAAAAAAATTGCTTGGTCAGATTTCCCCCTCAACTCTGAATGACATTTGGTCGAGCACCACCCACCTATCTCGACTGGCCTCTGAGATATTCGCGTTTCAATTTTGTATGGCGGCCATCTTGTTTTCGCCATTTTGAAAAATCTTGGACCGGCTCACCCATTGGCCGGCTGTTCTGAGCGACTTTAGTTCCGGGCAAACTCGACAGGTCGAGCCGTTGCGGAGAACCGCCCCATGTGTCAAGTCAATTTCCACGTTCAGGTCGATTTCGTATTTTTCTGGTGGTCACGGCGGCATTTCTGATGCAATGGTGTACCGAGTCGAGCCCTACCTCTTGTGGGTTCTTCAAAACAGCATGTCAGTGAGTCAGTCAGTGGGTATTCAGCTATATATATTATAACTAGTATTTCGCGTGGGGGCCGCGGGCCCCGAGGGCCCCGCGGAGGTCCCTGCCACCCTGTTTTGTTTTAATAATCCTAACCTTTTTTTTTTTACTATATACTTGGGCCGCCTTTTTGAAACCGCCACTTTGAAAACAGTGATTCATACCCTACCGCCCTGTCAAATTTCTGTTTCTGTTCAAATATTTCTAACGTTTTTTACTACAATCTTTGGCCGCCATTTTGTATCCGCCAACTTGGAAGAAGTATTACGCGCGGGAGCCGCGAAGGGTAGCCTACCATCCTATTTTTTTCGCATGGGGGCCGCGGGCCCCACGGGACCCGCGGAGGGTACCCTGCCAGCCTGTGTTATTTTCAAATATTACTATTTCATTTTGAAACCAACACCTTGGAAAAAGTATTTCGCGTGAGGGCCGCGGCCCCCAGGGGGACCGCGGAGGGTAACCTACCAGCCTGTATTTTTTTCTCACCTTTTTTTTACATTATTCTTCGGCAGTTATCTTGGGAACAGCATCTCACATGGTAGCCGCGGGCCCCACGGGACCCGCGGAGGGTACCCGCCAGCCTATTGTTTCTTCAAATATTTCTAGCCTTTTTTACTATATTCTATGGCCAACATCTTAGAAAAAGCATCTCACATGGTAGCCGCGGGCCCCACGGGACCCGCGGAGGGTACCCGCCAGCCTATTGTTTCTTCAAATATTTCTAGCCTTTTTTACTATATTCTATGGCCGCCATCTTAGAAAAAGCATCTCACATGGTAGCCGCGGGCCCCACGGGACCCGCGGAGGGTACCCGCCAGCCTATTGTTTCTTCAAATATTTCTAGCCTTTTTTACTATATTCTATGGCCGCCATCTTAGAAAAAGCATCTCACATGGTAGCCGCGGGCCCCACGGGACCCGCGGAGGGTACCCGCCAGCCTATTGTTTCTTCAAATATTTCTAGCCTTTTTTACTATATTCTATGGCCGCCATCTTAGAAAAAGCATCTCACATGGTAGCCGCGGGCCCCACGGGACCCGCGGAGGGTACCCGCCAGCCTATTGTTTCTTCAAATATTTCTAGCCTCTTTTACTATATTCTATGGCCGCCATCTTAGAAAAAGCATCTCACATGGTAGCCGCGGGCCCCACGGGACCCGCGGAGGGTACCCGCCAGCCTATTGTTTCTTCAAATATTTCTAGCCTTTTTTCTATATTCTTTGGCCGCCATCGTAGGTAAAGCATTTCGCATGGCGGCCGCGGGCCCCACGGGACCCGCGGAGGGTATTTTTGACTATAATATTTGGCCGTCATTTTGTATCAGTCAGTTTGTATGGCGGCCATCTTGTTTTCGCAATTTTGAAAAAAAAATACCGGTTCACCCATTGGCTGGCTGTTCTGAGCGACTTTAGTTCCGGGCCAACTCGATAGGGCAAGTCGCTGCGGAGAGCTGGCCCATGTGTCAAGTCAGTTTCCACGTTAAGGTTGGATTTGGATTTTTTTTGTACTTGTGATAAAATTTCTTATGCGATGGAGCATAAAGTCGAAGCCCTATTTCTAAAAGCTGCTATACAACACAAGTGAGTCTATGACGCTGACATTACTTTGTATGGCGGCCATCTTGGAAAATGGCGGAACCGAAAAATAAAGTATGACGTTTGAATCTGTGGCCTCGAAGAGCCCCGGATGCTAAATTTCAATCGGATCGGATTAAAAAAAAATTTGGCCGCCATTTTGAATCCGCCATCTTGGAAAAAAAAATGAGTCATCCGATTACGACTCCCACCTTGAACAATATTTGGTCGAGCATCACCCACCTATTGTGATTGGCCTCTGAGATATTTGCGTTTCAATTTTGTATGGCGGCCATCTTGTTTTTGCAATTTTGAAAAAAAATTACCGGTTCACCCATTGGCCGGCTGTTCTGAGCGACTTTTGTTCCGGGCAAACTCAATAAAGCAATTCATCGCGGAGAGCTGCCCCATGTGTCAGGTCAGTTTCCACATTCAGGTCAATTTTTCATTTTTTTCGTACTTATCATATAATTTTTGAAGCGAAAGTGTATAGAACCAAACCCTACCTCTGATGGGTTCCTCAAAACAACAGATCAAAGATGCAGAAATTACTTTGTATGGCGGCCATCTTGGAAAATGGCGGAACCGAAAAATAAAGTATGCCATTTGAATCTGTGGCCCCGAAGAGCCCCGGATGCAAAATTGCAATCTGATCGGATAAAAAAAAATTTTGGCCGCCATTTTGAATCCGCCATCTTGGAAAAAAAATTGCTTAATCAGATTTCCCCCTCAACTCTGAATGACATTTGGTCGAGCACCACCCACCTATCTCGACTGGCCTCTGAGATATTCGCGTTTCAATTTTGTATGGCGGCCATCTTGTTTTCGCCATTTTGAAAAATCTTGGACCGGCTCACCCATTGGCCGGCTGTTCTGAGCGACTTTAGTTCCGGGCAAACTCGACAGCTTGAGCCGTCGCGGAGAACCGCCCCATGTGTCATGTCAATTTCCACGTTCAGGTCGATTTCGTATTTTTTTGGTGGTCACTGCGGCATTTCTGATGCGATGGTGTATAGAGTTTAGCCACACCTCTTATGGGTTCTTCAAAACAGCATGTCAGTCAGTCAGTGAGTGAGTGAGTGGGTATTCAGCTATATATATTATAAAATAATAATAATAATAATAACTAGTATTTCGCGTGGGGGCCGCGGGCCCCAAGGGCCCCGCGGAGGTCCCTGCCACCCTGTTTTGTTTTAATAATCCTAACCTTTTTTTTTTACTATATACTTTGGCCGCCTTTTTGAAACCGCCACCATGAATAAAGTATTCTGCGTGGGGGCCGCGGAGGATACCCTGCCATCCTGTTGTTTTTCAAATATTTCAAACCTATTTTTACTTTATTCTTTGGCTGCCCTCTCGGGAAAAGCATTTCGCATGCGGGCCGCGGGCCCCACGGGACCCGCGGAGGGTACCCTGCCAGCCTGTTGTTTTTTCAAATATTTCTAGCCTTTTTTACTTTATTATATGGCCGCCATCTTAGAAAAAGCATTTCGCATGGGGGCCGCGGGCCCCACGGGACCCGCGGAGGGTACCCTGCCAGCCTGTTGTTTTTTCAAATATTTCTAGCCTTTTTTACTATATTCTATGGCCGCCATCTTAGAAAAAGCATTTCGCATGGGGGCCGCGGGCCCCACGGGACCCGCGGAGGGTACCCTGCCAGCCTGTTGTATTTTCAAATATTACTACATTCTATAGCCGTCATTTTGAAACCACTACCTTGGAAAAGATACTTCGCATGGGGGCCGCGGGCCCCACGGGACCCGCGGAGGGTTTCCTGCCAGCCTGTTGTATTTTCAAATATTACTACATTCTTTGGCCGTCATTTTGAAACCACTACCTTGGAAAAAGTATTTCGCGTGGGAGCCGCGGCCCCCGCGGGGACCGCGGAGGGACACCTAACACCCTGTATTTTTTTCAAATATTTCTAACGTTTATTACTACATTCTTTGGCTGTCATTTTGAAACCACCATCTTGGAAAAAGTATTTCAGGTCAGTTTTTATTTTTTTTGGTGATAACGTTATGATTCCTGATGCGATGGTGTACAAAGTCGAACCCTATCGCTAATAGCTGCTATGCAACACAGGTGAGTCTATGAGTCTGACATAACTTTGTATGGCGGCCATCTTGGAAAATGGCGAAATCGAAAAATAAATTCTAGCGTCAGAATCTGTAACCCTGAAGAGGCGCTGATGCAAAATTTTAGACAGAACAGACTCAAAAAAAATTTGGCCGCCATTTTGAATCCGCCATTTTGAAAAAAAAATTTGGTTCATTAAATTACTCCGCCCACTTTGAACAACATTTGTTCGAGCACCACCCACCTGTTGCGACTGGCCTCTGAGATATTTGCGTTTCAATTTTGTATGGCGGCCATTTTGTTTTTGCAATTTTGAAAAAAAAATACTGGTTTACCTATTGGCTGGCTGTTCTGAGTGACTTTTGTTCCGGGCAAACTCGATAGGACAAGTCGTTGCGGAGAGCTGGTCCATGTGTCAGGTCAGTTTCCACATTCAGGTCAATTTTTCATTTTTTTCGTACTTATCATATAATTTTTGAAGCGAAAGTGTATAGAACCAAACCCTACCTCCGATGGGTTCCTCAAAACAACAGGTCAAAGATACAGAAATTACATTGTATGGCGGCCATCTTGGAAAATGGCGGAACCGAAAAATAAAGTATGTCATTTGAATCTGTGGCCTAAAAGAGCCCCGGATGCAAAATTTCAGTCGGATCAGAGAAAAAAAAATTTTGGCCGCCATTTTGAATCCGCCATCTTGGAAAAAAAATTGCTTAGTCAGATTTCCCCCTCAACTCTGAATGACATTTGGTCGAGCACCACCCACCTATCTCGACTGGCCTCTGAGATATTCGCGTTTCAATTTTGTATGGCGGCCATCTTGTTTTCGCCATTTTGAAAAATCTTGGACCGGCTCACCCATTGGCCGGCTGTTCTGAGCGACTTTAGTTCCGGGCAAACTCGATAGGTCGAGCCGTTGCGGAGAACCGCCCCATGTGTCAGGTCAGTTTCCACGTTCAGGTCGATTTCGTATTTTTCTGGTACTCGTAGGGGCATTTCTGATACGATCATGTATAGAGTCTAACCTCACCTATTACGGGTTCTTCCAAACAACTCTGGGGTGAGTGAGTGAGTGAGTCAGTGGGTATTCAGCTATATATATAGTAACTAGTTTTTCGCGTGGGGGCCGCGGGCCCCAAGGGCCCCGCGGAGGTCTCGTGCCACCCTGTTTTGTTTTAATAATCCTAACCTTTTTTTTACTATATACTTTGGCCGCCTTTTTGAAACCGCCACCTTGAAAACAGTGATTCATACCCTACCGCCCTGTTTTTTTTTCTAACATTTTTTATTATAATCTTTGGCCGCCATTTTGTATCCGCCATCTTGGAAAAAGTATTTCGCGTGGAGGCCGCGGGCCCCACGGAACCCGCGGAGGGTTCCCTGCCACCCTGTTTTTTTTTCAAATATTTCTAACATTTTTTACTATAATCTTTGGCCGCCATTTTGTATCCGCCATCTTGGAAAAGTATTTCGCGCGGGGGCCGCGAAGGGTAGCCTACCATTCTATTTTTTTCGCATGGGGGCCGCGGGCCCCACGGGACCCGCGGAGGGTACCCTGCCAGCCTGTGTTATTCTCAAATATTACAACATTCTTTGGCCGTCATTTTGAGACCACCACCTTGGAAAAAGTATTTCGCGTGAGGGCCGCGGCCCCCGCGGGGACCGCGGAGGGTAACCTACCAGCCTGTATTTTTTTCAAATATTTCTCACCTTTTTTTTTACTTTATTCTTCGGCCGTTATCTTGGGAACAGCATCTCACATGGGGGCCGCGGGCCCCACGGGACCCGCGGAGGGTACCCTGCCAGCCTATTATTTCTTCAAATATTTTTAGCCTTTTTTCTATATTCTTTGGCCGCCATCTTAGGAAAAGCATTTCGCATGGAGGCCGCGGGCCCCACGGGACCCGCGGAGGGTACCCTGCCACCCTGTTTTTTTTTCAAATATTTCTCACCTTTTTTTATTTACCTACTTTATTTTTCGGCCGTTATCTTGGGAACAGCATCTCACATGGGGGCCGCGGGCCCCACGGGACCCGCGGAGGGTACCCTACCAGCCTATTGTTGAGGCCGCGGCCCCCGCGGGGACCGCGGAGGGTAACCACCACCCTGTTTTTTTTTCAAATATTTCTTACGTTTTTTACTACATTCTTTGGCCGTCATTTTGAAACCACCATCTTGGAAAAAGTATTTCGCGTGGGGGCCGCGGCCCCCGCGGGGACCGCGGAGGGTAACCTACCACCCTGTATGTCACTTAGTGAGCACAACCCATCCATCTCGACTGGCCTCTGAGATATTGGCGTTTCAATTTTGTATGGCGGCCATCTTGTTTTCGCGCTTTTGAAAAAAAAACACCAGCTTACCCATAGGCTGGCTGTTCTGAGCGACTTTAGTTCCGGGCAAACTCGATAGGGCAAGTCGTTGCGGAGAGCTGGCCCATGTGTCAAGTCAGTTTCCACGTTAAGGTCGGTTTTGCATTTATTTTGTATTTGTGA
The DNA here is from genome assembly GCA_932294345.1 of Pandemis cinnamomeana. Taxonomy (NCBI): domain Eukaryota; kingdom Metazoa; phylum Arthropoda; class Insecta; order Lepidoptera; family Tortricidae; genus Pandemis; species Pandemis cinnamomeana. The sequence goes on along the minus strand of OW028706.1, from coordinate 14,165,264 downwards.
TCGAATTTGTTATGCGATGGTGTATAAAGTTGAACCCTTTTTCTAAAAGCTGCTATACAACACAAGTGAGTCTATGAGTCTGACATTACTTTGTATGGCGGCCATCTTGGAAAATGGCGGAATCGAAAAATAAATTCTAGCGTCAGAATCTGTGGCCCTATAGAGGCTCGGATGCAAAATTTTACTCAGAACGGACTCAAAAAAAATTTGGCCGCCATTTTGAATCCGCCATTTTGGAAAAAAAAATTGGTTCATTAAATTACTCCGCCCACTTTGGACAACATTTGTTCGAGCACCACCCACCTGTTGTGACTGGCCTCTGAGATATTTGCGTTTAAATTTTGTATGGCGGCCATCTTGTTTTCGCAATTTTGAAAAAAAAATACCGGTTCACCTATTGGCTGGCTGTTCTGAGTGACTTTTGTTCCGGGCAAACTCGATAAGGCAAGTCGTCGCGGAGAGCTGGCCCATGTGTCAGGTCAGTTTCCACGTTCAGGTCAATTTTTCATTTTTTGGTACTTATCATGAAATTTCTAAAGCGACTGTGTATATAGTCAAACCCCAGCTCTGATGGGTTCCTCAAAACAACAGGTCAAATATACAGAAATTACTTTGTATGGCGGCCATCTTGGAAAATGCCGGAACCGAAAAATAAAGTATGTCATCACAATCTGTGGCCTCAAAGAGCTCCGGATGCAAAATTTCAATCGGATCGGAGTAAAAAAAATTTTGGCCGCCATTTTGAATCCGCCATCTTGGAAAAAAAATTGCTTAGTCGGATTTCCCCCTCAACTCTGAATGACATTTGGTCGAGCACCACCCACCTATCTCGACTGGCCTCTGAGATATTCGCGTTTCAATTTTGTATGGCGGCCATCTTGTTTTCGCCATTTTGAAAAATCTTGGACAGGCTCACCCATTGGCCGGCTGTTCTTAGCGACTTTAGTTCCGGGCAAACTCGACAGGTCGAGCCGTCGCGGAGAGCCGCCCCATGTGTCAAGTCAATTTCCACGTTCAGGTCGATTTCGTATTTTTCTGGTGGTCGTGGGGGCATTTCTGATACGATGGTGTATAGAGTTTAGCCACACCTCTTATGGGTTCTCCAAAACAGCATGTCAGTCAGTCAGTCAGTGAGTGAGTCAGTGGGTGTTCAGCTATATATATTATAACTAGTATTTCGCGTGGGGGCCGCGGGCCCCAAGGGCCCCGCGGAGATCCCTGCCACCCTGTTTTGTTTTAATAATCCTAACCTTTTTTTTTACTATATACTTTGGCCGCCTATTTGAAACCGCCACCATGGATAAAGTATTCTGCGTGGGGGCCGCGAAGGGTACCCTCCATCCTGTTGTTTTTCAAATATTTCAAACCTATTTTTACTTTATTCTTTGGCTGCCCTCTCGGGAAAAGCAATTCGCATGAGGGCCGCGGGCCCCACGGGACCCGCGGAGGGTACCCTGCCAGCCTGTTGTTTTTTTCAAATATATCTAGCCTTTTTTACTATATGCTATGACCGCCATCTTAGAAAATGCACTTCGCATGGAGGCCGCGGGCCCCACGGGACCCGCGGAGGGTACCCTGCCAGCTTGTTGTATTTTCAAATATTACTACATTCTATAGCCGTCATTTTGAAACCACTACATTGGAAAAAGTACTTCGCATGGTGGCCGCGGGCCCCACGGGACCCGCGGAGGGTACCCTGCCAGCCAGTTTTTTTGCGGGCCGCGGGCCCCACGGGACCCGCTGAGGGTACCCTGCCAGCCTGTTGTTTTTTCAAATATTTCTAGCCTTTTTTACTATATTCTATGGCCGCCATCTTAGAAAAAAAACTTCGCATGGGGGCCGCGGGCCCCACGGGACCCGCGGAGGGTACCCTGCCAGCTTGTATTTTCAAATATTACTACATTCTAAAGCCGTCATTTTGAAACCAGAACATTGGAAAAAGTTTTCGCATGGGGGCCGCGGGCCCCACGGAACCCGCGGAGGGTACCCTGCCAGCCTGTTGTATTTTCAAATATTACTACATTCTTTGGCCGTCATTCTGAAACCACTACCTTGGAAAAAGTATTTCGCGTGGTGGCCGCGGCCCCCGCGGGGACCGCGGAGGGTAACCTACCACCCTGTATTTTTTCAAATATTTTTAACGTTTTTTACTATATTCTTTGGCCGTCTTTTTGAAACCACCATCTTGGAAAAAGTATTTCGCGTGGAGGCCGCGGGCCCCACGGGACCCGCGGAGGGTACCCTACCAGCCTGTTTTTTTTTCAAATTTTTCCAGCCTTTGTTACTATATTCTTTGGCCGCCGTTTTGACACCGCCACCTTGGAAAAAGTACTTCGCATGGGGGCCGCGGGCCCCACGGGACCCGCGGAGGGTTCCCGGCCACCCTGTTTTTTTCAAATATTTCTAATCTTTTTTACTTTATTCTTTGGCCGCCATCTTTGGAAAACCATTTCGCATGGGGGCCGCGGGCCCCACGGGACCCGCGGAGGGTACCCTACCATCCTGTTTTTTCCAAATATTTATAACCTTTTTTACTTTATTCTTTGGCCGCCATCTTGGGAAAAGCATTTCGCGTGAAGGCCGCGGGCCCCGCGGGACCCGCGGAGGTTACCCTATCAGCCTGTTTTTTTTTTCAAATATTTCTATACTTTTTCACTATATTCTTTGGCCGCCATTTTGAATCCACCACCTTGGAAAAAATTAGGTTCATTAGATCACTCCTCCCACCTAGAACGACACTTGGTCGAGCACAACCCATCTATCTCGACTGGCCACTGAGATATTCGCGTTTCAATTTTGTATGGCGGCCATCTTGTTTTCGCAATTTTGAAAAAAAATTACCGGTTCACCCATAGGCTGGCTGTTCTGAGCAACTTTAGTTCCGGGCAAACTCGATAGGGCAAGTCGTTGCGGAGAACTGGCCCACGTGTCAGGTCAGTTTCCACGTTCAGGACAGTTTTGCATTTTTTTTGTACTTGTGATAAAATTTCTTATGCGATGGTGTATAAAAACGAACCCTATTCCTAAAAGCTGCTATACAACACAAGTGAGTCTATGAGTCTGACATTACTTTGTATGGCGGCCATCTTGGAAAATGGCGGAATCGAAAAATAAATTGTAGCGTCAGAATCTGTGACCCTGAAGAGGCTCGGATGCAAAATTTTACTCAGAACGGACTCAAAAAAAATTTGGCCGCCATTTTGAATCCGCCATTTTGGAAAAAAAATTTGGTTCATTAAATTACTCCGCCCACTTTGAACAACATTTGTTCGAGCACTACCCACCTGTTGCGACTGGCCTCTGAGATTTTTGCGTTTCAATTTTGTATGGCGGCCATTTTGTTTTTGCAATTTTGAAAAAAAAATACTGGTTCACCCATTGGCCGGCTGTTCTGAGCGACTTTAGTTCCGGGCAAACTCGATAGGGCAAGTCGTCGCGGAGAGCTGGCCCATGTGTCAAGTCAGTTTCCACATTCAGGTCAATTTTTCATTTTTTTCGTACTTATCATATAATTTTTGAAGCGAAAGTGTATAGAATCAAACCCTACCTCTGATGTGTTCCTCAAAACAACAGGTCAAATACACAGAAATTACTTTGTATGGCGGCCATCTTGGAAAATGGCGGAATCGAAAAATAAAGTATGCCATTTAAATCTGTGGCCTCAAAGAGCCCCGGATGCAAAATTTCAATCGGATCGGAGTAAAAAAAATTTTGGCCGCCATTTTGAATCCGCCATCTTGGAAAAAAAATTACTGAGTCAGATTTCCCCTTCAACTCTGAATGACATTTGGTCGAGCACCACCCACCTATCTCTACTGGCCTCTGAGATATTCGCGTTTCAATTTTGTATGGCGGCCATCTTGTTTTCGCCATTTTGAAAAAACTTTGACCGGCTCTCCCATTGGCTGGCTGTTCTGAGCGACTTTAGTTCTGGGCAAACTCGATAGGTCGAGCCGTCGCGGAGAACCGCCCCATGTGTCAGGTCAGTTTCCACGTTCAGGTCGATTTCGTATTTTTCTGGTGGTCGGGCAAGCATTTCTGATACAACAATGTATAGAGTCTAACCACACCTCTTCTGGGTTCTTCCAAACAACTCTGGGGTGAGTCAGTGAGTCAGTGGGTATTCAGCTATATATATTATAACTAGTATTTCGCGTGGGGGCCGCGGGCCCCGAGGGCCCCGCGGAGGTCCCTGCCACCCTGTTTGGTTTTAATAATCCTAACCTTTTTTTTTTTTTTTACTATATACTTTGGCCGCCTTTTTGAAACCGCCACTTTGAAAACAGTGATTCATACCCTACCGCCCTGTTTTTTTTCAAATATTTCTAACATTTTTTACTATAATCTTTGGCCGCCATTTTGTATCCGCCATCTTGGAAAAAGTATTTCGCGTGGAGGCCGCGGGCCCCACGGGACCCGCGGAGGGTTCCCTGCCACCCTGTTTTTTTTTCAAACATTTATAACATTTTTTCCTTTAACCTTTGGCCGCCATTTTGTATCCGCCATCTTGGAAAAAGTATTTCGCGTGGGGGCCGCGAAGGGTAGCCTACCATCCTATTTTTTTCGCATGGGGGCCGCGGGCCCCACGGGACCCGCGGAGGGTACCCTGCCAGCCTGTGCTATTTTCAAATATTACTACATTCTTTGGCCGTCATTTTGAAACCACCACCTTGGAAAAAGTATTTCGCGTGAGGGCCGCGGCCCCCGCGGGGACCGCGGAGGGTAACCTACCAGCCTGTATTTTTTTCAAATATTTCTCACCGTTTTTTTACTTTATTCTTCGGCCGTTATCTTGGGAACAGCATCTCACGTGGGGGCCGCGGGCCCCACGGGACCCGCGGAGGGTACCCTGCCAGCCTATTGTTTCTTCAAATATTTCTAGCCTTTTTTCTATATTCTTTGGCCGCCATCGTAGGAAAAGCATTTCGCATGGAGGCCGCGGGCCCCACGGGACCCGCGGAGGGTACCCTGCCACCCTGTGTTTTTTTCAAATATTTCTTTCATTTTTGACTATAATATTTGGCCGTCATTTTGTATCCACCATCTCGTTTCAATTTTGTATGGCGGCCATCTTGTTTTCGCAATTTTGAAAAAAAATACCGGTTCACCCATTGGCGGGCTGTTCTGAGCGACTTTAGTTCCGGGCAAACTCGATAGGGCAAGTCGTTACGGAGAACTGGCCCATGTGCCGAATCAGTTTCCACGTTCAGGTCAGTTTTTAAATTTTTTGGTACTAACGTTATGATTCTTGATGCGATGGTGTACAGAGTCGAACCTTATCTCTAAAAGCTGCTATACAACACAAGTGAGTCTATGAGTCTGACATTACTTTGTATGGCGGCCATCTTGGAAAATGGCGGAATCGAAAAATTAAATATGGCGTTTAAATTTGTGGCCTCGAAGAGCCGCGGATGCAAAATTTCAATCGGATCGGCTTAAAAAAAAATTTGGCCGCCATATTGAATCCGCCATCTTGGAAAAAAAAATAGGTCATCCGATTACTACTACCACTTTGAACAATATTTGGTCGAGCACCACCCACCTATTGTGATTGGCCTCTGAGATATTTGCGTTTCAATTTTGTATGGCGGCCATCTTGTTTTTGCAATTTTGAAAAAAAAATACTGGTTCACCCATTGGCTGGCTGTTCTGAGCGACTTTTGTTCCGGGCAAACTCAATAAAGCAATTCATCGCGGAGAGCTGGCCCATGTGTCAGGTCAGTTTCCACATTCAGGTCAATTTTTCATTTTTTTCGTACTTATCATATAATTTTTGAAGCGAAAGTGTATAGAACCAAACCCTACCTCTGATGGGTTCCTCAAAACAACAGGTCAAAGATACAGAAATTACTTTGTATGGCGGCCATCTTGGAAAATGGCGGAATCGAAAAATAAACTATGCCATCTGAATCTGTGGCCTCAAAGAGCCCCGGATGCAAAATTTCAATCGGATCAGAGTAAAAAAAATTTTGGCCGCCATTTTGAATCCGCCATCTTGGAAAAAAAATTGCTTAGTCAGATTTCCCCCTCAACTCTGAATGACATTTGGTCGAGCACCACCCGTCTATCTCGACTGGCCTCTGAGATATTTGCGTTTCAATTTTGTATGGCGGCCATCTTGTTTTCGCCATTTTGAAAAATCTTGGACCGGCTCACCCATTGGCCGGCTGTTCTAAGCGACTTTAGTTCCGGGCAAACTCGACAGCTTGAGCCGTTGCGGAGAACCGCCCCATGTGTCAAGTCAATTTCCACGTTCAGGTCGATTTCGTATTTTTCTGGTGGTCGGGCAAGCATTTCTGATACGATGGTGTATAGAGTCTAACCACACCTCTTCTGGGTTCTTCCAAACAACTCTGGGGTGAGTCAGTCAGTGAGTGAGTCAGTGGGTATTCAGCTATATATATTATAAAACTAGTATTTCGCGTGGGGGCCGCGGGCCCCAAGGGCCCCGCGGAGGTCCCTGCCACCCTGTTTTGTTTTAATAATCCTAACTTTTTTTTTTTACTTTATACTTTGGCCGCCTTTTTGAAACCGCCACTTTGAAAACAGTGATTCATATCCTACCGCCCTGTTTTTTTCAAATATTTCTAACATTTTTTACTATAATCTTTGGCCGCCATTTTGTATCCGCCATCTTGGAAAAAGTATTTCGCGCGGGGGCCGCGAAGGGTAGCCTACCATCCTATTTTTTTCGCATGGGGGCCGCGGGCCCCACGGGACCCGCGGAGGGTACCCTGCCAGCCTGTGTTATTTTCAAATATTACTACATTCTTTGGCCGTCATTTTGAAACCACTACCTTGGAAAAAGTATTTCGCGTGGGGGCCGCGGCCCCCGCGGGGACCGCGGAGGGTAACCTACCACCCTGTATTTTTTTCAAATATTTCTAACCTATTTTTAATTTATTCTTTGGCCGCCATCTTGGGAACAGCATTTCGCATGGAGGCCGCGGGCCCCACGGGACTCGCGGAGGGTACCCTACCAGCCTGTTTTTTTTTTCAAATTTTTCCAGCCTTTGTTACTATATTCTTTGGCCGCCGTTTTGACACCGCCACCTTGGAAAAAGTACTTCGCATGGGGGCCGCGGGCCCCACGGGACCCGCGGAGGGTTCCCGGCCACCCTGTTTTTTTCAAATATTTCTAATCTTTTTTACTTTATTCTTTGGCCGCCATCTTTGGAAAAGCATTTCGCATGGGGGCCGCGGGCCCCACGGGACCCGCGGAGGGTACCCTACCATCCTGTTTTTTCCAAATATTTATAACCTTTTTTACTTTATTATTTGGCCGCCATCTTGGGAAAAGCATTTCGCGTGAAGGCCGCGGGCCCCGCGGGACCCGCGGAGGTTACCCTATCAGCCTGTTTTTTTTTCAAATATTTCTATACTTTTTCACTATATTCTTTGGCCGCCATTTTGAATCCACCATCTTGGAAAAAATTAGGTTCATTAGATTACTCCTCCCACCTAAAACGACACTTGGTCGAGCACAACCCATCTATCTCGACTGGCCACTGAGATATTCGCGTTTCAATTTTGTATGGCGGCCATCTTGTTCTCGGAATTTTGAAAAAAAATGACCGGTTCACCCATAGGCTGGCTGTTCTGAGCGACTTTAGTTCCGGGCAAACTCGATAGGGCAAGTCGTTGCGGAGAACTGGCCCACGTGTCAGGTCAGTTTCCACGTTCAGGACAGTTTTGCATTTTTTTTGTACTTGTGATAAAATTTCTTATGCGATGGTGTATAAAAATGAACCCTATTTCTAAAAACTGCTATACAACACAAGTGAGTCTATGAGTCTGACATTTCTTTGTATGGCGGCCATCTTGGAAAATGGCGGAATCGAAAAATAAATTCTAGCGTCAGCATCTGTGACCCTGAAGAGGTTCGGATGCAAAATTTTAGTCAGAACGGACTCAAAAAAAATTTGGCCGCCATTTTGAATCCGCCATTTAAAAAAAAAAATTGGTTCATTAAAATACTCCACCCACTTTGAACAACATTTGTTCGAACACAACCCACCTATTGCGATTGGCCTCTGAGATATTTGCGATTCAATTTTGTATGGCGGCCATTTTGTTTTTGCAATTTTGAAAAAAAAATACTGGTTCACCTATTGGCTGGCTGTTCTGAGTGACTTTTGTTTCGGGCAAACTCGATAGGGCAAGTCGTTGCGGAGAGCTGGCCCATGTGTCAGGTCAGTTTCCACATTCAGGTCAATTTTGCTTTTACTTGTACTTGTCATATAATTTTTGAAGCGAAAGTGTATAGAACCAAACCCTACCTGTGATGGGTTCCTCAAAACAACAGGTCAAATATACAGAAATTACTTTGTATGGCGGCCATCTTGGAAAATGGCGGAATCGAAAAATAAATTATGCCATCCGAATCTGTGGCCTCGAAGACCCCCGGATGCAAAATTTCAGTCTGATAGGAGAAAAAAAAAATTTGGCCGCCATTTTGAATCCGCCATCTTGGAAAAAAAAATGCTTAGTCAGATTTCCCCCTCAACTCTGAATGACATTTGGTCGAGCACCACCCATCTATCGCGACTGGCCTCTGAGATATTCGCGTTTCAATTTTGTATGGCGGCCATCTTGTTTTCGCAATTTTGAAAAAAAATTACCGGTTCACCCATAGGCTGGCTGTTCTGAGCAACTTTAGTTCCGGGCAAACTCGATAGGGCAAGTCGTTGCGGAGAACTGGCCCACGTGTCAGGTCAGTTTCCACGTTCAGGACAGTTTTGCATTTTTTTTGTACTTGTGATAAAATTTCTTATGCGATGGTGTATAAAAACGAACCCTATTCCTAAAAGCTGCTATACAACACAAGTGAGTCTATGAGTCTGACATTACTTTGTATGGCGGCCATCTTGGAAAATGGCGGAATCGAAAAATAAATTGTAGCGTCAGAATCTGTGACCCTGAAGAGGCTCGGATGCAAAATTTTACTCAGAACGGACTCAAAAAAAATTTGGCCGCCATTTTGAATCCGCCATTTTGGAAAAAAAATTTGGTTCATTAAATTACTCCGCCCACTTTGAACAACATTTGTTCGAGCACTACCCACCTGTTGCGACTGGCCTCTGAGATTTTTGCGTTTCAATTTTGTATGGCGGCCATTTTGTTTTTGCAATTTTGAAAAAAAAATACTGGTTCACCTATTGGCTGGCTGTTCTGAGTGACTTTTGTTCCGGGCAAACTCGATAGGCCAAGTCGTTGCGGAGAGCTGGCCCATGTGCCAAGTCAGTTTCCACATTCAGGTCAATTTTTGTTTTTTTATATTTATCATAAAATTTCTAAAGCAAATGTGTATAAAATAAAACCCTAACTTTAAAGACTGCTCTAAAACAACAGGTCAAAGATACAGAAATTACTTTGTATGGCGGCCATCTTGGAAAATGGCGGAACCGAAAAATAAAGTATGCCATTTCAATCTGTGGCCTCAAAGAGCCCCGGATGCAAAATTTCAATCTGATCGGATTAAAAAAAAATTTGGCCGCCATTTTGAATCCGCCATCTTGGAAAAAAAATTGCTTAGTCAGATTTCCCCTTCAACTCTGAATGACATTTGGACGAGCACCACCCGTCTATCTCGACTGGCCTCTGAGATATACGCGTTTCAATTTTGTATGGCGGCCATCTTGTTTTCGCCATTTTGAAAAATCTTGGACCGGCTCACCCATTGGCCGGCTGTTCTGAGCGACTTTAGTTCCGGGCAAACACGACAGGTCGAGCCGTCGCGGAGAGCTGCCCCATGTGTCGGGTCAGTTTCCACGTTCAGGTCGATTTCGTATTTTTCTGGTGGTCGTGGGGGCATTTCTGATACGATGGTGTATAGATTCGAGCCTTACCTCTTATGGGTTCTTCAAAACAGCATGTCAGTCAGTGAGTGAGTCAGTGAGTGAGTGGGTGTTCAGCTATATATATTATAATTAATGTCCAAGATATGAAATTAGTTATTATAGATTTTACCGTTTGTTAACTCTACCTACACTGTTATACATCTCACATAATCACTACATAGTATAAAACAAAGTCGCTTTCCACTGTCTTTCTGTCTGTCTATGTACGCTTATATCTTTAAAACTACGCAACGGATGTTGATGCGGTCTTTTTTAATAGATAGAGTGATTTAAGAGGCAGGTTATGTTTAATTCTACGCAGACGAAGTCGCGGGCAGAAGCTAGTGTATACAGTATACATAATTTCAAGGCAATCCGACCAATAAAAATGTGAGTCAATTACATCCCAATTTTAGAAGACAACTTAGGTACATACTTGTACAAAGCTTGGAATCAAGCTGAACAAAATTTTATAAAAAGTAGGTAGGTACCTACTACGAGGTTACAAAACGAGGTAGAGTAATTTCTAACGGTAAAACCGTAAAATGAAACATAAAAAATTAAGAAATAAAAATTCTTGATTTATTTGAAAGTACCTATCTTTTGAAAAACAGCGCCTTCTCTCGTCCCTGGTGAGCCGTAGATGTTCCACGGGAGTTTGTAATTGTGTCGTACAGACACATTCAAACAGATGACGCTTGGCGACAAAAATTCGCGTAGTAACAATGTCACGTGACAGCTAGTAACAAATAAAAAAATTCGAAGGCTTACCCACCTGCTATGGGTGGTGTAGGGGTAGCACGCGTCACGGAATAACGAGGATCCGGGTTCGATTCCCGGTCATAGCTTTACTTTTCGGATTTTTCTGTTCTAATTTTCAGTGTCGTTTAGAAATTTAAAGTAAACCAATGCTGAGTTGGGACCATTTTGTGACAATTTATTTGTGATAATTTATTTTGTTTAATTTATTTTATTTGATGTTTTGTGATTGTCATAAATAAACTTTTTTTTTATTTCTTTCTTTCAATACACACACACACACACATATATCACGTCTGTATCCCTTACGGGGTAGACAGAGCCTAAGGTAACAAAACCTTAAGGCTACGTTTAGCATGATTAAGGGCGTATAGGTGGAAAGGGAAATCAAAATAGTGATGGGTTGCTAACCGCATCGCCTATAACATGATTCTTAAGACTTTCGCCCATTCCCTCGATTTCTTTCAATGTTTTATCATATTCGCGAATGACAGTGACCTCTAGACGGTTTTATTAATTACCGCGATCCCCGAAATAACGTGACAGGACCCATTAAAAATGTATAATTGACCGCGTATCGTATGACAGGGCTTAATTAAATCTATACGAAATGTCCGTTTATTTATTCATGTGTGTGTACTCGATTATGCTGCGCCACGCCCGCACACACACAGAACCGTGCGTGTGCGACATACGAAAATGAATTTTAATTAATACGTAAATAGGTACATATTAAACAAGAACGCGTCTAGTGCTAACAAGAGTACGCAGTCCGCGCGTAAAACAATTTAAAAAAAAACGCGAAAACACTATAGTAAGAACGACCCTATAAAGTAAATTAAAAAAAATGTCTTACGCCATTTTGGAGATTTGGAACCTGGAATTTTGGAATTTTGAGTAAGAAAAACCCAAAATATTTAAATTCTGGAAAAAATTAACATGTGGACTTTTTTATTAGAAAACGCCCTCTTTAATAAAAAATACATGTAAAAGAGCCCTTGGCGGCCTAGTTGCAAAATAAACCTTTTGATTTTACAATCGTGGTCAACATACTAACGTATCAAGTTATTGCATATTATTCATTACTAGCTTTTGCCCGCAACTTTGCCCGCGCATTAATATTTGCGCTAAAACTTTTTCTCTCCCATCGAAAATGTACAAAAATCAGCCAAATGCGAGTCGTACCTACTTTAGCACGAAAGATTTCGTACTTCCTACCGCCTTAACGAAATAAGCCCGGTTTTTGCATGGACATCCATTTCCATTGTTTTTTATCCAATCCTTTTGTTCAATCAATTTCTTCTTATCACGTCTACGTGATCTTTAAAGAAAATGACTATCTACTTCGTCTTCAGCTTTATTATATGCTTCTAATATTATAAACGCAAAAGTTTGTAAGTATGGATGGATGTTTGTTACTCTTTCACGCCAGAACGGCTGGAGAGATCTGGGGGCCAATTTTTGAAAGCACATCACTCGAAAGTGCCACTCGAAAGTGGTTAAAAATTGTGCTGAATTTGAAATACGAGCAGCATAGAAGACAATCACAGCTCTCATTAATCTTGTGAACTAGTCAAAGCTTTGATTAGAGCTGTAGTTTTGGAGATATAAGCTGATTTATACCACTTTCGAGTGGTACGTTCGAGTGAAGTGCTTTCAAAAATCGGGCCTCAGGATGAAATTTGGAACATAGATACATTATAGTCTGGAATAACACATAGGCTACTTTTTATCCCGCAAAATTGCGTTATTCCTGCGGTAAACGAATTCTACCCAGACGAAGTTGCGGGCAACAGCTAGTACAGTCAAGTGTAATAATATGAATCTAGTCAACGTCTCAAAAATAAGTACCTACCACAAGCTCTTACACCAGCGTAATAAGGTCGTGGGACATATTTTTGAGAAGATCGTATCCATACTTATTTTTGTACTTGACCGTACATACATATTTTAGTTAGTATTATGTAAGGTCACAATCGATGCGAGATGGGATGGCCCATTTGCCTCACCACGGCGTACTGGACCATTGGGCAGCTAACGTTGCGGGTGACAGCTCCCACTGTCTTGGACAATTAAGCTTTACATGCTACGAGTGAAGGACAGATATACAGATATATAATAGTCTACTAGCTTCTGCCCGCAACTTCGGCCGAACTGTATGCTTAGTTATCGGCTCAAAAATACGTCTCGAACGCGTTTGCGTCACAATGTCAAATACTATGAGAACAGTTTGTTGCCGTTTCGATCCGCAAGTGGCGCTGCCATTCTATAGTAATTGAGACGTTTACGTGAACGCGTTCACGACGTTTTTATATGCGAAAACTTACACTAGAGGCTCAAATTGTTGCCGTTTCGATCCGCAAGTGGCGCTGCCAATTGTTCCATAGTAATTGAGACGTTTACGTGAACGCGTTCGAGACGTTTTTATATGCGAAAACTTACACTAGAGGCTCAGATTTTGATAGTATATTCTGCATATTTACGTTGCGACTCTAGGCAGCTACGACCAATCCATGTTTATCGCTATCCCGCGGGGGCTATGCGATTTTCCGGGATACAAAGGACAAAAACGAACAACATACACACTCACTCACATCGTTACAAACTTTCGCATTTATTATATTACTAGCTTCTGCCCGCCACTTCGTCTGCGTACATGAAAACTTTCCTCTTGAATCAATCTATCCATTAAAAAAACCGCATCAAAATCCGTTGTGTAGTTTTGAAGATATAAGCATACATAGGGACATAGGGACATAGGGACAGAGAAAGCGACTTTATTTTATACTATGTAGTGAAGTAGGATAGTACGTAGGTTAGGTATGTAAGTATACACACACACATATAACGTTTTATCCCTTACGGGGTAGACATAGCCTAAGGTGGCAAGACCTAGGCCACGTTTAGCATGATTGCAGGCGTACAGGTGGAAAGTGGAATCAAAATAGTGATGGTTTGCTAGCCGCATCGCCTATAAGTCATGATTCCTATGCTGTGTAAGTATATCAGGGTGAAAAACCTAGGAATCATGTTATAGACGATGCAGCTAGCAACCACCTATACGCCCACAATCATGCTAAAAGTGGCCTTCAAGTCTTATCCTAGGTTCTGTCCACATTATGATGGGTTGCCACTCGCATCGAATAACATAAATACATACATACATACATACACAAATCACGTCTTTATCCCTTCCGGGATAGACAGAGCCTAAGGTAACAAGACCTACAGGCCACGTTTAGCAAGACCCTGAGGGCGTAGAGGTGGAAAGTGGAATCAAAATAGTGATGATTCCTCTATGATTTTCACCCATTCTCTCAATGGGTTTTTACCATTTACGCGGGAAGAGAAGCAACTGGTACATTTTATATGCCTTTGTTTTTCGAGGGATAACTAACTACTTTCTACAATTTTAGGACGTTAACTCCAAGTTTAGGTTTGGTACATAGTATGTATAGGGTTACAATTAAAAGTTTAAAAGGTAAGTTCAGCAAGTTAAAGGTAACTTAGTTCATCGTTAAAGGCTTCTTCGCTCACGTTACACTTAGGAAGTTTACACTTCATAGTTGTATCATGGTAGGATCCCTTAGAATTCAGCCAACCTGTTTGATCGGTGAGCGGCAATATAAAACTGGAATATTTTGCAGAATTGATAGGACTTATGCCACATTTTTAACGACCACCGCCATCATTTCTATCTTAAGAACGTAAGTATTGTAACGTAGAATATGAAAAGATTAAGAACTTAAAGTAAAACACGGTTTAAATATTTATGGCATACATACATACACCGGACATACATATACATGACCGGATGGCCTAGTGGTTAGTGAACCTGACTATGAAGCTTGAGGTCCCGGGTTCGATCCCCGATCGGGGCAGATATTTGTATGAAAAATACATGACATGTTTCGGACTATTTCGAAGTCCTTTTTCCAAGAGCGCTCGCCCCGGCGGCAGCGACACGAACACTGCGCGCCAGCGCTCTGCTCGCGCGGCTGTTCGACGCAACTGACAGCGGCGCACAACTACCCTCGTTTTCATCGTCACTTTTATTATTGTCAAATGTCGGGCAGCACACAACACTATTTATTTATTTGTAATTATGATTGAGTCTCACGGTAGTTTCATGTTGAAAATGTTTATCCGTTGTCTAGTGCCCATATTACAAGCTTTGCTTAGTTTGGGGCTAGGTCAATTGATGTCAATATTGTCCCAAGATATTATTATTTATTAATAAATCACGTCTTTATCCCTTACGGGGTCGACAGAGCAGTAACAGGACCTAAAGACCACGTTTAGCATGATTGTGGGCATATGGATGGAAAGCGGAATCCAAACAGTGATGGGTTGCAAGCCACATCGCCTATAACATGATCCCTAAGATTTTCGCTCAGTCCCTCGATTGGCTTTTACCATCATGCGGCTAGCACTATTATATCACTATTATGATTCCCCTTTCCACCTATATGCCCACAATTATGCTAACCGTGGCCTTTAAGTCTTGTTACCATAGGCTCTGTCTACTCACAGGTGCCGCGAAGAGGTGGTCGTGGGGCGTCGGGGTGACACAGAGTGCTCCCGTAACGCCTCACATACGACTGAATAGGAAATCCGTGTGGTTTTTAGTGGGTATGCCTGCCGTCGCGGGAGCGCCCCACATACCCCCGGTAAGGCGCATTTTCCACACCATAAAAAAAAAAGGCTCTGTCTACTCCGTGAGGTATAATTATGTATGTATGTTACTCCAATATAAGTAGGTACGGCCCTATAAATATTGACGCCTCATTTGTGGATCCTGTTTCCAGTTATATTTGTTCTTGACGTGTTGTCGTTGACTAGAAGCTACTGATTGAATTTTGATGAAGACGATATATTTTTATGAAGTCTACCGAAGTTCGTTAGAGATAAGAAACAAAAAGAGACTTACTTTTGTCAGAGCGCTAAAGTAGTATAATGTTTTAGCCACAACCTTAGATACAATGTACAATACAATAACTCTTTATTGAACACCACATATAACAACCAAAACAGAAAAAAGGTATACACAAATCACGTCTTTATAGCTCTAAACCTCTAAGCGTCTTTGTTCCGTAAGGGACGGGGTAGACAGAGCCTAAGGTAACAAGTACCTACAGACCACATTTAGCAAGATTGTGGGCGTATAGGTGGAAAGGGGAATCCAAATAGTGATGGGTTGCTAGCCTCATCGCCTATAACATGTTTCCTAAAATTTTCGCAAAATACAAACCTTTAAATGAGCAATTCTTGATTTTCATGAAATTGGGTACGTGTATGCAGGGGGTTTTGGGGGATACAAATCGATCGATCGACCCACTTGCTCCTTTGCCTTCCTATTCATATATATGTAGGATCTAAGCCAGGAGGCCGTTCACGAGGCGCCTTACGGGTACTCATGTCTTGGGAAAACAAGATCTTGAGGGTAAGAAAAATGAGAAGAGCCAATTATGATTACAACAACAATATCGCTTTAATAAATCAAACAAATCAAACAATTAATTAATAAGTTAGTCTTACAATTAACACACATTATTTCAGGCTAGTGCCATAGTAACACTACCCGGGGTAGGTACAGGGAGGCAGGGTAACAATGTACTTGGTATTTTCCAGAGTCCCGTGCATCAGCCCGGATAGAGGGTGTATTAAACCCTTTAGAGTAAACCGACTGGTTTGTCGGGAGCGAGTGCTCTTGAGTCGAGACTAGGCAAGACTGACGATACTGCGGCTAAAAGCCGTATTTATAAGGCAATCCCCACCCCTACTCGCTACCGACAACCCACTCCTATGGCGCGTAGTTTGACGCGTCATGTGTTTACTCAAAACTTAAATCGTAATACACAACTAAATCTTATTGCTATATACGCTAGAAATAATAAAATAATCAAACATTAATTATCATAATCAATTTACAATGATCTAATGATCAGTATCAATATCAAAATAATAAGTTTTGGTCGGCTATACTGAACAGTTGTAGGGTATGTTAATGCAGTTATAAAAATAAAGAGAAAAAAACCCTATCTACCTCACATTTGGTAGACAACTGATTCCGACATATATATAAAAAAAAAAGATCTAGCTAAGTTTCATTTTTAGAAACGTAACAAAAAAAAACCAAGCAAAACTTTATCATCCGGGTACTTAAACCCTAATAAGGCAGTAAAAATAAGCGATACCTAAGTATTTTTTATTGCATATACGACCTTGAGCATATTAAGTTCACGGGCCGTGCGTGACAGAGGCGGCTAATTCTCGTGCTAGGCGCGGCTAATCCGAAGAGGCACGGGAATCCATTTTCCATCCCATTAACAAGATAGGGCGGTGCAAGCGATTCAAGCCAGTTAAAAAAGTTAGTCAATCGAGCTTAAAAATGACGAGTTGAGACAAGTTTGGAGACCTTTTTGTGACAGTTTGTACGAATTTAATCAAGCGGGCTCTGAGAGATGTTAGCCTAAACTGAATCAGAAATCTGAATCTTTATCGCCTAAATCTGAGTCAGACGATGGGAGACCGCAGGACCAGCCTGGAAGAGGGAAACGGGCAACCGTTCGGGATGGAGACGGATTAGAGAGGCGTATGCCCAACAGTGGGCGCTTACACGCTGAAAAAGAAGAAGACGTCATGCTAACCCCCCTTTTTTTTCTTTATTTGGAGGAAAAATGCTGTTACGCACTATCCACCGCGCCGTTGGAACGACACGGCGGGGTGTATGGGACTCTCCTCCTCCATTCCTTTCCTCCTACATGGGAGCGATGGAATGGAGGAGGCATATCGATTAAAAAACCTCCGGTATTCCCTCAACTGCCAGACAGCGGGTGCTATGGGAGCATAGTGTGAACCACGGCACCCGCTGGCCGGCCCAGCCACCCAAGCTGGAGCTCCTCTCCAAGGGGGGGGGGGACAAGTGATCCCCCCCTAGCACTTAAGGCTGCTAGGGGATCTCATGGTAACCTGTAGGTGAGTACCCGTCTATAAAGAACCAAGCAAGGTAGCGGCGGGTAAAAGGAAGTTATCAGAGCTCCGTATCAACGCGTTGCATCAACCGAGTTAATTGAAGGCCACATGTGGTAAGAGGAACTATACATTCATGCACAATATCAAAGCAGAAAAGGTCAAAATTAGCTTAGTATGCATATACAGAACCAGTGGCGTAACTATAACGTCTGGGGCCTGCGGCAAATTCGTCAGATGGGGCTCCTTCCTGAATATAAAGAAGTAAGTAAGTAAGTAAGTAAGTAAATGCTTTATTGTACCAATATAGAGAAGTAGAGACAAATCACAAAAAAAAGAAGTGCATCAGCGTCAATTCTGTGCTGTAAACCAAGCCAGTTCGGGGCCCCATAGAGCTAGGGGCCCCTAGCATTTTGCCACCCCTGCCACCCTACAGCTACGCCGCTGCACAAAACCATACATACATAATAATAACTTGCTCTTTTATTCGGTCTTGTGGATCTTCGAAGTGCCGTACTATAAGTAATCTGCACCAGTTCCTGAGAATGATCGTGTCACCAAAAACAATTTTGAAAAAAAAACCACACTATATGTACATAACACAATTACACAAAACAATACACAAAAGCATTTGGCTCAGCGTTAGCTGCCAGTTGAGAATAAAAAAAAAAAAAAAAAAAAAAAACTAGCAGCGCTGGTTTTCAGCCTGCGCCCTTCCCACAGCGTGACAGAATGATTCAATTATGGCTGGGTAGGGCTAACATCTATAAATAATTATTAACTATGAGTCCCCGAACCCGGGCCGTTAATGGTAATAATAATTATTAATTATTTATTTATTTCCATAATTATTTTACCATTACAGATTTTTCTTAACCTAACGCGATAGAATCTTAAAACCTAAACTTAGAATAACATAACTAGTTAATTTTACAAAAAAAATAATCCAACAACAATTTATAAAATGTAGGTAGCATACAAAACGCGTTATCCTTGAAAAAAAAAAAAAACAGAGTTTTTTGAGGGTTTTTACATACATAAATCACGTCTTTATCCTTTACCCACTACCATGTAAATAAAAATAAAAATGTTTATTTGGTTTTTTACATTTAAGAACAACCATACTGTAGGTAATTACAACCATACTGGTTTTCCATGGTCTTGGTACTTCCATGCTGGTCTGGGAGCAAAGAAAAAACATAGAAGATACCAATTGCTTCTCTTCCCGCGCAGATGGTAAAAGCCCATCGAGGGAATGGGCGAAAATCTTAGAAATCATGTTATAGGCGATGCTAGCAAGCCATCACTTTTTTGATTCCACTTTCCACCTATCCTATATACCCACAGTGTCTTGCTAAACGTGGTCTGTAGGTCTTGTTGCCTTAGGCTCTGTCTACCCCGTAAGGGATAAAGACGTGATTTGTGTATGTGAATGTATGTATCCAGCTAAAAAAAAACTGACATCAGTGGTGTAACCTGACGCCTAACCTCAACACGTTTGTATGTATGTATGTCATATGATACTTAAACATTGTAACGTATGAATCACGCCGTCCACTGTCAAAGAGAAGTTATAAAATTACTATGTAAATACAAAACACATGTTTTTATTCATCTTTTGTTAATCGAGAGACGATTATGGAGTGTGTGAGTTTATAGTAGAGCGGCGCAGGTGATAAGAGGGAGCGGGATGGAGGATTATGTCAACCATGTCCATTGTCATTTTTAAACTTAAGTGTTTTAGAAAAGTTTTCAAACATACTTAAATACATACTTTGCAAGTTACTAAAAAGCTTGCAATAATATTATGTACGGCTGCACCAATAGTTTGTATGAAAGAGCAACCTTCGGTAGGTCATACATTCATTTGATTTGCTTATAGGATACTAGCTGTTGCCCGCAACTTCGTCTGTATCGAATTCGTTTATCGCTATTCCGCAGGAATTACGCAATTTTCCAGGATAAAAAGTAGCCTATGTGTTATTCCAGACTATAATCTATATATGTTCCAAATTTCATCCGGATCAGTCCAGCCGTTCTGGCGAGAAGGAGTAACAAACATCCATCCATCCATCCATACTTACAAACTTTCGCGTTTATAATATTTGTAGGATACTTTCATGCTGGTCAGTAAAGAAAAAACACATATGTACCAGTTACTTCTCTTCCCGCGCAGATGGTCAAAGCACATTGAGGGAATGGGCGAAATCTTGGGAATCATATTATAGGCCATGCTAGCAACCCATCACTATTTTGATTCCCCTTTCCTCCTATACGCCCACAATCATGTTAAACGTGGCCTTTAGGTCATGTTATCTTAGGCCCTGTCTACTCCGTAAGGGATAAAGACGTGATTTATGTATGTAATTGTATGCTATAGTCTTCCCTGTCTTGCTGTTACGTGAAAACAATATTTTTTCTAAATTCAGCTTTTTGCTTGTCCTGATACAAAATATGTACCGTAAAGTAGGTATAATGATGAAATCATTAATTGTTATTTGCGTTTACTGCTTCCAGTAATCGATCGCCTTTACGTGTACATGCCAAACATCACCGCATACGAACAATATCGATTTTATAGCAATTTCAAAACGACAAAGTAACCCCAAAAATATCAGTCTCCCCTGTTAACGGTAACTTATTACATACAATGCAGTGATTGTGCAAAGCAATGTAGAAAAACTGTACCTGGAGAAAATTTACTAGCCACATGCCTTATCGCTTCGTGCAATCTTTCAAGGCAACCCAAAAACAAGGCAAAGGATTCAGAATCGTAAAAATAGTTGTAATTACGACATTGACAGATCGATGACACCAAACACAGCGCATGATGTCATTTCAAGTCAAACTGATTGGAGGAAAATTAATCACTCCCACGCATCAACTTTAGGTACACTCGTACGGTTCTTCACAAGAAACGATTATGATTATACGAATAAAGTGGGTATTTTGATTGGATAGGGTTTTACCACAACACCTGTTTATTTATTTTCTCAAACATTGTCGTAAATGTCGTCATTGTATTCTAAGTAACAGAACACGAGGGCCTTGTTGACGGCCGATTACATTGCAGGCGCTTCTGACCATAAATCGGATTGCTGGACTGTTTTATCATTTGTTTTTAACTTTTTAAAAAGTCAAAGATACTATGGAATAATGAACAACAATGTCATACAGCCAAGTCGATGGCCGAGGAGTGCGCGTTTTGTTCGAGTCTAAAGTTTTTATCAATGTCTCTAATAGTTTACGGTGACAGATGACATAAAAAAAACTTAAGAAAAAAGGCGGGAACGTGAAAACCACCTAAGTTGCGAGGAAGTAATAAATAATAAATAAATAAATATCTTCAGACAGATTACACCAATTGACCCAGCCCCAAACTAAGCAAAGCTTGTACTATGGGTACCAGGCAACGGATAAACATACTTATATAATGTAGATAAATTTACATACTTAAATACATACAACATCCATGACTCGGGCACAAACATTCGTATTCATCATACAACTGTCTGCCCCTACCGGGATTCGAACCCAGGACCTCTAGCTCCATAGTCAGGGTCACTATAACCACTAGGCCATCCGGTCGGAAAGAGGAGTTTAGTGCAAAATTTATTTTCATTTCGTCTTAATGTTTTTTTTTAAATATAAATATAAGAGAGGGCAAACGAGCAGACGGGTCACCTGATGGAAAGTAAGATAAGCAAGACTTGGGGAATCACAGGTGCATTGCCGGCCCTTTCAAGAACAGGAAGGCTCGCTTTTTAAAGATCTCTAAATTGTACCACTCAGGGAATGTTTGAGGAAAACATTATATTTGCCTCAGCTGGAAGAGCAATTGCTGGATTTGTAACTTTATATACTATTAGTATTTTTTACTTTTTATACTAAACTAGCGACCCGCCCCGGCTTCGCACGGTATAATATGCATGTATTATACATATAAACCTTCCTCTTGAATCACTCTATCTATTAAAAAAACCGCATCAAAATCCGTTGACTGGTTTTGAAGATATAAGCATACATACGGACACAGGGACAGAAAAAGCGACTTTCTTTTATACTATGTAGTGACAAAACATAAAAAAAGGTTGTCTGTCGCCAACACCTTCCATGTCGTATAAACAAAAACCGGCGAAGCGCGGGCCTTGCACACCAAAGGTTTGTACTGCCTGAATGAATGAATGCGATGAATGGACAATCGCCTATGCCCTGCGCCCGCGCCGCCCCATATTAGGCATTCACGGTCAACGTCATTACGTAAGGAGTATTTTGAGGAGTGATGCGATGTTTACCAATCGTTCATGGATCGATCATTCAGTCTCGTTACCATGCCGATAGATGACACCACCGTAGCGTAATAATTTGTGAGAGTGGGCGAGCTTTGTCTGCTATCTGCAACCTACAATTAGCATAGTCGACTAGTGGGGTCCGAATTTTGAAAGCTAATGTTATTATGTAGATTGGGAGACAATTACAGCTCTAATTAACCTAGTCAATTGTCGAAAAATTAAATTTGAGCTGTAGTTTTGTAGCGATACACAGGGGCTCGATTTTTGAAAGCACATGCGTGAAAATACCACTCGAAAGTGGTGAAAAATTGTGCTGAATTTAAAATACGAGTAGCATAAAATATACTTACGGCTCTCATTAATGTTGTGAAATAGTCAAAAATTTGATTGGAGCTGTAGTTTTGAAGATATAAACAGATTTATACCACTTTCGAGTGGTATTTTCGCACATGTGCTTTCTAAAATCGGGCCCCAGATACGCTTTCGAGTGATGTGCTTTTAAAAATCGGGCTCAAGGGCCTGATTTTTGAAAGCACATCACTCGAAAGGGTATAAATCAGGTTATATCTCCAAAACTACAGCTACTAGTTCACAAGATTAATGAGAGCTGTGATTGTCTTCTAAGCTACTCCTATTTCAAATTCAGCACAATTTTTCACCACTTTCGAGTGGTATTTTCACACATGTGCTTTTAAAAATCGGGGCCCTGAACCTTAAAGTTTGGGAGGACGCGGCCCTGCCCCGCACTGCACCGTTGATTTATTTAGATGGCCGAGGTGTCTTACTATTTGTTATTGTTATGCTATGACACCGAGGTGAATTAGCTGTCAAAGTTATTTAAACTTGTCAACCCGCATGAAGCTATAAGAACCGCTTAGACACGTATTTATATCGGAAATAAGAGACGTTTTGAAAAAAGGCCAGGGGGGACACCGTTACGTCTTAATGCGATTCAATTCCGACTCAGTTCAGGTTTTAGTTGTCATTTTTAATATGGATCAGACAGCGAGCGAACTTAAACTGAATCGGAATTGAGTCGCATTAAGACGTCATGGTCAAGGTGAATGTGGGTGAAGCGAAAGTGATAATGTCAGGATCGTAGCAAGTGGAACAAAGTAGTCTCTTCCTACCCCTGTGGGAAAGAGGCGTGACGGTATGTAGGTATGTAAGTAGAACAGGAAGTCACCTAAAAATTCTAGTCTCTAGTGAGAAGAATCCTCTATCACGGACTCGCTATTTAGTTGGTTCGATAGTTCAGCCAAAGGCATACATCTATACAACTATACAACTAAACATCTATACAACTTTATGCCACAAACAATAAGGTCGATGACACATATATTTGACATAATAGATGTATAAATATATATGCCCGCGACTGTACCTACCTTTAAGTTATGGGAACAAGTATCTCGACAGCTCAGTACACACACATACACAAATCACGTCTATATCCCTTACGGCAGGAGCCTAAGGTAACAAGACCTACAGGCCACGTTTAGCAAGACACTAAGGCCGTAGAGGTGGAAACAAAATAGTGATGGGTTGCTAGCCGCATCGCCTATAACATGATTCCTATGATGACACCAGTATTTGCCAAATATAAGCCAATGACGTAATGGAGGACAGTGGCCACCCACACAAAGGTACAGAGAGGTACCACATACACAATGTAGATATAAGGCACATTGTCAGGCACTTATACATATACTGTGATCGCTGTGTTGCCAATACCAAAAGATCCAAGTCTCTAAGCTCAATGTCAAAAGTTGCTAGAATAGAAAAGCGCCATGGCAGGGGGGTACGCCAAACACCAGCAGATGGTATGCTCCGACTTCTGGCCAGAAGGGAAGTGAAACTTTTGAAATTGTTTTTTCTTTTTATTTTAATGCTGGCAATATTTATATTATTTTTCTCCATGTTTTTGTTTTTGCCTTACTCAGTGCTTTGATGTAAACTGTTACGCTGAGTAAATAACACATATTTCAATAATAACCGTTAACCAAAGACCCCGGTATTTCTGCCAGTGTTTTTGTACGAAAAGACCTGCCAGACCTGCGACTGAAAAAATGCAAAAGTGAAGTGACCTCAAAAATCGCCAGATAAAGTGGCTAAAACTTTGTTCTTGTCCCTAGGACCTAAACAAAAATCCCAATTTCTAGCGGAAAGTTGCTAAATTGGCAATACTCTCTCAGGGGGATCAAAATATGGATGGATTGCTATAGGCCGACCACTTAAATCAGTCCTCGCCCGCGCGGTGCAGGGGCGCGGGGAGGCGACAAAGGGGACCGAGAGAGGTGCGGGCGGCAGGCGCACTAGCCGCCCGCACCGCCCCTGTAACCGCGCGGGCAAGGACTAATCTAAGCGGTCGGACTATAGCGGCGTCCCATATAATTAACATGATTCCTAAAATTTCAGCTCATGCCCTCGATGGGCCTGCACGGGAAAAGAAGCACCCGGTACATTCTATGTTTTTCCCTCAGATCAGAATGGAGGTACACAAGTTAATTTTCTAATTTTACGTTTCTTACTAGTTATCTTTTGTTTTTCAATTTACACCGATATCATTGGAATCTCAATTAACGGTGCTTCCACTGTTCATTACCTTCCTCTTTATTGTCACCCAATTCTTGTGGCTTTTAATTTTCTCTTCATTTTTCCGCCGTCATCGGGCGTGCGGATGGTCTTTGTCGGTGATCACTCACATAGAAGAAGATAATGCGGCAAGTCTGTTGATTGGCGAGAGGGGCACAAAACAACGCGTATCGAATTACTGGTGTAATCATTGAGAAGAGGTTTTTAGATAAGTTTATCATTGTCAATATCTTGTCAGTTATAAGTATTTACCTTCAAGATTCTTCCATGCTGGTCTGGGAGCAAAGAAAGAACATAGAATGTAAAGTTTAAGCCCATCGAGGAATTACGCGAAAATCTTAGGAATCGTGTTATAGACGATTCGGCGAGCAACTCATCACTATTTTGATTTCTATTTCCACTTTTCCACAACGATAATGTGGCCTGCAGGTCTTGTTACCCTAGGCTCTGTCTACTACGTACCTAAGGGATAAAGATGTGATCAATAACCGTTAACGTCACCCCGATTTGGATATTTTTTAATAGCGACTCAGATTTGCAAAAATTGCAGGTAGGTAGAGTGAGTAAAACTAAGCTTAAATAGCATAGTCTCCCAAAATATCCCAATTTATTTGTATGGAAACTTACTTTATTATTATCACGAACCATATTTCTTCCACGCTGGTCTGGGAGCAAAGAAAAACAAGTTGCTTCTCTTCCCGCGCAGTTAAAAGGTCGACGAGGGAATGGGCGAAAATCTTAGGAATCATGTTTTTGAACCTATCGCTAATTTGATTCCTCTTTCCACCTGTAGCGACCCTAGCGCTACCTAGTTGGCCTCTACATAACTACTACGACGCACGAGTAGCTAGCGCCAGTTCTAATGACAGCTGTCACATCGTTCTACATGCCGCTTACGAAGTTTCTCAATGCGGCTGCATAAATACAACTTTTAACTCTCCTCCTTCGGACTTCGGTCCCCAGGCATAACATCTGCCTGGAGAGAGATCTCTCTATTGTGGCACTCCCCACACACCTACACGCCTGCAATGACGCTGAACGTTGGCCTTAAGGTTTTGTTACCTTAGGTTCTGTCTAAGTCTTCCCAAACCTGCATTGCACAGGTGCCGCGAAGAGGGCACCCCATCCCGGGGTAGTCGTGGGGCGTCGCGGTGACACCGAGTGCTCCCGTAACGCCTCACATACGACTGAATAGGGAATCCATGTGTGGTTTTAGTGGGTATGCCTGCCGTCGCGGGAGAGCCCCAATCCCCAAAAATCCAGGGAAAGCGACCAAGAAGAAGCCGCGCGTACTCCGCGGCTTAAGAATCCCCGGACATGGTTCAACCTTAGCAACAAGCTCACTGTTCCGAGCTGTGTCGAAATTTAAGATAGCACTGACGATAGCCGACCTCCGGTAGAATGGCACCTCAAGAAGATATGTACGAACCAAAGAATTTAGGCTGTTTCATTCGCTCTATCTAGATAGAGGGAATGAAACAGCGAATGAAGTAGGTCTAGACCTACCTGCAATTTTTTTTACAAATCGGAGTCGCTGACGAAATGAACAAACTTTATGAGATCACCTATTGTTTTATACTAAAGCTTTATTTCGCCTTTTGATTGCTTACAAGCTTTTGTATGGGGCTTCCTATTTATAACGAAAACGTTACACAGCGGTTTTAATTAATTCTGTTTCCCGGAACGCTCTCTTAATGAGTACTCCAAAGGTATAAAATACAAATAAGGTAAAAAAATGAGGAAATTTCCATATTTTTCAGTCATGCGTGATTAATTTAATTAACTACCTACGCTAAAAACGATACTGAGAAATTTAAAAATAAATAAATAAATATAATATTCTTCCATGCCTGTCTGGGCGTAAAGAAAAAACAAAAAAGTAAAAAAGGTAAAAGCACATCGAGGGAATGGGCGAAAGTCTCAGGAATCATGTTTAGGCGATGCGGCTAGCAACCCATCACTGTTTTGATTTCCCTTTCCACCTATGCGCCCTTTATCATGCTAAACGTGGCCCTAGGAAATGCCTTAGTGATAAAATAATACGAACAGCTGATTAAAATCAACACCTTGCTTCAGCATCGCGTAAACAATTCGGCAACACGTGTAATTAGTTCGGCTACTCACTCACAGATGGCGCTAAATGTACACACTTTCGCACTGCATACTGTCGCTTTGTCGCTTCATTTTGCGAGTTAACGGCCATCTCTTGCGATTATTTGAAACTAAACGTGGGCTAGATTTTGTTTTGTTTAGCTAGTGGTCGTTAGATGGAGCAGCTGGACGAAGTTAAAAATAGACTTGAAAACAATAAACCTTCCTTACAGCTGTCAAATTTAATAACATTAAGACTTAGCTAAAGATATATTAAAATGAATACCCGAATAATATGACAAGGAAATTCCTAGGAATTATCGTAATTTTTATAGCACATTTTTACAGGTTACACATTTTTACAGACTTGGGGCCCGATTTTTGAAAGCACATGTGTGAATATATACCACTCGAAAGTGGTGAAAAATTGTGCTGAATTAGAAATACGAGTAGCTTAGAATATACTTACGGCTTTCATTAATCTTGCGAACTAGTCAAAAATTTGATTAGAGCTGTCATTTTGAAGATATAAACAGATTTATACCACTTACAAGTGGTAACTTTCGCGTGATGTGCTTTCAAAAATCGGGCCCCATCATGGAAGAACATTTTTATAGGTATTTCTGAAACAGGTGAGTAAATAGGTACAGTTTCTTTTTGACAAAAACTGTTTATAACTTCTGCAGTAACACAATGATTTTTTATACGCCAAAATCAGCAGAAACACTTACAGCTCTCACTATTACAATGGTATTTTCTTGTAACACGTTTACAAACAAATCAAACACCATCACAACGGCAACGACCCCGCAATCCAATAAAGACTGTAACAAGAAGACCCTCGCAATTTGTCACACCATTTACCATTTACGCAGCACACATATGCACCAGTTTACCTGACTATAAACATCCACACCCTAAGTTTTTCCTATTACCACCCTGCAAAAACACCAGCACAGCCAGACCCCTACAATGCCATACAACGCGCTCTATCACAAGCGAACCCAGTCTAGTGCGAACTGAGTCGGGATCAGCTTATGTTGGTGGCGAGCTTGTACCTATAGGCAGGTGACCACTCTGTCGATTGAATCGTAAAAGGTCTATTCTGCCATCACCCTCGACGGTGGACCCTCGTTCGTACACAATTTATTCAGTTCTCCCTTGTTTCGAGGGAAATTTGACTAAGATGGTGCAACATCTTGTTTGGGATACACTTTGAAGGTGTTTGTGGAAGAACACCAATTAATCCCACTTAAAAACGCACTGAATATGTTATGGCACAACATAATATGAAATGAACTTGAAGATTAAAATCCTAAAGTTGGTGTTCCGAATCAAGAGTTTAATAACAAGAAAGAACAACAAGAGAAAGAAAATGAAAAAACGAAGAGAATCTGTGGCGTCCGTGTACAGGAAGACGACGAAGTTCCTGTCGTCTAACACTGCTTTTCTGATAAAGAAAATGCCCAACAAAAGATACCGACTGTTAACTAAGAAAGATGAGTTCGGACAAAGCGAGGACCAAAACGAAATCAATGAAGAATTAGCTGAAGATGACAATGATTTTGGTGAGAGAGACCTGGATTACTATCTCGGAGTGAGAACGAAAGAAACTTACTGGAGGGACCCAGAAGGGAAGGAACAGATTAGAAAAGACTTCCTAGTGTTCCATTGCGGAGTAACTGTAGAAGAATATGACAAGCTTTACAAAAAGACTGTGCCGAAGTTGACTTGCGTCGCGCAACCGAGACTGAAGCAAGTGCCTTTTAGGATCCATAGGAAGAAACGAAACAGCCAATTGAAGAGAGAAGGAGAGTCATGGTGTGAGAAAACAGGGATTTTTAAACTCTTCACCAGAAGAGAAAGCGAATACTCAACTTCATCAGATAGCTACAGCGAGTGTGAATCAGACGACAAAGGGAACGAGACAAAAGATTTCATCGGTGCTATGACTAAGGGCTTGAGTTGTTTGAGTCTGGGAGACAATGAGGTCTGTTAGGATTAAAGTTGGGTTAATTTGTTTGCAGTACTTTGTTTTGATGTTGTTTTCTTTGTCCGCAGGGCGTTCGCATAAAGGAGGTGTCGGAGGGCAGGCCGTGCGACAACTGTCCGGAACTTTGTCCGGGCTTCATTCCACACGCATGGAGGT
The DNA here is from genome assembly GCA_932294345.1 of Pandemis cinnamomeana. Classification (NCBI taxonomy): domain Eukaryota; kingdom Metazoa; phylum Arthropoda; class Insecta; order Lepidoptera; family Tortricidae; genus Pandemis; species Pandemis cinnamomeana. The sequence goes on along the minus strand of OW028706.1, from coordinate 14,136,567 downwards.
GAGTTTTAAATTATTTTTTTTAGTCTCCTTAGAACAAGGAATAACAGCCTTACGTACCATTTAGGGATATTTTTTAATTTGTTTTTATCGTTATTTTACTGAAGTATTGTATATACCGCATACACTTGTATGCTACTAAACCTAAATTTTTCCCTTTCAGGAAAAATTATTCAGTAATACATATATGAGTAATAGTAGATTAGCGTTTTAAATTGTTTATTTCCTTTATTATTTATTACGCCACTGTACTGTTACGTGCATTTAGTGTCAATTTTATACATAATGTTCTATCTCCGGTACTGTTTATATTTGTCACGAATAAATGTTTTTCCCCCTTTGATAATAAAAGCAGAGGATATACATTGTATGCCAAATTACCGGTATTTAAATAAAAATATCATCAAAGAATCTTTGATAAATCGACATTATGTCTTGTCCTGGGAAATTACGGGCACAAGAGGCATTTCATCTTAATCCTCTAGGTTGGCAACGCATCTGCAATCCCTCCGGGGTTGCGGGTGTCTATGGGCAGTGGTGATCACTTACCATCAGGTGACCCACTTGCTCGTTTGCCTTCCTATTCACATAAAAAAAAAAAAGATCGCGTACTTCTTGTACTATACAACTTCCGAGAATATAACGGAAGTACGATATCTATGTCAATTCTGCGGAAGTAGACAAACCACTCGTCTAGCCCTGAAGTCCGAGCGACCTAGACCTGGAAATTTATCGTACTACCAGTAAGTCTAATGCATGAATACAAATTACTTAACAATAGTTAAGAATTGAGTACCTCGTTACACGAATTGCTCTAACCAGGAGTTAATAGTTTTGAAGAAAACCACGAAATAGGTATATCATAAACAAAAAGCCCGGCCAAACGAACAACTTAGGTGCTCATTTACAATCTTAATTCCTTGGATCAAATACCAATTTTGTCAAAGGTCTTTTTATGGTGTAGACAAAAAATAAGGACAGATTTCGAATAATTACGGTATAGTGCTATCAAATGAATCAAGAATGTTTACTTCTTGATTTTTTATACGGTATAGTGACTTTTACTTTTTACTTATTTTGACTAGTACCTAAGTAGAGACTTCTCATAATTTAATAACTTTCGAAGTGGTGAAAATATGCGTTGTATTACAATACGAATGGGGTACTACGAAATTACGGCTCTAACTTATTATATCGACTGGATTCCATATTTAGTCGAACGGCAATTTTGTAGTAGCACATAAAATATTTAGTATCGACCTTTATCTTCCCAAACTCCGAATTTGTAAGTAAGTAAGTAAGTAAATGCTTTATTGTACAAATATAAAGAAACAGATACAATTCACAAAAAATTTTTTTTTGTGAAATTTGTTTTTCATTTTCCGAATCAAAGTTAAATCGACTATAACGTCAATGTATTCCAACACAAGGAATTGTTATAATAACATCCTAAACGCTTAGACTATTGTCAGTCAGTGTCAATATGCTCTTATAACATCCGTAACAAACATAAATCGCAATCAAACTCATTAAACGCCCCCCACTTTAAAACACAAACACAGCAATCGCGCTAACATACTTTCTGTCTGTTTATCGCCTGACCGGCGGGTCAGCCCGATAACTTATCAATTTAATTCAAAACAAACTTCCAAAAGCGACGGCCAAACCTAGAACCTCGAAACGGTTATACAAAAACATATTCGCTCGTACACACCAGCGCTAATAACAAAGGCAAAGATAAAGTGGTAAGTCCAAGCGCGTTTAAAATCGATAAAGACGAGGAAAATAATCAGCCTTGTGTTTACGAGGCCTAAGGTCATCGGCGCATGCGACGAATTCGCCACTAGCACAGCAGACAGCGCGCGCGGCGGTCGCTTGCAACGATAACAAAACATTCCAAACTTAAATTGGAACAATGTGTCTGTCGCTGAAACAATTGGAGTGGGCGGAGATGTGCCGCCGCTTGCTAGGAGAGAAAGAGCCGGCAACAAAGAAGTTCCAGAAATTCCCATCGAGAGAAAGGAATTTCGCTGTACGGAGAAAGAAGACAAACAATAACAACACCAGGTTCCACGAACACTGCGAGGATTGCGCGAGGATAGCCGAGAGGGAGAATAGATGATCAAAGGGAGGGTGGAAAGGAAGTGATCAAAGATAGAATGTGATCAGTGATCAAACTGTGGAAAGTGAGTTTATGTCTTATTGTGGTCAGAGTGAAGTAATAGTGGATCCGTAGCTGATGGACCTTATTTACTTTCAATTGGAGCAAATATACTTATCGTCACGTTTTTATCACTGATATTGCATTAATGGATGATTCGTAATTTTTATTATCTCTAATACGTGTTTGAATGAGTTGATTCGAGTCGGAGTAATAACAAAATGTTTGTTAATACAAGTGTCTGGTTGTCAGAACCGGTATAGAGCAGGTTTTAAAATTACAACCAAGTGTTCTATTCTGTGAAACGTACAATATTTAAAAAGAACAACTTAAGAATAGCCTTGTTGTTGACGACCGGATAGCCTAGAACAGGGGTGGCGAACCTTGTTCGGTGGACGTGCCATTATTTCACAAATAATGTAATATTTGGCTCTGACCTATCATCAGACCTTGTTGTCTTAAGAGTGTGTTGTTATATTTCCATCATATGACCATATTGCCATTATTGGCGTGCCCGAATTATTTTGATGCGTGCCAACACTAGCACGCGTGCCATTGGTTCGCCATCCCTGGCCTAGTGGTTAGTGACCCTGACTATGAAGGTAGAGGTCCTGGGTTCGAACCCCGGTAGGGCAGACAGTTGCATGATGAATACGAATGTTTGTGCCCGAGTCATGGATGTTGTATTTCAGTACCCATGTATGTATAAGTATGTTTATCCGTTGCCTGGCACTCATAGTACGTACAAGTTTTGCTTAGTTTGGGGCTGGGTCAATTGGTGTAATTTGTCCCAAGATATTAATTTATTTAAGAATCTATTCATATATTATACTTGTTGGATGGGTATATGACTTAAATATTATCTAAGTAAAGGAGCGATCACACCGCCGCAGGCTTCATGTTCTCTCACCGTTTTTCATACATTTTGTTGCGTAAACGCACCGTCAACGTCTTTTGCGCACCGGTGTGTTCGCACCTTAATTCAACAAAAAATACTATTAAATACAGTTTGTGTCGTTTATAAGATACTTTGGCTAAGTTATATTAGCGAAATAAATATGAGATTTCATAGTTTATTTTTAAGTTTGTATACGATTATGTAATTAGTTAAGTAGTACCTACAATATCTAATTTAAGTATTTTTTGTTAAACGTAGATTTTTGTCGGAGACAGAAAACAGCATCTCATTCTAACTTAGCACGTGTGAATGGGACGGTTGCTTTATGTCCACGACAATCGCTTCGCTAGTATAGACCAGTCTTTTCTGTTCGTTCTAGAAAGAGATGGCTCTATCTCGCGCGCTCTCGCGTAGCCGCGCAGGCGCAGGCCTCTGTAGTAATAGCAAAAACTAGTAAATGCTCAATCTGACACGAGATATGCTTTTTGCTCAATTAAGATGCATTGGAAAGTTTGTCGTGGTTGTGTTATGAACAATAAAGATGAGAATACTGTTACTTTTCTTCTAGTTTTACTTATGACAACAGAGTTCCACATTGCGTTTTGTTTTCGCATTTCGGTCATAGCATCTAAAGTAAGTAAGTAAAGTAAGTAAATGCTTTATTGTACAAAGTATAAAGAAACAGATACAAATCACAATAAAATACCTGAAATATATGCACAAAGGCGAACTTATTCCTATAAGGGATCTCTACCAGTTAACTTTTGAGTAAATGAGGGAGCATTAAGCGCTCTCGCAAAGAGCGAGTTTAAAGTATCCATATAGTGAAAGCCACAATAGAGCGTACATCTCAAAATACAACAAGCAATTCATAAATAAACGACTAAATGTCATTACACACATGCATACATACACACTACAATCACTACATACAATATGAGTATATACATATACAATATTTAAGAAGATGGTGTGAGCCACATCTTCCTCAAGCCCTCCTAAAGAACGCGATAATTAGTTTATTCATACTTATTTGTAATCAATAGATGCATACTTATTTGTAATCATGAATCGTGTTTTACGAAATCGTTATTTTTTAATATTTTTGCAAAGTTGTCATTTTGAAGTTATTTCCACGCCTTAAAATTTGTCTATACTTACGATAAACATGTCAAAGGTTGTAGCTGCCTAGAGCTGCAACGTAAATAATTATTTCAGAAGATACTATCAACATTTTTTTTTTTTTATATGAATAGGAAGGCAAACGAGCAAGTGGGTCACCTGGTGGTAAGTGATCACCACTGCCCATAGACACCCGCAACCCCGGAGGGATTGAAGATGCGTTGCCAACCTAGAGGACTAAGATGAAATGCCTCTTGTGCCCGTAATTTCCCCGGCTGTCTTACTCTCCACACCGGAACACAGCAGTGCAAGCACTGCTACTTAGCGGCAGGATTAGCGAGTAAGATGGTGGTAGCGATCCGGACGGACCTTGCACAAGGCCCTACCACCCGCCACTACATCAGTTCTTTAGTCTAATTCTACGCGGGCGAATTCGCGGGCAGAAGCTAGTTCTCAATAATACGTAACAAAACTATTCAAGTTTTCGTCACGTAACGTCTCCATAGTAATATAAGTACATGGACAGACTTACCCCCACTATTCACAATGCCAGAGTTCGCTGCCATCTGCACACGGCTTTATCTGCCTCATTACCTTAATTGGCTTCAAAGGCCGTGCCGATTTATGGACCCCTAGTTACGTACCGTCCCGTATGGAACCCATTGGGGGATCCATAACGATGCGAGGTTTTATGACGAAAGGGCGCGGATAATTGCTTGCTGATTGATAGGGTTCGAAATTCGTAGTTCGTTCGTATCATACCGTCTCTCACTCTCCTGTTAGTAGCCATTAGGGCGAGTGGATCAGCAAAAAACTTCGGAGTATAAAGGAACGTTGTTAATCTCGTAATAGGGTGTGAAAGGTGACGTAAGGCCTTTAAATGGTTGCTGATGCTGGTTGAATGGAAGCTCCAATGTCTTTGGCTTCTAGATAAGCGTTGCCAGAATATGGAATTGTTCCCTGTTTAGTGGATATCTACGATTTTCGAAATTCCCCCAATTTCTATTTTACCCCAATGCATCTTATACCATACTAAGGTCACAAAAAATCCCCACCTAAATGATATAAAAAAGATATTATAGCTAAAACTCACCCAGATATATGCTACGTAGGTCGTAGGTTCAATATGATCCAGTGCGGAGGAAATGTTTTTATATCTAGCCGTTTTTAAAATTACCCGTCGTTCCCAATTACCCCACTTTCACCTATCGGGCAGGCGACAAATCCATCGCATTGTGTTACACATACATACAAAAATCACGTCTTTATCCCTTACGGGGTAGACCGAGGAGCCTAAGGTACCAAGACCATTGTGTTGATGATTCTAAAGTTAGCTTTATCAAGCCAGTTGTCACAATAAACGGCGTTTAAAGTCCGTATTAATTGAGATCATGTTACTCGTATTAACTCGGTTCTAATATAGAGTTGTGACTCACGACTGTAAATCCAAATGGAGTGGCCGGACGCGTAACAGGAAAACTAGTATTTTCGAGTCCAAAAATCGGATTCAGGGGCCCGATTTTTGAAAGCACATTATGTATGTATGTATGTATGTAAACTCTTTGTTGCTTTATTGCATTACTCGAAAGTACGCTCGAAAGTTTTTTTTTTTTTTATAAGAATAGGAAGGCTAACGAGCAAGTGGGTCACCTGATGGTAAGTGATCACCACTGCCCATAGACACCCGCAACCCCGGGGGGATTGCAGATACGTCGCCAACCTAGAGGACTAAGATGAAATGCCTCTTGTGTCCGTAATTTCCCCGGCTGTCTTACTCTCCACACCGGAACACAGCAGTGCAAGCACTGCTACTTAGAGGCAGGATTAGCGAGTAAGATGGTGGTAGCGATCCGGACGGACCTAGCACGAGGCCCTACCACCCGCAAAAGTGGTATAAATCTGTTTATATCTTTAAAACTACAGTTCTAATAATTTTTTTGATTAGTTCACAAGATTAATGAGAGCCGTAAGTATCTTCTAAGCTGTTCGTATTTCAAATTCAGCACAATTTTTCACCACTTTCGAGTGGTATTTTCACATATATGTGCTTTCAAAAATCGGGCCCCAGGCTGATTTTTGAAAACATATAAGTGTGAAAATACCACTCGAAAGTAGAAATATCAAAATATCGTAAAAGAGATGACGAAGTGAAATCAAAAGTATCGGTCAAGAAATACGGAAATCATATATACATACATAAATCATGTCGTTATCCCTTACGGGATAGACCGAACCTAAGGTAGCAAGACCAAAAGCCACGTTTAGCATGATTGTGGGCGTATAGGTGGAAAGGGGATTCAAAATAGTGATGGTTTGCGAGCCACGTCGCGCCTATAAAGATTTCCGCCCATTCCCTCGATGGGCTTTCGCCATCTGCGCGGGACGAGAGGCAACTGGTACATTCTATGTTTTTTTCTTTGCTCCCAGACCACGCGCGAACGCCTGAACCGATTTTGCTCATTCTTTTTTCTTATGTTTTTTATTGTCAGGAAAATTCTTATAAAACCAAATTTTGAAAATAGAAGGAAAAAAACTGGAACCCCTGTTCCACTGTTGCCCTGTTCCTCTGTTGGCGACTTGCTGGGTTGAAGCCTCCTTTTAGTACATAGTTTGTATATTAACTACTTCAATATTGTATATTCCAATTTTAAAATACCTTTCTTTTGTGTTGACATCAATTTCGAAGACAGTTGCTCTGTCAGGTTGCTAGCATAAACTGTTCGATATTTAAGCTTCTAGTTAATAATTTGTTTGTGTGTTAGTCCGTGTTATTAAGCCATTTAAACCATACAACAAACGTGTTTAAATTCCGTCGTCAACAGGGGCAAAGCCGCGGGCAATCAATAGCATCGTACCAAATACCGTGTTGACAGCGAGCTCTATTGATAATGTCATCTCAATAACAGTGTTGTTGTGATAAGAAGCGGATATTGTGCTAATATCAGCCAATAACGTAGTGACAGCTAAAGCTGATTGTTCTAGAAATCCACAAACAGTCTAGTATCACTACATAGTATAAAACAAGGTCGCTTTCCGCTGTCTGTCCCTATGTAAGCTTAGATATTTAAAACTACGCAACGTATTTTGATGCGGTTTTTTTAATAGATAGAATAGAATAGAAAAAAAAATTATTCACCAACACAAAAAAATCTCAAAAATTCAAAAATTACAAAGTAAACAAAAATACGACTGATTAAAACCAAATATTAGAATTAGATGCGAAGGTAAAATGGAAGGGAGACTCCTCGAGGTCGCTGTTTTTCAGTCTCCGACCAAACTAAACTAACTTACCTAAACTACGGTAGTCGCGCTGCCACACTGCACACTGCATAGAGTGATTCAAGAGGAATACATACATACATACATACATACAAATCACGTCTATATCCCTTACGGGGTAGACAGAGCCTGAGGCAACAAGACCTAAAGGCCACATTTAGCATGATTGTAGGCGTATTGGTGGAAAGGGGAATCAAAATAGTGATGGGTTGCTAGCCGCATCGCCTAAAACATGATTCCTAAGACTCGCCCATTCCCTCGATGGGCTTTTACCACCTGCGCGGGACGAGAGGCAACTGGTACTTTCTACGTTTTTCCTTTGCTCCCAGACCAGCATGGAAGTATTTTAGGGTTCCATACCCAAATAGTAAAAACAGAACCTTCTTACTAAGACTTCGCTGTCCGTCTGTCACCAGGCTGTATCTCATTTTAAGAGACAGCATCCTTGCTTTCCAGCGGCGACATGATTTTGTCCAAAATTTAACTATTTTGGCTTTTTCTTACTCAGAATCTTTTACCGTATCGATTCGCATGTAAGAAAAAAAGTTAAATTCTGGAAAAAAGTTCAATGGGACTTTTTTTGGAAAAACGCCCATTTTTATACCTACTTTTAGTAAATGCACATTACCTCATTTCATTGAGTCGGTATGATATCATTATCGTAGTGATAAGTGCTTTGACACGGTTTCAACGAAAGATATATTAGCAGTCCATTATGATGCTGTTTCTGAAATATCCAGACTATTTTGCAGTCACGGCTTCAAAATAGTCTCGTAAATATTTGAACGAAACGTCTCAAAAGACGTAAAAGGAAAATTGCATGCAACATAACATATGGAAATATTTTTTTTAATAACGACTACATTATTCTACATTAACGACTATTTTATCGTTTACAAAATTGAATGCGTCGGTAATAAAGTTAAAGTAAAACTTTAGGCGACATCTAGCGGCGAGTAGCAAATCGTTGATCGCTTCCTACCAATTTATCATGTGAGCGTTAATTTTGCCGTAGTACAACAGATGGCGCTGAAAGGCTAATATGTTTATTAATAGGAACTAGCTACGATTTAACTATAAAATGTTATTGTTATTAGAGTTAAGCCTGAGCATTCCATATACAAAATGCTTAAACTATTTTTGTTTTTACCATCCGTGATTGACACTAATTTTAGTTCCGGACAAAAACAACTAGGTAGGTGTGCCTACTATCCTTTTTAAACTAAGGCTGTAAGAAAAGGACAGATACATTACGCGGCAGGTAAAAGCAAGTATGTGTACGCGACTACTCGACAGCTATCGCTAATGTCCAAGGTCTTATCTCACTAAGATAACCGTAATCTCTTCTAAATTGCATTTTGACTAACGGAATATATTTCGATCCATTAGAACTTGGTAAATCTTTACCAGCTAGTAAAAGAGATACAAAGTTAAAAGTCTGTTCTAAAATATTCTGAAGTCAAACTAATTGAGATATCTTGATGATATATCCTTGGTTAGAAAGGGATTTAATTAATAAAATTCATCAAAAGACTTGAAAGAACTGTTGCGTAGACAGTGGCGCCGCTATCATGTAACTAATTTTATTCGCGAATCGCTAGGGTTGCTCCGTCCAGGATTTTACAGTACCATTTTAATTTTTAATCCATTTTTTTTGTAACAATTTTTTATTTTTTGAATTAGTGAAGCCAATGTCCAAAGTTTTTTGACCACAGCATTCGGCGTGAACTGTCACAACTTCAACCAATATCTTTGTAAATTAAAACCCTGCTTTGTTAGTAAAGTCAAAACATAGATCCTTATAGCCTAGGTAGGTGGTTACGTGCTTGTTTAAAAAATAAAGAATGCCGCACCAAAACATCCTTCTGTTTAGGTAACATTGTTTTGTTATCGTAGAATTATCAAAACGTATGACATCATTAGACTAACTATCGTATGACGTTTAGAAACCACTTTGTGAAGGCACTTCTTATCTACGACACAAACTTATTTTATACTTATTATGGTGGCGCTGGCGTCTAAGGACTTATGGGGAATTAGTATTAGGTTGTTTAGTTCATTTTTTTGCCGCTGCATAAGCTATGTTTGCTGTCGAATGCCTTCAAAGAAAAGCATTAGGGAATTATTGGAACGGCTGGGAGAAGTTACACGTGATTGGCCGAGGCCAGTGTTGTGATTTACATTTGAACAAACATTGTTGTCATTATTTATTATCGTTTATTTACTCAATGTTTCGTGTTTGAGTATTCGCGGGGTTAAAGAGAAGGAAAGAAAGTAAATGCAAGGGCAAAAATTCACATTCACATTTTGTTTGCTTGGCGGGTTTGAAAAATATTGGCGTCTGACAAGTCATTAATTTAGCGCTCTAACATACTCAACTATAAAAAAAGTTCGTTTTTGAAATGACTGCGTCGCGTAAAAATATTATATCACTATTTTGATAAAGAAATACATTTTAAATCTCCAGTCTAAATTAAGTTTCATAGGTATTCTTAGCTATTAATATCAACATCAATGTAAATACCTACTCGGCAAAACGTATTACAAAAAAAGTACTACCGATAAAAACGCAATCTAATCGCCGAACCGTGGAACACCACTATCTCGTTCCGCTCCTTCATAATCCCTTGAACTTGGCGCGAAACCGCGAGGTAAACAAAACGCAACCCGTTGGTTGACGCTCATTTGTCATTCAGTACGCGGCACGCGCGCCGAGCGAACGAAACGCTACTGTCAAATTTTGAAAAAAGAACTCGCGACTCGCGAATTCGTATTTGTTTACTTTCATTTCACGTCGGTTGGTGCTTTGTTTGTAGTGAGTTTTGAGTGGCGTTTCAGAAGGTTTTATTTGTGTTTTGTTTTGTGATGTTCTATTGTTTTTATCGATGGTTCATGAAGGAAGTGGTGGCAAGTGACCGATAATGTATTTGCTACCTTATGACATAGTTAGCATGTCCGTGGTAATTGTATAACGTGTGAAGTGGTAGGTTTTTTTTTGTTTTGACCGGAAGTACACAAGTACTTTTTTGTATTTTTTGTCGACTCGAAGATTTTGATTATTCAGCCACTTACAAAAACTGCGTAAGCAATCTGTTTTAGTTAAAAAAAAGCAATGGATTAACCACGCCCGAATTTCCTTCGTTTAATCCTGATTATGACCACGATTTTTTATTTTATTTGAGCTGTTACGTTAAAATAAAGCAATATTGTTTTTTAACGGACATCGGCCACAATAGTAAGTAAATAAATGCTTTATAGTACAAAATAAATATAAAGAAACAGACAATTCCCAAAATTACTAAATATATGCCTAACATAATATATGCAGATACAGCATAGTACCGATATAATGCCCAGTAAGTATTCGAACGACGGGTTTTTTTACACCTCGTTACAACTACTATACGGGTAGGTACCTACTTACATTTACGTACGGTAATTGTCGAAACACCTACTTAGGTATTAAAATTTGATACTAATATTACTTTTTGTAGTACCTATTTATGTATATATTATTATGTCAAAACCATCTTTGTGCAAATTTTCGAGCTCTACCTCTTACTACCTATTGCAATGCAGCGATTCTCAAACTTTATATGACCCCTTAAAATAATAGGTGCCAAAATACACAATAGGTACAATTTATGAAGGCAGTGGTAAAAATGATATGAATGCTTGTTCCGCCACATTGCAGCATGCTAAATTATAATAAAATTAAAACAGTATTAAAAATAGTGTTAGGTTGTATAATTTATATGAAGCGCCACTCCATTATGCCGGACCGATATAAAGCAGGTACAATGTTTTAAATGTAAATTGTTTAGCCACTGGCCTTTCCGGCAATCTAGCCGAGCCTACGTATAAAATTGAGTAATTCAGTGCACATAAAACGCGGCAATAAAGGCACTAATATTTTGGCCATAATACATTATAAACTATCGAAAATACTAACTATCTACTGCCTGAAACTTAAAATGCAAAGTGAGCCCAATCACCAAATAATTTCCGAGAACCGAAGAAAAAGTCGCCATTTTTAGCGACAACTTCGCTAAATTGGCAACACTGCTAGAGGCCGCTTCTTGTGCCGGCTTTGTTCGAATAATTAATCAAGTTATCACTGATCTACGACAACCGATTGTTATAAGTTCTCATCCCACGATAATCGCATCGGTGATCGACTTAATTAATCGATTAATGAGTTTGTTAACTCGAATAGCTTCCGATGATAATTGATATTAATTACATGAGGGCATAGGGTCAATTAGTTTATAGTCTCTAATCTGAATGCTTCCTCAATCTTTATGAATCATACATACATAAATCACGTCTTTATCCCTTACGGGGTAGACAGAGCCTAAGGTAACAAGACCAAAAACCACGTTTAGCATGATTGTGGGCGTATAGGTGGAAAGGGGCATCAAAATAGTGATGAGTCCGGCATGGAATGGAATAATAGACTTTAAATTAAATGTATATATGTGTAAAAATCGATTCACGCTTTTATTGCCTGAAATTTGACTACAGGCATTAGGTTTTTTGTTATATAATAGAGGGCAAACGAGCAAGGTAGTACCTTTTTTCTGAAAACCGCGTCAATGAAAGTAGAATCTGAAATTTGTATCTTGTTTTTTTACGCCTTTTTATCGATTAAGCAAATGTGTTAATTTGATTAACTATAGTCCACACTGTAAAACTTTCGACAAATCATGTTTTAAAAAACAATTTAATTGCACTGTACCGTGGTCAGATACTTTTTTCATTGACTGTACTTAAAATAAAAAAGATGCGCGTGCGGCATACGGAGCGTAGAGATCGCGACCGGAACTAAATGAAGTTCTGATTATTGTAAGACACGCTAAGAGATAAGCGGAGCGGGAGAAAAATAATAAAAACGCTCTCGGCCACTTACACGAGGTAAAAAATATAATAGTCAGACCTGTAGGCTTATTACCTAACTCGCTCGCAATCGCATCGTGTTCATTTTGACAGTTCATGTATGGGCGTCATTGTCATCGGAATCAGCTAGCTGTCACATTCTTACAAGAACTGTCAAAATGAACACGATGGCGACTGCGAGCGAGTTAAGTAATAAGCCTACCGGGTTACGGACAACAATTCCGTATATTTTGTCATCAAATAACGGTTAGTTAACTCTTGAGTTAAATAGCTAACAATGCCTCTCGTAAGCCGGCTTTACAAAGTTTACGGCGTCTAATTTTTTCTTCACTCAAATTCAAAAGGAAGCCGAAGTACTAGTACTATATAGTACGACGGTCGGTAACCGGCTTACGATAAAAGCGGCAACCACAAAACAGCCATCAACGTACGAATGACGTATGATAGTTTTGGTCCAGTAGTTTTATGCACGTTCCTGTGCAGTGACGAAACGATGACGTAAAATGTCAAACAGCAGTCCAAAATAACCAGGGCGTCTATTAAGTGGTTTAGAAGCAATTTATAATTACCTACGCAAACAGTTTGATCTCACCCCAACGAGCACTGCTTGAAATAGAATCTCTAGACCACTGTTATCTTTGTCTAACTCTAACAGCACGGAGGTGTCGTACGCGAAATAGACTATCCGTATTTTTCTTACTGATTGTTCTAGAAAGAGATGACTAGTCTATCTCTCACGCGCCCTTGTGCTAATCGTGCTAAGACACTGTGACAAAGTAAGGTCAGTTACGTTAGGTTAATTCTCGCTCTCGCTCCTCTCTTGACATACCCTTATACATTTCCTAACAAGTCAACCAATTACAGTAAATTTTGTTGTTTCAAATTACAGAATGAACTTACAACATGCATACAACGCGGATCCCATTTAATGTTATGTTTTGCTCTTTTTAATGCATTTATGTTACATTACCTATTATGTATTCACATAATAATGAGATACATACATACATACGCATACACAAATCACGTCTTTATCCCTTACGGGGTAGACAGAGCCTATGGCAAGACCTAGGCCACGATTAGCAAGATTGTGGGCGTATAGATAGCAAAAACTTTGAATCAAAATAGTAATGGGTTGCTAGCCGCATCGCCTATAACATGATTCCTATAATTTTCGCCCATACCCTCGATGGGCTTTTACCATCTGCACGGGAAGAGAAGCAACTGGTACATACAACAGACATTATTTTTTTGCCGTTTTATAGTTAATTAGCTTCTGCCCGCGACTTCGTCTGCGTAGAATTATACATAAAAACCTTCCTCTTGAATCACTCTACCTATATAAAAAACCGCATCAAAATCCGTTATGTAGTTTTGAAGATATAAGCATACATAGGGACACAAGGACATAGGGACATAGGGACAGAGAAAGCGACTTTATTTTATACTAAGTAGTGATAGTGATGGTACGGAAACTTTGGTGTGCGAGTCCGACTCGCACTTGGCCGATTGTTATGTTTGGTCTGTATGGGAACGGTAATGACATAAACTAAAAAAATCACTGGCCACTTTCTTCTGACTATAATTTTGAAAACCGTGACTAACAGTCAAAAAATCTTATCGCGCGTAACGGGCTGTCAATGTCACAGTCTCGTAACTTGATTACAGTTCATTGAACCCCAACTTTCCCACTACAATTAGAGCTACAGTGCCTACAGTTGACATAATAACAAACATAGTAAACATAATACAATCTTAACTTTGAGATGAATCACGAAGTTTTACTTCTTGATTTTTGTTTACTTTTCCAATTTATCGTTAGAAATGAAATTTCTAAATGATACTGAAAATTAGAACACAGAAAAATCCGAAAAGTCCCGGCCATAGCTTTACTTTTCGGATAGAAATTTAAGGGGGCAAGTATTTATAAAAAATCACGAAAAATTACATGGGAAGAGGATTTGGAACTCGTAGGAAATATGGATCACTCGTTTGCCTGTACATTCCGCACTTTTACTCCCGTCACCATAATAGCGTGTAATGTGCAAAACAAATGTTATAACTTGAATAAACAATACGAAAATTAAACAAGTGCTTCGTGGAAATGTGACTGTTCTGACATAACTCACGTCGCTCGTTCCAAAGCCGCTGTAAACATGTAAATCAAAAACTTAAGCCATTAAACGTGCTTGTTTGGAGTATTTCAATGGGGGCTATCGCGTGTGAATTTGCCACTAGAGGCGCTAGTGTCGCGTGAGGTCCAATAACATTCATATTAGTAATATTAGTCATTTGAAAAAACTTTGAGCGCCACTGACCACGTGGCCATTCGGCGTCGTTTCGACGCATTGACGTGCAAAAATTATAAATTAAATCGTAATTATCCCTAGTGTCCCTAATAATATTGTAAATGCGAAAGTCTGTCTGTTCGTCTGTCTGTCTATCTGTTACGCTTTCAGGCCTAAACCACAGAACCGATTTTAGTGAAATTTGGTACGGAGATAGGTTCAGTCCCTGGGAAAGACATTTTTTTTATCTTAGATAGGCCAGACAAACGAACTAGTGGGTCACCTGATGGTAAATGATCGCCACTGTCCATAGACACCCGCAGCGCTTTACGCGATGCCAGTGCGTTGTTGGCCCTAAAATGATATATGATAGTTTTTATAGAAAATTGCATAATTAACATTTTACACAGGTCATAAATATTATAAACGAGCTAGCTGTAACACAAGGATATAATTTTTCCTGCTTTGTGGTAACAATGTTAGTTTCAATTAGCAAGCCGATTGAGGAAGTTGTGAAAATTGAAAACAATAATAATAAAAGAAATATTTTCCACGGGATCAGACCTGTGATGAGCTCCCGATATAAACCTTTTGTTCCTAACGACAGACCAAGACAATATTACTGATAGCTATTGAGTGGACTGTATGAATGAAAGGCTAAAATGTAAGTAGAAACACGGGTTTAATCACTAATTCACAATAATAGGCTAGGACAGGATCACTACCACTTGACAACTGACATTGTAATATAAAAACAAGATATAGAGCAATAACGTGACAAAAGGATTATAAAAAAGGCCACACTGCAGCCAGTCGCCAACAATTACAGATTATATATATAACTAGCTTCTGCCCGCGACTTCGTCTGCGTAGAATTATACATAAAAACCTTCCTCTTAAATCACTCTATCTATTAAAAAAAACCGCATCAAAATCCGTTGTGTAGTTTTGAAGATACATACATAGGGACAGAGACAGCGACTTTGTTTTATACTATGTAGTGATAGTGATAGTGATGATAGGTACAACAATAATGTTACTATTAATATGCTTCCATGCTGGTCAGGGAGTAAAGAAAATACACAGAATTCACCAGTTGCTTCTCTTCCCGCACAGATGGTAAAAGGCCATCGAGGGAATGGACGAAAGTCTTAGTATGTTATAGGCGATGCGGCTAGCAACCCATCACTATTTTGATTTGCCTTTCCATCTATACGCCATTAATCATGCTAAACGTGGCCTTAAGGTTTTGTTACCTTAGGCTCTGTCTACCCCGTAAGGGATAAAGACGTGATATATGTATGTATGTATAATATTACTGTGAGATTAAAACGTCTATTATGTCGTAATCTGAAGCCACAACTTCCGAATCCTTTCATTTGCTATGTCAAATGCCATAATGTAATGTTTGGCATAATGATCATTTGTCATAACGTTTTTCTCTGAAACAAATTTTTTCAAAGGTTTTGAAACAGCCATCCTGTAGAACTATAGGTTAGGTTAGTTTTATAACAATCCTGAACAATCGACAGTTATGACAAAGAATTATGACAAAGGATCATTATGGCACACAATAAATTTTTGACACATGAAATTATGGCAAACGATCGCAAACCCACTTCATGGTACACGAGCCGCGAGACATCGAGTATCGCAAGTACTGTTTTGCTTTTTTAGTCATTTCATTTCGGAATAAGTAACTGAGTCACGTCTCGCTTTCTCGTGAGTCAACGAGCTGGAGTCATGTTTAAAATAATGCTATTCCAGTTACCAAGCTTTCATAGCTTCATAGCTTTAGTGATGCATCTGTGATTTGTGTCGAGATAAGACTAGCCGTCTTTTTCTTACTGTTCTTTCTAGACAGAGACAGATTATCTATTTCGCGCGCGACTCAGCTGTCATGCTGCCACGCTGCGCGTGCGTACAACTCTGTTTTCACGTGCAATAATGACAAATGCCTGAAGAAGTATTGGCTTGATGACTCTTCTTAAGTAGACTTAAAAAAAAACCTTTATTACCAAAACATAAGCAGAAACAAGTTAAGTTGATAACAGATTCAAGACCAAAGAAGAAGAAAAAAACGAAGACTTAGTATTTTCTGTGTGTGTATATTCATATAGTTTCTATGTATTAGGGTGTACCTGTATTGTTGTGTAGGTGTATTCTTATTATTATTATTTTAATGCTTTATTAGTTTAGGTTAAGTTAGGGTCTTTGCTCTTAGCTTTTTAGTATGTCTACTTTTTATACTCTGGTTTCTGTTGTCCTGTCAATCGTTCGAAGGTTATGTTAGAGATCCCTTAAAGGGATAAGTCCGCCTTTGTATATCTGTTTTTCTCATTACCTGTAAAATAGAATTGGTTTTATGTACAATAAAGAGTTATACGTACATACCGTCAGAGTAGGCAGACACATTGTTCCACTTGCTACGATCCTGTACTTCTTTCGCTTCATCCACATTCATCAATCTCTTCATACATGTTTGTAAAACTCGGATAAATGCGGTTTCTCGATATGAGATAGCTAGACCGATTTTATGCCCCTAAAATCATACATTACAGACCTAGGGCGGTGAACGCGAAACTATCCCAGATCGCAGGGGTTAGTGGCCCGAACCGAAGGTGATCTGGGCCTTTACGAATTACCGCCCGTGGTTTGTATAAAGTTTTACGTCTTGCCTTGGCCAGGAAGTGAGATTTTCTGCCTGCGAAGCGAGCGTAATATCCCTATTACGACCTAGGGTGACGTAAACCCTTATATAGCAAATTTTGTACAAGAATTCCTCGTTTAAAGATGTAAGACGTGTATCGCCAGCCCGCATTACGTTCTCTGTGGCCCGCATATTGCTTTAGATATATATTTCACTGACTTCTGACGGGTTTAAAATGTACACTTTTCACGAGGTTATTGACCGCGATTAATTTAGTTAAGTTTACAAATACAAATATTATTTATTGCATGGTTATGAGTAATACAGGTCTTAATAAGTTTGATTACTATTCGTCATGTCCTGCCTCTGTGAGGCGTACAATATTTACAGCTTAATACATACATACATACATACATATATCACGTCTTTATCCCTTACGGGGTTGACAGAGCCTAAGGTAACAAAACCTCAAGGCCACGTTTAGCATGATTAAGGGCGTATAGCTGTAAAGGGAAATCATAATAGTAATGGGTTGCTAGCCGCATCGCCTATAACATGTTTCCTAAGACTTGCCCATTCCCTCGACGGGCTTTTACCATCTGCGCGGGAAGAGAAGCAACTGGTAAATTCTATGTTTTTTCTTCACTCCCAGACCAAATCAGATCAGATTAGTTTGAATCATCACTACATACATAGCATAAAGCATAGCATAGTATAAAGCAGTCCCTATGTATGCTTAGATCTTTTAAATTACGCAACGGATTTTAATGCGGTTTTTTTGTTAATTATATAGGACAAAATATAGACCCACATTTCTCAGCTCTCCGGATAAGAGACTAGCTTATGCTAGCTTACGCTTTATGCTCTCAATACGACATAGGGATTCGCTGTGATACGCGTCAATATATCGAGATATGGATCGCGATATACGAGGATCACACGATAATATTGACCGTCTGTGATTGTACGTTGTGGGACGCTTGTGGCACCTCGTTAGAGACGTTCCATTTCTGTCCTGCAGTGTATAAAGAAAGTACAACTCTATAATGCGTGGAAAGCCATTTGCGGCACGCTATTCACTGAATGTATTTGTTTTACAAATGAATTGGTTCATACGATGCACATGGGACGATTAGTTGCAATTTAAATGGATATTTGTGTAAATGTTATGCAGCTGTTACTATCGTATTAGGCATATTAACAATAGAGTGGTAATACTGGCTATATTTTTTTCGCAATTCGTTATTGTTTTTACATTAATAAGCATTTAGTATACCAGCACTAGTCTTTTTGAGATAGCTTTTACTATGTCCCTTATATGGAACGAAACCACTTTAGTTTTTTTTTTTTTATGTGAATAGGAAGGCAATCGAGCAAGTGGGTCAGTTATTACAAACCAAAATAATTTACCTTAAAAAATGATATTCATAGCTTTATTCTTAGACGGAGTTACATTTATATATATAAATCACGTCTATATCCCCTAACAGGGTAGACAGAGCCTAAGGTAACAAGACCTGTCACGTTTAGCATGATTGTAGGCGTACAGGTAGGTGGAAAGGGGAATCAAAATAGTGAATAGTGAACCGCATCGCGTATAACATGATTCCTAAGATTGTCGCCCATTCCCTCGATGTGCTTTTACCGAGATGGACTTTGTTTTATAATATAATAGTTATTAATAGATTAAAAAAAATGTCTCCAGTGAGCAATTCAAATGTTTACATGTCCTACATTTAAAAACCAAGTGAAAGTATATGTTTGACCGTGATTATGCGTTCGTACGAACTTGACACCGCCTTTATGACTACATCACGCTAACGAACCTTTAAATGTGTGACTAAAATATATTTTACGAGCAGGCGCGGCCTCGACGGGAATGGCCCAATTGCCGCTATCACATAATTTCATTAGAACTAATGTGGAATAGACATAATGTCGTTTCCGCGAATATGATGCTGCTAACTGAATAATGTTTATTTTTAGTGGGCAAGAGACACGTTAGTTAAAGCAGTACATATACATATATCACGTCTTTATCCCTTACGGGGTAGACAGAGCCTAAGGTAACGAAACCTTAAGGCCACGTTTAGCATGATTCTCGTATAGCTGGAAAACGAAATCAAAATAGTGATGGGTTGCTTCCATGCTGGTCTGGGAGCAAAGAAAAAACATAGAATGTACCAGTTGCTTCTCTTCCCGCGCAGATGGTAAAAACCCATCGAGGGAATGGGCGAAAATCATAGGATTTTTGTTAAAGGCGATGCGGCTAGCAACCCATCACTATTTTGATTTCACTTTCCACCTATACGCCCACAGTGTCTTGCTAAACGTGGCCCGTAGGTCTTGTTACCTTAGGCTCTGTCTACCCCGTAAGGGATAAAGACGTGATTTGTGTATGTGTATGCTAGCCGTATCGCCTATAACATGATTCCTAAGACTCGCCCATTCCCTCGATGGGCTTTTACCATCTGCGCGGGAAGGGACGCAGCTGCTTTCTTTGCTACCAGACCAGCATGCTTAACATCTGCTTGGAGAGAGATGTATATTGTGACTATTTGTAACACTCCTCACAAATGAATAACTTTACTTTGTCCGCTATAAAAATGAGAAAAAAAGCAATTATGAAGAGGCTTGTATCTTCCGTGAACCCGCGACTTTAACCCCTATTGTCTAACTCGCTCGCAATCGCCATCGTGTTCATTTTGACAGTTCTTGTATGAATGTGACAGCTAGCTGATTCCGATGCCAATTGTCAGCCCATGAACTGTCAAAATGAACACGATGGCGATTGCGAGCGAGTTAGGTCATCCGTCCACCTCGTTGGTGGAAGTCTTGTGCTGCGCTTGCTGACTGCTAAAGGCAAATTAGATAGGCAAAATAAATAGAAAGGTAGTGATTTAGTGATTGGGATTCTATCCGAAGTCTAGACGTATATAAATAAACTCAACATTTTCATCTGAGATATAAAAGAAAATACATTTATGTTAACTGTTCATTATTTTACAGTGTAAATATTTTGATTCGGACGCTTCAAAAAATGTAAACAAATCCGTTGCTGCTCTATTATGAGTATCAGATATAAAAAACTGAGTGTATACCAAAAGTAGATTCTATACTATAGAAGAACTCCTATTTAAAATATTCCTTATCAAAAGGCTCTCCTGGAAAACGCGAATTGTATAAAAAACGTAAGTTTTTCACTTACTGTATTGTACTCTATGGTCTTTACAATATTGTTTGGACCACATCAGAAGATTTCCACGTTAACCCTGGTATTTTTGCTCGCTAGTATACAAAAAAAAGGTAAACTATTTTATGCAATATGAATCGGTTAAAAAAAAAATTTTTTTTTTAATTTTTACATCATTACATTAAAGTTCTAAGCTAGAAAAACATTGAGCACAACACCTAGTCACTACATAGTATAAAACAAAGTCGCTTTCCGCTGTCTGTCTCTAAGTATGCTTAGATCTTCAAAATGTTTTTTTAATAGATAGTGATTCAAGAGGAAGGTTTATATGTATAATACATGCATAATATAGTAGAGAAACACTGATTGCACCCGTGCGAAGCCGGGGCGGATCGGTAGTTAAAAACTAAAATAATAGAACACAGTAAATGAAAACAGGAGTGTCCTCTGACGCCCCGGGGCGCCACGGCGCACAGCTTGAGAACCCCTGGCATTCATTTAATATTTACAACACAAGCACCTTAATTAATTATTTAATTAATATATCAAATCATCATTGTGTTATGGTTATGTTATGATAATCCCTGTTGGTTCAAAAATGGATTGTTCTTTTTTGTACCTAATTCAGAATGCATTTCGTAGTTTTTTTGTTTCTGTTAAAAAAGGGTCTTGTCCGATTCAGTTCCTTAAAAATGTACCTAATAAATTTTAAAAACAAATTACCAAGATACAACTTTTCTGAAATGTACTTATGCAGCTGTTGAAAGCTGTTGATATTTATGTTAATTAAAATTTCGTTATTTTTTTTCAGTAGTTAACTACAACCAAAACACATTTTATAAACATGATGGAATTACTTAATAATCTTATCTGGCATATAATAAATCAGTAGAAAGTTCGTGTCTGTACATGAAATAAATTCACAAAAAATAGAGTGGTAACGATTAGGGAAGAGTAATAAAACACAAAAAAGTAGGTTTTATAATTTTTATCTGTTTGTATGTACCTATGTATGTGTTCATTTACCTATGTCTGTGTTCGCTAATCTCCGAAACTGCTGGACCGATTTAAATGACATTTTGCGTGGTTGTACCTTATATCCCTGGTCAATATTTTACATACTTTTAATCCCGGAAAATTCAAGATTTCCCGTGGGATAGCGATAAACATGTCAAAGGTCGCAGCTGCCCAACGTAAGTCTAATTAAACGCGGACGAAGTCGCGGGCAGAAGCTAGTATAAAATATGTGTTAAGCTTTATCTCCTTGCCCTTAAACCTATGATGAATATTCTAACCAAGCACTTGCTCAATTCATTTGTTTCTTGACTGTAACTATGGTCGGGTGAAGGTCGAGTGATTGTATAAGGCTCAAATTTTCAATACGTCTCATTCGGACTCCAGTTACATTAAAATTTTCGATCTAATGCTTTTGTAAATAAAGTCTAAATCAGGTAGCGAAGAAAGTGAGTTGAGCTCTTCTGAAAATTAGGAATTTTCAAGTGAATTCAATAGGTACCTAAAGCGGATTCGCACGTTTGTAAATTTACATGTAATTAACGTTAATTTAATTTAATAATTAACAAATAACTTGAAATCTTAGGAATCATGTTATAGGCGATGTGGCTAGCAACCACTCACTGTTTTGATTCCCCTGTCCATCCATACGCCCACAATCATGCTAAACGTGGTCCACGTAAGGGATAAAGACGTGATTTATGTATGTATGTATGTATGCAAATAACTTGTAACGTGGAACTTTATTTTTTCAACATTAGACTATTCGTGAACACGTTTCAATTAAAACAATTTTAACTATCCTAACTATAATGTTATAAATGCGAACGTGTGTTTGTTTGTCACTGTTTCACGCTTAAACTACTCAACTGAACGTGAAAAAAATTCGTAAAATACTTTGAGGCCGCGGAAGGACAGGATTTTCATCCCGGAAAAATTTTGTTACCCTTTGTAAAATTAAGTAAGTAAATGATACGTTCAAAAATAAAGAAACATGCATACATACATATTTAGGTCACGTCTTTATCCAATTGATAAAAAATATAACACATATGTACAAAAACGACCTCATCCCTATAAGGGATCTCTACCAATGCATCTTTGTAGATGAGAGGAGCAAACTTAGGAACCGACATGATGAGATTGAATGAAAACAACGAACCCCCTGTATCTTGTACATAAACTATTTTGACAAACCATCAAATTTAATAAGTGTCGTAAACAAAACAACGAGACTTCAGTCTCAATGCGCACACGCATGGGCATAAACTAGAGAATTTTATACGCGGCCGATTGCTGCTATTTATTGGCCATTCGAACTCGTAAAGATCGTTTTAGACTCCTGCGTCTGACGTCAGTAAGGCTGAGCTACAAATTAATTTTGCATATAACCAGCACCATGGTTTTGTAGTGTTGGTAACGTGAGGCATAGAGTAAATAACTAATAGAGTAGAACATACATACATACATACATACATACCGTCACGCCTCTTTCCCACAGGCCACACCACTTGCTACGATCCTGACATATTTTTTTCGCTTCGTTCACAGTCATCAATCTCTTCATCCATGCACGTCGGTTTCGGGTACTCCTGACCTGACCTTTTTCTAAAACGTCTCGTATTTGGTCTCGGAACGTCCGTCTAGGCCTTCCCCTCCCAACGTAACCATTCACACTCCCCATATAGATCTGTAGAGTAGAAATATCATGCAATTTGAACAAAGTGTCTCAGAATTATTGAATACTAGCTTCTGCCCGCGACTTCGTCCGCGTAGATTTAGACTTACATTAGGCAGCTCCGACCTTTGACATGTTTATCGCTATCCCACGGGAACTCGTAATTTTCCGGGATTAAAAGTATCTAAATTATTGACCAGGGATATAAGATTTAAATCGGTCCAACAGTTTCTGAGAATAGCGAACACAGACATAGGTAAATGAACACATCCATACCTACATACATACAGACACATATAAATTATAAAATCTACTTTTTTGTGTTTTATTACTCTTCCCTAATCGCTAGCACTCAATGTTTTTATGAATTTATTTAATGTAGTCACAAACTTTCTACGGATTTATATACAGATTTCAGCAGATGCATGTTTTTCAGGATTTTTCAATTGTGCTTATCAATTGTTTCCATGCCTTTGTATTTTTTTAGTTATTTGTTTAGATAGTAAAATGTTTAGTCACTACATGCCGTTAGGTAGCGTACTAAACGAAAATCACATCATTTTAACAAAAAAATGTAAGCGACAAATCACTAATGTGTTGCAGAATTTTAAAGCCCGTGTTTCTTCTCTGTTTGCTTATTTGCTCTATGACGTGAGGTATGCATAAGATTGAGTCATTTCCTATCTCAGGACATTGTTTACAACCTCCGTCCGCGGCTACGTCCCTGTTGCTGACTATCCCATGGGAATTCTGTTAACCCCCTTTTTATACCATACTAGCTTCTGCCCGCGACTTCATAAAAATATATAAAATATAAAAAATATAAAAACCTTCCTCTTGAATCACTCTATCTATTAAAAAAAACCGCATCAAAATCCGTTGTGTAGTATTGAAGATATAAGCATACATAGGGACATAGGACAGAGAAAGCGAATTTGTTTTATACTATGTAGTGTATGTATCTACATGATGTTATGAAAATACTTCTAGAGCCGAAAGGGGTATCACAGGGTTCCTTTAAATAAGTCTATAGGTTTATAGCATTGATTTGTAACTCTATTTTAGTAAAACTAAAGATTAAACACTACAGAAAGTCTTAATTTACATTCTTATCTAATTTCCCCGGAGTGACCAATGGTAGAAACAAAAACAATTGAAATACTACCCTTCTATTGAAATACTCTATGCTAAGTATCAAAATTTGTTAGTTCTCTTTTTCATTCCAATTCACCCATTTTTTTCTATACATACATAGATACATATTTCACGTCTTTATCCCATACGGGGTAGACAGAGCCTAAGGTAACAAATTGTGGGCGTATAGGTGGAAAGGTGAATCAAAATAGTGATGGGTTGCTAGCCGCATCGCCTATAACATGATTCCTTAGATTGTCTGTGTTGTTTTTTCTATTACTGTCGCTTTTTAGGGTTCCGTACCTCAAAAGGAAAAAACGGAACCCTTATAGGATCATTATAGGAGAAATCAAACTTCTAAGCCAACGCAATCAAAAGATACAGCCGTTAATGCGCAAATTTCCGCAAATTTTCAACTCTCAAGGGAATCAAAACCTACAAGGTAGTTCCCGTGAACGCAGAATCTTGAAATTTGGTATGAAGGTAGGTCTTATAGCACAGATTAAAGAATAATTGCGAAAACCGTAAATGTGTATGTATGTCTGTATATAGCAGTGACCAATATAAAGTAACCCCACACTGCGTACATTTTGCTTTGGAACAGGGCTCTGCTTACACTGGTTTTAGATATTTATAGATAATGATACGGAACCCTCGGTGCGCGAGTCCGACTCGCACTTGACCGGTTTTTTATAAATTCACGTTTGCATTTCACACATCATTGTACAAAAAAAAAACAAATGAATCAGATTGCAAAAAAAAACTCTAACCCAAGTATCCTATAACATAGCAGTAAACCTAATTCTAGTATCCAATCCATATCAAAGTTTTCTTAGAATTTAAACTGCTGCCAAGTAGCTCAACTGCAGCGAATCTTATCTGCCGTTATCTAAAACATACGGCATTCACCTTCGACTTCATTTGCTTTGCCTAGTTTCCAAAAAAATGCACGGAATAATCCAGTATACAGTATACATATACTATCCAGCAAATGAGGATCTTCTGACAGGAAAAACTCAGCTAGATTGCATGGGTAACTAGAGATCCTCTTGACATAATTCTGTCAGAAAGGGGTGTTCTGAAAGAAAGAGAGAAGCAAAAAAAATGGTACACTTTCCATACAACTGTATATGGGAAGCGACCCGTTAAATTTGCTCGTGAATATATATTTTCACCACTAGACACTATAGATCAACGCTTAACTGAGTCCTCGCCCGCGCGGCACAGGGGCGCGGGGTGGGACTACTAAGGGGACCGAGAGAGGTGCGGGCGGGTTTTGTGTCAGAAGAATCAAAATTTAACAATATTTCACGGTTCCATGCTGGTCTGGGAGTAAAGAAAAACTATAGAATTTACCAGATGCTTATCTTCCCGCGCACATGGAGAAAGCCCTCAAGGGAATGGGCGAAAGTCTTAGGAATCATGTTATAGGCGATGCGGCTAGCAACCCATCACTATTATGATTTCCCTGTCCAGCTATACGCCCTTAATCATGACGTGGCCTTAAGGTTTTGTTACTCTGTCTGCATGGGATAAATTAAAGACTTGATACATGTATGTATGATGATGGGGAAGAGTCCGACTCGCCCTAGCCAGACGTCAACTCTAGGTCTAAACTTTTTTTAAACCAAATTAAACAGCTCAAGGGAATCAGCGTTGAAAGATTTATTTCCACGCATTCGCTAATCTAGGTGCGGACATGCGACCTTCCCTATATATAGAAATGACACGTGCGACTTTAGGGATTTATTGGATAAACGGTGTGTCCGAGGCCCCCTACTTGGCACGATGGTTTACAACATAAAGGCACCTATATGTACATACATACACAAATCACGTCTTCATGTCTGGTAGACAGAGCCTAAGATAACAAGACCAAGGCACCTTTAGCATGATTGTGGGCGTATAGATGGAAAGGGGAATAAAATAGTGATGGGTAGCTAGCCGCATCGCCTGTAACATGATTCTTACAATTTGCGCCCATTCCTTCGATGGGCTTTTACCATCTGCGCGGGAAGAAGCAACTGGTACATTCTATGTTTTTCCTTTGCTCCCAGACCAGCTTGGAAGTGACCCAGACCAGCGTAGAAGTAAAATATAATTACATATTTAATTAATACAGGATGTTGTCCCGGATTCAAATCCTGGTAAGGGCATACATTTGTGTTTTTGTGTGATGAGCACGTATATTTGTTCCTGAGTCATGGATGTTTCTATCAACTTAAGTATGTATTTCTCTATACATATAAGTATGTATATCGTTGTCTATCAACACAAGCCTTACTAGCGCTTACTTCAAGACTAGACTAGGTCAATTTGTGAAAATTGTTCACTTATATTTATTTATTGAATAATAAAATAAACAAAAAATATTTACCTTGCTACTCCGCTACTCACTCAAATATTCGCTTATCATTAAAATGGAGCTCCGCAAAGTACCGCCTGATTCAATATAATATTCAGAATCTTCTTTATTTTTGACGGATGAAAAACAAATCTTTAAAGAGATAAGTATGCAAAGTCAACCTCTTTATTAAATTAGGTGTACATGCATGAAATCTGTGCCACTTTGAATGGCCTGGTTGAAACCTTATGTCACGAAGATCGTCTCAGCTCTTAGCTACTGACCTGGTTACCTCACTACTTAGCAATTTGTACTAAATAGTACATGCATAACCATGTAGCATGTAGTCATGCTAAACGTGGCCTTTAGGTCTTGCTACCTTAGGCTCTGTCTACCCCGTAAGGGATAAAGACGTATGTACTAAATAGTAGCCGCTAATAAATTTGTGAAACAATAGGGAATATACATAAAATTTCTTTATCACGTTTCTCAACAAACTATGGAAATACTAGCAGTTGCCCGTAACTCTGCATAGATTACGCAATTTTCCGGGATAAAAAGGAGCCTATGTGTTATTCCAGACTATAATCTATGTTCCAAATTTCATCCAGATCTGTCCAGCCGTTCTGGTGCGAAAGAGTAACAAACATCCATCCATCCATACTTACAAACTTCGTTTATTCCGAACTTTTCTTCTATAAAATTGTTTCTGTGAAATATCAATAGGTCCTACTACTTTCTGTCTAGTTGAATTTGATCTTACCTTTACAATTACAAATTCTTAAAAATGTACGCACATACATAATTTAGAAAGCGAATGGCGAATTTTTTTTAAATGTACCTGTAATGTTATTAATTAAACGAGTTTCTTCAGGTTCGGAGGTGTATATTTCAGAGTAGTTACAGTTTTCTTATTTTAATATAATTAGTGAGATGTTAGCGGTCTTCCATGACAGTCGCAAGAGGTAGAGCGAGGGGAGTGTTGCCATAGACAAACTTACATTACTTAATACGTTTCGTTACATCATCCCCTTTTACAAACAAATTTTTAATTTATACATTTTACATAAGACCACTTTTAAAGCTTTATGTAAAGTTACACTAGGTACAATTTTAACAATTATTATTTAAACAAATAAAACTTTAAGTCATACTTGACACTAAAAGGAAATAAAATTTGTTACATATTTAACAAAACTACAATATACCTATAACCTTCATCCCCTCTTAAAGGAGAAGTTAAACTTAAAATGTATACAAGTATGATACATTTAAACAACCATTAGCGCTACCCGTTCAGTCAGCAGCGAGAAAGAGTAAGCCTACCTGGCGGATCACCAAGTCATGCTGGTCGAATATAGTAAGAGGTCCTTTCATATCTTACATTATCATTATCAATTAAGTCATAAGATCTGTGACCATTAAATTTTACAATTTTAGCTTTACGCCATATATTTTTATGGACTTCTTTTTTTAAACCATACATTTTGATGAATTTTAAACTCTTTCTTATGTCTAGTTCTTTTATTATAATTAACTATATTACGGTTTACAGTCTTATCAAATTCTGGCTGGACATTTACATTCAATTTAGGTTTTAAATACTGATATGGTACTAAAAGTTTAGTTTTTAAATTTCTGTTCATTAAAAGTTGAGCAGGTGAAAAATTTGTACCAGACACAGGTGAGGACCTGTATTGTAGCAAAGCTATCCTATAATCGGTTTTGTCTTCATTACATTTTGTTAACATTTTTCTACTAATCTGTACTCCTCGTTCTGACATTCCATTCGACTGTGCATATCGAGGACTTGAAAAGGTAAATTTGAATCCAAATTCTGAAGCAAATTTCTTACATTCTCTAGAATCGAAGGGAATATGGTCAGATACAATTTCACTCGGAATGCCAAAGGTAGAAAAGACATCTATTAAACAATTTATTACACAAGTTGCACTTTTATTTTGCATTAATTTAATATCAAGCCATTTTGAGTAATAGTCAACAATTATTAAATAATTTTTATTTCTAAACTCCATGATGTCAATTCCTAGTTTTGAAAAAGGTAAGTCTGGTATGTCATGAGGCATTAACGGTTCTTTAATGTTATTATTTTGGTAAGTTTGACAAGCAAAACATTTTCTTAAAAAATCTTCAATGTGGTTATCAATTTTAGGCCAGTAATAAAGAGATCTAGCCAGCTGCTTCATTTTGGTCATACCTAAATGACCCTCGTGAAGTTTTTCCATTATAGACATCCTTAAAGACTTAGGTATTATTAACCTTGATTTCAAAAATACTAATCCTTCATCTGTGGTAATATCAGCTCTTAATTTGTAATAATACTTTAAGTCATCAGGGACGTCTCTAATTAGTTCTGGCCAACCATTCTGAGTCAAATCCATGAGCTTTATTAACTCATCATCCTGAGATGTTTCTAATATTAATTCACTTTTCTGCTCCTCTGTACACTGCAAGTAATGAGCAAGCCCTATGCAGTGAATAACTTCATACATGTATGAGTCATCAACATCATTAACTTTAATATAAGAGCGAGAAAGTAAGTCGGCTATGAACATTAATTTTCCTTTAAGATATGTGAACTCAAGATCATATTTTAATAATTTTAATTTTAATCTCTGTAGCCTGGGCGACGGCACGTCATGTATTTGTTTCTTTAATAAACTCTCTAAAGGTTTGTGATCATTTAATATTTGACACTTTTGACCATAAATAAAATAGTGAAATTTCCTAGTGGCCCATACTACACTTAATAACTCTTTTTCAATTTGTGAAAATCGTTGTTCTGAGGATGTGAGACTCCTAGAAGCGAAACAGACTGGTTTACCATTTTGTAACAAACAACATCCTAGCCCACTTTGAGATGCGTCACATTGTATTACTATTGGAATTTTACTATTAAAATTTTGTAAAATGGGCGCCTCAGTTATAATTCTTTTAATATTATTGAACACTGTTTCATGTACTGAGGTCCACAACCAAGTCACATCCTTTTTTAGTAAAAGGTGTAGTGGTGATGCAATATTTGCCATATTTGGGACAAATTTTCTTAAATAATTGACCATACCGAGAAATATCTGTAATTCCTTTTTATTAGTGGGACTTTTGGCATCTGCTACAAATTTTGCCATAAGCCGGACAGTTTCTTGGTCCATGCTCAGTTTTACATTTTAAACATAAGTACAATTTACTGTTGTACTTTTTACTTGGAAAATTATTATTGTTACAGTTAACATTGGGCTTTTTATAATTATTATACTTAGCTTTAGTATTCGAAGTGGAGTGCGGATGGGACTGGCTCGGTGTCTGGACTGCGAACACCTCCTTGGCCGGGTTGTTCAAAGTCTTCACGTGCTCCTTGGAGAGCTCCGCCGACCTGCAGACATCAACTGTGTGCGCCAGAGTCAGGTCCTTGGTTTCAAGTAATTTTTGCTGTATGCGCCGGTCTCTCACTCCAATGATGATTCGGTCACGAAGCATCCTATCTTTCTTATCTTCAAAATTGCAATTTTCTGCCAATTTTCTTAATTTCGTGTAGAACGAGTCGAATGATTCGCCTTCTTCTTGTGTTGTTTTATTGAAGTTGAAGCTGTTAATGACTTCATTCTGCTTGGGCTTGAAGTAATCTTCGAAAATTTGTATTATTTCTTCTAATTTAGTCTTTCCTTCCGTTTTTAATACGTTGAAATAAAGCTCTTGTGCTTTGTGCCCTACGCAATTAATGAGAATTGCGGCTTTTCTCGTTTCAGACAACCTTTCGAAGCCTGCTGCGATCATAAAGTTTCTGAATGAATATTTGAATCTTTGCCATTGTGGCCAGCAGTTATCCAGGTCGTCCAGATTCAGACCTTGGGGCATATTATACTGCACCGCACCAATGTGGTCAACCGTTTCGAGGTTTTGCGGGTTTTCGTTCTGCATTATTAATAGTTATTAAGGTTTTCTTCATAAATACCTTGTTAATGGCGGGTTGTCGGGGCACGTGTTTTGAGGTTACCGAAGTTAATCTTCCGTAATCTTCTTAATATCGGTTCTTCAGCGGCTGCTTTTCTTATTTTAATATAATTAGTGAGATGTTAGCGGTCTTCCATGACAGTCGCAAGAGGTAGAGCGAGGGGAGTGTTGCCATAGACAAACTTACATTACTTAATACGTTTCGTTACAGTACCTAATTGTGACGTCGAGTATAGAACCTCTTTACTTGCATCAAATGCGTTCGGTAATACGCATTGCGATCGTTGACAAAGAATGTGTTTTATCGACCTAACATTTAAACTAACGTTGGAAACGCCCCTTCGGTGAATAAATTGGATTGCACCTGTCT
Source organism: Pandemis cinnamomeana (assembly GCA_932294345.1). Classification (NCBI taxonomy): domain Eukaryota; kingdom Metazoa; phylum Arthropoda; class Insecta; order Lepidoptera; family Tortricidae; genus Pandemis; species Pandemis cinnamomeana. The sequence continues at coordinate 14,105,571 of OW028706.1, read as the reverse complement.
CATTTTAAAGTCTACAGTCGACACTATGTTATTCGTATCCGATCCTAATAGGTGCCGTCTTCCTTAAACACACTCGTAGGTTATATGTGTACGCTGCACGCTATCTGAGCCTGTAGTGTGAGTTTTTACAAGGAAAGTCTTCTTCTTCTTCTTATTTGTGGCGTTTCAAGTCGTTATAGCGACGACAACTTCGCCAATGTCAAAGTAACAAAAATATGATTAAAAAATCTTGTGACAAAATGTCGGCAACGTTGTACGGTAATGGTCAAAGTCCCCCCTCCCCCCCCCCCCCCCCCTGTCGGGCTCTTAGCCAACGGTCAATGATATCCCTCAAAAACTGCCAGGAAATCATTGGCCGATGCCTAGGGTGCACCGGATCAAGCACTGCTCTTCCCCTCGGATGGATCCAAAAAGGAACCGCAGCTCTTGACCACACGTGGAGGTAACCCGACTCGCACCCCTACAAGGAAAGTCTAACGCATCGTGTGCCTGTCTCAGTGGTCGTTTCTTTGCTCACCAGTTGGCGCCACTGTTGACTAAGGTCCAGAGGTATAGCTGTCAAAGGCGACTTTATAAGATCGGCGCCGAAACGAAAGTTTTAAATCTTGAGTCTCATTAAGTTTATTGATATCCATTTTGTATAATACGTTTTGTTCGGGACAAAAAACCGCTTTCAAAACGTTCACATTTATCGCCAAATAATCCATATTTGCGATAATTTCACGAAGGATATCACTTTTCAAAAGTAAATGAAAGAAATTATAATGTATGCCACGAAGCCCTCCAAAACCAGTGAAAAGTGAATGTTATTGGACCTCACGCGACACTAGCGCCTCTAGTGGCAATTTCACACGCGATAGCCCCCATTGGCGACGCCCCACTGCAGCGCACGGTCACGCTACGCATGTGGGTACATATTCGCTCCGTATCAAAATGCAGACGGTCGTTTCCACAGCAGTGCACGCACACGCTACGCACGAAATGACCAATGGACCCACGTGGGTGATATGCTTATAATGTATAGCTTGACCGTGCTCAGCGTGCGCGGCAGTGGGGCACCGCCTTTACTTAAGAAAATTGGCAGCGCAACGGCAACAAAACTGCTGACTGTTATACTGCCAATTACCATACTGCGACATGTAACTTTAGAATTCTTTTACAACTTTCTATAAAATTTATTTAGTAAGCGCAAAACGGAAAAACGACCTTTATGTTTCCAAACTGTCTCACTTAAAGATCAATAAAAAACTGGTTTACAAATTGATTTCCAATATCCTGCAGTTATCGCCTGTACAAAGGAATGCATAAAAGCGTATATTTAAGTGATTTCGTCGTGTAAAATAAACTTAAATGTTTTACAAACAAATGCACAGAAAACCTTTTTCCATGACCGGAACACTAAACTTGTACTAATACATTCAAACACCTTTTCTTGATAATAATGCAAATTTTTGCAAGAAGCTAATAAACACCTTAAGTAATGTTTATTCCGCTAATGCGCTGGCAAAAGTAAATATGCCTTTTTTAAGTCAACTCTTTGGGCCATCATCTCATCATCATCACAAACCTAGCTGTTGCTCACGTCTTCGTTTGCGAAGAATTCGTTTATCCCGCGGGAACTAGCCTAAAATGCTATTCGAGACTATAATCTTGTAACCAAATTTTATCCAAATTTGTACAGCCATTCTAGCGTGAAAGAGTTTAAAACAACATCCATACATCCTCACAAACCTTCGCATTTATAATATTAGTAGAATTAAAAAAAATCGTACAAAGTTACTATATGTCCATCTACGACCCTTACTTCATTAAAGCATTTACTAGTCTAAACATTTTAGGTTAGGAATCGTTTAAATTAATTAAGTCTAAAAATGGACTTTTCACCATATCTGACTTTAGCTATGCGCGTGGGCAAGCCATTCGGAATTAATCGGACACTAGGGATGTGACGTCGTTGGATGTTAGGAGTCGGATGTGGATGTTGAACAATTTTTTTTTTTTTTATATAAATAGGAAGGCAAACGAGCAAGTGGGTCACCAATGGACGGTGAAAGAATTTTTAAGATTAGTCAAGTAGAATTAGTTCGTTTCAAAGAAAAATACAAATGTTTTTTTCTCTTTACGATATTACTTACTTACTTAATTACCTACGTTTTAAATCTGACATGAGTCTGACATAAAAAATAGGAACAGAAAGAGGGCGCCACTTGCTTCGCAACTGTCACATTGTTGACGTAAAGTACTTGGACATGGGTACAATTTTATATGAACATTTTTAGTTTCGTTTTCATCCGTCTGCTTATTCTTCTCGGAATTCGAGTAGATACTCCTACTGTCATTTTGTAGAGCTATTACTTAAATAAAACTTCCATTTGAAATATTAGTTCTAGATTTGTCAGCATAGTTTCTTAACGCGTACATGTATTATCTGTTGAGATCCTAAAATTAATTTTGTTTTAATAAACTGTCAGAACATGTAAACTAACAAATACTGAACATCGCCGTAAATTAATCGCAACATTATGATAACTCGAACGCTTCTGATTTAATCAGTTTATTTACAATCTGTGTCAAACGGTGCAAATTAAAAAGTAAACGTAGTTGGTGTGTTTTTATTGCGGTCATTTATTTTTATGGTGTTATGCCGATGGATAGATAACGAAGGTTGGGTTCCAAGTTGAACGCGGGTTAAAGTGTACATATCCCTATCTAACTCATCACTATCACTATCACTATCATCACTACATCACTATCACTATCACTATCACTACATACCTATTATAAAACAAAGTCACTTTTTCTGTCCCCATGTCCCGATGTATGCTTATATCTTCAAAACTACACAACGGATTTGGATGCGGTTTTTTTTAATAGATAGAGTGATTCAAGAGGAAGGTTTATATGTATAAAACATGCATAATATACCGTGCGAAGCCGGGGCGGGTCGCTAGTTGTGTATAAACCCCTTTGGACAGCGATACCATAACGCTGTCCAAGGAAGCTGCCAGCTCTGCTGTCACTCGTAGCGCTTATTATTTCTTATTAAATAATAATAAATAAATAAATATCTTCGGACAAAATACACCAATTGACCTAGCCCCAAACTAAGCAAAGCTTGTACTATGGGTACCAGGCAACGGATAAACATACTTATATAATGTAGATAAATACGTACTTCACTTCACTACATAGTATAAAATAAAGTCGCTTTTTCTGTCCCCATGTCCGTATGTATGCTTATATGTTCAAAACCACTCAACGGATTTTGATGAGGTTTTTTTTAATAGATAAAGTGATTCAAGAGGAAGGTTTATATGTATAATACATGCATAATATACCGTGCGAAGCCGGGGCGGGTCGCTAGTAAATACATACAACATCCAAGACCCGGGCACAAACATTCGTATTCATCATACAACTGTCTGCCCCTACCGGGATTCGAACCCAGGACCTCTAGCTTCATAGTCAGGGTCACTAACCACTAGGCTATCCGGTCGCGGCCGGTATTAATGAATAACATAAAGAAATCTTGTATATTTTAGCGGTAGCTTGCTACATAATTACATTAGAGGTCGATAACCATACTTGTAGTTTACAATCGGCAGACGAATTAGTCCCTCAGCGATAAGCGTACAACAAAGCATGTTTAGACGAGACAATAGCCGGCACAAATTGTTTAAATTGTTACTTCCTCGAGAGGTCGCGGTCCACATTTACAATACTTATTGGGCTTATTATGTCATGCTGTACAATGTATGCACAAAGGCGAACTTATCCCTATAAGGGAGCTCTACCAATTAACCTTTGAGTAAATGAGAGGAGCATTAAGCGAGGGACCGACAAAGAGCGAGTTTAAAATATCCATATAGTGAAAGCCACAATAGAGCGTACATCTCAAAATACAACAAACAATTCATAAATAAACTACTAAATAACATTACACACATGCATACATACACACTACATTATATGAGCACATACAATATGATATTTGTGTTTGTGGCGTCTAAAAAGTCGTTCTAAGAATACACCCGTAACCTTATTGGTTCTGATCCCATGATAATTTCTTTGTCCATTCAGTAGGCTTATTACCTAACTCGCTCGCAATCGCCATCGTGTTCATTCTGACAGTTCATGTATGGGCTGACAATTGGCATCGGAATCAGCCAGCTGTCACATTCGTACAAGAACTATCAAAATGAACACGATGGCGATTGCGAGCGAGTTAGGTGAAGCCTACAGGTTTTGTCACATTGCACAATATCTCGTTCAAGATGCGAGTAAGTGCAAAAAGTATGAATGCGAATATTCAGTTACAGTTATTAGGATTAAAGTGTTTCGTTTTTAACCCTGGCGTGATGGGATCTTCGTTATTTTATTAAGTTGTAGTGACTTTGCCATAGCTGTTTTATTTGGCCTCTTATTTCTTAATGTAGCAACTTGAAGCTACAAAAACTAAAAACATACCTTCATAGTTTTTTTGCATGCAAATTATAATAAATGCCAATATCCTTGTGCTTATTCATTTGTGTCAATAAATAGGAAAATATGAAGTCCTCATTAAATTGCTAATTAATTTTCTGTTTACCCGGAATCGTACTCTTAAGATACGTCCAACATTTGTTAATTATTATAAGCATTTACTTTCTAGGAAAAGGTTCCTCAATTGCTTAAGTAGTAACATTCATTAAAATTAATGAACAAAAAACATCTATCTTGCTACTCCGTTAACAGCAGTAACCAGTAGGCTTATTATCTAACTCGCTCGCAATCGCCATCGTGTTCATTTTGACAGTTCATGTAAGCGATAATACGGCCTATTGTATACTTAGTTCTTTGTTTCAGTATTGTTTTGTACTGATTTGTGGTGTTCAATAAAAAGTATTTGTATTGTATTGTATTGTAACGCCTAATTCAATAAATAATTCATTCATTTTTTCAAAATCACCACTAAGTTACAACTTCCTTCATGAACCCAAGACAAAGTGTGTCAAACAACTTCTTACTTAATTTGCGTCAAATGACTGCGTAATTGAAAAATGTGCATTATCCTGTACCATTTCCGAGAACCCAACAAAGGGTCAAAGTTCTTACGAAACGGCCTATTTTGCTCCATTGTTGTTCAGTTTACATGGATTCGTCGTTATTAAAACTAGTCTAACTGAAATAATTTAAGAAAACAGCCGTGATCATGTCTTAAGTTTTAAAGTCTCCGTCTCTTTAGTATTTCTTATTCCCTTTATTCGCTTCGAAAATGACAAACTACGTGTGACGCTTACCGTTTTCTTACAAAGACAAATGACATACGACATAAATATTCCGGTTAATGATAGAAAACTATACTGACGGGCAAAAATAACGGGTCTATTTTCATACATCTTTGTATCGCAAGTGACCTGTTATTTTCGCTCGACAGTAGTGAAACACAGCTTGTCTGCAAGGCTAGAAAAAGTACTGCGACGACAATTTGTTTCGGAGTGAGAGCGTATATCCCCTTCTAAACACTAGCAGGAAAGGGATAAGCAATGCTAATCTGATACAAACTGTGACGTGAACATTACTTAACTGATAGATACCTACCCTCCAAATTAGGTCAATGCTTCATTACAAACAAAACACCAATAAAACCTTCCAAACTCTAGTGCAGTGGACAGTGATGAACAAAAACAATAAAGTGACAAAGACCTGATGCCTCCAACGGAGAACGAGCAAGGCATGCTGTGTCTCTCGAGGCACGAGAACTGCCCCTGGGATGAGGCCCTCAAAGCTGCTGATGTGTCCTGGACAGGCTTGCAGTACGCCTGCCTCAAAGTGCTGCATCTTTACTGCAAAGTGTTCGAGCAGGAGGACATTATAGATCTCGTAATTAGGTAAGTTTCAAAGTGTAATACGTAGATTTCCTAAAGCTGTCTGTAAAGTATCGACTAAGTGGTGCTCCTACCAGCTACCAAAGATTATTTATTACTTTTATTAGATACGATGTTTTTAAAGACACCCCTTAATCTATTTAGGTCAAGTGCGACGTTTATCAAACAATTATTGTACGATGGTAAATATTTCTTTGATGACTAGACTAAGGTGTAGCAAAAATCACGTGATAAAATTGTCATACTCTTAATATACGCTTGCAGTGGCATCTCACCCTAGCTGTCATTACACTTTCATCATCAGCCAATTGATATCAGTCGACTGTTGATAGGCTTCACCCATGACATGCCACTTCAGCTTTCCACTTTCAATCCCAATCCGCTGCCTCACGAATAACATCCACTAGCTAAATGGGAGCCTATGATTCGCTAGCAGTCACGTGAATCACATTACAATTGAAGTTCAGCCTTCAATGTTCACGCCTCGATGTTAACAGATTGTTTCGAATCCGCGGTCGTTTCCTTGCATTTAACCCCTGAAATAAATACCGTGTCGCTCATTAGAGCGGCCGTTAACGCGGTTACGAGCACCCGATGGCCGCAATTTCATCTTTAACGACCGATATATATCCTATCATTCTGCCATGCGGAGCAATCAAACAGAATAGTGATTTCGTTTCCTTGGTTTCGTTTGATTATTATTTTGTTTTTGTAAAAACGAACTGTTTTGAGCAGTAAGCGTAAGTATTAGCCACTTTTTCTGCCTGCTTTATGAACCATTTTGAACAGAGCTCAGGGTTTGCGTGTGCTTTTCTGGTGGCAATTTCAAAGTTTCCAGTGCGTTCTTTCTGAAACTGGCTAAGTTACAAATGACCGTTCTAAACGCTTTTTTTGGTAGTAGGTATTACTTTAGCTAGATTGTCACTACGCTTCTCTGCAGCATCCTCTTCTTCGATTCCACTAGTCACTAGATAAACCAGCTTAGACGTCACCGTATTTGTTTAAGTTACATAGTTAACTCGTCTTCCGTGCGTTAGTATATAGAATCTAATTCCATCCAACCTTCCAGCCGACCTTTCGCGAAGCGAGCCTAATGGAACCAAGCCCACACTCCCATTTACTTTGCAATCAGTTGCAGGCAAACATTATCCTGTGACAGCTGGGCTTGGTGCCTTGATTTTGTTAATTGAATTGTATTAATGTCGACATTTTGTGAAGCTAGGTGAAATCTGTTCAAGGTTCTGAGTAGTAATTAATAGCTTGAGAGTTTTTATTAAAATCCCTGCAAGTGTTTCCTAAAACTTTTTCGTTTTTAATTATTTAAACATACATACATATATCACGTCTTTACAATATTTTTAGAATATTTTTTTTTTAATTAAGTTAAGATATACGTTTTAAATTAAGTTTCTTCTTGTAAATATAGTTTAGGTTACCGTGTTTATGATTTAATTGATAACTAACCATCGCATTGTAGGTACCTGAATATTGCTGGTTACTGAATAGTATTCAGTACCTACACTACACAAGTATCAAACCCATAAGAGTAAGTGAGCAAGACAAATCCTAATGTCATTCTGACCCCCTTATTCATAAACGCTCGAGGCTTCGGCTAACTTAGCAATCGTTTGTCCTTATCTGTCACTTTGACATTTACCTTTCACAGATAAGGACAAACGATTGCTAAGTTAGCAGAAGCCTAGAGCGTTATGAATAAGGGGGTAAGAGCTCACGGACGTTTTACACATCTTTAATTACCTTTTCGATTCTAGGTTGTTTTCGTAGTGCAATGTTTATTTCCTGAATGGTTCTTGACATGAAATGACATAAAATAATGATAAAAATGACTATAATTATCCTACTAATCCCACTAATATTATAAATGTGAAAGTTTGTGAGAATGTTTGGATGTTTGTTACTCTTTCACGCCAGAACGGCTGGACAGATCTGGATGAAATTTGGAACATAGATAGATTATAGTCTGGAATAACACAGAGGCTACTTTTTAACCCGGAAAATGGCGTAATTCCTGCGGGATAGCGATATACGAATTCTATGCAGACGAAGTTGCGGGCAACAGCTAGTTACGAATTAATGAGTATGAGTATGTTTATTACCGATTTCTATCCCACAATGTTACAAACATACCATCAAATTTCTCCATCGTACCAAAGCTTTGCGTCATGGAGTTATTCCACAAACGCCCGGCCAGCGAGTGATTAAACAAGTTCAGCCCACGGGACTCCCACGGCTTATCCCAATATTCCAGAGGTAAAGATTTATTCTAGGTAAGAACGTTACAGCGGATGTGGGGGATGGTCAAAAATGTCAAAATGACGGATTAAGTGTTCCTCACATTTTAATTTTGTAGGTTAAGTACAAGCCTAATCACCTATACAAGACGCTGGTGAGTTTCATACGTTGCTACGGCGAAGGTTAGACGTACATAGATACTGTATTACAGAGATATCTAAGGTCCGGCCACACTAGTGCGTAAAAGACGTCGACGGTGCGTTTACGCAACATAATGTATGAAGAAACGGTGAGAGAACGACACTGCGTATACGCAGCGGTGTGGTCGCTCCTTTAATATTGTAATAATATTGACGACCGAATGGCCCAGTGGTTAGAGAACTTGACTATGAAGCTTGAGGTCCCGGGTTCGATCCCCGGTCGGGGCAGATATTTGTATGAAAAATACGAATGTTTGTTCTCGAGTCTTGGATGTTTAATATGTATTTAAGTATATATTTATCTATATAAGTATGTTTATCCGTAGTCTAGTGTCCATATTACAAGCTTTGCTTAGTTTGGGGCTAGGTCAATTGGTGTCAATTGTCCCAAGATATTATTATTATTTCTGTATATTTATTTTTATCTCAAGTTAGGTTTTTACAATATTCATATAAAAAGTACCTAATAAAACAATATTAATACAAAATATGAAAACATTATAAAAACCTAACCTATTATTATTGTGATTTTCCATTGCTCCCAGACCAGCGTGGAATTAAGCCAAATCCCAGGACCACTGAAATCAAATGCAGCAGTATTCCCGCCTAAATACAGTGACCTAAATTTGGAACACATTTGTGCTAGCCAGGGTTAAGGCCATCACCATAATAATTAATGTCCATCATAATTCACTACGATGATCAAAGAGTAAATAGTTATGTTGGACTCGAGAGTATACAAGTCAATATCTCAAGATAGTTATAAGACGCTACCAATATCGCAGCTCATAAAGTGGCATTTATTTTTACTCAACTGTATGTTTTCATCATCCATGCTGGTCTGGGAGTAAAGAAAAACATAGAATGTACTAGTTGCTTTTCTTCCCGTGCAGATGGTAAAAGCCAATCGAGGGAATGGGCGAAAATCTTAGTAATCATGTTGTAGGCGATGCGGCTAGCAACCCATCACTATTCTTGATTCCCCTTTCCACCTATACGCCCACAATCATGCTAAACGTGGCCTTTAGCTCTTTTTGCCTTAGGCTCCGTCTATCCCGTAAGGGGTGAAGACGTGATTTGTGTGTGTGTGAGTGTGTGTCTATGTTGTCTGGTTAGCAAAAATTGATATGTTACTAGCTGTTGTCCGCGACTCCTACGTGCAGAATTTTCTTATTGTCCCGCGGGAACTACGCAATTTTCCGGGATAAAAACTATCCTATGTCCTTCTCTGGGACTGAAACTATCTCTACGCCAAATTTCGACTAAATCGTTTCAGCGGTTGAAGCGTGAAAAGGTAACAGACACACTTTCGCTTTTATAATATTAAACATGGATGTTTTAAAGCACAATGACAAGGTCTAGGAGTTAATAACATGAATCAAAAAGTAACAGCATATCATTAATTTCAGCTATTTTAGACTACAGTCCCACTGCGTGCCAAAATGTCAATTCATATCGATAATTTCAAAATGCCGATGTCATTGCCTTCAATCTGTCAATCGCGCTCGAAATATCCGACTTTGATGTTGTAATTATGAAAACGTTGATACCGATTCCTGACGGCTGACGTTGATCCCAGAATAAAATGGTTTAAAATAAAAAAATCCGCTATTTTCTGAAACAACATCCATTAATAATCTGTAGTGATGTGCCGTGTTTCGGAATCGCCTTCTAATTGACATAGATTAGGAATTTATTTTGAAATGTTATTTAGTGCGCCACTCTAAATATCAAGACGTCAACGTACTGTAAAGGGTCCTAAATTACCTCCTTTTTCTTGGAAAATACGAATGCCGTAAAACTAGTCAACTCTAGTCCAGTCCCAACTATGATCCAAATCTGACTCAAGTGACATAAGTCCAAAAGCTTCCACTATCTAAATTTTGACCGCTCGCATGAAACTTCATTATGCTTCCACGATTATTACCACAACAGAAGAACAAGTCCCAACAAATCTGATCAAACTAAACGTACCACCGTATAGTCTATCCTTTTCATAAACAGTTATCATAATATAATGCTAGGAGGATATTGATGAAACCTTAAAACATGTGAATATTGACCCCAAAGAGTGTATTGAAGTATAAAATAGTCTACTCTCGAGCCGTCCGGGAAAATGACAAGGTTTCCCACAAGATAGCGTTGAAGAAATTGCGACATATGATCATAGGAACATTACACTAGTGGAAGGCAGTTTTAGGCCACTGTAGTACCTTTACACAATCAACGTCCAGTACTTTAACACTGACAGACACAAATAGCAAGCCGATTACTTTTTGCGATAAGGTCCAGGGCTGGCGTTTGGTTGACCGTACGTCCGTGAATAAGAATTCGCAATTTTGGTAATTGCTAGGCTGAACTACGAGAATGAACGATTCCTATTGAAGGATACGAAGATCTTCGGCCCCGCAATTCAGCACATCTCCGGTCTAAAAAGACGAAATGTTTACCAAACACTCGTATTGAAATTATTTGTTCATTGAACACAATATTTTGACGCCGCCGTTGTCACTGGCCAACAACGGAGTTTTGATTTTATTCTACGTGGGCGGTGTTTGACATACACATCCGATTCCGCCATTTTGAAGACAATTGGAATTGTTCCAGCTTATTATAATAGTCGATCATTTTGTTTTGGCACCGTTATTAATTTAATTGTGTTTTGACGGGCCTTAAGTAACCATTGGCATTTGATAAATCGGTAAAGGTGCATTTATAAACGGGAAATACTTACACAAATAAATAAAGGACTGCGTGCTCTAGTTTGTCTAAGACGAGCCTAACTTAAGAAATGTGTGTTTAAATCCTGGAAATCATTTCATGCATCCTTCAGTATGAGCATCGGGACACTACCATCATTCGATCCTAGAAGTCAAGAGTGGGAAATCTTCCGGAACCGTGTGAAACAATTTCTAAGTCTGAACGACATTCGAACCGAGGAAAAAAAGCGTGCCGTTTTGATAACCCATCTATCGGACGATGCGTACTTACTCCTGCGAAATCTAAACCATCCGACAGAGATAGAAGCATCGACTTTCGACGAGTTGCTTGAACTTCTGAACAAGCACTTTAATCCAACGAAGGCGACTTTCGCAGACTTGGATAACTTTTACAACGCAGTCCAAGCAGAAGAGGAAACTGTTGAGGATTGGGCGGCTCGTTTGCGAGGCCTAGCAGTACATTGCGCCTTCGGAGACTGCCTGGACAAGGTGTATCGGGACAGATTTGTGCTGGGGCTCAAGCAAGGGCCTGTAAGAGACCGACTGTGCGAGCAGGACGCGAGTACACTCACGTATGCAAAAGCGCTGGAGATTGCGAAGCAAGCTGTCTCCGCGTGGGAGGCAACGGCTTCTATACCAGGAGCTCTGGCTGCCGCTGGTATGACAGAAGAACTGCTCCTTTGGTCAGGCGCAGGCAAGAGCAGCACACTGCCACGAAGACAGACGCCTAGAGATCGATGCGACATGTGCGGGAGGAAGGGTCATGTGGCAGATAAGTGCCGAACGTACTACCGTCCCCTAAGGTTCAAAGAACAAGACAGTCATAGGAAATTGTACGATGCCAAAGTGAAGACTGTGAAGAGCGTCTGCTGGGAGACGGCATCGAGTTCCGACGAGGGACCAGCGGCGAATAACTGCCGCAAGTGTAAGGAATACGAGCTGCTCAACCTGAGGTGTGTGCAAAAGTAGTTAGTGCACACTTATTTAAAAATATACACGTGTCGAATGTGCTTATGCAATAGCCGTAAAATAAAGCCTTTAGGGTATTTTCCCGACACAGTACCCACGTGTTTAAATCCTGGCTACTCCATGGTCAATACCACCCAGTATTCCCAGATTGTGTCAGTGTAGGCGTGTGTTGCATCGTAGCTCCCGAATGGACGGTTGGATTCGGACGCGAGTTTTTTTAATAGAAAGCTAGTTTAATCACGATGGATCTTAGCAAGGTTTTTTGAAAATCGGTCCGAGAGTTTTGGAGATATCGCAGTTTGAAATAAAATGTCGGGGTTTTCAACTATTCAAAGACGCAGCCGGTTTTTATGATAAATGAAAAGAACAGATCCAGAGACAGCCACTTTCGCATATAAAATTAGTCTGTATTGTTTTTGCCTTGACCAATTTTTATTCGCAGACAAAATATTTATAAAATAAGCGACCATTGGAACCATTCCAGACGCGAATGAATACGTTTGCGTTTTTTTAAAGCAATAAATTATATTAAATAAACATAAATAATTATTTCAGCTTGACGTAGATCGGTAGAGTTATTGACGACCGGCGTTATTATTCAATTTTAAGCTTTCTTAAGTACATATTAGTCTTTCTTTTAAGTCGCGCCGCGTTTGACAGAGTGGGCATAGTCGGTTGAGGATCTCCAATTTAATGACGACTTTCAGAAAATATACTGAGTGGCACAAAATTGGGCTTCTATGCTGGTCTGGGAGTAAAGGAAAAATCAATTACCAGTTGCTTCTCTTCCCGCGCAGATGGTAAAAGCCCGTCGAGGCAATGGGCGAAAGTCTTAGGAATCATGTTATAGGCGATGCGGCTAGCAACCCATTTATTTTGATTCCCTTTTCCAGCTATACGCCCTTAATCTGTACCTCGTAAGGGATAAAGATGTGATATATGTATGTATGTATGTACAAAATTGGGGCCAGTCATACAAAATAGCATTTCTCAAAAATGTCCGTTAAAGTCGTCATTGTTAACTACATAGCAGAACAGGAAGTGAATTGTTGCCGGTTAGTCCAAAATTTAAAAAAAACATTACTGTAGCGCTAAACTCTCCAGTAATGTTGCATACAAATGCCGTTACTGTCTAGTTATTAACTTTTTAAAAATACAAATCACCATTATAAAAAATAAAGGCACAAGACTTAAATCACCAAATTTTTAAAAAAAAGCTAGTACGACAACGTGTTTATCTGTGTCTGAAATAGCTTTAGATGTTCTGGGTAGAAAATCACTCTTCAAATGCCATTGATAGAAAAAGGGGGCAAAGCAAAAATAATTAATAATTTATGTAAATTACATTTTCATTTATTTTTGTTGTTGTCTTTTTCGATTTTTGAGAAAAGCACTATACTTGCCTCGGCCAGAATACCATTGCTGGCTTCCTATTATTAAACGGACTCGCGAGCTCAATACTCAGTCCGCAATTGCCTACTTCCTGGCCTAGACAGTAATGTACTATTTTACGCGTTCCTGAAAATAGGGGTCTTAGACGGCCGGCCCACAAAGTGACCATTATAAGCGTTTCTCTGTATCTTTTTGAGATACAGAACCCTAAAATTGGTTAAGTACGAACACTTGTATAACTAAGACTAATTATCCTCACTTAACATTTCCCATGAGCAAGGATAGTAATTGGTATGCGACAGGCACAGTCCTACAACCACATCGGTCATCGACCCGAATAGTTTTACATCTCTTAAAGTCTAGCTCTTAGGGTGTACTTGCAGAGATATACGAGATTGACAAATAATATTGTAAACTAGCTGCCCGCAACTTCGTCTGCATAGAATTCGTTTATTCCGCGGGAATTACGCAATTTTCCGGTATAAAAAGTAGTGATGCAACGGAACTGGTATAACGGAAGCAGAAACGGAAACAGATGTCAAAAGTAAATCTTAACGGAAGCGGAAGCGGAAACGGAAGCGGAAACGGAAGTGTTAATACTATGTAGAAAAAGCACACCTTTGTATTTTTAGATTTTTTTAAAATTAAATTTGTAGTAGTAAAATTTAAATTAGTAGTCAAAATTAAATTGCGCCAAGTTATCTATACTATCTATCTATACTTCTATACTAATATTATAAAAAGGAAAAATTTGTTTATTTGTTTGTTTGCATTGAATAGGCTCCGAAACTATTGGACCGATTTCAAAAATTCTTTTGCCTTATAAAGCTACATTATCACTGAGTGACATAGGCTACTTTTTACCGCGGGAAAATACATTTTCCTACGGGAAAATTAATTTATCGCGGGCGAAGCTGCGGACGGAAGGCTAGTATTTAATATAGAGTAACGCGGGTAAGGGTGGGAATGCATCGGCAATTATCGGTATCACGCGCGCCTGGTCGCTCGTGTACATGCGTCCACGCGCGCTCCCCCGCAGCCGCCCCGCCCGAGCCCCGCTGCCGTCGCGTCGGCTGCTCCGCACCTCGCCGCGCTCTCCCCGCTTCCGTTTAGAGTTCTGTAATAAAGTTTGCGGAACCAGAAGCGGAAACGGAAGTGAAAAAACATGCGGAACTTCTGCAGATGCGGAAGCGGAAGCGGAGTTCTGTTGCAACACTAATAAAAAGTAGCCTATGTGTTATTCCAGACTATAATCTATGTATGTTCCAAATTTCATTCAAATTTGTCCAACCGTTCTAGCGTCCATACTTACAAGCTTTCGCGTTTATAATATTAGTGGGATACATACATAAATCACGCATATACATTTATCGCTTACGGGGTAGACAGAGCCTAAGGTAACAAGACCTAAAGGCCACGTTTGGTAAGATTGTGTGCGTATAGTATAGGTGAAAAGTGGAATAGTGATGGGTTGCAAGCCGCATCGACTGTAACATGATTCCTAAGATTTTCGTCCATTCCCCCGATCGGCTTTTACGGGAATAGAAGCAACTTGTATATTCTATGTTTTTCCTTTGCTCCCAGACCAGCATGGAAGTACTTAAAAATCTATCTATATAAATAAAAATGAATTGCTGTTCGTTAGTCTCGCTAAACCTCGAGAACGGCTGAACTGATTTGTCTAATTTTAGTCTTGAAATATTCGTAGAAGCCCAGGGAAGGTTTAAACGGTGAGAAAATACTGAAATTTAGAAGAAAAAAACGGGGGCGAAGCCGCTGGCAACAGCTAGTATGTAATAATATTGCAGGCAGTCGCGTATCTAAAGTGAAAAAGTTCGAAGTGTCATCGTTGTAAATGATAGCGTTAGTCTCTTTTCTCTGTCACGTAGCATAAAAATAATTTTAATGAATGGCAACAATTTTCTATGAAAAATATTAGTTCCTCTTTAGTCCATTCACCGCGATTCTTGTTTGGCCGTAACTTTTTTAACGACGTCTCGATTAGAGACGCTGTTAGAACAAAAGATGTGCCTAAGTAAAAGATTAAAATATGGATGTTTCTGTCATAAGTCATGACATAACTACATGTTTGGTACTTGTTGTTTTGGTAACAACTGTCATAAGGTCATTGCCACTAATTCGTTTATCGCTATCCCGTAGGAATTACCCAATTTTCCGGGATAAAAAGTAGCCATGTGGTCTTCCAGTGTTAGAGAGAATCTATCTATGTTCCAAATTTCATACAGCCAGCCAGCCTTTCTGGCGTGAAAGAGTGACAAACATCCATCCATACTTACAAACTATCGAGTTTATAATATTAGTTGGATAGTAGGATGTCAAATAAGATAGCATTTTCGATAAAAACTCTCAATCGTTTTGATTTCTTCCGACATCCTGATCAGTGGCGTAACTATAGGGTGGCAGGGGTGGCAAAATGCCAGGGGCCCCTAGCTCTACGGGGCCCCGAACTGGTTTGGTTTAGAGCACAGACGCCGCTGATGCACTTCTTTATATTGAGGAAGGAGCCCCATCTGACGAATTCGCCACGGGCCCCAGACGTTATAGTTACGCCACTGATCCTGATCTAATATCGTTATATTTCATCGAATTAACGCAATACTAAATGTAACTATACATTTAAACCTTCCCCTTGAATCACACTATCTATTGATAACAATCGTAATAAAATCCGTTGCGTAGTTTAAAAGATATACCTATACATACAGAGGGACAGACGGCGGGAAGCAACTTCGTTTTATTTATGCTATGTAGATCTCTAGCCTATCCCGAATTGCCAATTGGACCAGTCTGGACGGATGTTGGGTGCCAGCGTTGATATTGGCCGCAAATATTTGGACAAAAGTTTGTAGCTTATTTATAAATACGCGTAATGAGATGTTTATGGGCGAAGTAAAATGTAATTTACGAGAAATATAATGGATAGCAGCACGAGTGCCGTCTCGTCGGCATTAGAAGAAACAGGAGTAAATTTAATTCGCATATTTCTTTTTTATGACATGAGTTCTGATGACAGCGTGAAAGTAAAAATTCGTCCAACAACCGTAAAAACATGTCGTTAACAATTAGGTTCTGAAAATAACGGGTCGCATACAAAATAAAAGGTAAATATGGTAAGTACTGTCCATGTAAACATACATACATACACAAATCACGTCTTTATCCCTTTCGGGGTAGACAGAGCCTAAGGTAACTGGTACCAAATGGAATCAAAATAGTGATGGTTTGCCAGAATGAAACTCTTCGGCATCGGATACCCTGAACCAGGAGATTTCAAGGCACTACCACTACGCCCAATCACCCAATTCATAAATGAGGTGGTAAAAGCGATGGAATAGTGCGAAGGAGGGGTATCTAATTACACAAAAGATCCACGAATGGGTCGAAGTGTATCCGCAAGGACCCCTAGATTAGGATTAGATTAGATTAGATGGTTTGCCAGCTTCATCGCCTATAACATGATTCCTATGATTTTCGCACGTTCCCTCGATGGACTTTTACCATCTGCGCGGGTAGAGAAGCAACTGGTATATTCCATGTTTTTTCATTGCTCCCAGACCAGCATGGAAGAACACACACACACACACACTCAGCTCCACAATAGTTTAAATCTCAACCATTACTAACTATACATTCGTTGAATACTCCCTTATTCATAAACGCTCCATTCTATAGGCTTCTGTTAACTTAGCAATCGTTTGTCCTTATCTGTGAGAGGTAAATGTAAAGTGACAGACGACTCTTTGACCTTTTAAAAAGTTAAAAACAAATGAAAAACAGTCCAGCAATCTGATTTATGGTCAGAAAATCGCGCCTGCAATGTAATTCGGCCGTCAACATGGCCCTTCGTGTTGTTACTTAGAATACAATGGCGACATTTACGACAATGTTTGAGAAAAATATAATGTACTTAACCGATTCTACTCTTTATTCCAAACGAACTGGTTTCATGTGTTCAGTGGCTCGTGTAACATGTTGTATAGTGGCCGAAGAAACTACGTACTACTACGAAACTTTTTCTTATGCAATTGCGCAACAATTTCTTTGGTAGTTGTATGGTACGTCATTCTGACATTTGCAGTGACAAGGTTCCACAGTGCAGACGCATTTAATTCTAATTAACTTATTCCTGTCAATCAGTTTGTTTCCATTGGATCGGTTACAGAAACTGATGCCAGGGATTTTATGCCCTCGTGCATTGTCATAAAATATATTTTCGTGATTTACGACCGGAATAATTAGGTTAGAGGTATTTACGCCGCATAATCCAAGGTTGGTGTTACGCCTAATGTTACGCTTCGATGGCGTAAATAAACTTTACGTCTTTGATCTTGGACGTTTGACTTTGTCTGACAATCGGTGAAAGACAGAGAGCGGTTTACTGAGGAACAATACAGAATAAAGCATACCTACATACATAAATCACGTCTTTATTCCTTACGGGGAAGACAGTTTTTTTATGGTGTGGAAAATGCGCCCTATGCATCCGCCCGGTACGGGGTTACGGGGGTATGTGGGGCTCTCTCGCGACGGCATACCTTTTAATTTTTTGATCTTTGTTTATGTGGAGATCAGCGTATCATTATATTTTATTGTATTGCATGGACAAATATGAACCGTGAAAACAACTCTTCCCTTTAAGCAGTCGAGTAAAATAGTCACGAAAAAGGTTAGAACTCCATAAAAGTAAAGTTCAATCCAATTCCGTAGCAGCCTTCCGATCGCCTAAACATAGCACATAATATGTCTCTGCCAAGGTTGGGGCCACTCCATCTTATTAGATGATAGTGCAGTGTATCGATTGCTGTAGACCAATATAATTTAAGGTACTGTAGGAATAGGTTATGCTAGTTTTTTTTTTCACGCCTTTACCTTTTAGCGGGTAGACAGTTTAGCATGATTGTGGGCGTATAGGTGGAAAGGGAAATCAAAAGGAAGGGCAGAAATCTAAGGAATCATGTTATAGGCGATGCGGCTAGCAACCCATCACTATTTTGATCTCCATTTCCACCTGCCTAGTTTCTTCCGCCGTTTTCTTTTGGCAAGTCTCTCCGAATTCGCTGATGGTTTCAAAAAAAGACATGGAAACGAGCCCTTGGTAGCCTATTTGCGAAATAGAATTTTGAATTTTGCTGCGGCCAAGCAGCTGTGCTTGTTTAGTGATAAAAGTTCAGTGTGATACTCTACCTACGCGCTATTAGCCTCTTCATGGTACATTACACCATTAGGGTGAAATAAAGAATGTCTCAGATCGCGGGAACTTATCGCACGAGCCAAGGGCGAGGGTGATAATCATGCGTGACGCTTTCTTTAATCGCTTTCTTTCTTTTTCTTTTTTCGCTTTTCTTTAATTTAATCTGCAATCCCTCCGGGGTTGCGGGTGTCTATGGGCAGTGGTGATCACTTACCATCAGGTGACCCACTTGCTCGTTTGCCTACCTATTCATATAAAAAAAAAAAAACCACCCGGAATTGGAAATTTCCGTTTGCGTAGCGGGCGGTAAATCACTATACTTCCGGCCCGGGGCGACGCAAAAGATATTTTTAAGAGGCTATAATTGACATGTTATAGGCGATGAGGCTAGCAACCCATCACTATTTCGATTCCATTTTCCAGCTATACGCCCACAATCTCGCTAAATGTGGCTTGTAGGTACCTGTTACTTTAGGCTCTGTCTACCTCGTAAGGGATAAAGACGTGATTTGTGTATGTATGTGTATGTATAATTGACGCTGCGAAAGATCCCAATCCCGCTTGGACGCTTGCCTCGCGTTTCTCTAAATACATTCATTCATCCTTCCATCTCAGTCATTCATTCTCATCCCGCTCACTCACAATTACAGACAAATGCATTTTAAAATCTATGATTTATAATAATCCTACACATTTTCCGTTCATTCAACATTATAGAAAAAGCAACAAACAAGTAATCAAATAAAACCACTCGCTGCTTGTAAAAATAAACGCGTTGTGGAAGTGATGCCCGCTCGTGAATGGACGCTTTATCTTTCGCCGTAAAACTAAAAGGGTCAAATGTTAAGTGAATGGGAGGATTTTTTTGTGTATTCGCTATTCATAGAGCGGGGTACACATCTGCGGGATGTAACCGTAACTGTTGCACGTTACAGTAACAGAAAACCCTAGTGTGGTGTGGCGATCCAATCGCGGCAGGCTTACCAGGATTTGAACCCGGGACTCTTGCTTCGCAGGCAGTGTCACTACCAACTGGGCCAACCGCGTTAAATTGGCATTGTTCATTTTTTTAAGCTGTGCTTTCAACACCTTTATTTGATAAAATGGACTATTTCAAGCAACTAATTTGAATATTATGCTTTTACGTAGTTTTGTTAATTAATAATAAATATTTTTTCGCTGTTTGATAATTCGTGAATTTAGACAGAATCCCAATCGCCTTCGTTCGGCTGGCTTTAAAAAAAAACGGCTTTGTCTATGGTTTTGTCGATTTGACAGTGACACGTGACAGTTGCCATAGCTAAACTTTTTTTTTTCATTTTTGTGGCAAACATTCGATGCTGGATTCTGTCTAAAAACCGAGTCGTTCGGTCAAACAAAGGTTCAAAGTACTTTTACAAAAATATCTGCAATCATAAAGTATTTTTGAAATCGGACCAGATAAATCGGATAAATGATGGTTTTCCTCGAAATGGTTTTCGAATTGGAGCATACTAAAAAAAATGAACAATGCCAATTCTGTGAGATCATGTATTTATTTATTCAAGCTACTTTAAAGAGTATAATTAAATTTACTTTATTTAAACAAACATATTTACAAGATCTAAAAGTTAACTAAATATACAAAACTTAAAACTAAATAAATATACCTAACTATAAAAAGAAAACACCATCTAAAAGGCCCCTGCGGCATAGACCCCAACACACTGGCGGCATTACCTCTCTGTACAGCAACTTTAAATAAGTTAAACGAAAATGTGATTTGTCTGTTTCTTTACATTTGTACAATCAAGCATTTACTTTTATGAATGAATTAATCGAACGGAAATAATGATTAATGCAGCTTGATAACGGGCTGAATCACGAACGATAGTGCAGTGTACTATCACTACACTGATACAAACTGTATACAAACTGTATACAGTGCAAATATCAGTAAAGTAGGTATCTACGGTGCCGGCAGAATGTCAGTGTTTTGCCATCATCTGCATCACATGCGAATCATCATAAATAATGAATAAATGAAATGAAATGAAATGAAGTTCAATCAAAATCAAACGTTTATTCTGCAAATAGGTCGCGAAGGGCTCTTTTATATGACTATTTTATACGACAAGGAAGGCAAACGAGAAAGGGGTCAATTTATGGTAAGGAAGTACAGAATATACAGTAAGTAAGTCATGGTCAAACATATATCACGTCTTTATCCCTTACGGGGTAGACAGAGCCCAAGGTAAAAAAACCTTAAGTCCACGTTTAGCATGATTAAGGGCGTATAGCTGTAAAAGGAAATCAAAATAGTGATGGGTTACCGCATCGCCTATAACATGGTTTCTAAGACTTTCGCCCATTCCCTCGATGGGCTTATACCATCTGCGCGGGAAGAGAAGCAACTTGTAAATTCTGTTTTTTCTTCACTCCCAGACCAGCATGGAAGAAGTACTATATACAGGTATACATAATCGCCACAATGACAAGTTGTGTATTGTATACATACTGTTTTTGTCAGTTAGTGGTATATAGTATACACTGTGTACATTTTGATGACCTTGAGAACAATGCAAGAGGATGTTTAATAATTATGTATTTAAGTATGTATTTATCTATATAAATATGTTTATCCGTTGTCTAGTGCCCATATTACAAGCTTAGTTTGGGGCTAGGTCAATTGATGTCAATTGTCCCAGGATATTATTATTATTGATAGTACTAGAGAACATCGAGTAGAGAATATGTATTTTTTATTGTATATAGATTAGATATAAGAAATAAATGACCTAAACAAGGCGTTAATAAATTCCGTGCGGCTTACGCGATTTAGATACGATGATAAAAACCAATTTCTAATAGTATTTGCGAGTGATGTCTTATGTTCTTTAAAAATCGACCCCCTGGGGCCCGATTTTGAAAAGCACATCACTCGAAAGTGGTGTAAATCTGTTTATATTTTCAAAACTACAGCTCTATAATCAAACTTTTGACTAGTTCACAAGATTAATGAGAGCCGTAAGTATCTTTTAAGCTACTCGTATTTCAAATTCAGCACAATTTTTCACCACTTTCGAGTGGCATTTTGACGACCGGATAGCCTAGTGGTTAGTGACCCTAACTATGAAGCTAGAGATCCTGGGTTCGAATCCCGGTAGGGGCAGACAGTTGTATGATGAATACGAATGTTTGTGCCCGAGTCATGGTTGTTGTATGTATTTAAGTATGTATTTATCTACAATATTTAAGTATGTTTATCCGTTGCCTGGTACCCATAGTACAAGCTTTGCTTAGTTTGGGGCTGGGTCAATTGGTGTAATTTGTCCCAAGATATTTATTTATTTATTTATTTATATGGGCTTTCGAAAATCGTCCCCCTGGTATTGCAAAATCACTTGGAAGCAATTACAGTCGTATCCGACGATCATTCCTTTGTGAGTCACTTAGCATTTCAATAAGACCACAATACGATGCTAACGCCACTACATGACCGATATACGACTATAATAGGTCCGACATTCACGACATTGATTTTTCGTCACGGATTGTATTGAAGGCTTTTTGATTACGGCCATGGATGGTTCCTGGCACGCGTAATAAAATAAAGCCTTGTGTTTTTAAAGGGGACTTTCCATGACTTCTCGCGATTCAATTCCGACTCAGTCCAGATTTTAGCTGTCATTTTTAGTATGGATCTGACAGCGAGCGAACCTAAACTGAATCGCATTAAAACGTCATGGTAACACCCCATTCGTATTTATTTTTTTAGCATTAGAAAGAAGGTAACAATTTTGACACGTCTTTTTATTAACTTTTTAAAAAAAACACGAACCACAGGCGAGTCCCCTGTGTGGCCCCGTAAGGGGTAAAGACGTGATTTGTGTATGTGTATGTGTGTATGTACCTATAGGTAACAAAAATCGAAATGCCTCCTTTCTCGTCAGCACTTAGCATCAACAATGCCTCGGACATCTAGATGCAAATGAACAAATGGCCGTCTCATTGGAACCCTCCTGCCGACATCCTCACGAGATCATTGTCTTACAGGGGATAAGCGCACGACGGGTTATATTTAGACGCGAACGCACTGTGCGGGAAAACGAGCGGTTTTTAAACGCCTGGCGTAATGGTGCCGCTCGATAACCCACTATCGACAGTCTCGATAGATTGAGCAAAGACAATATCGATAGTTTTCAATGATACGGGGCTATGCTTAGTCCCATAAAATTGAAGTTCCGAATGTACGGTTGTCATGATTTTCTTTAGTCATGAAGCGTTTTATTTCTGAATCAGGAGATATTTTTTCAGAATTGATAGTAATCTAACCTTACTTAACCGACTACAAGTAATTTGATGACTGTTCCAAAAGTTCTGAAAAATGCACGATTTCATGTGTTATGACCAAAAAACTTTCTTTGCTTAAGCTGGTCTGAGAGCAAAGAAAAAACAAAGAATGTACCAGTTGCTTCTCTTCCCGTATAGATGGTAAAATCCCATCGAGGAAATGGGCGAAAATCGTAGGAATCACGTTATAGGCGATGAGGCTATACGCCCTAAATGTACCTGTTACCTTAGGCTCTGTTTACCCCGTAACGGATAAAGACGTGATTTGTGCATGTATTTGTATGGAAACTATAAATTTTGCGGTAACGCTACCGCGGATTATAGGCTAAGAAACACTGCTCAAACCAGCGGCGTTTATCCATCACAGTGCGTAGCTCTGTTTATGCATGCAAATCAGCAATACATGTTCAATGATGTCGTGTTCCGTTTACAGTTACGTTTTTGCTTTGATCATTGTTTCAAGTAACAAAAACTACGTTTTTTCACCTGTAACGGTTAAATATTTCTTCTAATGGTTAAGTTCGAAGAATGTCGTATTTAAAAGTATTTACATGAATAATAACTTTGTCATTGCATATTTTACCTCGGACTATATCTGTTTTAAACTGCCTTACTACTCTGTAATAAGTTTTAATTAAATCATTATATAAAAATATCAATAAAATTACGTACCTACATATTTCGGCCGCTGCATTGTAGGTCAAAATGTCTTATACTCCTATATCGCACAAAATTTGGCCCATTACCCATATAAAATTACCTATATTGCATACATATGAGAGCCTCTTTATTTCCCACTAAGTATATAATATTTAAAAGAAGTTGCCAAACCACTGGCGCTTGTTGGACTCTGATTAACAGGCCCAAAGTCAAGCAGGGCGCTAGGGTTGGGCTAATAAATAAATAAATAAATAAATATTAGGGAACAATTCACACAAATTGACCTAGTCCCAAAGTAAGCGCTAGTAAGGCTTGTGTTATGGGTACTAGACAACGATATACATACTTATATAGAGAAATAGATACTTATATAGATAGACACATCCATGACTCAGAAACAAATATTCGTGCTCATCACACAAATATATGCACTTACCAGGATTCGAACCCGGGACGCTTGCTTCGCAGGCAGGGTCACTACCAACTAGGCCAACCGCGTCGTCAATAAGATATCATGATCGATAATATATCCATAGACACCGATAATCGGTTACGGGTGCGTTGGCAGCCCTTTAAGAAAACAGTAGTCCGGAAAAACTGGTGCTGCCGACGATACCAGAGTTCTCCAAACTTAACCCACCGTCTCTTTCCAGAAAGACCTGCAAGTCGTGCGGCTGCGACCGGCTGCAGCACTCCGTGTACCACGAGGAGCTGGGCTCCGTGCGGGACCGGCTCGGGCTGCGGGAGACCAGGGCCCACGGGTACGACGGTTATGACAGCCCGCCGGGGCTCACCGCCAAGCAGGTGCGTACTGAGCAAAGACCTCGAGTGAGTCTCGTCTTTCGGTCTTCTACAGGCTTCGGAGAGGGTGCGTCGGAAGTGCACAACGTCATTCCTCCAGCTCCCTTCTTTCATGGCAAAGTTAAAAAAAAACATTTCAATTATTTCATTCATTCATTACATTCTTCATTACATATATTTTTTTAAACTACCAGCGCATTTGAAAGAAAGAAGACATTTATTCCTTTTTGCAAGACACACAAATATAAGAGAATATACACAATTTAAAATAGAAAATAATCAAGACATATAAAAATAGATCATCAGCGTTGTGTGTCTTCGCAAAAGTGAAACGGTCGCTGGCTCAGCATTACGCTGAGGTGTTAAACACCTGCAGCACTGATTTTCAGCCAGAACCGTCTATGACTCACGAAACGATACACAGATAAAGATATAATTATATATATATATTTGATATTTGGAAAGACCATTGCCAAGAAGAATGCGCCGCAGGAAACTTGGAAGAAAGTCATTTTTTCTAAATAAAATACAGTAAGAATCACCTTAGGATAGAGGTTTGGAGTTCCCAGTTCAAAGTTGTGTTCTTAAAGATGCGAGTGATTTGTGATTTGTGTCCTTTGCATTTAGTTCAAGGCGATTTTGTTACATTACAGTACAAATAAGCTACACGGCAAACGCTCATTTTAAACGGCCTGCACAGTTGTGCTGTCATCGCCATCTTATTTACTTGCTACTGCTCCCTGCTCCACACCTCTCATTCAGAAAAGTGACTTTTGCTCCCTGACGAGAGGAACCTAAGTGCAACTTTTCTGTTCAAGGCTTTCCTAAGTGTTTCTTTGTAAAAAAATTTGAAGTTGATAATTCTAAAACCACGCCATTTTCTATGCGGAGTGCTCTTTAATTATATGTATACAGATATTTTTTCAAGTTTCTTAATGCTCGGTGTGAAAAGTATGATCCACTCAGGAGCTGTTACTTATCATATCTATCGCTACATTCTGGATTCAATGTGCCGCCCTCGCCGTAAACACATCATTTTGCTCCCTTGTGACACAAATAACTATTAAGCTGTAGTTTGAAGCAATACGCACATTTTTCCAGTACCGAATGGAACTTTAAAAGTTATCAGCTCATTCGAACAACACTTTCGAGTGATATGCTTAAATGCAGTAGATTCTCCGCAGACTTATAGGGCGACGAGGAAGGGATTGTTCGTGCATCTGCTTATGTACCAAAAATACGTTAAATTGCCTTCTGATTCAAGGTCAGGCTCAAATTGTTTGCCGGGAACTGTAAATATGCTGGGTTGTAATATTATGTATTTTCCAGACCGAGCTATACTGGTCTTCGTTGGCCGAGCGAGAGCCGAACGCTGCCGGCGCGAGCGGCGCGGCGGCGTGGCGCGCATGGCGGACGCGTGCGCTTGCGTCTCAGCTGCCCAAGCAGGACCTCTCGCTCGCACACTGCCGCCACATCGGCGAGCAGCAGAGGAAGTCGTTCGAGGACTTTGTGGCGGCGAGGAATGAGATTGCGCTTGATATTGGTTAGTTCCATTCCCGAGAGAGTAAGGAATAGTGTGATAAGGGAATGTGCTGGTGTGAAAGAAGATGAGTGAGTAGAATAGAAATAAGTATGCTTAGTTGGTTTGGTCACGTAGAGAGGATGGATGGAAGCAGATTAACTAAACAGATCTATATGGGGAGTGTGAAAGGATGCGTTCGGAGGGGAAGACTAGACGGACGTTCCGGGACCAAATAGGAGGCATTTTGAAAAAGGGTCAGGTCAGGAGTACCCGAAACCGACGAGCCTGTATGAAGAGGTTAATGAATATGGAGGAAGCCAAAGAGGTTCTGTGCCTACCCCTATGAGCACTAAGAAGCGTGATGGTATGTATGTATGAACAAGCCGTGGTAGCCTAGTGGTTTGACCTGTGGCCTCTCAAGGCAGGGTGGTATGTACGAATCCCGGGCGTGACCTGTGTGCGAAATTACATTTGAAATTTACCATGAGCTTTTCGGTGAAGGAAAACATCGTGAGGAAACCTGCACCCACCTGTGAAGCAATTCAATGGTGTGTGTGACCTAATCCGCACTGGGCTCGCGTGGGAACTTTAGCCAAAACTCTCAGTCCGAGAGCAGTGGGAAGTATATAGGCTGGAGATGATGAAGGTTTAAAACAAAATTCAGAGCAGGGTTGAAGTCAATTCCAACCGCAGCATGAATACTCTCGACGACCTTATAACAGCGCCATCTGTTCGCGAGTAGCTGAACGAAAAGTGTTGTTTCAGGAGTCGCCGGCCAACATCACGGCAGTCCGATCGAGTGTTTAGGTTGTGATAAGCCGATACGAAACGGAGGCATCACTATCCGCGCCCCTCGGTTAGGTGAAGAGGTACTAAACTTATTTAATAATTGTTCTATGCTTACTAACGAATAATGGACTGAGTGGCGACGCCGAAATGCCTGCAGAATAAAATTACAAATGAAGTATGTAACTACTCACCGCTAGGTGTCGTTTTTGCTCAATGTACATTTAACTAGTTCTACTATTTGCCGTTAGATGGCTCTTAAATTAGTACTCAATGTTTAGTATAATTTTACATGTTGATTTTTGTTTTTCAGGCGTTCTTCCACCCAGAATGCTTCTCCTGCACGGAATGCGACGAGTTGCTAGTAGAACTGGCGTATTGTGCTCTTGATGGCCGGCTATTCTGCGTGCGACACTACGCGGAGCGATTGAAACCTAGATGTCATGCTTGCGATGAGGTTAGTGTATTATTTCAGATATTTAATTGTAGATGGCGTTAGCAGTATCAAAGTTCGGTGAAACAAAATTTAAGATCGTACCATGCCTTAAACTACCTGGATAATCGGTATTTTTTTACGTTTTTCTAAAAATGAAACCTGGTTAGATAGATCTATCGTCCTCGAAACCATTTGCACACTTTTCTTGAAAATCGTTGGAGCCGTTTCCGAGATTTAGATTATATGAACAAGAATTGCTCTTTTAAAGATATTAAATTAGATAAACGTACGTGTAATTTCTTAAAATATTTTGTGCTATGTTTAAATAAAATAGTTTTTAGTTTAAACTTGTCACTGTCACTATCAAAAAGAATTTTTATTTCTTGAAGTTTTTAAGTTTACTTTTACGGTTTTACCGTTAGAAATTAAATTAAATTTTAATTAAATTTGCTATGGGTGATGTAGGGGTATAACACGCGTCACGGAATGACGAGGATCCGGGTTCGATTTCCGGCCATACCTTTACTTTTCGGATTTTTCTGTGTTCTAATTTTCAGTGACATTTAGAAATTTAAACTTTTCAGTTTGAAAAACATTATTGTTTTTATTTAGTAAAATGCTGTCGCTTTCCAATATTTTGATAAGGGAGACAGAGGGGATGTCATAATCTATGCCCTCAAATACTGTTATGGGTGACCCAATTGCTCGTTTACCTTCTATGTCTTATAAAAAAATAAATATAAATAAAACTTGCACACACCATATTCCTCATTTGTTTTGGCACCCTTCAATTCGTCATAAAACAATCAAACTCAATAACAATCACTAAATTTATCAGTACTATTGGAACTTCACCAAATTACCAACTAATAATGACTGATTTAATAGTTTTGTTCACCAAACATTTAATTTAGAACCAATGAACCGTTCACTGAACCATTTTTAATGGAAACAACAACGTGCCAAATTAATTAATCAATGATAATCTTTAAGTTCTTAGTTATAATTTACAGGCGAAGGTCTTGATTTTTTGGCTCAATAGAATTATCATTACGCATTCCATCATTTTGTAGTCTCAATATGTGCAACATTGCCCACGCTATTTTTAAAATATTTTGAGACTCGTTGCGCATCTTTCACTGTTATAATACATTGACGCCGGTAGTATTTCTAAAATGCGGATACATGCTACTACAACTTGAATATCTAGTAATGCGACAAAGAATATAGGTAATTTTCTATGTGTCCCACCGGTCTTAGCGGTCATAGTACTGCTGCAGTTTTGCCATCAGACCACAACATTGCCTAAACTTGTGTTTTTTACGGTTAACGTAAATATAATTTTTTCTATCATTTCCGCATTCAAAACATGTCTTATCTTTTCGAGTAATTTACCCAGTAATCTCCACACACTATAGGCAAAGTTGAACATGTAGAATTGTCATGGTAACCTTTTTTAAAGCAAAAAAGTATGATTCGTCCTTGCCTGATTTATTTTCGCCCCGTGCTGAGGGACTACTCTGAGGTTAAAAATTCGAAATCCGTTTCGTTCCCGCTCACACTAGCAGTCATTTAAAGGAGAGTGAGAGAGGTGGTATATGAATTTCGAATTTCGAATTTTGGAGTAGCCTGTTACGCGCGTGTTGCGTAAGCGCCGAAGGCATCCCAAACAAACGACGAGCGCTATTCCCGGCGGCTGACATTTGCCAGTACTTCCCTGACAGGTCGCTTGCCGCGCCTCGCAGGTTCACCTGTGCGTAAGAAACTTTGTAAGCGTTTGATGAAAATCACGAAAAAAATAATGGGTACATAGGTACATAAATCACGTCTTCATCCCTTACGGGTAAACAGAGTCTAGGGTAACAAGACCTAAAGGCCACGTTTAGCACGATTGTGGGCATATAGGTAGAAAGGGAAATCAAAATAGTAATGAATTTCTAGCCTCATCGCCTATAACATAGGCATTTTAGAACCTGGGCGGGAAGAGAAGCAACAAAATTTTAAGAATAAAAACAGTAGTAAGATGGCAATGTTATGATAAACATTCCCAACCATCACAAAAAGCAAACAAGTCTTAAAACTCTTCTTTTGGTCAAACATCCTAACTAATCGTAATCCTGCCGCTAACTAGCAGTGCTTGGGCTGCTGTTCTGGCGAGGAGTGTAGCCGGTGAAATTACTGGGCCATGGGTATTCCGTCTTAGCCCTTTCTAGGCTGGCAAAGTGTTTACAATTATTTGATGTCCATGGGTGGTGGTGATCAAAAACTCCACATTTCACTCCATAGTCACACAAACTCAGATGTGCGAGAAAGGTGCGGTTGAGGAAAAAATCACTAATGGGATTATTCCATTTTCCTGGCCTCAGCGCTGCTTTGCTATTGGTGGATTTTCCTCGCAAATCTCTGGTGGCTCACCCTTAACTTGTTATTTAAATAAATTAAAACCTGACCTATATTTCAGTCCTAATATATTAGTAGACGCAAATATTATTCTAAATATAAATAGAACTTTTCAATAAGCTAACTGTGCCGCGTAATAATAACTGGCTCTTATTCTGAGCACTTGAAGCCGTATTAAAACCATATTCAAAGCGATTCGCATCGGATTGTGGGGAGTCCGAGTTTCACACCACTGTTTTATTGTAAACGAACCGATTTTTTAAATCAAACCTGTGACAATACTAATTTGAGTCGTATTTTTTTTTTGCGATAGGTACGCAGATTTTTGCCACTTTTTATGTGGTATTTTCACTGATAAGATTTCAAATTGATCCCCACTGGTGCATCTTAAATCGGAATAGGGTTAAGAACTAATTTCGGTTGACAATGTGAATTATGGCGCGCATGCGCGCTCATTCATTCATACAAAGAAGTGCAAATATCTTATCTGATGAAGTGACTTTCTGCCAAGTCTCTTGCGCCCAGAGGACCGATTTTTGAATGAAATATATATGTATGAAAATACATCTGAATTGAGATGATTTTGAAATACGAGTAAGTAACAAGAGAATTACAGCTGTTATTACTTTATAGTCAACTAGTAGAAATAGTTTCGTAGTAATGCACATTTTTTTCCATTTTATAATGATAGGTAGGTACTGGTTTTGAAAGCATTCTATAGTGAAGTAGAACTGGAAAAATTCGTGTATTTTCAGAAAACTTCATTAATAGATTAATTAGAGCTGTAATTTTCTTCTGTCATACTCGGATTTCAAATTCAGCACAATCTCTCACTTAATTCGAGTGATATTTTCACAAGTGTGTTCTATCAATTTTATTTCTCGGATTTTATATTTTTACGGTTTACCCGTTACAAATGATATTTCTGAACAATACTGAAACCTACAATACATAGTAAAAAAAGAAACCTGGAATACTGAAACCTGGATTATACCTGTTAAATATTAACGGTTTAGTTATTGCAATCACTCGAAAATTGGTTCACCATTAATGTCAGTATATATGTTATATATATATATGTTCAGCTATTGCCATACATGCCCTAAGAATCTAACATAATATATAAGTCAAACTTCTCAGTGTAATACCTACTACCGTTTTCGGCTTCAATAGTCTTGATGGATTTCAAAGAAAATGGAGTAGGATCGTAAATGGACTTATAAAAAAAACTCAATTTTTGTTTGGCCCAATAACGTGGCTCGATTTCTTCGTTTGTTAAAATAAATGACCACAAAATTCCTAAATTTCTCACACACCATGTACTTGTCTTCGTGACGGTCAATCTTCGTTCTTTTTATAACCACAAAATTCCTCAGGTGCGTAGCAACCGCGATACCGCACCAATACGGAATCGGTTAATGAAATAATATGTTAGGCATGTGTTTACAGCGCAAAAATAAACTGTTAAACGGTAACACCGACTTCAGTAGTGATGGGCCCATCGGCACACTTGGCCGGTTGCAGTACGTTCCTTTTTGGTAGAAATTAAATACTAAAATCCGTGCGAGCGGTCCGAGGTAAGACGTTATAACTGACCCTAATAATTTCGCGATGTGCTCTAAATACTAACTTGAATAAATAATGTCGTGTTTTAAGTATTATTACTCATGTTAGTTTCTAACATGTTTTGTATACGGATCTTGGTATCGGTTAAACAGGATAATAATTACAACAATATTTCT
The DNA here is from genome assembly GCA_932294345.1 of Pandemis cinnamomeana. Taxonomy (NCBI): domain Eukaryota; kingdom Metazoa; phylum Arthropoda; class Insecta; order Lepidoptera; family Tortricidae; genus Pandemis; species Pandemis cinnamomeana. The sequence continues at coordinate 14,074,279 of OW028706.1, read as the reverse complement.
TTTTTGAAAGTTTTTATTTAACTTTTAACGTTTGGATGTATCTCAAAATTTGCAAACAATTTTTCGAACACTTCTAATGGTCGTTACTTGAAATTACTAAATATACTACTGGGTAGGTAGGGTCCTACTAACCCATAACGCTTACGAAAAATGCAGTCTTTTAACAATTATGCAAGCTTTTTTGCTGACTGCATTTTTCATTAGCGTTATGGGTTATTTTATAGCACGATTATCTTTAATTAGCTCCTGATATTTCGACTCAGTGCAGTGGCATGCATTATGATTCATGATCACAGCTTTGCGTAGTATGGGACTAAGTCAATCGATGTCAGTCGTTCTATGATATTTGTTTACTGCGAATATGTTGTCCCATTTTCTGCTAATGTATTCATTTTCAGTTCTAATGTTCCGAGCTCTTATTAACTCATAGCTCAGGTATTATAATTAACGTTTCATACAAAGTGGGCGAGTTGTTGGCCTGGTTCTAAAACGGGCACGAATTATTGCAATAAGCGATCATGTTGCGCCCGCGTCGAATTTTATTTGGGACGCTTTAAAAGTCAGATAATATGGATTTTATTATTATTTTTCATCATGTATTAATCAAGTTTTTATATTGGAATGGGTCTAAAACTACACTGGAAGGAATTGACAGCAAATCAGATAATTTTTGCTCAGTAAAATAAACTTCAAAAACATATTACCAGTTAATTTTCTTATCTTTCTTTGTATACTTGAAAATGGATTTAGTTTCTATGTTTTGGGCGTCACTTTCGGGGTTTAAATTTGTACAGCTTAGTCTGGAGATAAACTCTTTTGATTATTTACAACCCTGGCTGCAAGGTGACCACCGCAACGCCCATTGGTGGAGGATTGGTGGGGACTTGATATTGTACAGTATGAAATGCGAGTTTGGGAGCCTACCAACACGACAAAATACACCAGTGCTTACGTGTGGTAGCTATCCAGATCAACATAGTATGCGGTTCCATCCGCGACTAGGAATTATAAGATACTAGCTTCTGCCCGCGACTCATATAAGCCTTCATCAAAATCCGCTGCGTACTTTTAAATAACTAAACATACATAGGGACGGAAAGACGGCGGAAAGCGACTTTGTTTTACACTACGTAGTGAAGGCTTGACCTTGTGGGGTGCTACGTATGCTACAAAGAAACAAGGCACTCCACAATAAAACATAATACTCAGTATTAAGAAGGAAACACTGAAGAATAATATATACAGGAAGGAAATGGAATATACACAAGGAATAAGAAAACTAGAAAACAATAAGGAATATACGTGTGGTAAGGATGACAGATTCCACGGCAAGAAGTGTTTGACAGTTGCCATTTGAAACCGCACATGCGCACTCGACCATTGAGGTCGACAGTCCTCGGCCGGCGCTCGGAAGCGCTCGGCTTTGTCAATAAAAATAGTTTCGACTAAAAAGTCCAGCTAACTAATAAAATAATAAGTAGCTATGTATAGTCGCCACAACCTCGTCTATCACAAATTCGTTTATCGCTATCCCGCGGGAACTGCTCCGGGATAAAATGTGACCTACTGTATGCCACAATGTACAGTAATTTTCTTGCCAAATTTAATCTCAGTAATGCGGTTTTACAGTGAAGAGGTAGCAAACAAACGGACAGAAACAGATGTTTATACTTTAACTTTTATAATATTAGTGAGGACTAGCTTTTACCTGCGCCTGCGGCTACGCTCGCCTGAACCATCGAGATCTCGCGGTTGAAATTACTGAATTTTTCCCACAGGCCTTAACGGACGAAAAAAACGAACAGTAGCTGCATTTAGGATCATTTACCATAAACTCGATAAAAGCCCTCTTTAAGTATCTTAATGCTACAACTTTGCCAGAGCCCAACATTGCCCAAATTGATTTAGTACCAATTTATCAGCTCTCGTTAATTTTTTTACTTTCTATATTTTCGGTTAGTTTAGTCTCAAAAGTGAAGGCAATGTTGGCACCAGGCAAAGTTGCAGTTTAAGAAAAAGTTTCAAATATAACGGAAGAACCTTCGCCGCCATGACAGAGCTGAGAATGTGTTCATCGATCTCTCAAATAGCTATCGATCTCTTTGAAGTCGCGCTAGTTTGTTTATAGTCTAGTTCGGTGTAATAAATATAATTAACACACGCGACAACTTCCAACGGGCAGGCGGCGAGCTCAATCCCCCTTCGACAGACGTGGACGTTAGTTCCAGGTTGAGAAGTCGGGAAGTTTTAAAGTGAACGCGGCCGTATTGATTTTGAATTTCGCGCGAGTGTGGTGGGGCGTTACGTGTGAGTTTTTTTTTAAACTTGTTTTTTTTTATTGAGCTTTATTGTATTTTTGTTAATTATTATTCAACTAGCTGTTGCTCGCGGCTCCGTCTGCGTACGCTTATCGCTCCCGCAGTTTTTCGGGACAAAAACTATCATTGCCCGGGAGTGCAACTAAGTCTGTACCGAATTTCTTTGTATTATCATTAAATCGGTTCAGTGGTTTAGGCGTAAAAGTGTAAGAGACAGACTGAGATTGAGTATTGTTTATAAATTAACTAGCTGTTGCCCGCAACTTCGTCTGCATAGAATTCGTTTATCGCTATCCCGCAGGAATCACGCAATTTTTCGGGATAAAAAGTGGCCTATGTGTTATTCCAGACGATAATCTATGTATGTTCCAAATTTCATCCAGACCTGTCCAGCCGTTCTGGCGTGAAAGAGTAACAAACATCCAAACTCACAAACTTTCACATTTATAATATTAGTAGGATATTAGTAGGATAGTAGGATTATGATGATTATATGCAATAATAATAAGTGTTGAAAAAAATCTTGTTAATGTTTTATATTCAATACTAGCTTCTGCCCGCGACTTCGTCTGCGTAGAATTGTACATAAAACCTTCCTCTCGAATCAATCTATCTATTAAAAAAACCGTATCAAAATCCGTTGCGTAGTTTTAAAGATAAGCATACATAGGGATATAGGGACAGAGAAAGCGACTTTGTTTTATAGTATGGCAAATAATCAACGTGGTTTATTTATTGAGTGATTTAAGAAGGTTCTGGGGCCCGATTTTTAAAAGCACATATGTGAAAATACCACTCGAAAGTGGTGAAAAATTGTGATGAATTTGACATACGAGTAGCATAGAAGACAATTACAGCTCTCATTAATCTTGTGAACTAGTCAAAACTTTGATTAGAGCTGTAGTTTTGGAGGTATAAGCTTATTAATATCACTTTCGAGTGGTGTGGTTTCAAAAATCGAGCCTCAGACAGCTCAAATAAATCGGTTACAATGGAAAAACATTAATTTTCAACCGACGAAAAACACTGTCTTAAAAATAAACCAAAATACTTCAGGGGCCTGATTTTTGGAAAGCACATGTATGAAAATACCACTCGAAAGTGGTATAAATCTGTTTATATCTTCAAAACTACAGCTCTAATCAAATTTTTGACTAGGTCACAAGATTAATGAGAGCCCTAAGTATTTTCTAAGCTACTCGTATCTCAAATTCAGCACAATTTTTCACCACTTTCGAGTGGTGTTTTCACACATGTGCTTTCCAAAAATCAGGCCCCAGTTAACTATTTGGTTTCTTCAACTGAACACCCGTGTAATTTTCTTTCATAATTTTTTAATAGTGATCGACAAATCTTTCTTTATATTGGTCGATATAATTTGGTTATGTTTGTCCGATGTTTGAACTATACAACGTCAAAGGGATGACTTAAGTCCAAATTATGGACAAGGAGTATTCAATGAACAAAATATATATTGCTACTCCGCTGTGCGAAATATATATGTTGTTTTATACAATACCGCCCTCCGCTACTGCCACATAAAACACATAGATACCCACAAACTGAACTATCCCCTACATCACACAAAAACACGTTAAGTAACGCCTGATTCAATAAATTCAAATTCAAAATTTATTTTTGCAAATTGACCGCCAAGGGTTTGAAACTACCAGCGCATTCGGAAAGACCGTCATTGCCACAAAACACTTGGCAGAAAGTCATTTTTTCGAAATAAAATCATTAAGCTAGGTATTACAATACTTAAATTGAACTTAAATTAACTTCTTGTAAAGCAGTTAAGTTTAAAATTACCTTCTTTTTTGCACATGAATAAAAAAGTCTAAGTTAGGTGGTCATAAGCGGCTAAAGTTAAGATAGACCGAACGCATTGTAACAATGAGCTTTTTCGTTAGCTTCCACTTGGCATAGTTCTTCTACTCGACCAGAGATGGCGCTATGTTGACAGTTGTAGCAGAACAGCTTACAATATTTTATTTTAGTCAAAAATATTGAATTTTTTTTTTTATAAAATTTTGAATAGAACCTTTTTTTGCTGACTGGACCTGTATTGTAGTACAATCCATATTATATGTACGGTCGAAGAAACTAAACGTACCGCTGTGGAACTTTTTCTCGTGCAATTTTGCTATCATTTCTTTGACAGGTGTATGGTAAATTGGTAAGGCGTTATAACATTTGCTGCTCTGGGAGCAAAGAAAAACATAGAATGTACCAGTTGCTTCTCTACCCGCGCAGATGGTAAAAGACCATCGAGGGAATGGGCGAAACTTATAGGAATCATGTTATAGGCGATTAGGCTAGCAACCCATCACTATTTTGATTCCATTTTCCACCCTCAATCTTGCTAATTGTGGCCTGCAGGTACCTGTTACCTTAGGCTCTGTCTACCCCGTAAGGAATAAAGACGTGATTTGTGTATGTGTATGTATAGATTTCAAAGTCCAACACAAGTCTATTTCCGTTCGGTTTCCGAGTCTCTTTCAGAGTTCCAACTAATTTTGTACTAAAAACTACAAACAACGAATGAAATTAAAGAAAAATAGCATTACAGCTTAAAACATACATAAATCACGTCTTTATGCAGGTTAAATATTACCAACCAACACTTACTTATTTAAAGGACACATGTACCCGGGATTCGAACCCTCGACCCTCTGCTTGAAGCTATATGTCAAACATGTAGGCTACCTTGTCTGACCCTTACCCCAAATATGTCATGTAGCCAATTTTATTGGAGGTTGCAGTACAAACACGCTCCATTACGTAGAACTAAGGTAAACTTGGCATAGTTTCAATCGATTTACTGCAAATACCGTGCAACCGCAACAATGTTACGGATCTATAATTAGTTCATGGAGTTTTAGTTACTACCTCAAGCGCATGTCGAAAAGAGTTAGTATTAGTACGTCGTGTAACGCCATCTACCGCTGAGTGGCGGAACTACCGCGCAATACTGTATTTAGTGACTTGTAGATTCATATTATTCTATTTAAATATCTTGAACGTTAACTTTTGATTGGAATGAAATAGTTACTATCATTTCTTAAACTGTGGGTCGCTAAGGAACATTGAGTGGGCCCCGGAACTCTGTTTTAATATGTACATACCAATATACCCTTCTTATAATGCATTTTGCATGCTACAAAACTACGGTTAATTTTTGACCAGTTGACAAGGTTTTAGAGCTGTAATTTTCTTCTGCTCTTTGATTCGAAACAGGACAATATTTCACCATTTCCGAATAAGTACTTTCGAGTGATTTGCTTTCAATAATCGGGCCCTTGAATCGCAAACCTATATATATATACTACATCTGTTTAGGTAGTTAACTAAATATAAACAATATTGACATGTCTTTTTATTGAAGCATACACCTGTAAAATCTAAATCTTTTCACTTTACAAATTAATTATGAAATATATATCAATGTAATTTTATAATTAATTTGTAGAGCCTAGAAAGATTTAGATTTTCAAAGTGTATTATTGTTGACCTTTGGTTAACTATCTAAACTAATGGAGTATAGTAACTATTAAATCTGTCGTGATTCGAATAATTTTATGAAACGGCAAGTCAAAGATTAAGGCCTTCTACATTACCTACGGACGTCCTCTGTTATTCTAGTAATGTCTGGCGTATCTCTTTTATTCCTACATTTATTGAATTTGACTCCTTACGAGACGTGTACCCTTATACTCACTTACCGTAAACGTTACGCGTCAAACTGTCTGTCAAATTTGACAGCTCCTGTCAGTCAGCCTCTGCCAAATGCCGGCAGCCGGAGTAATAATCACTAATCATATCGACGTGGAACAACGTTTTACAACGTCAATTACATCTCTTCCGATTTGGCACCGTTACGTTTGTTTTTAATACTGTTACAATATTTTTTATTTTTCTAATCTGCGAATGTAAAAGCAAAGGCACTATGGCTGCCAAACATAAATAACATATTACCCAAGTTAATGATAAACATTAAATCTAACTGGTTTCAATTTATTTGTAATCCCTGACATGCTCAATAGTTTTCGTGAAGTTCGTCGCTGTTAGTCACCAATCTTTTGAACGCCTATGTGCGTTTGCGGTATCTGATGAACTCTCGGGTCTGTTCTTAAATGCGTTAAAATTAAAAGGTTCACGGTTAATTAGATCCTTATTTGTGCGATTATGTAATCGATCACCCTAGTTTTCGATTTTTTTTATTTCATAGCATAAGTATTTTATTTACAGAAAAAAGGATATAAATCGACTAATAAAAACAATTTAAGACCCGTTTCCGCCGCGCGCCGTTAGCTTATTGCCAACTTTCTGAATTGTAAACCAATAAAAACCACAAACAAAAACATATTTTTGTCTAAACGTCAAATAGGTGACGTTACAAACAATCCGCGAGCGTAAATTAGTGATGTAACTGTCTTAAGGATTAGCTGCGTACGTCTAATCATACTGGCCAGCACGAACGGTCTCATGCCGTATGTGAAAATTAAAAAGTTAACAACTGCAAAGTTAACGGACAAATTTGGAACTAACGAGACGTCTTGCAAATATCACATACACTTAGCTCACTAGCGCCGCTAATACATGCACAGGATAACTTGGTACGTCAAAATGTAACTGTAAAATTAAGACGCTTTTTATTAGGGGAGAGTTTTACAAGAAATAAGATTAGTATTTATTAAACTAAACATCACACGGCCTTCTTCTTTGTCTAGCGTAAAAAATAACGGGTTGTAGGCTGCCAACAGTCTACGAGCTACGAATGAATGGCTACGCTACGGCCTTCACCGACTACGGCGACCGAAATATAGTTCTGGGGCCTGATTTTTGGAAAGCACATGTGTGAAAACACCACTCGAAAGTGGTGAAAAATTGTGCTGAATTTGAGATACGAGTAGCTTAGAAAATACTTAGGGCTCTCATTAATCTTGTGACCTAGTCAAAAATTTGATTAGAGCTGTAGTTTTGAAGATATAAACAGATTTATACCACTTTCGAGTGGTATTTTCATACATGTGCTTTCCAAAAATCAGGCCCCTGTGTGTAAATAGTGTGTTAACGACTTACGATTCTACGATTTCGAGATTTTTTTATGAATGTAAATCGTGCTGTGTTTTGTTGAAGCTTTTATCAACTTCACTGTAACATTAAAGTACTTGGTTAAAGTCTCTAGTGTAAATCAGTGTAAGCTTCGCCAATGTCAAAGTAACAAAAATATACTTAAAAAATCTTGTGACACAATGTCGGCAACGTTGTACGGTAATGGTCAAAGCCCCCCCTCCCCCCTGTCGGGCTCTTAGCCAACGGACAATGATATCCCTCAGGAAATCGTTAGCCGATGCCCAGGGTGCACCGGACCAAGCACTGTTCTTTCTCCCGGGCGGATCCAAAAACGAACCGCAGCTCTTGACCACACGTGGAGGTAACCCGACTCGCACCCCCCGTGTAAACTTACTCTTAAATTAAAGTTTTACACAACTCGTTCGCTTTAAAGTATAGACTACTAATACCCTTCGAAAGTGGTAAAAATCTAACCTTTTCGCCGAAGAGGTAATTACACAAAGGATCCACGAATGGGTCGAAGTGCATCCGTAGGCGTAGGGACCCTTAGACTAAGATAAGATAAGATAACCTTTTCGCCGCCACGTCAAATACAAGAGACGTCACCCGTACGCCAGACTTCTTTATTGCGATGCCTTAAGTTGAATTTATACCCAATTGAACGAAGGTTGCTTTTGCATTGAAGTAATGGACGTATATATACGTTGGCGTTGAACCTGCGGTGCTGATCTGTCGTTAGCGTCGAAAAGGTTAACGTGCCGTTCCTCTCACCCTAATAGTCACGGCTCTAAGAGCGAGTAGTACAGTCATTGACTTACAATAAACAACTAGACTCTCAGACGCTAACAAAGGTTCCTCAAGAAACGTCCGAGTTGCTTTGTCTATGTGTTGTGTGTGTCAACACATCGACTTGGACAGATAACATTAACATATTCGTTCAAATTGACACCTTATTTCGTGGCAATAATGCAGTGTAGGATCGTGAGAAGTAATGACACGACGCCCCGCGCTGGAAACCTGTCTGTTTGTTCTCAATAGTAAGATTACGGTGCGAAAGAGACATATACATTGTTATCAAAGCGCGGTCGAAACACAACTGAACCAAAACTCTGAACAATAGACGCGTCGTTCAGACTTTTGCTTCGGACAGTTTTTGAGCGTGATTGGGAGTCTAGTTGTTTATTGTACGTCAATGAGTACAGTATACGAATTTCGAAATTGGGAGTAGCCCCCTGGTTCCGTCCAGCACGCGTCGTCCGGTGCGCACGGCCCGCGCCGACGCGGTGTCGGGTTGCGCGCGCGCCGCTTTCACTCGCATTGACCTTGGGTTTTTAGTTTATTTACGGCATTGCATACGTCACGGGCATTTTATCTATGTCTTAAGCATACGTATGCTGTGATGTTTATGCTAAATAATCACTACTAATATTATAAATGCGAAAGTATGTTACGCTTTCACTCCTAAACAATTGAACCGAGTTTAATGAAATTTGGTACAGAGATGGTTTAAGTCTTGAGAAAGGGCATAGGATGGTTTTTATCCTGGGAAATCGCATAGTTCCCGCGGGATATTAGCGAATTCTGCGAAGACGGAGTTGCGGGCAAACGCTAGTAAACCATATTTTATTTAGTAAGAAGAATTAGAGAAATCAGTATTTCAGGTAACTTGACTTCTACCGACACTTCCAATAACAGTCGTTATATCCTATCCTACTAATCCTACATACATACATCACGTCTTTATCCCTTAAGGAATAGACAGAGCCTAAGGTAACGAAACTCTAAGGCCACGTTTAGCATGATTAGGGCGTATAGCTGGAAATTGAAATCAAAATAGTAATGGGTTGCTAGCCGCATCGCCTATGATATGATTCCTAAGATTTTCGCACACTCCCTCGATGGGCTTTTATCTGCGCGGGGAGAGAAGCAACTGGTACATTCTATGTTTTTTTCTTTGCTCCCAGACCAGAATACAGACTTAGTTGCGGCTAACAACTTATCATAACTAGTTAGATAGACATTTACATAGTAAATGCAACAGTTTTTTACCCGACTACGCCAGAAGGACGGTTATGTTTTTATGTATGTATGTATATTTCATTGGCACGCTCTACTCTAGCTAGAGCCTAAACGGCTTGTTGCATTTTAGCTTGAGAGGTGATCATTAGATTCATCTTAGTCGTAAAAGTGACAATGTACATCAAAATTGTACAATTGACGCAGTCAGGTGTTTTTTTCACAATTAATTTACTTACTTGTTGTTTTAGGCCTTTTCCGTATTTTCTTTGCATACAGTCGTCGATTGCACAATAAAGAACCGTCTCCTGTCAGTCAGGAGACATGACTTTCGCTTACGACCTCCACAGATAATTTAAAAAAATATATATATTTTTTTTAATAGGAAGGCAAAGGTTTGTTGAATACTGCCAAGTTGTTGCCCATTAGAATTAGATGATGGCAACTACATTCCTCCCTGGTTTAAGGGATTAGATTCATGTAAACAAAATAACAGCTGAACTTCTCCTTGGCCTCGGCTTGGTCTTTTGAAGGTTCTTCTGGTAACACTGAAATAAACTTAGAACTTTATAACCGTTTGTTAATTTAGGGCCGGTTTCAACTCTCTTTTATGTTCCAGTTAAAAGTGTCAGTTATCAATGACGTCTGTCTGTTTCGTAGTAATAAATAGAGACAGTCATAGATAACTGACACTTAAGTTAACTGCAACTTAACAGAGAGTGGTGAAACGAGCCCTTGTGTATTATGGAACTTAAATAAGTAAACAGTACATACATGCATTACGGGGTAGACAGAGCCTAAGGTAAGAACCTAAAGGCCACGTAAACGTTTAGCATGATTGTGGGCGTATAGGTGGAAAGGGGATTTAAAATAGTGATGGGTTGCTAGCCGCATCGCCTATAACTTTGATTCCTGAAATTTCCGCCAATTCCCTCGAACAAAAAATAAAGAATAACATATGTCAAGATATGTACAGCCATTGACGCACAGACCGACATAGCTAGTCGCGGCCAATAGTGCTAGTCCTGGAATTATTTCCACACGACCCGCCAACGTCATGATGACGTCACAACTGCAATTAGACCGAGGGTAGTATGAATGGCGTTTTCGATAGGACCTGACTCACGCGTTCCTTTTTCAATGCCTTGGTTTACATACACGCATAAATCTCGACTTTATCCCTTACGGGGTAGTCAGAGCTTAAGGTAACAAGACTTAAAGGCCACGTTTAGCGTGACTGTGGGCGTATAGGTGGAAAGGGGAATCAAAGTAGTGAAGGGTTGCTAGCCGCATCGATAACATGATTCCTAAGGTTTTCGCCCATTCCCTCGATGGGCTTTTATTGTCTGCGCGGCAAGAGAAGCAACTGGTACATTCTATGTTTTTACTTCTACGAGCGTGAGAAGTGAAAACCTATTTTTGGTTTCTTCTTCTTCTTCTTCTTATTTGTGGCGTATCAAGTCGTTATAGCGACGACAACTTCGCCAATGTCAAAGTAACAAAAATGTAATTAAATAATCTTGTGAAAAAAAGTCGGCAACGTTGTACGGTAATGGTCAAAGACCCCCTCACCCCTGTCGGGCTCTTAGCCAACGGTCAATAATATCCCTCAGAAACTGCCAGGAAATCATTAGCCGTTGCCCAGGGTGCACCGGACCAAGCTCTGCTCTTCCCCCGGAAATTAAAAGTACTCAGTGAAGTGTGACTTTATGGAATGCCCTGTATTTCCCTGTCATGCCAACTGTGCGTAAATCATACAATAAATCCAAAATGGCCGTAAATTACTTACATAGCAGCGTATTCCCAAACTTATTTACATGCCAAATCTTTATTTATCATACAAAGTCAAGAGGCACCTTCGCAATAACTCTCCAACAAAGGGTGACATTTAATCGCGTGTCATTGCGCATGATCTTAGTCTATAATTTAAAAAAATTGGCGAAGCGTCAAAAGAAAGTATTACGTCTTTTTTTTTAATGCCACTCGTCTTCATCGGTCATGTAAACAGCCAGTGCTATTTCGGACAGATGTCAATGACTCACAGATGTAATAAAGAAGATTCTCAGTAAACATTTGAGTCGCGACATCGGAAATTTTTGTTTTTCGTTTTATTGTTTTTTTCGGTTTTTCTTACAAACAGAAAAATAAAGAGAACTAGTTCCTCAACCGCAGTCAACAATTGTGATAGCTTGATAATTTTAAAATAACTGATTTGTAAACAGTAAAAAAAAAAACTTCCACTTCTGGTCTGGGAGCAAAGGAAAAACATAGAATGTACCAGTTGTTTCTCTTCCCGTGCAGATGGTATAAGCTCATCGAGGGAATGGGCGAAAATCTTTGGAATCATGTTATAGGCGATGCGGCTAGCAACTCATCACTATCTTGATTCCCCTTTCCATCCATATACCCACAATAATGCTAAACGTGGTCTTTAGGTCTTGTTACCTTAGGCTCTGTCTACCCCGTAAGGGATAAAGACGTGATTTATGTATGTATGTGCAAAAAAGCTTTTGTACTCTTTATTGTACGTAAAGATGGAACAGTAAATGAATAGCTTTACAGGACAGATTTTAGATTTTACCCTAGATTATGTTTTTGCATTATTTCATTATTTCGGCAATTACATATTTTTAATCCTTTTGAATACTAACAAGTATCTATTCTGTACCTACCTACAAATAGAAATGACTGTATTAAATTAAACCAACTTAAGAAATTGAGGGTTGGTTCATGGTTTATTTGAGGTGTCTAATAAAATCTGAGAGGTTGTCATTTGTCATTGATTAAATTATAGCTATACAATTTACAAGCTGTTATTCAATTTTTGCTGTTTGTATGTATGTAAGTTGTTCTCTTCAAAATTTACAAACCTTATTCAACCATTTCTAGATCTTCTAATGATCGGTTGACATGAAAATGTAGAGTCGGCAAAAAAAACTGTAATTATTTTCGTATCAAAAACTTATTTCTAAAACACGCGTAAGCAAATAATAATAATAATAATATCTTGGGACAATTGACACCAATTGACCTAGCCCCAAACTAAGCAAAGCTTGTAATATGGGTACTAGACAACGGATAAACATACTTATATAGATAAATACATACTTAAATACATATTAAACATCCAAGACTCGAGAACAAACATTCGTAGTTTTCATACAAATATCTGCCCCGACCGGGGATCGAACCCGGGACCTCAAGCTTCATAGTCAGGTTCTCTAACCACTGGGCCATCCGGTCGTCCGTGACATGTGACAAAAGAATATCGAACCGAACTACAAACACTAACATTTCGGTTACGGCGTCGTAAAACTGTACAATAAAGGAAATACGGGCCAGGGTCCGATCGGGGCCGGTCGATAAAATCTTGATCGATTTGAGAATACTCCCTCTTGTAATGACAATTGACAATGTCGATTTTTGTCTACCTCTTTAACTGTATCTGTATACAAAATCACTCTGGTGGTAGTGGTAGGGTTGCTGAGGATTCCGTTTTGCGCTTCCTCATAATGAGGAAGTTATGCATTTTTTTGAATGCCTCTACCGCTACCGCTTTCACATCTTCCTTGTCGGTATCTTATCTTATCTTAGTCTGGGGGTCCCTAGGGATGCACTTCGACCCATTCGTGGATCTTTTGTGTAATTACCCCTCCTTCGCACTATTCCATCGCTTTTACCACCTCATTCATGACCCTTGTCGGTATCACTCTTGACAGAGTAGTCGTGGTCATCACTTCAGGTATTGGTGGCTTCACAACACGCCGCCACTCTTCTCTGATGGCCGCCTTCCTCGTGCATTCATGTAGTGATGACGAGCCATTTACTGCCGCTTTTATCTGGTCTCACCTCATAGGCGATCTTCCTCGTGGCCTGGTACCCTCAACCTTTCCTTGGACCACAAGTCGCTCAATAGCCACCTTCTCTCGGTTCTCACATAACGAATTCAAGAAATTCCTCTTCCTCTTCCGCTTCCTCTTAAATTAAGAGCAATATTAGAGGCATTTTCATTTCACCGCGCTATTCAATCGCGCGCTCGTACATCTTCATTAAATAAACATCCCAGTGGTCAATTTTGATTATTAAAATAAAGATTATGTGCATAATAAATAAGCAAAAACAGTGTTTTTTGATCTATTTCAATTTTTAATTTTCAGCTAGTATAATGTCAGAACAATTTCGCAAGGTTTTCCAACTGTAACTGTTCTTTATTAAAAAAAGTTTCATCATTTGAATTTAACGTGATCAGTTTAAATATAAATAGTAAACATTGGTTACCCTAGAAGTTTAGTTTAGGTTGCCATTTAATTAATGTCTTTCGTTTCTGAGTGCCATTTGAAGTGCAGACCTAGACTTGTTTTACAATGCCACCTACACTGTTTTATTGAGTTAAAATACTTTTGTTGGAGTTATTATTTACTCGTTACCTTTTTCCTCAAGATATTGTTTAATGTTATTCCGTAATAAAATTCCAAAGACAAATAACATAGCACCTACACGCAATTACGTTTTCAACACATCGTAATATTAAATAGCCAGCACGACAAAATCTGTTTAATACACAAAGAAATGATGTAATCGTTCCAACTCGCAATAAAGTCTTTAAAAATAAAATACAGACCCAAACTCTTTAATGATGCCGCAGTAAATAAGGTATTCGATTAAAAGATAAATCAATGTTATCGTCCACATAAACATCAAACCGGCCTTGTCCGTAGCTACAGAGTTAGCGCTCAGCTTGGCCCGGCCAAACCCAATTCTAAAATTGGATACAATTCTTTGGCAACTAATATCATTTTAATTTCAGTTGTTCAAATCTTGTCCCGGCGTTATATCGCTGCATCCATCCTGCTCCCGTCAACCTTTGACTTCAAACGAACCCGCCCCGTCCCGTCCTTAACGTAGCCCGGAAATAGTGAGTGAGTGAAAATGGGGTTGGTGCTCTCGGCTATAATCTCGTATGCCGGCGTGCTCGAGACCATCGAGTGCTTGCGTCACATCCTCGCGGGCGTGCTGCCCGACACGGACCCCGACTTCGCAGACCTCGTCGACTACTACACGAACTTGCTCCAGAAAACCGCCAACCCTTCCAACAACCCGGACTGGACGACGAAATGCGGACAAGGTTACCTCTGCCTCGCGCAGGACGAAGGCGGCAAACTCCAAAAAGCCACCGTCAAGTACTACGACGGACAACAAAACTCCACAGCCATACTTTTCTCCACAAAAATCTCTAGCTTCGGCCAGGAATCCGTCGAGAGCAACGGCTCGCACGCCAACGGCGACTACAGGAGTGAAAGGTATACACCGACGCGCACCAAAACAATCATTACTAACGCGTCAGAGTCGTTCAGTGTGGGAACCAGGAACAGATCACCTACGTCTTGTGAACACGTTTCAGATCCAAGTCGTTTTTCGGAAAATTCTTCCGAGCGTGAGGAACGTGACGCCAGAGACATATCCGAGGCCAAAGAGAAACTGACTTGGCATTACCGCCCTAAGAGCCCCACCCCGCAAAACCTGCCCGAAATACATTTCCAGTCATCCGAAGACAACAATAAAGGCGACGAAGCATACTCCGAAGACTTCTTAAGGTTAATATTCACTGTTTGGACCGAGCACGTATCATGCGTAGTGTTTGCACCCCGTTCAGCCGTCACCTAGCCCACCCCACGCACGAGTAGACACAGCTACTTCCATTCATGGGTCCGACTGTACAGTAAACCAACTCATATATTGTAAATTTGTTTAAGATCACTTGACGGAATAAAGTTCCGACCGTTGCAACGAAACGACCCGAGTGGCAGGCGCAGGAGTTTCAAAAAACGTCACTCGTCGTCGTCGACTTCGTCGCGCGAGTCGCGCGCCTCGCGCGAGGAGGAACTTAAGCTGTTCACGTCGCTCGAGGAGGCCGAGTTCGAGCGCGCGAACCAGGAACGCGCGAAGGAATTCGGCAGCGCGCCTAATCTAGCCGCCCGTTCTTATTCCAGAAGTCGGTCGCGGGAGCACTCTAGGGAGCGAAGGGCCGACTGGAGCGCCGACGCCTCCGTAGACAGTTTGCCGGAGGAGGAAGCGGTTCCGGCCAAGCCGAAGCTCGCAGACCTGCCCAAGCTCGGCTCGTTCGCGGAGACCGAGGATAAAGAGACAGAGGTAAAGGAGGAAGAGGAGGATGAGATAGACGATTTCTGGGGTAACTCCGGGGATTAGAGGACTAACGCCGCACGCTGTAACGAGCTTCGATGAGCATGACTGAATTTGGAAATATTAAACTTTATGATTCCCCTTTGTGTGTTTTTCTTTACAATTGTCAATCGTGTCGGCCTAAAATTGACTACGTTTACAGCTAATCCAAGGTCGGTTTTGGATCGACGCTATTGACATTAGAACCCTTTTGAACAGGATCCGATTTGTAAGCTTTAATGTTTGGCTTCTTAGACAACACAGACACCACGGTCACTTCAGAAGTACACAGTTTGGTAGGGCTTTAGGTGAACTATGTCCTCGATATCATAACAGTTGGCGGGTGCCGAAAATAGCCGGCGCAGGGCGGACCTCGACCCAGTTGCGTGTGCGCAGACGCTTGCCGTTGTAATGTCACTTGTCCGAGTTGCAAAAACCTGTAACCAAAGATGATGTTTGAGGAAAGTTTGTCTACATACTTATCTGATTTAATGTTGTCAAGAGGCAGCAGTAACGTGGGCTTGGAACATTTTACCCATATATTGTAGGTATAATTACAGTTGAAATCGAAACCTTCCTTTTACGTATTGTAATTTTTTTTAGTCTTTTCCCATACATACATACATACACAAATCACGTCTATATCCCTTTTGGGGTTGACAGAGCCTAAGGTAACAAGACAAGGCCACGCTTAGCATGGTTCTGGGCGTATAGGTGAAAAGGGGAATAAAAATAGTGATGGGTTAGCCGCATCGCCTATAACATGATTCCTAAGATTTTCGCCCATTGCCTCGATGGGCTCCTACCATCTGTGCGGGAAGAGAAGCAACTGGCACATTCCGTGTCTTTTCGAACTGCGTCAATATTTTAAATTCTTGTCTTTTAGTTTGAAGGTCACTCTGTGAGATAGACTCAACAAATAATTGAGTAATTATGGGCAACTTTTGCGATTTCGAGGCATACTTCAAAAGTAATGGCGCGCAAAAGCATTTCTCGTCACTTGTTAGCAAAGTATTGTCGATGAAAGGAATCTTTGAACCACCCTTAGGTCATGTCATTTGTACGGCTTAAAACATTCAAGTGAATGTAGCAATCAGCCGTTTTCTTTCTTTTTTAGGAACTGTTACAAAATAAACACAAAAAAGATAGCTAGTTTTGGAATCAAAACACTTTCAGTATGATAATATTTCATTTTAAGTGGACGTTTGTGCCCACAGTGGGATGTATGTGGCTTTAATATACAGAACGTCAAATACAGACCCCAATTTAAATGAAAATAATATGAATTACAGAAGAAAGTATACACAACAAGAATATTATTTCAGAACGCCATAATTTGAGGAAGTATCGCTTTGAATGGCCCGTTTCAAAACGGTTCTAACGAAGCTCTTCATCTTCAAAGTGCAATCAAGCTTCGTTAGAAAAGTTCGTGCGTATAAAGTGAAATGGGAGCATGCTTTTCTTTCGCTAGCAAATTATTCACATAAATAACCCCTTATTCATAAACGCTCTGTAGGCGTCTGCTAACTTCTTCTTTTTCAATATGGCCCCATCGATCGATGCGATGATTTCGCCAATGTCAAAGTAATAAATACAGCATCCAAAAATATTGTGACAAAAATGTCGGCAACGTTGTGCGGTAGAACACGGTCAAAAGACCCCCCTGTCGGGCTCTTAGCCGACGGTCAATGATATCCCTCGGAGACCGCCAGGAAATCATTAGCCGATGCCTAGGGTGCACCGGACCAATCACTGCTCTTCCCCTCGGACGGATCCAAAAAGGAACCGCAGCTCTTGACCACACGCGGAGGTAACCCGACTCGCACCCCGTCTGCTAACTTAGCAATCGTAAAAGGTGAATGTCAAAGTGACAGATAAGGATAAACGATTGCTACGTTAGCAGAAGCCTACAGAGCGTTTATGAATAAGGGGGTTGGTCCGTAAGCTTTTAGAACGCAATCGCGTTGGTCTTGTTCTTTCACTCACTCTTATGTTCCATACATGAATCGGCGGATTGTACCCGAAACCAAACATAAATCACGTCTTTATCCCTTACGGGGTCGACAGAGCCTAAGGTGACGAGACCTAAAGGCCACATTTAGCATGCTTGTGGGCGTATAGGTGGAAAATGGAATTAAGATAGTGATCGGTTGCTAGCCGCATCGCCTGTAACATGATTCCCAAGATTTTCGCCCATTCGCGGCTTTTGCCATCTGCGCGGGAAGAGAAGCACAGTTGCTTCTATCAAGTACCAGTGTACTTTCTTTGCTTTTTCTTTACTCCCAGACCAGCATGGAAGAATAAATCTACAATAGTTCCTACCACCGGAGTTATATTTCTTCATTCTAATTCGCCTTAGAAAACATAAACAGTTACAATATCGTGTCCAAGTTGATTTTCGTTCTTTATGGTAATGTAATCAGTATGTTAAAAAATAAAAACAAATATATTTGTCATGGTTTTTGAAGTCCCTGGGTGATAAGCAGAGGTCGGACAGATTTGCGTCATCGTTCGCAATAAAGTGGACATGACTCAAAAAATAAGCAAATAATTAATCATTTAATTAATTTCTCGAAATAAAATTTGAACTCCCGGAGATAAAAATTTACACATGCATAAAATTATTAGCAAAATGTTAATTGAAGTGGCAGTTGTCGTTCTCGTAAATATTTTTATAGAATAAAGAAATCACGATCCTGCTAGATGTGATTATTATTTCTCACAAAAAAGTTTTCTCGTTCTATAGGTATAAAACCTCCATGGATATACTTATTCTTAATATATGTATTTTGACATATTTGATTAATTTTGGAGTCATGTCCACATTATTGCGAGCAATGACGCAAATTTGTCCGATCTCTGGTGATAAGCGTGTTTCAAAATTATTTCATGCTAACTATTCCCGCAACTCCGTCTACACATATTGTTTATCTTATTCCCGCGGGATCTTTGCAATTTTCCCGAATAAAAACTATCCTATGTCCTTCCCTAGGACCGAAATTATCTCTGTACCAAATTTAGTTAAAATCGGTTCAGTGGTTCACGCGTACACACAGACAGAGTTTACTTTTGCTTTATAAAATTAGTAGGGATAGTAAGGGATTGCAATCATAATTAAAATACGAAAGTAAATAGTAAATTCCTCTGCTTTAATTTAATAATTATCTATAAGTTAGCTCCTTCAGTCGATTCGGAAGTTGGGAAACGAAAAAATAGGACGAAGCGCCACATAGAATATTAAAAAAAAGCAGAAGCGACATTCATAGTCATATGACCTAAATACCTGCAGTCACTCCGGCTGAAGACGTGAAGTCTCCATTGCCCCGACACGTAACTAAAACTATATGTCAGTATATACGCCCCTTTCTATTCTATTTTCTGCTGGAACGTTCACGGGTATATTTAGAGTGTTCTAATGTTGCCAAGCCAAAGCCAATAGGTGAGGTAAACAGCCGTGTGAATAATTGGAGAGTTGATTTTGCACGCGACTGCACGCGTGTTTGCTGGAATATTAGTTCGTAACTTGGCTGGAGATAAGTTCTCGCCTGATAAAAGGATCAACTATTGCATACATACATACCATCAAACCTCTTTCCCACAGAGAGGCAGAGACTTGCTACGATCCGACGTACCTCTCTCGCTTCATCTACATTCAACAATCTCTTCACACATGCTCTTCGGTTTCGGGTACTCGTAATTTTTTCAAAGCGTCTCCAATTTGGTCACAGAACAGCAGTCTAGGCCTTCTCCCAACGCACACATTCACACTCCCTATATAAATCTGTTTAGTTAATCTACTTTCATCCATCCGCTCTACGTGACCAAATCGACTAAGCTAAAATAACTTGGACGACTAAAGTTTGAGTTGGATCAACTATGCCTTGTTGTTACTCTGTCCCATGATGACTATATGAGACGTCTATATCTCTTACGGAACAAAGCCTAAGGTAACAAGACCTAAAGGCCACGTTTAGCATGATTGTAGGCGTATAGGCGGAAAGGGCAATCAAAATAGTGATGGGTTACTAGCCACATCGCCTATAACATGATTCCTAAGAAATTCGACACAGACATCCGAAATATAAAGTAAACTAAACAACTTCACTATCATCACTATCACTATCACTACATAGTATAAAACAAAGTCGCTTTCTCTGTCCCTATGTCCCTATGTATGCTTATATCTTCAAAACTACGCAACGGATTTTGATCCGTTTTTTTTTAATAGATAGAGTGATACATGAGGAAGGTTTTTATGTATAATACTACGCAAACGAAGTCGCGGGCAGAAGCTAGTAAACACTAAACAATAACTATTTAGTGCCGAGTACTGCCAAAAGCACTGCATTCAGCGAGATGCTGCGGCAAGCCGCTAATTTTCATCGTGACTCTTGATAGGAGTTGGGACAACTCGGTTTTGGTGAAATGTTATTTTAAATTGGCATGATTATTGGCCATCCCTGCCAATAGATAGACATTAAGCACACGTGGTTATGATCGTGATTCCTTGCCATCTTATATCTAATTAATATAATAGAAACAACCTGGAGACAGGTTTAATTAATCTGTTCTCTTGATTTATAAAGAAATGCGAGTATTGAGCAGATTTCAAAATGTGCATTCATTTTACATTTCTTTCGTCTTTGGCCACAATTACTTGTTAATATCAATTTACAACTGTCAAAATTTTAATAAACTGAAAAGGCAATTCCTAAGCAATTTCTCAAATGTGTTTGCAAAATACGTAAGCAATTTCTCAGAAATCTTAAGCGACCAAGTTCGTGTTTAAATCTCAGCAAATCCAATTTATTAAATTTAAAGTAGCGGCTCTTCGCACAAATTAAAATAATGATTTCGGACACTTGTTCACGTTTATTTTAAAAGATTACGCCGGCTTTAGAGAAGTTATAAATGTCAGCCATTTTATAGATAACAATAAGTATTACGCCTTTGCACACGATACTCTACGAAGCTTTTAATGGACGCGTGACCGTGACAGAGTGTTTACTACGAAACTTCTGTACAATTACTACAATTTGAACGACTTCGCATAAAAAAAACGAAGTATATGTAGATAAAACTTTCGTATCTGCATACGGATACGCGTCTCAGTTACGGGTATGAAATTATGTCGGATCTTCCGTTAGTGTTAGATAATTTCAGCAAAAAAAAATTTTTATTGTGAATGAATTGTAAATTGTACTTGTACACACACACACACACACAAGTCACGTCTTTATCCCTTACGGGGTAGACAGAGCCTAAGGTAACAAGACCTGAAGGCCACGCTTAGCATGATTGCAGGCGTATAGGTGGAAAGAGGAATCAAAATAGTGATGGGTTGTTAGCCGCATCGCTTATTAAAGTCATGATTCCTATGCCCATTCCCTCGACGGGCTTTTACCATCTGCGCGGGAAGAGAAGCAACTGGTACATTCTATGTTTTGAACTTGTAAAGGTAATAAATAGGTGGTTGAACTTTAATATTTTCCTATCAACATGCTTCGTATAATTGCGTAAGGAGTATGTCCTCGAAATGGCCTGAAGACGCGAATGCGCTCATAGAATAGCTTTGGTAGGGTTTGTGCCAGTTTCACGACTCAGCTTCTATCCGAAATTGTTCTAAACTTTTATATCGGTTACGGATATCCAGTTTCTGTTACAGTTACACAGTCACACATTACCTTTAGTGCAGTGGTTCCTAACCTTTTCAATGTCACTACCCCTGTGAACAAGTATGGGAATTGAGTTTACCCCTAGCTAATTTAAAATAATTAAAACCACACAAATTCGAACGAAAATATGTTTATTATGTAAGAAATTGCACGTTTAGGTAACTAGTAAGTAAAGTAAGAAAAGCCGCGCGCATGAGAGCGCCGTGCTACCGTTTACCGTACTATTATTTTGTTTAATGCTATTTTAATACTATTTCGTGCCATCCCGTGTTACCCTCCTAGAATCTCCGTTTTACCCCTGCGGGGGTAATTACCCCCAGGTTAGGAACCACTGCTTTAGTGTGTCTAGCCACTGGGACTGGCAGAGACTGCTCTGTCATTACCCCACCTTTACCTCTTATGGTGGTAAGCGGAACAGATCTGGTTGTCGCTAGAGCCTCTATAGCCTTAAGTTTGACTACTTAAGTCAATACCTACGCGTACGGGAAATGCACTTGCCAAGGCACAGCCGTCTAACAATCGCCTGTCAATTTCCATTTTCCGGCTGCTATAACGTTATACTGTGACGTCTCCTTGTAACACGAGGCGTGTTCACCACCCACACATTTCATACCAACATTAGCACATCCTCTGAGAGAATCCCCAGAAAAAAGACGTCAATTCATTGAATTCCACGATTTCGGGCAAACGGAAGCTGGTCAATGGAAAACTGTCATTATTATCCTCCTACGTAAAATTTTCGTTGTAAAAATTCATTGAAGTGGTATGTTTATGATTGTTTTATTGGTTTGAAGGGAAGTCCAGGTGGCTCTCATTTCTGTAGCTTAGACGTAGGGAATATGAAATTGTGACGTCGTGCGTACGTTATACATTGATGATATTGTTATACATACGTACATACACAAATACAAGACAGAGCCTAAGGAAACTGTCATGTATATGTGTAGTTGTGTTAATGGTCTTGTATGTATGCGTCTCTTTGTATCTTAGCAACCGTTTTGTCTTCTTGAATAAACCTTTTGATAGAACGCTGCGTTTCCTTACAACGTGGAATATTAAATAGAATACATGGATTCCAATACATAATAGAAACAAGACTTTAGGGATTGAGTGTTGAGAGTAGAGATTGTGGGCGTATAGTAGAGTGTAGAGAGTATAGTGATGGGTTGCTAGCCGCATCGCCTATAACATGATTCCTAAGATTTGCTCATTCCCTCGATTGGTGTTAGCCATCTTTTGGCGCCCTGGGCCGTCGCCCCAAAGTATCAGTTTGGCGGGAGAAGCATCCCACCCCCACCGATTGCCACATGAAATTTGCCCTTCCCCCCTAACGCCGGCACTGGTCACCCCTTAGACGCCGTATGCTTCAAACAAACATGTAATTTGTCTGTGACAGTAAAAAATCCCGAAAACATCCCGAATTACTGCGGATTAATTTGAAGACGCATTGCATAAAAGAATACATACGAGTACGATGTTACTTTTTCGTGTTATACATACATACATACATGGTTTGTGTGAAGTTCCCGATCCGCACTGGCCCCGCGTGGGAACTATAGCTCAAACCCTCTCATTGTGAGAGGAGGCTTGTGCCCACCAGTGAGACGTATATAGGCAGGAAATAAGTATGATGGTAGTAACTAGGGGGCTTCACACAAAGTCCTACAAAATTTTTAGACACTTCCCCTCGCCGCTGTTCTCACTACTAACTCACATAGACAAAGCCGCGGTCTTAGCTAATGTTAAAATAAATTGAAAGACCTAGACCTTGCACCGCAACGTCGACCGAACGAAGGTTGCGCGTGATTCGATGTGTTAGTAAACACACGCCGACAGCACACATACACACATTCTATCGAACCAATGGGTATCGGAAATGATCGTGTTAGGCCGTGAATACACGCTCGTAGCTTGCACACTTTTGTGCAAGTACCGGGCTCGTGTGTCAAACGTCGTGCAAATACATTTTTACCTGATGGAAAGCAATCACTGCCTCCATGGGCACCCATCACATAGGATTAAGAGTGCGTTGCCAATCCTTTAAGAAAAGGATAGGCTTTTGAAGACCCCTACGTTATACCGGTCCGGATAAATTGCACATACATACATACCGTCACGCCTCTTTCCCACAGGGGCAGGCAGAGACTACTTTGTTCCACTTGCTACGATCCTGACATAGTTCTTTCGCTTCATCCACATTCATCACTCTTCATACATGCTCGTCGGTTTTGGATAGATGGAAAGTGGAATCAAAACGTGCATAAATTGGTGCCACAATATTACAAGCTACAAACAAAAGTACAAGCGACTTGTCAAACGGCTACGGGTCGGGGTCCACCTGGTTTTTCTGGGTATTTTGCCCATCGGGCCAATGGAGATACCTAACTTATCTAACCTACCTAGTATTTTTCTATTAAAATAATAATCAGTGATTCGAAATAACAGCAGCATTTTTTCCGGGTGGACCAAATTAGGTGGAGCACGACCCATAGCATTTTCCGGCGTTTCTAGTCAATCCCTTTTGCACGTGTCGTGGGATGGAGAATCTCTTTTTGCACTCTAGTGTCGTATTTGCAAGAAGTTTGGCAACGTGTCCCAAGTACTTGCACATAAAGTTACTAGCTTCGTGAACTAAGGTACATACATACATAAATCACGTCTTTATCCCTTACGGGGTAAACAGAGCCTAAAGCAACAAGACCCAAAGGCCACGCTTAGCATCATTGTGGGCGTATGGATGGAAAGGGGAATCAAAACAGTGATGGATTGCCAGCCGTATCGCCTATAACATTATTGCTATGCCCATTCCCTCGATGGGCTTGTACCATCAGCGCGGGAAGAGAAGCAACTGGTACATTCTGTTTTTCTTTACTCCCAGACCAGCATGGACGCAAATATGTAAGGTCGGTAATATATGTAGACGCCTGTAGCTTGCTCATTTTTGTACAATGACACTTGACATAGGAGTCCAAGCCATGTGCAGCAAAAGGTGCGACCTGCAAGCTCGTGTATTCCCGGCCTTACGAGTAACAAGATTTTTTAGGTTAGTTTACATACACAAGCCTTTTTGCTTACTGTACTTTTTGCTGACAGTAATCCATCCTACATAATGTGTAATAAACTTCAAGCCAATGCGACCTCCAATTCATAGTGAATTCAGTAACAGCTTGTTATAAAACATAACACGTTTAAATAATCATAAAAGCATTATAGAATATACCAGTGATACAACTCTGTCATAACTGTGAATTGAGTCATGCATCGAATTATAATTTTATCAGATTTTCCTCAAATTTTCCCCCACGTTATCTATTTTAACATCGGCGAGCATAATGAGGGAAGAACTGCCAAGAAACGCGTGTATCTATTAGTTTTTATTTATCTATCATATAAAGTTTATTGTGTGAAGGAACACATGGTTTTTATCGATAAACTTTTGTTAAGTCGTTATCGGTCCCATTGGAAACGTTTCGCGAACGCAGCCTTGAAAGGAAACTGTTCTGTTCAAAACGCAATTTGTTTTAATATTTATATAATAGTGGCGTATTGGCCAACAACTCGATTAGGTTTCTCTATATTTTATACTAGCTGTTGCCCGCAACTTCGTCTGCATAGAATTCGTTTATCGCTATCCCGCAGGAATTACGCAATTTTCCGGGATAAAAAGTAGCCTATATGTTATTCCCGAGTATAATCTATCTATGTTCCAAATTTCATCTAGATCTGTCTAGCCGTTCTGGCGTGAAAGAGTAGCAAACATCCAAACATCCATACTCACAAGCTTTCACATTTATAATATTAGTAGGATTAGTAGGATTTTAAGAAGGAAAATGAGTCTAACAATACGCGAGTTCTGGTAATTAATGAATCATCCGTATTAAATGAACGAAGTAAATATTTTTATTATATGAGGAACAATATGATATGCCTTGTTTACTTAACTACTGTTTCCTACTGTTTTTTTATTGGTCGGCAGCTGTATTTTAGTTTTTTGGGGTTGGCAATACTATTCCCGAAGTTCTGCGGAGATTTTCGAAGTCCGTTTCGTCCTTTCCGCTCACTCTAATAGTCACTAATTTGTAAGAGAGAGACGGAGTGATACGAACTTCGAAAATCCAATTTCAGAGCCCCTCAGACGTTACTTTGCGGAGCTCCGTATTAAATGAACGAAGAACATTTGGGGATTAGCAATCGTGGAAGCAAAACCGATCTTTGAAACCCTTAGGAAGGCTTATACTTTCCAACAGTGGACGTCTTCCAGACAGGGCTTAGAACGGGTGCCGAAAGTACCGGTAAAAAAAAAAAAGACCCCAAGTCCAGCACCCAAAAATACCGGTGCTCATAATACCAGTAATGTATCTCAGTGTTTGTCAATTGTATTTTGTCGTGTTTATTTTGCACAATAAAGAGTTTACACACATACATACATACAATACCGGTTCCTATCAAATACCGGTTTAGTACCGGTCCACGATACCGGTTCCGGAAAATACCGGTATTTCCAGCCCTGCTTCCGGATTATATGATACAAGACTTAAGGGCTTGGCATGACAGGCGTCACAACTATTCGTTTGTCGTTAAACAATAAAGTTGTAGCCAAGTGCCAACGACTGAACTGACGCAGCTATATCAACGTGGCGGCCATTTTTAAATAACGACAGGTCTTAGATTGACTGTTACTACGTGGAATTGAGTTTAATATAAGCTTGAATCTTCTGCAACATACATACACACAAATCACGCTTTTTATTTATCCCTTACGGGGTAGACAGAGCCTAAGGTAAGACCTACAGGCCACGTTTAGCAAGATTGTGGGCATATGGAAAAAAATGGAATCGAAATAGTGATAGGTTGCTAGCTGCATCGCCTATACATGATTCCTATGATTTTCGCCCACTCGATGGGCTTTTACCATCTGCGCGAGAGGAGAAGCAACTTGTACATTCTATGTTTTTCCTTTGCTCCCAGACCAGCATGGAAGTATCTAACTTTACACAGCGTGATAAACCAATATAAATCTCAACTTTGTGCACGCCAGCGAATACAGACATTCAGACATGCAGTCGGGGGTTACCACAACATAACAATTCTTCCCCAAGTAATCCCATTCATCCACCACCACCTACGTGTTCGCGAATTCCTGAAGCAACACCTGGATCGCCTCATGTTTGTTTATTTGTGTTTCATCACTATTTGCACTTTTTGCATCCGTTATGCTACTGTTACGTAAGAGCTTACGGGAACATCAAAGATTCATATGAAATAAATCTTCTTTACGCTAGTTTTGTGGGTGGTAGGATCAGTGGGGTTCGCCAGGATAGGCAGTGCTATGTTGCGTCACCTTTTTTATGGTGTGGGAATTGCAACCTCATGCATCCAACCCAGTACGAGGTTACTGGATGTATTTGGAGCTCTCCCGAGGCGTCAAGTGTTACAACATAGTAGAATACATCCATCCATCCATCCATATTTACAAAATTTTGCGTTTATAATATTAGTAGGATATATTCATAGTTACCTGACACGGAAAATATCAATATTCTGTAACTATTAAGAAGCTCTATTAACAGATGTAACAAAGGAATATGGATCACTAAAATCTTGTGTAAATCATGAATGATTGTCCAGAAATATCACTGAAACTCGGTCAGACGATAATGCGTAACCCCCTTATTCATAAACGCTCTGTATACATCTACGCTCTATAGGCATCTGCTAACTTAGCAATCGTTTGTCCTTATCTGTCACTTTGACATTTACCTTTCACAGATAAGGGCAAACGATTGCTAAGTTAGCAGATGCCTATAGAGCGTTTATGAATAAGGCGGTTAGGCTTAAAGTAGCGCCAATGTACAATGTATTAGTAAACTCTTAGTAGGGTAGAATTAAATAAGAAATGCTTCTATTTTAACTTGCTTTACCTATTTTCGTGAGTTAAATTTTGCAAGTCAATTTTGAGCCACCCTTAGTCGAATTAACTTGAAATTTGGTTATTTCTGTCAGCTGTCGACAGAAAGTAGTCAGCAAAAATTGTCAACAAATTTTTACGAAAATTGAAAATTGCTCATGTTGTTAAAAAGATAAGGATAGAGATGTGATTTATGTGTGTATGTGGGTGAGTCAACTTTTTCTTGCCACTCGTTGCTATGGTGTTGTCCTCGCTCACACTTTAAAACATAAGGTGACAGGTTTCAAATTTGTCAAACATGTATTTTTGCGGTGCATTTAAGCCTCTTCCATAATTGGTCATCTATTAAGCATGATAGTATAATGAGACACAACATTTCTTCTAACAAACTGCATACTACTTTTGTCCCCTTGCTGATGGGACAGAATAACAGCAAGAAATAGTTGATTCACATACGTGTGGAAAAATCTGCAAGGAAGCTACCGCCCAATAATCATTTCAAATGACCTAAATATCGAAAATACTACTATCAGTCGATGTTCTGAGCAGTTTCGAGTGCTCTGACGTGCGAATATTAAACTGACACAGTTTCAGATTCGACAGCTCTGAAATAAACCATGCAGCTCTTAGAAATCGAGACTGCATTGTCTCATTAGCTGTAACTGATGCGACGGACCGCGCCAAAAATCGACCAATCAAAAATCTTTACCGATTTCAGGAAATATTGTGATTGGTGGATTTTTCCCGCCAGTGTCGTGTTGGTTGCAATGCAATATATAGACCGACCGCTTAAATGAGTTCTCGCCTGCGCAGGGGCGCGGGGTGGGACGACAAAGGGGGGCAAAAGAGGTGAGGGTGGCGCACTACCCGCCCGCGTCTCTCTCGGTACCCTTTGTCGTCCTACCCCGCGCCCCTGTGCCGCGCGGGCGAGGACTCATTTAAGTGGACGGTCTATAACCGCTTTAACTATATTTGGGTTGGGAATATAGTTAAGACCTTATTTAAATGAAAAGCTGTTTTGTTAAGTTATGTAATTCCTAAGTCGTATGCGTACATTCCACAGCTTGAAATAAGCCTTCTCTTATACTTAACTAGCTTCTGCCCGCGACTTCGTCTGCGTAGAATTATACATAAAAACCTTCCTCTTGAATCACTCTATCTTTAAAAAAAAACCGCATCAAAATCCGTTGTGTAGTTTTGAAGATGTAAGCATACATAGGGGCATAGGGACAGAGAAAGCAACTTTATTTAATACTATGTAGTGATGATGATGACTAGTGATAAATAATATTTGGTACCAAACATTTTAATTAAATATTACTTCATGATACACATAGTCCATAATCCTACAAATTAATTTTACAAAATATCAGTTCTATTTTGATAAAAATGAACGCAAGCTTTTCTGTTGACGGTACTTTTATTTCATCGGAGTTCTAAAATGTACCAAATTTCAAGTCAATCCGATTTTTCCCAATTCCGTTTTATTGGTCTACAAACTGTCATCAAAATGGTTACACGAGTAAGTACCTTGGTCAACTTTTTACAATACTACAAATAGGTAATGAAACTCAAGTTGGTCTAAGTCACGTCAGATCGCTGTCGAAGCACGAATCCTGGTTTCGGGTGAATTACGTCGGGAAGCCCGCGGGCCTCGGGTCGCGTCGCTCGGAGCCGCCCGCGCACCTGCCCTCTCCGTCACACTTCCAAATTTAAATCCCAAACTCCCCCCACCGACGACGCTAAACATTCTGGAATTATTCCCGCTATCCTATACCAGTGCTCGCCATTCGAATTCGGGTCGCGAACGCGTCGTATCGTTTTTTTAATCAGGCAGACCGACTGCTGCCATGGCCGACGTAGACGTTCAAGTCCAGTACACCACTACCGAGAGGAAGACCAGGAAGGTCAAGAAATCCTCCAAGCGTAGGGAATCGAAGGATGGCGAGGTCACCGTCACGGAAGTGGAACAGACCAACACCACCAACACCAACGACGATGGGTATGTGCGCGGTGGCCACCCCCCTTGACCCCAGTGACACAGTGTGTGCCAAGTGTCGATTAACGTGCTCGACCTTTAGTGACAATACAGCGATGTTTACATACGTAGCTTCACTTTGGCCACCCGCACATACCCGACCTAATTTAAGGTATTTATAGGCATAAATTTGAATGTTAACACTCGATTTTAAGAAACATGATACGTCAAACTATGTTAACCTAAATATCGCACGGATAGCGCGGCTAAATCTAAAGATCACACGAATAGGTCAAAGTCACGGAACCAGACTAACGCAACCTCCAACTAAGTCTATAATCCCTACGCATCTTGACCTAGCATCTCGCCAACTACGTTTCCAAATCGCCGCCAACTTCTATCTATAATCGATTGATCATCCCGTAAACCGCTAAAAAGGATGACAAGTAAATTTCCCCTTTATTCTGGAACTCTTTTGTTTCATGATTCCTCCTCAAGAGTTCTTCTCTTGTTCGCAGCTAATTTTCAGCGGCGAGTATACCAAGGCGATGAACAAGGACTGGCACAGCGGTCACTTCTGCTGCTGGCAGTGCGATGAGTCGCTGACCGGCCAGCGGTATGTGCTCCGCGACGAGCACCCCTACTGCATCAAGTGCTACGAAAGCGTCTTCGCCAACGGCTGCGAGGAGTGCAACAAGACCATCGGCATCGACTCTAAGGTAATCTTTAGACTGATCCTGCAGCGTTTTTTACAGAAGTATGATATTTTCTAAAACGTAGACACTACTGCAAGCTAACGAAATTTATTGAAATTCACTTTACATAGATGATGCCAAAAAAAGGAAATTTTCTTCTTAATTGATCGTAACGTCTAATTAATCACTTAGACAGTGCTATGGAGACTAGGGAACTAGTATCAAAAATGCAGCTTTTAGGAATATAATTGTCTAGTCACTATTTCTTTTTTAATTTGAATGTGTAATTTTATCTCAACTTAATTTACTGTCTCATCTTTCATTTCTATACACAACACACAGATATAAATCACGTATTTATTCCTTACGAGCTAGACAGAGCCTAAGGTAACAAGACCTTATAATGTCCTTTGTAAGTCTGTACTTATATTGTATAGTTCAACGCTGAGATTCACCTGCTTGTTCTTATTTTATCAGGGTAACCAATTCCTTGATCGTTTCTAGTTGCTTACTTCTCTAAAGGCCAATTCAATGTATCTATTAAATAGTTTAATAGCTTCAGAAATAGATTAGCATTGTTAAGACAGGAGCATCTTGGAATTGGCTCGCGGCGCTCTCGTGACAAATGGCGCGATCTTTTGGTGGAATGCAAACAAGCTTAAGAGATAAACTGTCATTGTTTAGTACAATTGCATTAAGGCCCGAAAAAACAAAGCGCAGCTTACTTTTATTTATAGAATATACATCGAATTCAATTGTCAGATGCTTTCAGCATTCCATGTTTACCTTACAATAACAATTAACGAGGCATTTTGTTACTTCGACCTGTTTAATAATGAGTATGAGCAGTATTCCGATCACAACCGCTGGTTTACAGCCAATATTTTCTGAAACTTGCATTTGATAATACCTACTTGATCGATTTCTTCCTCTTCTAGTGTTTCATTAAATAAAACTTCAATGGCAAACAATAAACGATCTATATTTCTAGTTTTTGAATTAAGATTACTTTTAAAAAGTGATAATCGCAAGTCGTTTAACAAGGTTAATTTTTGAAAGTTTGATAGTGTCAAATCGGCGATGAATTTGGTCCTTTTATTCAACTGAATGTTTGCTGTGATTTAAGATTTTTTCCAGGTTATCATTTAGTAAACAAGTATTCACGGCATTCTGTGGATTTAGGTCCAACCAACTTAGCAGCTTTGTATCATTCAAGTGATATGTCAAATTTCGTACTTATTGCACAGTTTTGCAAAACTTTTCTTTTATAATGAACTAAAATCCGGCTGCTGAAATGCTGAATCTGCTCCTTTTGTCACACTTACTTGTGGTAATAATCGATTTTCCTTCTTTTTTTCTTTATCTTTAATATCAGCATCGAGATCTATGATTAAACAAGTATCCCCGTTTCTACGGCATTCAGCATCGTTTGTAGTTCCATCAAGTTAATTTGTCTATTTGTTACGTTACTTCTATAGTCTGTGGAATAGAATAATAATATTTACACTGGAACAGAACCGTTCTGAAAATGAAAGAAGTTATAACACTGCCTTATGACGCAGCTTTTACGGCTGATCAAATTTAGTTGTCTCTGTAGTCTTGCTTTATTTTATTAAATCTTCTATAGTCTATAGTATCCTTCTATAGAATCTTTACGATGACACGTGTAAAGATAACGCCCTTAAACCAAATGAATATTCCATTAGCATTGCAATGCTTGATAAAGAAAACATGACTTCAACTGTAAAAATGTTCAATTGGTTGGTCGTGATTCAATGAGGCTGTTTTGACAAACAAAGCACGCCTGCTGCGTTACAAGCCAATCCTGGATGTGACAAATGTAAACCGAATGCTCAATACTAATGAAAACCCTCATTGCCTTGATCATTTATTTGTATCTTAACATGATCCAGGATAGTTTAGCAAAGTGACAACTATCCCCGGCATTCAGTTGCTTTGTTACGCCCGATCAAATTTAGTTATGTCACTCCAGCCGGTCGAGATTCCGTGCTCTGCACACGGCCCCACGCCCCGTGCCAAGCCGACGTGGGCTTCGCCAAACACTACACATTTATCTCCACTGCCGACGAATGACTTTTCCTGTCTGACAAACAGCTGCACCTTGTCTTTACCCTATCGCGCTCAGATAAATAATAACAGTTCACCTGGTTCTGTAGAGACGGCACTGTCTAGCTTGGGATTTGACGATTTGTAAGCAGATGTACTGGCATTATCAGATACGAAATGTATATGTGATGAATTCTGTCTTATTTACCTAAATGTTGCTTTAGATATATGTAAAATGACGGTACACGCTAGCCAATTTTGATGCAAGTCATTTGTTTGTTATAGAATCCTTTATAATCCTAAAGTACCTGTTCTAGTTAATGGCAAAAGTGTGTCTACGTGTCATACTTATCTATGTAATTGAAGAATTAGGTGAAGTTGTTGGCAATGTCGAGAATGAAACATAAGAAGTACGTAAGCAAAGCTCGTATGGCATTGAAGCAGCATCCGAAACAGCAACAGCTGGGAATACCGCAGCAACAAAAGCAATAGGTTTACGAACAGCAAAATAAATCAACGGCAATGTTATTAGATTATTTTGCAGCGTTTTGACTCGAACAAAGCGGGCGTTGCGAACAAACGGGTGTAGCCGCTATTTCCGAGCTGGATACCGGCGACCTTGAGCCATCGTCGGATCCGTCAGTAATACTTTTGAGATACATTCGGGATACGCTAAGTATTTCGTAATCGGTAAAAATAAACTTTCATATTTTATTGACATTACGACACGAGTTATAAACGCGCGTCGACTCCGGTCAGGAATAGAACTGGAATGGGGGGCGCTGTATTTTGAAATCCGAACACCGGAGCATTCGTCAACAGCGTCGCGAGATTTATACGAATTCTTCTGGCGTGCTTTTGCGGAGCGTCGTTAAATATGAAATACAGGGCTGGTATTTTCGCTGATGTAACATTAAGCTCGTTATTTGGTCAGTGAACCTTGATTATTGATGTAAGTAATAGAATTTGTTGCTTTGAACGTTTGTCTTAAAACGTGGATGAATCACGGGCTCGAAATAGCCGTAGTTATGACGTCTACAAGTCGATGCTCGACTTGATTTGCGTCTGATTCATTACATACAACACAAATCACGTCTTTATCTCTTACGGGGTAGACAGAGCGTAAGGTAACAAGACCTTAAGGCCACGTTTAGTAAGATTGTGGGCGTATAGGTGAAAACTAGAATCAATATAGTGATGGGTCGCTAGCCGCGTCGCCTATAACATGATTCCTATGATTTTCGCCCATGGGCTTTTACCATCTGCGCGGATAGAGAAGCTACTGGTATATTCTATGTTTTTCTTTGCTCCCAGACCAGCATGAAAGCAGCATGATATATTTTCGTTGTGCAAAATCATATTGGAGAGCTTGTTTTAAAGCATTAGGTACTTGTTGGGG
Organism: Pandemis cinnamomeana; assembly: GCA_932294345.1. Taxonomy (NCBI): domain Eukaryota; kingdom Metazoa; phylum Arthropoda; class Insecta; order Lepidoptera; family Tortricidae; genus Pandemis; species Pandemis cinnamomeana. The sequence goes on along the minus strand of OW028706.1, from coordinate 14,040,964 downwards.
TAACAGAATTTTTAGTAATCATAGAGGGAGAAAAGACGACGGTGAACGAATTGCAACGCACCGTAGGTCTATATTGTTAACGTCGATCTAAGGCCAAATTGGTCATCCTCTAAATTTATGCATTGCATTTAAAAATCGGGTCGCTCGAACAAAAAAATTGCGATACGTTAAGTAGACGTGTGCATAAATCTAGAAAATTAAGTTACAGATTTTTGGCATTCAGGGTAGGTAGTAGTTTTTCTTGGAGCATTCTGTAATCCAACCCTTAGCCGTAATGAAAAGATACATACTTATAACTGAAGAATACGATTATTTTTATTGTAATGATGTTCAACAAACAAGGTTGACTCTGAATAATAGACGAAAGATTTACGAAACTGGTGCCAATTTACATGTAGGTAGACACAGCTTACGGCTATAATTGAATCATTGCCTATCAAAACAAATGAATTCATTTAGCTCCGGATTCATGATTTAGGAGCTCTAAAAATTAATTGCTACAAGGCATCCCAAATAGAGTTCGCAGAACGATCAAATGTTTGTTATTACCGCCTACAATTTCAGTATTTGGTTAATTTTTTGTGTCTTTCGCTAATTTTTATGCCATTCCGTTCGTTTAGAGATTCTTTGTATGTTTAATTATACCTTGTCAGTCAATGAGTGACGTTTTCCGTGGGTGATCAAGAATATTTCGCAGAATAATAATTATGTTTTTCCTTATACATGCAGATGTTCTCACTAAAATGTTCGTTTGCGAATTACGATAAACTTCGAAACGCTGCTCCTGAACTTTCGTCTCTTCCCAACGCAAATATAATCCTAACTCTTCTAACAATTTCAAGCCTGGTTTCGATCTTGCGACAAGCATTATAAATGATTCTCGTGGATTTAGATTGATGCTGCAGTTTCTACTTCTCAATTTCGTCGGACATTTACATGGATGATTTTGTGACTCATTAAATTGAAAACATCACAAAAAAAAGATATATTATCCTCGTACACTGATAGATAGCGTACACGACTATACCATTAGCCAATTTCCATACCATGGTGGTTATCGTAATTTATTCTGCAAAAAATATTTGTAGTATAAGTAAATTTTAATCATTAACATCATCTTTATTATTGTACTCGTGATCATCGTGACATTATTTACGTGTTGATGATGTCGCTAACTGAGTAGCGTAAATAAAATAAAAATCAACCAAGTGCTAGTCAAACCACGCTTTATGAATTGCTCCTTGTTCGAAATCTTCGTCTTCAAAATTGATCATGCCGACGTTGGTTTGTGTAAAAAGAACAGTTTTTGGCAATTTCTCCGAAACCATAAAACTTAGCCTTAGACTTGCATTGTTCTATTTATTTTGATACCACGTTTTAAAAGTTTGAAGGGTGGATTGAGTTCACTTTATTTCTTCGTTAGGTTTTTTGTTCTTACCTTACTCTGATGCATCCTTTTCTTTCTCTCCAGGACCTGTCGTACAAGGACAAGCACTGGCACGAGGCCTGCTTCCTCTGCGCCAAGTGCCGCGTCTCGCTCGTGGACAAGCAGTTCGGCTCCAAGCTCGACAAGATCTACTGCGGAAACTGCTATGACGCTCAGTTTGCCAGCCGGTGCGATGGCTGCGGCGAGGTGTTCCGTGCTGGTGAGTACCTACTGCTTACCCTCTATCAGTAGGACCCGGATCCTAATAGTTCCAAAAATGGTCTCGCGAACATTTTGAGATTTTCCAGCTGAAGTTTTGGTTGTGAAGAAGAGTGTAAGCCCTAAAGTAGATCCCTGAGGTATATTGGTTATACATGGAAAATAGCTTGTAAATCTATAATCGTGCGTAAACCTATTATAGTAGGAATAAATGAAATTTTAAGAAGACCATTTCTTAGTTTCACAGTGTATAGTTAATTATGTAAAGTGATTGATATAAGAAAGTTAATCGAGGCTCGAAGCGCTCGACACGTTATTTTCAATGTGTCCTCTAAACAAATGGTTTCGTGGAACGATGATTGCGGCTGCTGAGAGAACAGTCCCAAAATATACGTACGCGTTAGGTGTAAATTATAACTAGGAAAAGTGTAAGTTCATCCATATAAGACAGTGCTAGGAAAAATGAAACTTCGTACATCCGCGTCAAGATCGCGTACCGATACACCATATAAGGCCTGCCAGTAACGGCTACTCAACAAGGCCCTAAGGCCGGCCATTCAGAGAACTAGCCAATGCCAATGCCACAGCCTCGACCGTTTTACTTTTAAAACCCTCTTTACGGCAAGCTGTATGCAGTACGATTTTGATTGAATTTTTGTGACTCATATTTTGTTAAAGTTGATTTGTGTCATGGTTGCTGCGTTATTCGGAGATGCATATTTGGATCAGTTAAAAAAAATGTAGATAGTTCTTTGTGTTTCCATTGTGGCATGAGGGTGGCTAGTGATCTTAATTCCACAATTTAGACCTATCTCAAAATAAAATTTATTGTTTTTACAATTCTTGCTTATTTGGAAATAATCAAATACTTACATACACACATACATACACTCACTCGTTCACTCGTTTGTTCACTCGTCCATCCCTAATATAATACTCCTTTCATCCACTCAAAGGTTGACTGGAAGAGATCCCTTAAAGGGATAAGACCGTCTTTGTGCATGTATCTCAGTGTTTGTCAATTGTATTTTGTCTTATTTATTTTGCACAATAAAGAGTTTACATACATACAATACATACATACATAAATCTCGTCTTTATGGTAACAAGACCTAAAGGCCACGTTTAGCATGATTACAGGCGTATAGGTGGAAAGGGGAATCAAAATAGTTATGGGGCTAGCATCGCCTATAGCATGATTCCTAAGATTTGTGCCCATTCCCTCGATGAGCTTTTACCACTTGCGCGGGATGAGAAGCAACTGGTACATTCTATGTTTTTTCTTTACTCCCAGGCCAGCATGGAAGAAATAATCAAAGTCGGTACCAAAATACCTATTCTACTACCCATATTCCAACAGTACTAAACCCAAATTTAATTAAACAAACTACCTAGCAATAGCAACCGCATATGCTAATTGAAACACACCTCGACGTAACACCAAAACAATCTATTTGCAAAACAATTTGCGAAACCAGACGAGCTCAGTCGAAAACGATCGCGATCGCAAACGCAATCGTAATCGTAAATCGCGAGCGGAACGACCAATGAGCCAAGAGCAATGACCAAATGAGGCGACACTTTGAAGCTATTATTCGTTTACATGGCTTCTATTCTCTAATTGGAAATAGATACTGATGGAAATGGAATTGTTTTTCTGACATGACAAGTACTAGCTGTTGCCCGCGACATCGCCCCCGTTCTAGTCCTTTTCTTTTTTCAAAAAAAATTATACTACTTCCTGACAATAAAGAACACAACAGTGCCACGCTGGTCTGGGAGTAAAGAAAAAGAATGTACCAGTTGCTTCTCTTCCCGCACCAAAGCACATCGAGGGAACGGGCGAAAATCTTAAGTCTTTAGGTGATGCGGCCAGCACATCACTATTTTGATACCCCTTTCCACCTACACGCCCACAACCATGCTAAACGTGGCCTTTAGCTCTTGTTACTTGTCTAGGTCTACCCCGTAAGGGACAAAGACCTGATATGTATGTACAAAGAAAGAATTATCTTGGATGCAATAGTTCGGAAGTTATTCGCGCACATTTTGGCGATTTTTTTGTTTATTTTTTTATCGGTGTTGCTAGATAGGATTTTGCTTCGGACGCATTAGTGTCTTTGCTATGGTCTCGTATGGTATAAGGGTTTGTAGATGTTTTCTACACTTATAAATAACAATGATAAGACTCGAGTTGACGTGAGATCATAAATCCATCAATCAACGAAACCAATTGGAGTTTTTATCGGCCACATTAGCTCCGACACTCGTTTTTTGCAACAAAACAAATCTGATTACAAAGCTCCATTAATCTAACACTAATCTAATGTTGCAGCTGTTGATGTCGCTAGCAAGAAGCTTAAACACGAAGTTACCATGTGTTTACTTTTGGCATCAGCACTGATTCATTTTCGACACATCTAAACCACATAACAATCATTTATCGAAAAATCTCTTCTCGATTTTCATTCTTATGGTTAACTTGTCAAAATAGAACATTGAGATGCTAGTGCGGAAAGTTTAGCAGTGAAAATTAAAGGCGTTACTTTAGCTTTCATGTTTCATAAGACAATGGCTTTTGCTATTCAGCTAACTAAACGAAAGTTTGTTTTTTCAAATACATTTTTTATATAAAAGTAACAATTAACACTTTACTATTATTACCTTAGTATTATGGTCGATTATTTGTGTATAGAAATATTTAAATTTAACACAAAAACTACTGTTGCCTTTAGAACCTTAAAAGCCATGCTTGCAGTTGGAAAAACGCCTCCACTTTGACAGGCGTTTCGGCAGCTATTCCCACGCTATTCCGTTCCATTCAGACACCTTAATAAGAACTGTTTTTAGGAATTCAATACTTAAAAAATAATGATGTAGAAAATCTCAATATTTGGATATTTTTACATTAATACTTTTATTATGTTTTATCATTCGGAAGTGTTCCGAATTAATTAAAAAAATCGTAAAAAAAATTTTTTCGTTGGATGACGGTGCTCTGCAGCTAAGTAGCATCAACAAATTTTATTTGGTAACGTATTAATCGTCTGTGGTTCAGATGATGTCACTTGTTCGAGTTCAGCTGGCGGCCATGTTGAATCACATCTCCGTTGACCTCGCGCGGCTTCTTTTATCCAGTTAATTGAAAATCAGTAGCGATCATTTATATTGAATTACAAACAAGTAACTCCACATCACGTTTGGATTGTGACACTTTAAAAATAAAACACACACACACACACACACACACACACACACACACACACACACACACACACACACACACACACACACACACACACACACACACACACACACACACACACACACACATACACACAAATCACGTCTTTATCCCTTTCGGGGTAGACAGAGCCTAAGTTAACAGGTACCTACAGGCCACATTTAGCAAGATTGAGGGCGTATAGGTGGAAAATGGAATCAAAATAGTGATGGGTTGCTAGTCGCATCGCCTATGACATGATTCCTATGATTTCACGCTGCTCATAAAACCACGTTCACGTTGTTCATAAAACCAGATTCTAGGGTTTTTCTCAATATTAGGTGAGGATCTCTGTTGAAAGGAAGAAAAGAAAAAAAACTAAGAATATTACAGTGCCAAAATTACCACCGCCTAACAATAAGCAACTTAACTGGCAATCATTAACCACAATCTAGAAATTATGGAGAAACAAAAGGACACCACCAAGTAGGATCCCACTCAGCTGTGTTGCTACACATAAATGCGCTACGCTGATTTTATGTGTAGCTCAAATTTGAGCCAGGCGAAAACAGAAGAAGGGGTGAAGATCAATTTAGTTAAAATTTTAAAACGGAAGAAACTGTTAAAGTTATATACCGCATCGTTGGTAATGATAACAATTGCACTCAAGTGATTCAAGTAATCTAAAATACTAAGAAAGAAGGCATGTATTCCTTTTTGCAAGACACACAAATATAAGAAAATATACACAATTTTTTAGAAAAAATAACAGTCATGAGAAATAGATCATCAGTGTGTGTCTTCCCAAAAGTGAATTGGTCGCTGGCTCAGTATTATGCTGAGGTGTTGTGTTAGACACCTGCAGCACTAATTTTCAGTCAGAACCGTCTGTGACTCACGAAACGATACTAAACCGATTCAGTGACAAATCAACTATACCTATAGTTCGTGGTAGTCGAATATTTCCCCAATTCTTTGCAAATGCAGCTTAGAATTATAACGAAGGGCAATAGAAGTTTCTTGTATGTATAATTATGACATTCAGTACCATAAACCAACCAAATAGCAATGCACCGCCCATCAGATTGAAAAACGTACGCATGCTACCGTCCACTTTAGAACTCTTGAAAATCCTCTTTCTCGAGATGTCTGTCTCAAAACATCGGAATTTCCTCAATCTCCACCGTACACTCCCATCTTAGAAAACCATAGATTAAAATACGTCATGGTTTTTGTAAACCGTGTGTCCAATGTCTTCAAAGCCTCCCACGCCGATGATCAAACCTCGCGGAAGCATAGCTGACTCATATAATTACTTCGATTATTGTAATTTTAACGCCAAAGTTTAAGGAGAACGCGCCGTTCGGCTGCAACGGTTGTAGGTGACCGTTATAAGGATGATTGGGAAATAAATAGCTTAGAATACGAGGCCGTTTGCAGCTTAGCTGGCTGGATAGAAAGGTGGTGAGAAAAAAAAATACGGTCAGTGGCCAGTGTGCCCAGTGCTTGTGTCAAGTCCCGTTTGCTCATACCATAGATAATTGAATATAGTTAGACGAAACCTTAATGATCTGTCACCATCCAAAACGTCATTTGCTTATCTGTGCATTTTGTTCTTCTGCCACTTTCCGCGGGAGGATAAGGATGCATATATAGCACAGGTTGACACATCTGTGCATCAAATATAATTTAGTCCACCATTCTTAATTATCTAATTATGTAACTCAAAACAAGACTATGTGTAGACATTTTTGAAGGGAAATGTATATTAGGTACTCTACAGATAGATATTACAGAACTCTACTGTACTACGTTGATCCCAAACTAGATATTTCACGAACATGAGTAGGCTGAGCTGAGTTAATTTTAAATGGACACCATCTCATGTCAGTTTGCTTAGTGTAAGTTTTCGGTCACAAAATACATCTCGAACCCGTTTGCGTTAAAATGTCAAATACTATGAGAACAGATTGTTGCCGTTTCGATCCGCAAGTGGCGCTGCCAATTATTCCATAGTACCTAATTGAGATGTTTACGTGAACGCGTTGGAGACGTTTTTATGTGCGAAAACTTTACACTAAAGGCTCAGAAGTGCTTTACTGAACATACAGTAAATAGTACAAGTGTCTGTCTGTCCTTAAGTCTGGCTAACTGTCTAAATTAAACATACACAATACAAAACGTCATCGTAAACATGTCACTGTTTATGTCCATTACGATTTGTCAAAGTGTCACCTGTGCCGCGTTGACTCACTACGTGGGCGCAAAGGTTGTATAATCTCGTATAATCTTCCATAATACCCATAATTTACTATTAATAATATGCCGGATGCCGATCGGCCTTGAGATTGGGTCCTAATACGAACTGTGATATCCTAGAAGTAGGTTAGGAGTTACTTGTTGTAAATTACTAAAGTTTCTCTCTCATTAGATAGAGATCGGAAGTTGGAATTAGTTGTTTAAGTTTTGTCGTAGAGATGTATTAGTTAGATAGGCTATTGAGGTTGGGTCGATATGTTGAATTTTAAATGGTTTTCGCTAACGGATGTAATTTATTATAAATATTTTTGTGAGTGTTTTTTGATGCGGCAACGAGAAAAAATGTGCGAGAAGTTAAGAATTGGTTGGCTGGTTAGCTACTCTGCACTTTAGGCAAAGTTACGACCCGTCGAAAAAAAACTTTAGCTCTATGCCCAATATTAGTACCCATTGCCCACATGCAGAAAAAGTTAAAAAGCGATTGTATACTCGGTGTAGCAGTGTCAAAATGTATGGAATTGTTAAGCTTAATCCAGACTTTAAAAAAATCTAGATGTTTTTTCTTGCAAGTCGGCCTGAGTCTGTATAGAACCCAGATGTATTAATTTCATGTCAAAATTTCGCGTCCACTAGCGCATAAAATCTAAATGTCACTTAAGAAAATTAAATATACCGCAATACGTTATCATGGAAAAACACCATTCGCTAAAGTAAACTATAAATCATATTGTACGCTCTTCCCCTCATTTCCATACAAAAACAAAACGATGCCCACTCAAAAACAAACGCGTGGGCAAGCCAGTGATTTTACCAATGCGTAAAATCCTTAAAACACAACTGGTCCCTGACTACATTGACCGTAGAGTCTACAATGGAACTGTTTTTGTTTTACCAACAGCAAAACAGTACAAACTTATCGAAACCATCCGAAGTGACGCTACTGTCTATCAATAAACGTCAAGTTCTATGTAAATAAATTAGTTCCACGTTTGGCCGTCGGCAAAAAAAAGTTTGTACAATGTCATCTATGCCAGGGACCACGTGTCTTGTTTTAAACAATTTAAATTATTCATTATGTCTGAGATTAAATCGGTAATGATGAATGGATCATCCTCGTGTAATAATAGCGCTAATATTGTCACATTAATATTCATGATTTCTGTTCCCAATGGCCCATGGTTTGATGGCGTGGTTAGAACTCAAATAAATATAAGTAAATCGCAGGTTACAAAAAACTAAAAGCTAAAAGCTACCTTAAAATTAGTCCAGCATACCTTAGCAGGCTTACATTATATGCAATTTTTAGGAATAAAAATATTCAGGACTCAGGAGTACAGTAGGCTTGTTACCTAACTCGCTCGCGATCGCCATCGTGTAGTATACCTATGTATGCTCTACCCCGTACCTAAGAGATAGACATGATTAATTTATAACAATCTATGATCTCTATCAGCACAGATAAAATATGTTTTTACTAAAATCGTGTGCAGCTAGCTTTAGCCAATAAAGGTGCGACGACACTGACCCGCATCTCAAGTGCATCGGCGCCATTAATTCAGCCCATCAGTCTAAGCACCGATGTAACGACACGTTTTAAGATAAGGTTATAGGTTTTTGACAAATAGCTTTCGTATCAAGCAGTTTATCTTAATGTTGATCATAGCAAATCGTATGGCATGAAATAATATGTATTTTTATTTATTACGAATCAGAGAGTCACAAGCAAAAATAGAAACGCCATAATTTTAGCTAATTAGGTAGGTATAACATGTTTTGTTCATGTGTTTTTTTTTCATATAAAGTCACGATTTTTTACTGATTTTTTCTTATTAAGGAATAGAAAGTCTAGGAAGTTTTATGACTACTACGCCTTTGTCTTTTTTTATTATTAAAACTTAACAAAATTATTGCCAACACGCTTAGCTATTTCAATGTTTCGTTTTCTATTCAAGCTTGTTATTTTCTGACACCTTATATTCCAAAACATTAGCTTAAAGGATACCATAAAATAAACATAATTTAAAAATAAACGCAGCGTGAGTTAAGGCGCGCCCCAAACGATGTCATTACCTACGTTACGATCATCGTTTTTAAAATAAAGCATTGACAATTCGTCATTCAGCCTAGTCACAACCGACGCTACATTTATTTGTTTTATTTACATTTATACTAGTATAGAACCCATGGTGATAAATACACCCTTATACCTATATCTGTTTAAATCTAAAAAAACTGAAAACTGTTTTTATCAATAAGCCATATGAAAAACACGTTGCTGTATTTTAGTTCTCTTTTAACCATAAATGACGAAGGAATGGTTTGGAACGTGATTAGAATGCGTAGTGCACAAACCGTTATCAGCTGGTTATCGGCTGAACGTGTTCAACTCCCTTGCCTTTTCAGAAAAATAATGCACCATGACTTATGGAGTAGGTATTGTAAAATAAAAACTAATATGTTATATGGCAAAGGACCAAAGTATTCAAAAATAAAAAATATAGAAGTTTGAAGTCAATTGAGAATTATGTACATAATTATAAAAACAAATCAAATGATAAATAAGTCAAATGATTAATAGGTATTAAAGTGAAATGTCAAATACATTCAAGTTAATAGTAGTGTCTATTGAACGCGCCTGAAAAAAATACTTTCGTCTGGAAAACAAAAACACACCTAACATGAAGGAATATTCTATTTGATAAAGTCTGTTCTTAGATTGTTTCAGCTATAGCTAAGGTAAAAAGAGAAACTTACACTTAGTTACTAATGTTTTAAATTCCCGATATTCACTTGTAATCATCCCCAGGACGAATATTTATCTCAAGTGGTACATACTTAATGACTACCCTTAATACGTAAATTAAATCGAAGTATCATTTTTTGATACGTGCGAATCCTTTTTTTCACGTCAAAAAGTGGCAGTTAGCTTTCTTCCACGTAGGGTAGGACTGATAATCATTCAGCCTCTGTCCCGACATTAAGCATGATTGGAAATGAATTGTTTCCTCATTAAAACGTCTATAAAGACGTACCAGAGTGTTATCGCCTCGATCTGCAGCCTACATCGTGCCTACGCCTCCCTCCGACGAGCATTCAGTACCGCACCGACAGCCGCAAAGCCTGCACGCGCGTATAAAACAACTGGCTGGTGATTTAAAAAAAAACAAACGTCACTTATTCCCGCGCTTTTTAAAAACAAAACTTTTGACAGTTCGTACAAAATGTCGGCTGATGTGTTGAGTGAAGATCTTAAATCCCGGCTGCATTTGACGACGAAAACTGTAGGCCAGGATAGGATAAGAAGGGCAAGGGAGAATAATGAGGATGTCGCCATATTGTCCATGTTTTTGCCGAATGCAACAGCTGAGAGAGAGAACAAGAAGTTCTGTTGTGCGTTGAGAGAGCAGTGCATGCTTGGAGACCCGAGGAAAACAATTGCAGGTGTTGTTTTAGCTCTAAGTTTGATAATAAGTTGGACAATGAGATTTGTGATGGCGAAAGCAAGTTTGTGGTTGTATGTTTTGTAAACTTAAGCGCATCTACTATGGAACACAATCGGCGGGAAAAAATATTTAACAATGTTCCAATTCAAACACGTTATTTTAAGTGCTAATGATTTATTTAGATAATTATTTTAACTAGCCCTTAAAAAACATCGGCATCGTAATTTGAAGTAGGTAGGTACTTAGGACTTAATTTAAATTGATTACTTAATTAATCAAAAGCTGAAAACTGAACGCAAATATTTGCCGGTTACTGAGCAAGGTATAAATGCTTCAAAATGTCGAGGTTCAGTTTAAAACGCGATCTTTCATATTATCTATAGTAGTTAAAGTAGTTACCCACAACTAAACTCACATCAAGTTACGTCAACTTTAAATACGCAAAAAATAAAAACAACTGAACATGACTGATTACCCACGCTTGCAAAAACTTCGGCCATGTAAATGCACCGACATTAATAACGACCGCACACGTCATTCGTTCAAAATAAATATTTATTCATCCATTCGTTGTTCGCTCTTCATTCCTTTTCTGAATTTCGAACGATATTTTCCAGACAGTATTGTTTTTTGTTTCTAAATTAAACTGGTTTTTAAATTTGAATTAAGTATTAACTTTCACTGTTGAAATGGGTCTAAAAGTAGTCGAATCGTTTGACAAAACGTTTATATTGTAGAAAGTTTCCTTAGTTTTATGGCTTTGGAGCTTTTTAATGACTCAAATGTTGAAAAGCGAACTTCTGATAGGTTTGTTTACAATGCAACCCAGTGACTTACGATCCCTGTGTTAGTCTTATCTTAATTTATAGGTATTAGAAGATAGCATGCTCATTTACTACAAAATGTATATTCTGTGTTTAAATGAAAATATGTACTAGTTTTCATAAAACATCCTTTTAAGAAACTGTATGGAGCTGAAACATACTTTTTTTGTATAAACTTCCATAGACAATCTTCGTTGCAAAAAGAGAATCGTTCAGGATAAAGTCACAAATGAATAAAGATTTGAATTTCGAACCCCATACTGGCAGGCGACAAGCACAAGCGAAGCGACGAGTAAATTTACATTAGTCACTCGTTAATTTTAAGCCGTACCATTAATTCATTCACTCGTAATTGAATGAGCGTCTATCTTTTCATTCAATTAATCTTGTCATTCAACTAAGGCCGTGTTTAATTCAATCATTAGTATAACAAACACGTATGCTTGTTTTACTGAACAAATGTTTTTAGACAATGCGACTGGATATTTGAATAACTTGATTAAAAGGTAACAATTTGATGTCATCTATAAATTAAGAGCTTGAAATCAGGACCTTCTAGTCGAACAAAGTATTTCTTATCTATCTGAATGCCGCATTTACCATACCTAATTAAATAGCCCTTTTTAACCGACTTCAAAAAAAGGAGGAGGTTCTCAATTCGTCTCTATTTTTTTTTACTCAAAGGAACCGAAAGTTTGAACCGTATATGCATACCAAATTTGCAAAAAGAGACTCTCAGATCGTATATCTATCTCTTGCTTTCCGCTCGTCAAGAAAATTGACAGTTTTTAGTTTTAACGTTATAAAATTTCAATGGAAAACCGACTTGCGAAAAGTCATGAAAAAAAAATTGATATTTTTTTCAAAGACGCTGACATCATCCAGCCAACTCAAATTAAGTCTTACTCCCACACGTCAAAACTCAATTCTAAACAGCATTGTCCTCTATTTGTTTTTCGAACTGGCCAGTAATTACATGTCAATAGGAAAAGCAAATAACGCTAGCGCCAACCGCAAACACAATTAAACGCCGTTCCAAATTAGCCTTTGTGTCAACTGGCATACAGTTTACGGTTACGGGTGTGAATTCAGTGGAAGATTCGAAATGGTTTTACGTAATTTACACTAAAATGTTTATAAATACGAAACTAACATAGACGTGTTATATTTGTGGCCTTAACCTAGTTGATTTTTGGAACGGATTTCTTGAATGCTAAATTGTAAAAATACCTGTGAAGAACGGAATTTATTTACTATTACCTCGTATTTTATTACTATTATTTTTTTTAGTTTCCTTTAATTATATTTTTCAACCGTCCAAAGACAATTAACCCAAACTTTAAAAAAGTAGTTACCAACTTCTAGGTATAAATAAAACAGAAACTTTTGGGTCCAATGGGTTTATTCCTGTTGGATCCCTCATAAGTGATCCTCTTTTACTCAATATTAGGAAAAAGGAACTACAAGGGACCCGACCGAAGTAAGAGCTATGTAACGCTAGGTATAGGCCAAATTGGTAGGTATGTATCCCCCCAATCAGCTTTCAGCCGAGACTGCAATGATTGTAATCTAGTTTGTCAATTCCTCTTGCATATACATAGCCTAACAATCTGATCATAGAGTACAAACTAAATTAGCCTGCGACTGGCTTTGCAACTGCCTCAATAAAAGAACTTTTATATGGCAACAAGTCCGATTCATGTCGAGCAGACACAAATTTGATACGTGAGTGATCCGTTTTTTTCTCGATGTTTGAATTGTAGTTTTATGTTGAAAGCAACTTAAGGTCCGTTTATCTATTACGAGTTCGCTTATTGCTATCCTGCGGGAATTATGCTAATTTCCGGGATAAAAACTCCTATGTCCTTCCCCGGGACTGAAGCTATATCTGCACCAAATTTCATTAAAATCGGTTCATTGGTTTAAGCGTGATAGCGTAACAGACAGACGCGAGATACTTTCGCATTTATAATATTAGTAGGGGAGTGGGGGATTCTTGTTGCGGTGTTAATACGTTTAGACCTTTTAGACAAACATCCGCACGCCTACTCGAAAGCAAACCCACGCTTTTTATTAAGATTCTTAACCAAAGTTCTTTTCATAGATTAGATAATAGTGCCCTTTCAGAGTCCAAATTGAGCCAAACTTTTTAGGCAACGCTATTGATCCGTAGTATCCGAACGCATAAAACGCTAGTCGTAAAGATCTGAGGGACTTTTAATAGATTTAATGACCATACTGGCCAGACAACCAGACACGCATGGGCTGACGGTAACCATAAATATAATTAATACACTTACATGGTATTCTATGTTGAAGCACAAAAACATATATGGTACAGCTGTTGCTTTGTTTCCCGCAGGAACTTAGTGTTTTCACAGGACGAAAAGTATACATACATACATATATCACGTCTTTATCCCTTACGGAGTAGACAGAGCCTAAGGTAAGAAAAGCTTAAGGCCACGTTAGCATGATTAAGGGCGTATAGCTGGAAAGGGAAATCAAAATAGTGATGGGTTGCTAGCCGCATCGCCTGTATGGTTCCTATGATTTTCGCCCGTTTGCTCGATGGGCTTTTACCATCTGCGCGGGAAGAGAAGCAACTGGTAAATTCTATGTTTTTGCTTTACAAAAAGTATAATTGTTGGAATGAATGGACTAGATCCACATTATAACAAATTGAAAATATATGTATAGGAGTGTGACCAGTAGATACAGTGTTCTAATTTTCACTGTCGTTTAGAAATTTAATAAAAAAAACCGTAAAAGTTAACTAAAGAAATCAAGATTAAAAATTCTTGATTCATTAGTACCTATTATTTGAAAAACAGCGCCTTCTCTCGTCCCTGGTGAGCAGTAGATGTTCCACGGGAGTTTGTAATTGTGTCGAACAGACACATCATTCAAACAGATGACGCTTGGCGACACAAAATTCGCATAGCAACAAGGTCACGTTTCAGCTAGTAACATATAAAAATTCGAAGGCTTTCCCACCAGCTGCTGGTTCGATCCCGGCCATAGCTTTACTTTCGGATTTTTCTGTTCTAATTTTCAGTATCGTCTACAATTTTTTTTCAGTAATGTTAAACAGTTCAATTCTAATCATAAAGTTGTTGTCGCGTTCAGAAATGCAACTAAAAACAAAATGTCACCATAAATACAGACGTGTCTAACAGCTCGGAAGTGCTTACAAATCCGTATAATATCCGTTTAAGTGTTGGCTGGTGGCGCCTTGTGCCGCTACATTACCTTTGCCTTTTAAAAAAATATGGCGCGTTTCAGTGTTTTCTTATATCAAACGTTCGTTAGTATTTATAAAAGTTGACTATATTAGAAAGTACTTTCCAATTAAGGTATAAATATGGTTATCTTTCACTGGTATCGAATCGGAGTGTTCCTTGTTGTTGCATTATTGGTGTTGCCATGTACGAGCATTAATTTGCACTGTAAATACTTTAACTTGTCATAAAAAATCTGTTTTCGATATTCCGTAATCCGTTTAACACCGATTGCCTTCAACTCTGCCCTTAGGTATTATTTAATTTTATGAGGTTATAAATACAAACAAATTGACGGTCATTACTTTCAAAAATAAATACGGTCGTTCTGCCGTAATAAGGCATTAACATGGCTTTTATAGTATGTTAATTAAGTACGTAATATTCAATAAATGGTCGCAAGAGTTAATTGCACAAGTGGCCATCGCTACAACTCGATTGACGCAAATTCACGGGCTTCATTCATGTTGATTAATTATACAAGTATGACAGATTAATGATTCATGAGAGAGATATAGTTCGATCTAGAACCTTTAGCTTATTAACATAAGTATCTCGAAAGTAAAACACGTTACTGGTTATAAACACCGTTAGTTATTTGGAAACAACATCGGAAGCAATATTATTCTGATGGTAATGAACGTATCTATTCATTTTACATCCAGGAGGGCACGGCGCACTTGCTACTTCCGCTTGTTTCAAGTTGAACGGAAGACGTCCCTTTAGAAAAAAAAAACTTTTATTTTTTAAACATCTCTGCTTCAAAATAATACTGGCAGGTTGCTATCACTCATAGGTTAAGAAAAACGTGAAGGTTGTTGACAATACGGGTGAACAGATGGCGAGCGGCTCGCCTTGGCCTTCGACGGCCATATCACGACAATAACCTCCCTAGCAACCCTTGGACAAGGAAACTTATGCATTCATACAAACGTGCGTTCTTACGTTTTAGTTGCCACACAGTTTTTGCAAATTTCACCGCCACTTTAGAAGACACTTTAACTTTAGATATTTAGGGTTTATATGCTATAGTAAAATGTTAAAAAAAGTATTGCATACCACATCATATTTGTCAAATCCAAAACAATCAAACAACAAGTAATTGAAAAATATATGAAACTCTCTTGTTCACGCGTATAGTAAACTTAATCGTGACCAAACAAATCCTATTGTTATGAAAACAATGCATTGCCAATTCTTATCTAATTCGCGACACGTGGCCGCAGGTGGAAAGGAATGGAACGTGCCGCGATAAAATTTTCATATTGGCGCGGAATGAACGCATTCCAATTTTGAATTATTCATACGCGCTTGTCCTTGGTTCTTTTGTTTTTATGGTAAAATTACAATTGATTATAAGGTATAGATAGGCAATCCGTATAAACAGCCAGTGCTTGTAATAATGTAAACGGGTATAACTTAAAAAATGGCAAATTAGAAGTTCGATATTTAAAATAGAATGAAAAGAATCTCGACTAACTTTATAAAAAAAGCTTCAGAGCCACTCAGACGTTTTTCGTAATTTAGTTAGTTAATGGCCAGTAACAAAGTCAGAAGTTCGTTCGGAAAATCGAGTAGAACATCGCGTGGGAATTTTTCATTCGAAATTCAATCATACTTTTACTACAACCGTTCTGAAAGCAACTATTTATGTACCTACAAATTACTTTCAGCAGCGGTACAGTTTTGTTTATTGCGTGATTTTCTTTGAACATTTCCATTAGCGATCATATCATTACGCGTTTTTTTTTTTTTTTTTTTATATGAATAGGAAGGCAAACGAGCAAGCGGGTCACCTGATGGTAAGTGATCACCACTGCCCATAGACACCCGCAACCCCGAAGGGATTGCAGATGCGTTGCCAACCTAGAGGACTAAGATGAAATGCCTCTTGTGCCCGTAATTTCCCCGGCTGTCTTACTCTCCACACCGGAACACAGCAGTGCAAGCACTGCTACTTAGCGGCAGGATTAGCAATGTTAGCGTGTTTATTGGCACTTTTTTTTACTTTGTCTTTACAATTAACTGTAGGTAATGGCATGTGATTTTGTCAGTCTTTTATTTATCCGTCATTAGAAATTGTTTTAATCGTTTAAAAAACATAATCCCACGCAGTCACATAATTTCTCTATTTTAATTATGACAAATACTGTGTCATCTAACACAATAGACAACAGAGCATAAAACCTATAATCAATAGTCAATAGAGCTGGCAAATATGGGAAACTAAACAACGCTCTGTTTATCTGTATTAGTCATGGCAGGTTGAAGGCTAAACAAATTGTACATTACGGAGTTAGGTACTTAATAATGCAGCCTACGCTCCTCTGGGGACAACACTGGGTCCTCGGCCCACGGGTGGGCCTAATTCTTAGACTGTTATACTTTGTTATAATCAATATTTAAAAACATCGTCTCATACCAAACGGTATCTTGATATTTCGTTTATTTTTTAGAACTGGCTGTATTTAAATTTATAAAAAAAACGCATAAATATTGAGGACTCGTTTAGTTACTGGCCAGGTATAAAAATTAACGCGCCACGTTGATAAAACTCGTTTGTTTTGTTTTATTATGTAGTTCATCTGTACTTTTATTGTGCCGCTACAACTCACGGGAACGCTACGAAAGCATGCTCTTGCGATACGCTACCCACGATGTTGGCTCTGTTTGCGGTCACTCTAGCCTCGGCAAACAAGTGACAGCCGAAACGGCGACCGGCAAATATTGGCTTCACGTGTCCACGGCATACATACATATGTATAACGAGATCGATAAAATGGAAAACGAACTAGAATTTTGAACTCGTCTTTATCCCTTACGGTAGAGCCTGTGGTAACAAGACCTATACGCCACATTTAGGATGATTGTGGGCGTATAGGTGGAACATACACTCCGTCACGCTTCTTTCTCACAGGGGTAGGCAGAGACTTCCTTGTTCCACTTGCTACGATCCTGGCATACTTCTTTCGCTTCATCCACATTCATCAATCTCTTCATACATGCTCGTCGGTTACGGATAGATGGAAAGTGGAATCAAAACGGTGATAGGTTGCTAGCCCTAATTTTTAAGGGGTTTTTACCATCTGCGCAAGAGGAGAAGCAACTGATACATTCTATTTTTTTTTTTGGTCCGAGACGAGCATGGAAGTATCATTTTTGATACAACCCCTCATTCATCTTCCATACGACGTACCTAAAAAAAAATTTTTCAAATAAAGAATCAAATTCTTAACGCTGTCCATAGAATAAAAAAAATATTTTTCAAATAAAGAATCAAGCTTACGTAGTACAGGATGTTCTGAAGTTGTCCACTTACGTCATTTTGGGTGAAGCAAGGTCAATGTTAAGGCCTTAAGGCTCATCTGCCACTGCCAACCAAGTTAACTATACGCTCGGAAACACCATGCCGTTGGTATTTCGACCTTGCGTCACGGTGTTACGTATCACCTACGCTTGTTAGCGTATAAACAAATTTGTCACAGTTGAAGTGATTTGTTTAGTTTTAGTACTGATTGAGGTACTTTAGTGACTTCAACAACATTGTAACACCGCGTCTGTCTGTCTGTTCGCGATATACTCAAAAATCACTGAACCGATTTTCATGTTGTTTTCACCAATATATAGAGTGATTCATGAAGGTTTAGTTAGGTATATAATTGCCGTGTTAATATTATAATCGCACTGTGCGACGCTGGGGCGTGTCGCTAGTATAAGAATAATACAAATGATTTTCTCATAGTTATTTAAAACACCGTTTCTTGGCCTTTCAGTCACTAAACCCTTAGAAATCAAGCACAATTTTCATGGACCCTCTTAATTAAAAAATAAATTGAAGCGTACATTTATTTACATTTTAAAACGGTAGAAGAGGATCGAGGGAATGGGCGATCGTAGGAATCATGTCTAGGCGACGCAGCTAGCAACCCATCACTATTTTGATTCCCCTTTCCACCTATACGCCCGCAATCATGCTAAATGTGGATTTTAGTTTGTTACCTTAGGCTCAGCAGTAGGTAGGGACGTGATGTATGTTTGTCTGTAAAACGGTCCAGAGATGAGACTGCGAATCTCTAGGTCGCTGGTTCAAATCCGGCTCGAAGGACCAACATGTAGTTCAGAATATTTAGTTTATTGCACTGATTGATTATTAATGAAAAGGCTTGTTGAAACATATTTATTTTATTTTATTAGAATGTGTTCAGAGAGCAAGAGCACGGTAAAAGCAAGAAGGAAAGAGGGCTAGTGTTGCCGCTCTTACATTTTCTTGGTGTTGCCAACACAGGGGTCCGCGGACCACAGGTTGAGAAACACTGATCTAGAAGACAAACAAACGACATTAGTATCGATTCCTACAGGTTTTGTTTGACCACAATCTCAGTATCGATTATCTTGCGGTCATATCCAAGCAATAATTTATTCGTTGCGACACGAATGCATAATCAAATATAAATATATTGGTCTAGTTTTTTAGTAGAAATCTCAAGGTTTGTTTTTGGACATTACACTGGTTGGCTTTGTGGGTTTGATTCTCGCTTGAGGCATAAAGTTTATTCTGTTCGCAAATGTTTTCGTAATACGCCAACGTGACATACACGCATACATATATCATTTACGGGGTAGACAGAGCCTAAGGTAACAAGACAAGTCACGTTTAGCATATAGGGGCGTATAGGACTGGAGTTCAAGAAATAGTGACAGGTTGCTAGCCGCATCGCATTCCATGGATTTTAACATCTGCGCGGGAAGAGAAGGAACTGGTACATGATAGATAAACGGACAAGCGAAACTTTCGTCATAGTCCAAAACAAAACTACACATGTCATACTAAGCAACCATATCGGTACTATTCCTAAGTATATTGTATTTCTTCCTATTATTTTTTTTTTTATTTTTATTTATTTATTTATCTACGTGTATCGAATGTGTGTAAATAAATGTTTCTCTCTCTCTCTCTCTCTCTCAATTTGACTTCTATAGAGGCGAGAAGTGATCCGTTGCTTCGCTTTTGCAATAAAACCATGCCGGTGGATTTGTGATATTATAAGTTATTCAATTATGAATAATGAACCGTTGCAACCTCCCACAGACCGATACCCACTTAGTCACGGACAGGTCTCGCCCCCTAAGGCCCACTGTCCACCGCCTAAGCTAACAATTACAGTTATACAGCCTGCTAGCTAAACTCTACAGGTATCGTGCAAATTGATTTCTGACCCACCGTAGAACGGGTCTCTCAGTAAACGTCGCATGATGCTCCTTCTCAATTCATCATAACGTCATTGACTGCAAAAGTTACACAGAGGAAACACTTTGTTCGATAGTTTTTTTGTAATCTGGGGGTATTACTTGTGAGAAAAATAGTGTTTTATACATATTATATTAAATTGATGGGTTAATGCGAATGCCAAGTCAATTTATTTATTTATAACATAAACGATTTTTAATTTTGATATGGGCATTATATGTTGTTAGGTTAGCTAATTACGTAATAACTTAAGACAGGAGGTGTCTTTAGTAGGGACTGAATAAATTAACCGACTTGGTATTACATTGGATCTCACAACTTTTTACGGTAGAAGAACGGAGTTGCGAGACTTGATTTTTTTACAAGTTTTGTTTTGATGGGATAGCCTTTTTTGTGTCCATCAGCGGACCAAAAGTCTCCCTTTCTCTTTCCACCGGTCTCTGTCTTGAAAGGCTTCCCCTGTCCAGTTCAAAAACTTCAAATCGTCCCGCTATCTCCTTTTTGGTCTGCCTCTGCTGGTGCCCGCAAATGGAACAGTCGGTGGTGCTTTTTGACCAGTAGTCTATCCTTACTTCCTTACTATCCTTACTAATATTATAAATGCGAAAGTAACTCTGTCTGTCTGTCTGTCTGTTACCTTTCACGCTTAAACCACTGGGCCGATTTAGTTGAAATTTGGTATACAGATAGTTTGAGTCCCGGGAAAGAACATAGGATAGTTTTTATCCCGGAAAATTGCAAAGTTCCCGCGGGATAGCGACTGCGCAGACGGAGTCGCGGGCATCAGCTAGTTAATAATAAAACATTTGGTGATAATCGCTACATTAAAGATAATTAGAGTTTTGTCTTAATCTGAGAAATTTCTGAAGAGATTTCCAAGGTGTCTTCGTGTATAAACTTAACTGGAACGTGTAGTTTTGTTTCACAAAAAAATAACTAAAAATGATATATCATTAATTTTACAATATCATTGTAGTGGTGGACAGCAGCCCGATTATATTAGCAATTAAAATCAATACATTTTTGCCCGTGGGACGTAAAGTTGTCAACCGCGGACCTTTCACGCAAGAACAATGACACTCAAACAATTTACGAAGTAATTTTTATTAATCAAAATTCGCCCGTAACTAACTCGTTTAAGGTTCAACTTTGGAGCTGTCAGACTAAGAACTATGTCGCAGTGAAGCAGTTAACGGTTTTGTAATGTATTCCTTGCTTGAACTGTAATGAGATTGCAGATGACGATGTACGAGCAATGGGAGACAGAATTATAAGAGTCAATACCTAATTAGCCTTGTTAATCTGTCCGTCCTTTTCTGTTCAACTAAGAAAAAAGAAACAAACGAGAAATTACGAAACTGGTCAGCCATATTGTAGAATTGATGTTCGAATCCTTAAACATTTGGAAGGATGCATCGAATTTCTAATTGTAAGAAGTTACGAGTACGTACAGACAAAATAAATAGTTACCTATAAACAGTTAAGGTATAGGTTGCAAAAGCAATATCAGACACAGGACATGAAGCGTGTATACCATATCGAAACGAAACCAACTAAATGCCAAATAAAATCATAATCGTCGAGTTCGTAGACCTCATACCCAATCCATGCTAAATAGATTCTAACAAGCTGTATAGAAGCTATATACATGTATAATAGCTGTAGTAAAAGATACAAACCGTATGCTAGGCTATATCCGCATGACTGGCACGCGAGGTTTTATGGTGCATCGACAGTTCAGTTTTGCGAAGACACGCTTATCTTTTGAAGAGCTTATAAGTATATTTCATTTCTTAAAGACTTCATACATACATAAATCACGACTTTATCCCTTACGAGGTAGACAGTCTAAGGTGACAAGACCTAGAGACCACGTTTAGCATGATTGTGGGTGTATGGATGGAAAGGGGAATCAAAACAGTGATGGGTTAGCCACAAGCTGTACGAGATGATCCCTAAGATTTTCGCTCAATCCCTCGATGGGCTTTTACCATGTGCGCGGAAAGAGAAGCAACTGGTACGTTCTATGTGTTTCTTTGCTCCCAAACCAGCGTGGAAAGACTTCAGTTATAATCAAAATCAAAAACGTTTTTATAATGCTCCTTTGGCAATTTACCAGAGCATTGGGAATTTCGGAAAGACCATCATTGCCAAGAAGAATGCGCCGCAAGAAACTTGGCGGAAAGTTACTTTCGTTATATAAAATGAAAGGAAGCTTACAACTAAAATCATCCTTTCATCTCCAGTTACACACAAATTATACGTCTCTCACTGGGCATGATGACTATGACAATGATGATTGATGATTATGCTACCCGTATCGCTTATAATATTCCTAAGATTTTCCCACATTCCCTCGATAGGGTACCTACTCATACAGTAATAAAGTTAATAGCCTGAAGCGATTGAGACAGTTGGAAAACAAAGTTTAAAAACCCTGAACTTTACGGCGATGCAATCAAAAATAAAATCAATATATTCAAATCTCCTCCATATTTTACGTTTGTCAATCGTAACACTTCAAATTTATAATATGAAGAGTTATTTATCGTCCGATGAACCTTGAATGTTGCATCGCGTGCAATGGTGACGACAGCATGCAAACTGAACTGAAGGACAAATCTGTAACAATTCTGATGTATCGGAGACACGCCATCGATAGGAAGTCTAATTTTACGTGTAGATTGTTCGGCGGAAGTCGGAAGGGTTCTTGATGGTGATAACAACGAAGAAGCGTAGCAAACCATGATCCTAATTTTAATGCAACTAAGAGCAATTGCTGGCTATCGCGGTAATTGCTGAGTGAGCACTTTTTAAGTTTACATACATACACATACGACGTCTATGTCCGTTATGGGGTAGACAGGGCCTAAGGTAACAAGAGCCTAAGACCACGACCATGATTGTGTGTTTTTAAGCCTACTATTAGGGGCATTCACCTATTATGCCTTCAAGAGCTTTGGTATTGCAATAACATCGTTAAATCTATCTCGACGATTTTCTTTCTACATTGTGACTTATAGAAATAATAATAACTCTTCGAGGGAAAGGGCGAAAATCAAGAACCCATCACTATTTTGATTCCCCTTTCCATCCAACTATACGCCCTCAATCGTGCTAAAAGTGGCCTTTGGGTCTTGTCTTGTTACCATAGACTAGTAAGAGTTAAAACCATGAATAATTTGTATGTATGTATGTTTGTTTGTATGAGTATCACATCATAGCGATGATCGTTGTTATAAAGTTATTAGATAGTATAAGACAGAAAATAGATCCTTGACACAAAATAACCGGATCAAATAACAAACCAATTAAACGCGCGGATCGAATTTGATTAATATAGTTATTATGATTTTCTAAATAAGGAGGCGATTTAAAAGTTAAATACTATTCTGATCCATAGAAAACCGGATGGTTAAGGTCATTCATTTTATTTAAACTCCATATAAAATTTCAAATCGATAACGATCTTAAAAGAATTCGTAAAATGATTGTGGCTTATTTTGACTTGGATAGGTATTTTTTATAAGTCAAATCAAATAGCCTCTATGCGATCGCACTCTTGCACTTCAAGTTAAGAGAATTATACAAAACTAGCTGTTGCCCGCGACTTGGTCTGCGCAGAATTAAAATTTGTAGCGATGCTCCGTAAACCACCTTCATCCAAAACCATGCTTAACGGATGGGATGCCTACGTCTTTGCAAGACACAATCATCATTGCAAGTATTGCAACCAAATAGGCTTGTAAAAAGCAAGCATAGCATTAGACGATTAAATGTTTACGTAAGCTACAACCGACATCTCCTTTGGCCACAGGAACCAAGAAGATGGAGTACAAGACCAGGCAGTGGCACGAGAAGTGCTTCTGCTGTGTTGTCTGCAAGAACCCCATCGGCACCAAGAGCTTCATCCCCAGGGAGCAGGAGATCTACTGCGCTGGCTGCTACGAGGACAAGTTCGCTACTCGCTGCGTCAAGTGCAACAAGGTTGGTGTCATCGTCATTACCATCATTATTGGCCAAGAGGTCATGTGTCATGTGGCTGTTGAAACGGGTTAGATTCCCGACCATAGCTTTACTTTTCGGATTTTTCCAAGTGTTCTAGTTTTCCATGCTGGTCTGGGAGCAAAGAAAAAACATAGAATGTACCAAATGCTTCTCTAACCGCGCAGATGGTAAAAGCCCATCGAGGGAATGGGCAAAAATCATAGGAATCATGTTATATAGGCGATGTGGCTAGCAGCCCATCACTATTTTGATTCCATTTTCCATCTATACGCCCACAATCTTGCTAAATGTGGCCTGTAGGTACATGTTATCTTAGGCTCTGTCTACCCCGTAAGGGATAAAGACGTGATTTATGTATGTATGTATGTATGGCTGGTGAAACGGGTTAGATTCCCGACCATAGCTTTACTTATCGGATAAGTCCAAGTGTTCTAGTTTTCAGTATCGTTTAGAAACATGTAGGGCCTGTTTCAACACTATCTGTTAAGTTCCTGTTATCTTAAGTGTCAGTTATCTATGATGACCTCTGTCTGTTTCTATAGGGTGGTGAGACAGGCCCGTAATGTAGCACGGGTTAACAGTAAAACTGCCATTCGAGTGTAGCAATTCTTCGGGCTATCTCGGTCACCTTTGTTCTTCTGCGGTTCTCATCTGATACGATCGCACAGCGAAACTCCGAGCATAGCCGTCTCCAATGCTCTTTGAGTGACTTTGAGTGACTTTGAGTCTCTTGATAAGGCCCATAATGAACGACCACGTTTCAGTGAATTAGGGCGTTCTCACTGCCAGCTCGGTGGTGGAGAAACGGGACCCTTTACCAAATGCATCTCCTAATACAATGTATAATCGTTCCAGATCATCACGCAAGGCGGCGTGACGTATAAGAACGAGCCGTGGCACCGCGAGTGCTTCACCTGCACCAACTGCAACACGTCGCTGGCTGGCCAGCGGTTCACATCTCGCGACGAAAAACCGTATTGCGCTGACTGCTTCGGCGAGCTCTTCGCCAAGCGCTGCACGTCCTGCACCAAGCCCATCACTGGTCAGTATATTCATTTTGTTCCTGGATAAAGTCATTGATGCAACTATAGGGTGGCAGGACTACAGGGCCCCAAACTAGCTTGGCCTAGAGCACAGAACTAATGGACTTCCTACGGGCACCAGAGCCCCAGACGTTATATGGGTAGTTACGCTACTGGATAAGGTCCCCTCAACAAACTGCATGAGCTAAGACCATTACCAGATGCGACGACATTATTTACAAACTAATCCTGCCGCCAGGCAGCCGTGCTTGCGCTGTCTTCTGGCGTGGAGAGTAAGACAGCCGGTGAAATTACTAGGACATGAGGTCATTCCATCTTAGCTCTCTAGGCTGGCAACGGATTTGCAATCCTCTAGACAGAGTTCAGGTGGTGGTGGTCACTTACCATTAAGTACCTAAACCTCTGGCTCGTTTTCCTTCTTTGTCGCATAAAGCCATTCATGTTTAGTAGTCCAGCTATCTTCACGTCTTCTTCTCTACTGACTTGTAAGCGGTGCACTTGTCATTGCATCAACCCTAACTCTTCGAGCGACTTGCTCCCTCTTAAATAGCTTCCATTGACTCTCCAACATTCCTCTTTTAGATCTTTGTGTAACAGAATCGCTTCCTCTTTGCAGGCATCGGCGGCACCCGCTTCATCTCTTTCGAGGACCGCCATTGGCACAACGACTGCTTCATCTGCGCGCAGTGCAAGACCTCGCTCGTGGGCAAGGGCTTCATCACCGACGGACAGGACATCATCTGCCCCGAGTGCGCCAAGCAGAAGCTCATGTAAACGCCTCAGGCCACGGCAAATCAACTACAGCTTCATACCGTCTTTCTCACTCTCTTATTAATAAGTATCAGTGTGAGTGGGACGGCACGCAAGGCCTGGAGTCTGCAGTCTTCCGCTTCTGCGCTTCATTTGGTTTGCCGAGCCTAACTGTAACTGCGTGCGGTTCTGGCGTTTGAAAAATCGGTGGCTTTCCAAACCGATCTTTGAACGATGGAACCTGTGCTTTGACGTTTTCTTTGCAAAGGTTTAACAAAGGTTTTAAAGCTGTTTGTTTTCAAATTGACCGAGCTTTTTGTGATGCAGCGAAAAAACCATACTGCCGGTAGTCGCTGGAGCGAGGGAGTGGGTCGCGGGAGAACGGAGGAGTCCACCTGACTTGGATCTCGATCTGACCTTCCGCAAAGTCAACGTCTGACGTTACTGAGCGCTGTTGACCGATATTTTTATACAAAAAATGAACCGAAAAATCACAAAAAAATCAAAGTGGATGCACAAATGTATAAGTATTTAATTTTGCTTTTTTATTTAAGGTGTTTATATATTTTGGCTGTAAGCTTCCGTTGTCACTAATCCGGTGATCCATCCACGACCCCTATTTGTTTAGGATCGTTATACATTATGTATCTATATGCTAACTGCCATATAATTTTGCTTTAGCTGTTGTATTAGTCCTTTAGATTTTATTGTCAATTTACCTAGTGCGATTCACGCGATGCCTTAATAACATATCTAAGTCAATTTCGAGGGTATATATAATTTGTGTTGTACATGTATTTTGATGATATAATTTACAACATGAACAAGTCCGGAGTAACCGGGCACTGTCGACTAGGTAGGAACCGCAAACTTACCTGTGCGAGTGACATCGGCGCCACCGTCTATCGAAATAAAATAAGTTAGTACCGGGCGCCGCTAGTTCCAACCTCTACCACGGGCAAAGGTAAATTTGCGGTGCTGTAATCTATATAGGCCGCCATCTTGCTGTGACGTCACTTGACAGCTATTGTAGAAAACAATTTGATCAGTCTTTAACTTTGAATTCGATAGCTCTCAAACCGTCAACAATTTGGGGTGATAAGTGCTTGTAATTGTTTAAAATGCGTAACATAGGGTAAGGACATTGACAGTTTAATTGTATGTGTTATATTTATAAGTATTTATTCATACGGGAGTACGCACTTATTATGCGAGGGGCGCGGGCGGGGTGGCGGCGTGCGGAGCGGGGTTGCCGCGCGTGAAGCAGTGTTGCCACGCGCGAAGCAGTGTTGCCGCGTGTAAAGCAGTGTTGCCACCTCGTCGCGCACGCTTCTAACACTTAACTGACGTAATGTCGTAGTTTTTACTAATTAAAAATAATAATAAAATATTTTTGTTCTCGAATTAGAATTACTCGTGTTACAATAATATAATTGAATGTTATCGCTATTTTTACATGGTAATATATTAGAGTAGGGTAACATCTGTTGAGCGACCAACCTGGGATCACTTAAGGGTACTTGTTAAAGGATAAATTATTAGAATGTTGAAAATATAAATTTATATTAAAGTGTACACTTTTAAACTAAACAGTCGTGTGATCTGATCTAATTTAAATCTTTGTAACTATCTACTCATAGAATGTATAAACTACGAAACTGAATAAACCATTAAAAGTATTATTGTTTGTATTATTCCTACCCACATTTCTGTAAACCACTGTAACGCCACTTTTAATGCCACTATTTTAGATTTAAATTCAATCAATTAGCAAAAACTTAAGCTATTAGACCAAGCAACCGAAACCGACGAACGTGTATGAAGAGATCGATGAGTGGATGCAACGAAAGATGTACGTCAGGTTCGTATCAAGTGGAACAAAGTAGCATCTGCCTACCCATGGGCGTACCCAGGTTCTGGGCCAGGGGGGGGCTAATCAGATTTTTTATAAGCTAGGTGCTTAAAAAAAATTAAATTAAAATAGATAAAATGCGTTTATTAATATTTATGTACAATAAAAGTACTAGATAAGTTACATAATTAGTAGGGACGTCAACATTATCCAGGGGGGGGCAGCTGCCCCCCCTGCCCCACCCTGCGTACGCCCATGTGCCTACCCCTATGGGAAAGAGGCGTGACAGTATATGTAAGCTATTAATATCAGCCGGAAGACGTTCACTCTGGCCTCCTGTTTAGAACCATTCAATAAACGAAACCCAATTAACAACGCCACCCTGCGGAGAATAGAAAAACTACATTTCCGGTTTGTCACAATTCGATGGTCCATCAAGTGGGAAGCTTGCTAATGCTGCGTATTCCGATTCGTGTTCGCTGAACCTTTCTCTCCCACGGGTTATCTGTACCACGAGCGATGTGTCCTGTCTGTTGCCAAATTCAACTTACCCAGAAAACTTCTGAGAGAAGAATTAAATTATTTCATACAAGTAGTATGAAATCACGATTTTACGGCAAAAATGCGACAATCACGAAGAAACTGTGTTCTGTTTCAGCTCAAGCCTCCGACTAGCGTTTGGCTTGCCAAAATGTAGTTCTTCTATTCTCCGCAGGATGGCACTGTTAATTCGCTGTTCCTAGTCAACACTAGATGTCACCACTCCGCTAGTTAAGTAGGAAATTGAAATATTTTAGAATAAGTACTTATTTAATGCATTAGTGTAAAGTACGTACAGGTAGCGAATATTAGATACATGTTAGTGTCTATGATCAATTCTCGCGTGCTAGGAGAGTAATACATTTAGTCGGTGGTCGTAGAAGAAAAAATAATGAACTGTTCAGCAGAGTCAAGAACGCAGTTCGTTTTTGGATCCGTCCGGGAGGAAGAGCAGAGCTTGGTCCGGTGCACCCTGGGCATCGGTTAATGATTTCCTGGTGGTCTCCGAGGGTTATCATTATCCGTTGGCTAAGAGCCCGACAGGGGGGGAGGGGGTCTTCTGACCGTGTTCTACCTTACAAAGTTGCCGACATTTTGTCATAAGATTTTTGAATATATATCTTCAAGACTTAGACATTGGCGAAATCATCGCATCGATCGGTGGGACCATTTTATTCTCAAAATTGAATAGGATTGAGTGACACTATACTGACACTAGATGTCGCTAAAAGTGTTTTTGGGGGTGTTTTATAAAAGTAATAAATCTCATTGAATAAATTCCTTGCATTGAATTTGTTTCCTTGCTCCACAATAGAAATAAATAAGAAGCCTTTATCTGTGGTTCCACGACTCGAGTAAAATTAAAACCAAGCATAAATTACGTAAATTTATTTTCTTTTATTAGGACAGATGTACACGTTCATTAATTATACCTAATGACTACATTTTTCATAACAGTTACTTATAAACAATCTGGATGCAAGCGCATTGCAAGTAACTAATTGTCATTTAGCTTACATTTCTAATAATTTGAGATTGAAAATCATTTACTCACTTAAAACTAAAAGTACAAATTATCACAAAAAAATACATTACAAATTTACAATAATATTTCATGAGACCAGTTAAAAATAATTAACTGGTTGGCAATATTCCCCATAAATTATTGAATTAACTTTGCAAATACTGGTAAATACATGATATTTCATGCAATCTTCAACATAATCACACATACAACGAAATTTAGTCCATAGATATTCAGTAGACTTAATTTTAGTTAATTACCAACATAGATAGGAACATTATTGAATCAATCGTGATGTTATTTATCAGTCGTTAAAACTATAATATAAATTTCATGGGACAGTTCACACTGATATACCTCTAGTTCCAAACTAAGCAAAGCTTGTAATATGGGTACAGTACCAAGAAGAATGGACATCGGTCTTTGGAAACAGATAATTCGCTGCTGACAACAATTTCCGAACACTGGCGACCGTCCATGAATCATCGTATTTATTAAGCGACGTCTTATATCAAATAAATACTGCACTTTATGGACTTAATTAGATTACATCAAACTAATGACGTATAAAATTCGGATACCTATAGAAAGCTGTTGAAACTACTAGAAAAAGGATAATTAAAAAAGGCATGAGAGTAGATATAATCTGCACACACCAACACCTAACCCCAACCAACCAAGACACTAACTTTTTCCTCCGCAAAAAAAAATATAAGCTTTTCAAATAATTTCGCGTGACAGACCGTCTAAAAGACCCTCCTTTTCCCAAAGATCATCTCACAATTTAAATTTGGAGGGTTTTAGCAACTCCATATTATACATTTTCATGGAAATGCATCCGCACTCTATAGCATCTGTACAACAACTGACTAACGTCACATAGTGTGTGACAACGCTTTACGAAGCCGAAATCCGAGTCTCTTTCCAAAGACCGTTGTCCATTCTTCATCGCCGGTACTGTACCGGGCAACGGATAAACATACCTACACTTCTTCAAAAATAATCCACGAATGTTTTGGGACAAAAAATATAGATAATTTACCCACATTCACAAGTCCATTAGTCGGTGCCAAAGTACTTCTGTCCGAAGTGGTTGGGCGCCACGGGATGGAGCTCTGAGGTGAGTATCTTCATCTTGGGCACGTAGTCGACGACAGCTTGCACGGCCGCCGGCGTGCAGAACAAGTTGGATAGGATGATGCGCTCTTCTTTAACACCGTGCTGGGTTAACACGTTCACTGCCTGGAGAAGTAGAAGATATTCAATCACTGACCTTAGACGGCGTAAGAGCCTTTTTGAAGTGAAAACTTCTTTAGCAGCGTTGTTCACTTTTTGGGATGGGTAAAAAACGTTAAACTCGCGTCAGGTCACGTGACCGTCAGGTTCGTAAGACGGCGGAAGAGTTGCTGCTGGGTCGTTTAAGCGGCACTGGGCGCTTGCGTGAGTGTGCGTGTGTTGTTTTCAGTTCTGCCCGTGACGGACGTATCCCAGAAATCAACGATAAACCATGGACAGCTGATAGGGCTGCTAAATATCTCTCAGAATATTAAGTTTTAGCTTTAGTCAAATGCCTAAATTTTAACATAGGTAACGTCATTTTTGAAAAAATAGAAAATTCTCTCCCTCAGCTCCATTTTTAGTGACACAACTTCAAATGTAAAAATAATTGAAATGTTTGTTGAAAATTGCTTATTAAAAAAATATATAAACCTATAAAGGAGAATGATTTGATTGTTTGGCTTCGAAACTACTGGACCGATTCGAAAGATTCACCATTAGAATCCTACATTATCCCTGATGAGCATAGACTATAGTTAATCCTGCGGGAAGCCGCGGGCAACTGCTAGTGCAGTGGTTCTTAACCGGTGGTCCGCGGACCACTGGTGGTCCCTGGAAGCATCCTAAGTGGTCCGCGGGGCAAATCTAATAAATAATTAGATAAGTGACAACCAGACACAACGCGTGAATGTGCAATTCCATCCATAGGGGGCGATCGAAGCCATACGTTAGATTTTTTGTAGTTAGGTAGGTAGGTACTTAGGTGGTACTTGGCAAGACAACATGTCTGAAAGGTTAAGAACCACTGTGCTAGTGTAAAACAAAGCGTACCTGCTTGACGGTGTTACCCGTGGACATGATGGGGTACATGAGCAGCACCTGCCGGCGCGCGATGTCCTCCGGGAACTTGGCGTACACCACGTGCGCCTCGTGCGTGTCCGTGTCGCTCTCCACCAGGATCTTGCCGATGCGGATGGAGCGGCAGCAGTCCCGGAGGCCCTGTGTGTCAACGTAGAACGTTTAAGACAGACTAGGGTTGAGGGCTTCCGTTTCCACTTCCTCATAATGAGGAAGTTCCGCAATATTTTATTCCTCTACGTCTTCCGGTTCCTCTTAAATTTAGATTATTAGAATAATTTTCATTTCACAGCGCATATCGCGTATTCACTCGCGCGCTTGTACATTTTCATTAAAATAAACCTTGTAGTTGTTAATTTTGATTATTAAAATTAACTTTATGTACAGAATTAGGTTTTCTATCATTTAATTAAAAAATAAACAAACACTGTGTTCCTTGATTTATTTGATTTTTTTAATTTTAAAACAGTGCATTGAAGAAAAAATCTAAAATCTCACAGTGTACTTTGTCTTCCTCGTACCTGTTCCATCGCTTCTCCTGATCTCACGATGGAGACTCCGCAGTTCCCAGCCCCATACTTAAGGCCTTTGTACAACGCTCCGGTAGGTGTCACCACCTCGCAGTCAGTGAACGGCAGCTTGTTCAAACTCTCCTCTATCACCAGCCGTATCAAGCGGTCAGCATAGAACTTGAAATCACTTCTACTTGTGTTTCTGGAAGTGTATTTTTATATTATACAGATACGTAGAATATTAATCACTTTGTTATCCCTTACGGGGTAGACTGAGCTTAGGGTAAGACCTAAAGGCTATGTTTTGCATGATTGTGGGTGTGTGGAGGAGAATCAAAATAGTGACAGGTATTTTCCAGTTTAACGGAGAACTCCACATGTATTATAAATTAGTTTTAGAAACTCATTATTTTGTAAAATGGGCAGTTGCTTTTTTATGACCACTCCCTGATTGTCAGTATACATAATAATAAACAATTGTTCTGGAAATAAAAATAGAATTGTTTTCGGAAATATGTAAGTATTGCCATTTTTATGCAAGTGGGTATTAAGTTTTTGAAAAACTAAGAATATCTTTAAAGTTTGCTCACTGAATTAATCTACCATGGCAGAGTCAATGGCTTTCCAAGAACCGAGGGTTAAAATTATAAAAAAAGGTTAATAATATCACTACACAACTACATTCCGATCTGAACCACTAGTATAAAGTATGTACTTCCAAATATAGGGACTACTCCCAAATTCTATTTTCAAAGTTTGTATCAAGCCATCCCTCTTACCTTCAAGTTAAAGGGGCTGTTTCACCACTCTCAATAAAGATGCGGTTATCTTAAGTGTTAGTGATCTACGATATCGTCTCTTGTCTGTTTGGTAGTAATAAATAGAGAGGGTAAAGAGAGGGAATCATTAATAACTGACACTTTAAATGACCGGAACTTTACGGAGAGTGGTGAGACAGGCTCTTAGATGAGCGGAAAAACACGAAACGAGCTTCAAAAATCGAATTTCGGAGTTTCGCAGCACGTTTGTAACCTCACTTACTTGTCACGAAGGATGCTTTGCAGCTCTTTAATGTTATCGTTAGAAGGCAACAGCGTGAGACTGTCTCCGAACTGCTCCGCTACGTCGTTGGCGTCCCATGGTCGGATTTCCTCGCTCAACAGGTCCATTGGCAAAATATTTTGCTACCGATTCGCAACAACACGAGCGAAGCGATATCAAAGACAAATGTCAAAGTCAAAAGTCGAATGTCAAAAACTGCTGACGCTCAGCTGTTGACTGTTTGAGTAGCTGTTAAAACTACTCTGTCAAACGATGCGAAATTATTGTACGGATTCTTGCATTGTGGGATGTGGGGAAAAATACAAAGTAAAACCGGTGGTAGTTTTCAAATAAAATCATGCTATTTTTATGTACACATTAAAAACTGCTTTTGTTAAACATTATTCGAAATCAAAAGCATTCGGTGACATCTGTGAGGTGTCTGGAATAGCTTTTAATTATACTGCTGTCTACACTTGCCCGTTAGAAGCTTAAAGAAAATGAGATATTTTCTTTACAACCGACTACGGCGAAGCCCAGAAGGAGGATTATTAGATTCTGTACTAATCGGAACCCCATTGTTGCCTACTTCGACATTACTTTCTTATCTTTATTAATTACTGTTATCTGAAGAGAACGTCTCTTTACGAAATTCGAATTTCAAAATATAAGGAGGGGGGAAGGCACTTCGAAATTTGAAGTTCGTATCGTACCATCCCTCTCACGCTCGTATTAAATAATATTAGCGTCAGCGAGACAGCACGATACGAAGTTCGAATTTAGCACTTCGTAGTAGGTAGATCTTATCTCACTTTGCTGTTCTCACCACCCCGCATTTATTTTCCATTTCTTGTGAGGGTATAATTATAATAAATTATTACGGTTGGTTGGCACATTGGAAGGTATAATACAAAATAAAACAAGTTCAATGATATACGCACTAACGCTTTATTCGCCCAGAAAATACAAATTAATGATTGCAAGAATAATTTCACATCCTTTGCGGATTACAACGGACATCTGACATCAATATTCTCTGTTCAGAATTGTAGCCCCAAAATGTTCACAAAAATATATTTTAAAAATATTTTATTGAATACTATGGAACTGTAACCGCTAGTTCACCCTAGACAGAACAACAACAGCTTTATAAAATGTAAATGTACGTAAATGCGAGAAAAAAATGCATACAAATAATAATAAATAAATGCTAAATGTTTATGACAATGCCCCCATGTAATAATGATTGTTTAACAATAAAAATGTTTTGTTCAAAAGTAAATTGCTTTTAATGCTCTTCTACAAAAGGTATAAAATTCATGTACAAGTATGCTTAGCACGCGTTTTACATAAAATAAACATAATTGACAGATTAAAACGATACATAAAATGGCGGCCGTATTGACGCCAAATGCAAATGCGTTTAATTGTCATTTGTACTTCGATTAATAGTTTTGTTTTTGCTACATTTGTGTCCATAATTAAAGAGGTTGTATGAAATTTGCACCTCATCAGGTTTTAAATCAAGGAAATTAGAATTAGCTTTAGAATGTCAAGAACAGTCCAAAAATATTTTTTTTATGTGTGCGACATCGTTGGAAAAAACCCTTGTCAAACTGTTATAATAATCGCCATATTGTCAACACCGCCGGCGGCCACTTCGGCAGAGGTTGTTTTCTTTTTTAATTTCATTAATGGTCTAAGGAACAGGCAAATTCAAGTCCCATTTGCCGGACCAAGTCGCAAACTTCAAGTGATAGCACGACCCATGACCCTTATCTACAAAGCATTCTCTTCAACATTCACATAATACACTGTCATAAAACAAATAGATAATGTCACAAAATACGACGATCGCAACTGAAACAAACATAGCGGAGCATCAAGTATCTATCAACCTCATGATTTGCAAACATAATTCGGATAACAAATAAAAAAACTATTATTACATAATATTATACGAACCGCCAACTCTCGTGACATCGCGAAACTTGTGCATTTTTCACGAGAGTTCGCAATCTGTGTCTAAATCCATATATTTCTATAAATAAAACAATGGACTGAACAATGGAAAAGATAACAGCCTATATGTATAAATTATAAATATTTATGAACCTACGTTAAAATTGTGACTTCTATAGTGGAATTAGACGAAATTGACCTGCCTACCTATGCTAGGGGTTGTCCACAGGCCAACCGTTAATTAAGTCATTTTTAGCGAACAAACTCGGGGAAACTTCCTAGTCTAGAATTATTGTACATCTGGTTGGATACACACCAAGAGAAGGTGAAGACGAAAAATGTTTACATCTTTGAAGTATAGTTAATCTCGCATTTTTTGACAGGCAAAAAAGAGACACCCCATAGAAATCGATTTAGAAGTCAAATTTCAAGTCTTCCCGATCTCTTTAACGTCAGTACCCAGTTCTATTTTAAACGCCTCTAAAATCGTTAAATGTTAGTTTAACAACTGTATTTTTATATTACCTATTTAAATTATGAGGCAAACATCATTATTAATATCACTTTGACACAAAGTCTGTGGTAGAAGTCCTTACATTTGGTGCGACAATCTTAGGTCTAAACGGAAGCTTTGAACTCTAGCTCGGTAAAACTAGTATTTGCACTAATCAGGTATCACTATTAGTAATAAAGCACTAGATCCAAAAGCATCAACTACGTGACAAAACTGAGGAACGTCGAGTCATTTTGTACTCCATCTCTTGCACTCACACGCATTTAGTTCCAGCGTAATGAGAGACAAAATAACGGCTCCCAGTTCGCCGCATAGCAGTCGGTACCAAATATAAGAACATCGATGGTATCAGAATTCCAACACTGCTAATAAAAATGACTAATTATTTTGGACTTTAGTAACACTTAAATTTCTAAATCGTGTGCGTCCAAGTCAGCGTCAAGTCGAGGAATTCGACAAGACGCTAACAAATCTACATTAAAACAGACTTAAGTATACTGAGGGGCCAAAGTAGAGCGGGGCAGTCCCAAACTCAGAAATTAAAACTCCCTTCTGGCCTTTGTCTCACTAACGCGTCATTTGGCGATGACATGCGACAGTCCTGTTCACACCACCAACTCGACAAGTAGTATTGACTACACATTGCATTTCAAATTGTTACTTATCACAGACACATTGTCGAGTTGGGGAAACAGGAGCAATCTGAAAAATATTTTGAATGCAGCTCGAAATCATCTAAAAAGGACGTATGTATACGTTCAAAATTATTTTTTGTATCTTTGAACATAACACTGCTGCACCGTTGGTATCAGGATGCAAACCTGTCATGGAAAGCCTATGGCCCGCGCTCTACTCTCACACCGCAGACTTGAGAAAATACATACAACCAGGCTAAAATCCCGATATCTTTGACTATTTAAGTAGTTATTGTGAACAAATATTCAATGGCTTGGATTTTTTTAACAACGCATCAATTTCATGACATAACGTATCGTATAGTTATGTAGCCACAAAGTCATCCATAAACATTGGCAGTTTTAAATTTTTAGTTATTCGTGGGAAATTAAAAACAAGTAACAGCCAAATCATAGAAATATGACAACTGACTGACTTTCAGCATCTTATTTTTGTAGTTGTCGCGAAACTGTTATGAAATTTAAATTTTAGTATTTAGATTATTTAGATTAGATGAAAAAACAAGAATATTACTTAATAAACCGGTATCAGATGACTTTATGGCTGATAGTGTTTACAAATAAAACCTAGTTGGTAAATGCCATTTGCAAACGCACATTTAAAACCAGCGTGCTCAATGTAAATGTGGCACAATTTCATAATCTTTAACGTAATTTAACACATCCAATGCCTATACCTAAGGCGAAGTCAAAAGGACAACTGAAGCAGATATCACTACCCTAGCACACGATCAAAAGAAGGCACCAGCTCATAAACGCGACCAGAACAACGCAAGATGCATGCCCGGTCGCGTTGATTTCGAAACTGGATTTTCCGAAACTGTTTATTAGCGCACAATATCACCAAACACCAATATTGCTTATTCTTGCACACCAACAAACAGAGGTCCGTCATTTATCCTTACACTTTGTGCACTTGTTTGACAAGCGATTCAAAGTTTAAATCTAACCTAGACAACAATACGGTCACACAGCGATTCCATAACCTTACTAACTGTAGAGGTATATAACCCATTTACAAATAAATTACTTTTAAATCACTCAGTTTTCTTTAAGTAATAAATACGATAAACAACAACAAAAACTGTTGCCTTTACATGGATTTTGGTTTAGCTAGTCGGCTTATTCTAAGCTGCAGAGTAGGATGTAATGTTAGAATAGGTTAGGAATTAATGGAACACATATAAAAGCAACAGTTTTATCTGGGAGGGCGTCACTACTCTCAGAAGCGTACACTTAAGCCATGTACAATAAGCGGAATGTATCGTACGTCGGCCGACCGCAGCTCACACCAAAACTGGAGGCCCCAGACAAGACGCCAGAGCAAACACTACACGCAGCAAACAAAATTCTATCCCATTCTTGCAAGTGAGACTAACGCGTATGTGTGGTAATAGAACTTCGCTCGCATCGTCCAAAGCTAATGCTTGGAGGCTCTTGTATCGGGGCACAGCAAAGTTAAATGCCTAGCTTTAAAAAGACAAAAAATTAACAATAACAGTTTTCGGGCGTTAAACTTTGTTCGTTTGTTTATTTTAGAGCAGTGCAACAATACAAAGGATTTGATCTTGACCCGGTTGCCACGAACGATTGACAACCCATTGAATCATAAAAAGACTTCGTAACAATTTAAAATCCAACTTCGCGACAGTCGTCTATTTATTTATCGTTCGTAGAAACTCAATGATCTTTAAAAATAAGTTACAAAACTACACTTTTAAACTATCAAGTTCCGACAGCAAATAATTTTCCTTCGAGTCATGCTTTTCCATATTTATGGGTCTGTAATCAAGGTGACACCCGAAACGGCAAATAATCAAAGCATAATTAATCATCTAATTGTTCGCTGTCGACTTTAATTGACGTCAGTTGTCAATATTTTAACTCTTCACGTGTCCATGACGTATTTAAGCAGGGTACAAACATAATTTGCTTGCTCAGACGCGAGTTGGTAATGCTTTGAAGCATGCAACATTACGTTTGTACCTGGTTTGTAAGAAGGGTTTTAGAAATTGTGTGACTATTCGCGGCTGTGCGGTCGCGCCAACGCTTCCAAACCCGATCGGTACCCTTACAGCCATACACTGTACATTAACCTAGCACATATCACAACTTTCTACGACTAGTGGGCGACGACACCATTCCGTTGCCGAGGGTAATCGTTATAGTTCTTCTTGGCGCTTGGGATATCGATGGCGGGTTCGGCTTTGGCCTTCTTGCCTTGTTTGGGGGAGAGGTAAGCTTTGTAGAAGAAGCGAGCGAAGAGAACGAAGTAGGAGAAATACATAGCCATGGACAGTTTGATGTTGAAGTGGCTTATGCCGCAAGAGCCGGTCGACGAGGCGATGTAGTTGTGCGCCCAGAAGTTGATGGCGCAGCCGACGATCATCTGAGTGAGCTGCAGGAAGGTGATGGTCATGGCCAGGAATTTGGGAGGGTACTTGCCCATGCTCACCAGAGCGTAGTAAGAGTACATCACACTGAAAAAGAAAAGAGTTTTTGAAAATTTAACATGATATTTGATTGATGATTTCCGGTGAATACAACGCCGATATATCATCAGCGTAAATGAAATTTGCTAAGTGTATCAGATCTGATTCGATGTCGGATCGTGCTATCTTTGAAGCAGAGTACGAATGCATACTCGGAATTCATAAATTTACCTTGACGTTCAAGCACGATAATGACTAAAATGACAGACAGCATAGTGCACTGAGTGAAACTAGTTACTTCCTACTACGGGTGAATTACCTTAAATTACAAACATGATCCTACCAAGGCTAGAGGGCGAGTATATAACATAGAAGTGAGCAATTATCACGTCGCTACGTTGCAGTTTCTTAAGACAAAACAATAATGATGGGAGTTGCCATCGAGTTACAAAAATGCTTGACGTGTACTGATCAAGTTAAAAGTAGTTCTGTTCTAAATATCACAAGACTTGAACATCTGCAAGCTACACGCAGAAATTGCCTCACAAACTCTTTGAACATTCCATTGAAATCATTGGATTTCAGCTAAATTTCGCCTGAATTTTTCCTACACGCTGTCCAACGAGTCCTTTTAAAGGAATTTGCGGGGTGTTATGGCGCACTTTTAATTCTTAAATATTAATTCATTAATTTCGCTTTGATGTCCGTCAAAGAAAAATGCTGCAGTCGCAACATAACACTGACTTTCCATTTCGTGGGCGCGGACACGTCAACCTTGGAACGCACGTTTTGAAAGAAAGAAAGAGAGAAAAAGTTTATTTATGACAAACACAACTGATTATAGGCAAAAAAAAACAATTTTAAAACATTAGGACATTAACATCGTCTGTTTATAATCATTCGAATAAACTTACTCGAAATCTCGTGTTTGCATATTAGCATAGAATGTGTCGGGAACGTGTATAACGCTTCCGTCATTGCCACGTCGTAGGTAAATGCAAATTCTCAAGCATTTCGTTTAATCAGCAGGCAAAACAAAAACATTGTAACATTGTCAACAGGTTCAAGCATGACTTGGCAGCGTGTGAGATGGGGTTAGCCGTGAACTGATATGACGTTGTTTATGTTTTTGTGAAAGGGATTATCTAGTTAATAATCAAATGAATAAACAATGTTGCGGGCAGTGACGGAATGGTTTTAGTTGATGCAAATTTTCAGGGCACATCCTATAAAAAATACTTACGATAAAGTGGGATACTTTGACCCAACGGAGGGTAACTTTGTCTCACATGAAAAGCACATACGAGTTTGACAATGATCATAAAACGTGAGTGGTTGGCTACAACCAATCCTATGGCAATGCGCCATAATTTCAAAGGTCAAAGTTACCCTCCAGGGCCAAAGTAACCCGATTTTACGGTTCCTTCACTAAAAACCTTTAAACTTAAGTGGCATATCGTGATCCAACTAACCTGTGCACACAGTAGTTCATCACCACGAACCAGCGCGCCGAGGAGGTGAACTCAGTGAAGGAGAACCAGGAGTACAGTAGCACAGTGATGTGATGGTACCAGTGGAGGAAGATCAGCGGCTTCTTGCGCAGGACTATGAAGACCGTGTCACCTAGCTCCGGAACTTTGGACAGAACGAACATCCACGTCCAGAAGCCGCAGACTTTGTCAGCTTCGATGAAGCTGGAATAGAAGGAAACCGACAGTTAGTAATTGTATGTGAAACCAATAACTAATACATGCATGCATACACTTAAATCATGTCTTTATCCCTAAAGGGGTAAACAGAAGACCACGTTTAGCGTGAGTGTGTAGGTGGAAAGGGGAATTAAAATAGTGACGGGTTGCTACTGTTGCTAGCCGCATCGCCTAGAACCTAAAACATGATTCCTAAGATTTTCACCTATTCTTTCGAGGAGTTTTTACCATCTGCGCGAGGGGAGAAGCAGCTGGCACATTCTGTTCTTTCTTTGCTCCCAGACCAGCATAGAACTAATGGACGGATAATTTACATTAAACACGCGCTATTACAACTCCATGAGCGCGATGACGTCTGTGTTTCTGCGAAAACCATAATGAACTTTATCTTAATTCAAATCATTGCCTGTGGGACGGTGATAGCCGATGACAGTGGGTACCATTCGGTACGCACTACTCGGCACTATTAGATCTGTGAGGTAGAGACCGCAGCAGCTGGATTAAGCTGGAGTGATCTGGCAACCGTCACACACTAGATAGGAAGTGTGCACAGAGCCATATGACCTCGATAAAGGAATGAACATTATGATAGAGGGTTAGATGTACTTAAAGCTTACTTCCGTGCCGTGATCACTATGAATAGGAAGACCCATCTTGTTTAGTGGGTGTCTTAGAGGAAACCTGATATGAGAGCGGGCAGCAGGCTACCAGCAGCGCTCTCCATTGCCAACTACTAACTTCCGACCTCAGCACTGCGGTGAAAAGGCGGAGGTTGTTGAATATGTAGCAGGAACAAGTCCTAAGAGTTTAGACATCGATGATTCTATTTTTAGGATAGATATTACACTTACTAAGACCAAAGTTTATGAAGTGTGATTGCACATAGCATTTCTTCGAAGATAACATTTTCAGATCGAAATAAAAACAACAGTAAACGCAGCAATTGAGTCAAACGTGACTTAAGCACTTTGTGCAGTTAGCAACGTGATTGTTTAAGGGTACCTACTGATACAAAATAAACCGTATTTTCTTATAAACGTACATTAATGTTCCGAGGCATTCGATGCAGATGCAATATTTGCTTGTTATAAGGAACTAACACCCTAGCAAGGTGTAAACTAAACGAGTTTGCAGTAAGCATACATCGAAATGGCCCATATAATATTGTTTTGCAGAAGTTAGCTCTACGCCGTCGCCGCTTTTTATGCGCATCGGAATAAAGCTTTTATATTTATTATTTTGTAACGAAACCCTTTTGGGTAGCGCCTTTCATTGAGAATCTCTTTCAATTTTATAAATACCATCAAATGACTCGACAACTCATCAATCAAATGCGAGACAACGTTTTGTACTTAGGTTTTAACTCCACTACCTACAGGCTACGCAACGGACAAGCAATACCGATTTCAGGGGCTATCAATCAAATTGCTTGATAAAATTTACTTCCATCGCGTTTTTA
This sequence comes from Pandemis cinnamomeana, assembly GCA_932294345.1. Classification (NCBI taxonomy): domain Eukaryota; kingdom Metazoa; phylum Arthropoda; class Insecta; order Lepidoptera; family Tortricidae; genus Pandemis; species Pandemis cinnamomeana. Next base: position 13,999,364 of record OW028706.1, on the reverse strand, counting down.
GCGGTATAGAAAGAGTTAAATGGAGCAATTGAGATGATATCGCACGACCTTTCTTGCAAATAAAAAGCAGCGCTTGGAAATAACGCTACATAAATACACTATTTGAAAGTAAATTGAGCAAAGGGAAAGATAACATTAAGAAGTATCCAGAATAAAAGAACGAGTCAATCAATAAAAGATCGTACAAAATATGAGCTCATTACGCACACAATACCTAAACACTTAAAATATGTTATAAACTGGCTAAGTGTGTGTCGGACAACGCGGAGGGTAAGGTTCCGTATTAATATGCGGCAGATATTCAATATTAGTTTTGGCCGACTATTACTCGTTAAATTGCAAAGTCTGCATAGTTGTAATAGTTTTCCGATCACTAACAAAAGAAATGTACTTTAGCTCCATTAATATTTCGCAGATTTTGCAAACGAATCCCTGGGGCCCGATTGTTTTACGTGAAAATACTACTCGGAAATGCTAAAAAAAAAATAGAAGAAAATGACATTATTCTTACCAAAAAGACAAAATTTTAATTGGAGTGATGTGCCTTCAAAAATCGGGCCCCTGAATCGAAAACAAGGAGATCTTCGCAAGTTTCTTGCGGTGCATTCTTCTTGGCAATGATGGTCTTTCCGAATACGCTGGTAGTTTCAAAAATACATGTAAAAGAGCCCTTGGCGGCCAATTTGCAAAAATTAATTTTCATTTTCAATTTGACAGTATTTCTTTTTATTGGAAGAACTTCCTAGTACTTATAGGTACTATGGCTCTTCATAAACTCGTTTTAGTAGTGAAAAATCTTACTTTCATTGAAATGGACCTTCGCAAACAAAATTAAACAACAAACTATTTAATAGTGTCGAAATGGAATCTGTGCATGACAGTTGTACGAAATTTAGCAACTAAATCTAGACTTATCTTTTCCATCAAGTTCAAACAGAGGGTCGGAACCGGTATTTAAAAAAAACCCCGATATTGACCCCGGCATTGAATTATTTTATGCTCACTATATAGATGTTAAACCAAATAACGAAATAGAACGCAATAATACCTGTATTTTTGTATGAAGAACTACCGGTATTCGACCCCTTTCATAATCACAAATCTTTTAGCTAAGCCGCGTACGGACGGACAAGCTACAATACAAGGGTTCCTTTCGCCATTGTGACAACGGAACCCCAAAAATGATTAAAGTGATAGAGACAAGAGGTCAAAGCAATTGACTCGAACCACTGTTGCAGTATCGCTGTAATTGACCACGTATTACCGTCATCTTGGTAAGATTATAGAAATCGCGTGTTCGCCAACAATAATGTGTAATCAGTTATCACGGCACGCATGGTTACATGCAACTTATCGTATGACAGTTGTTTACATAGCGTCAGCAACGAGTTTATTGTTGTTAACGCTTTCTTTCGTTATAAAGATGACTCAATCCGTGTTCTCAAAATGGTATTGAGTTTAACCCCCTTTCATAAACGCTCTGTAGGCTTCTGCTAACTTAGCAATCGTTTGTCCTTATCTGTCGCTTTGACATTTACCTTTCCCAGATAAGGACAAACGATTGCTAAGTTAGCAAAAGCCTATAGAGCGTTTATGAATAAGGGGGTAAATGTTTATAGTCGGAAGCATAGAGCTGGGGGGTTACCGTACCACGACGTCTTAATTCGATTCAATTCCGATTCAGTTTAGGTTCGTTCGCTGTCAGATCTATACTAAAAATTACAGCTGAAACCTTAAACACATACCTATCCCGCAACCCGGCTCGAATCCCGGGATCGCACCTCAGAGTTTTCCGTAACGTTCTTGAGAAATTACACTTAAAATTAACCATGAGCTTATCGGTGAAGGAAAACGTTGTGAAGTTCCCAATCCGCACCGGGCCCGCGTGAGAACCATAGCCGAAGACCTGATGAGAGGAAGCTGTGCCCAGCAGTGGGATGTATAGTATAAAGGCAGGTTCATGTAACCACTCTTTCTCACGTTATATAACTCAATAGGAAGCAATAAAATGGTAAAAATACGAGAACAATTGTGTAATAAGTGTAATTGTCTTTTACATAGAATTGAAGTAGATAAACAAGAATATAATGTAAATTGTCGTATAATTGTCTGTTTATAATTAACAGAGAGTAGCAACATCTGATTTAACCTTTAGTTTCAAAGGGTTATAAAGTTACAAAAACCACGAAAATAATTCCATGCTAAAATAAATTCTTCAGACAAGCCTCAAGGCCAGCACGCGTTCATATTATAATTTAACATGAAAACGTTAAAAGCTGTCTGCTAAACCTGTAGCCAAACTTTCGTTGGTCAAATATTTCTTGCGGCGCATTCTTCTTGGTAATTATGGTGCTTTCAAAAGCGCTGATGGTTTAAAAAGGACATACAAAGCGACGACATCAGAAATGGACAAGGATCTAATAATGCACAATAACTGTTAATAAAAATTAACGAGGGTATAGTAGGTATAGATGAAAAACTCGAGTAAAAGACCTGTTATAAGTAGTAGTGTACAGAACTGATATGGGACTTGTCATTTTTCTAATTTGGAACGTAAATTTGTCTATTCGCACACATTACGCACACATATACAACAGGTCATTTACTTAAGTTTCTCACCTATACACTACCCTGCCATAAAGATTGCACTTCGGTCTTAAGAAAGAGACAATTGGCGTCACGTAAGTTAGAGCAAGATAACGCTTTACGAAGCCGAAATAAAGCGAGAAGACCGATGTGCAATTTGTTCTTGTTTTTGACTATAAATTCACGGAAGTGCAAACATAAAATAATAGTTGATTAGGAAATGATTATGAACAAGATGACTACATTATGAAGGGAAGACACTGCAATATTTTCAGCAGTGGAGTGGCGTCCATAGAACTTCCCACCGGCTTGCCTATTTTAAGGCAGTTGGGCACTTTTATTGTGCAGAATTAGAGGTAAAGGCTGGTTTAATGCCCTTCGGCTTGCCTTCTGATATACTTGACGCCACGCCACTGGTAGACAGAGTAAGTACTTCTAACATATCACACGAATAGAGATTAATTATGGAACAATGTGCGTGAATGTAGTCAGTATAGCTACATGCAAAAAACCTCGTAAAGCATTAATCGCTTTTCGGCATGGCACAAACGTCTACCACTATTAGAAATAATACTCTTGGTAACTACCTACTTAGCACAAATATTTATAACATGAAACATCGCCTAATGGTCTAAAAAAACTGTTTGTTGAGGAAAACAAAACAGAAACTTTAACCCCTTGATACGAACATAATCGGAGAAAAAATATGAATGTTCGAAAATACATAACATCTACAAACATACATAAAAAATTACAGTCAAGTCGGTAAAAATACGCAAACGAATTGAGAATGTGAACGTAATCACTTTGGGAGTCAGTCAGAATGAAACTTATATTAAACCTTAACCGAGGTTTTTGACGCATATTTGACAGAAAACCTATACATACATACACAAATCACATCTTTATTCCTTACGGGGTAGACAGAGCGTAAGCTAACAATACCTAAAGGCCCCGTTTAGCAAGATTGTGGGCGTATAGGAGGAAAGTGGAATCAAAATAGTGGTGGGTTGCTAGCCCACCTAACATGATTCCTATGATTTCCGCCCATTCCCTCGATGGGCTTACATCTGCGCCTGTCTGTGCCAGACCAGCATGGAAGTAAGAAAACCTATGAAATGGTCGGTTATAGTTAAAGTTTAAGTAATCGTAAACACTAAACGCCCCTTTTGACGCAGGCGGTACCGCCGAGTTTCATAATCGGTTCCGATACCGCATAGCATAGTTCCGTTTGACCGTGAAATAGCTATCTCTGATGATTGCACTATTTCACGCGTCAGCGCATCGCGATCGATCGCTCGCGTGATTATTGTTAATACTTCACACATTGTAAGCTATCGCGATTTGTTGCCGTATTAATTAATGATACCGTGCTCGCTGAGGCAGCGTGGTTTAAACAGAGATTAGATACAGTAACGGGTCAGTTCCCATACAAAATTTTATGAAACCCAGGCAACCCGACCCAATGGCATTCCCACACTACCTATTTCAAGTGTCAAAAAGTCACGTGGTATGATAAAGTGTGATGTAAAGTACCCACTTTACATCACACTGCACATCGGTCTTCACGGCTTCGTAGACCTTTGTCTCGCTCTAACTTACGTGATTATCTCTTTCCAAAGACCGAAGCGCAATCTTTATGGCCGGGTAATGTAACAATATCTGTTTCTGGAACATTTGGGACCCCGTTTAATTCTATTGTAAAAATGACGGTAAATTTTATCAACGGCACGTGTCGTGCGTGACAGATTGTAAATCTAAACGTATACATACGAGTACGTACATTCTGTACGTGGCAAGTGGCAAAGTTTCAAGTAGTTATACATGCCTAAACTGAGACAAATGTAGATTACAAGAATCGAAGAATATAGAGCCGTGACGGAGGTCAAAAGTTGTGTTATATACTCCTAATGATGTTTCTGAGCACAACTGTAATGTAAATAGAGCGTACCAAGATCCAGGGAATGACCAATCATACGTATGAATCAGTAGTGATCCCAAGCACATGATCAAATCATCACTACATAGTATAAAATAAAGTCGCTTTTTCTGTCCTCATAAATCTGTCCGTATGTACGCTTATATCTTCAAAACTACACAACGGATTTTGATGCGGTTTTTTTTAATAGATAGAGTAATTCAAGAGGAAGGTTTGTATGTATAATACATGCATAATATACCGTGCGAAGCCGGGGCGGGTCGCTAGTAGTCAATAAAAGTCAATTTCATAAATAACGCGAGGTTAAAGCCCTTAACAATGGTCCATACGTATATGTATAGTAACGAAAAAAAGGAACATAATTCCAGGTCTCTTAAAAGAGGAAAAGTCTCTTTGTTTAGTCTTTCTATGCAGGGAATAACTCAGAACCTAATGAACCGATTCTAAACAATCATTCATTAACATAAAACTACACTATCCTTGGCAACATAATATATGATGCTTTTTGTTTAGAAGTAAATTTGCCGGCAAGACGCCGGCGAAGTCATCGACAACGGTTAGTTTGTACCTATAGTCTCAAGTCCTTGACTTGTTCATTTATAATTTTTACAGAATTTACTTCCATGCTGGTCTGGGAGTGAAGAAAAAACATAGAATGTATCAGTTGCTTCTCTTCCCGCGCTGATTGTAAAAGCCCGATTTCGATTCCCCTTTCCACCTATACGCCCACAATCATGCTAAACGTGGCCTTTAGGTCTGGTTACGAGTTAGATTTATGTATGTATGTATAGAATTTTGAGACGCTTGGCTGTTATTGTCTGAGTATCTTATCTACCAGTGGCATGTCGTTCAAAGCACTCAATACCCATCGGGTTCCACTAAAAAACTTCTCTCTATCGCTCTATCTTCAATAACCGTGAAATACATGTGTTTTTTTTCTCCGGGTTGCCTAAGGGAAATTTTCACAGTACGCCACTGGTGCCTACCCGGAAGTTTTCTGACAGTTTTTCTGTTTAAAAATACAATACGTTTGTTTAATTCACTTACTATTGTGAGCAGTAGACTTGGTACTTTCCAGAGAGCGCGTTTATAAGAAGATGAACAATGGCGCATTATGGTTACATGTTCGATGTAATCACGTCACGACAGTAGAGTTTTTCCCAGAAACCACGCAGTTTTAGGATTTTTGCCAACGCTAAGGCATTGTTTGGAGATAGCAGTAGGTACCTAGTGAGCCGTTTATACATGGTGACATTTTTTAAGTGATTCTTCATCTCTCCAAAACTAGAAGCCACTGCTAGGCCTTGTCTCATAATAGTAATTAAATTGGTATTTTTACGTCTAAATTATCCGAATTTTTACATCATGTGTGGCCACTCTACCTCAGTGATAGAAAAATTGTTTGTGTTCACAATAAATAGTCGCCTCTTCAGTGGAATTTTATGGTTTGGTTTCTAGACCGTTAAGCCAGCCTCTTCAGTGTCATTGAATGTAGGGTGGCCATTTTTAGAGTTTGTAATTAAATTATTTGTTAGAATAATATGATTAAATAAATAAGATTTATTTAAACAATTGAGTTAATGTATCATGTTGTCCAGGTTTAGCTTAGTTAGAAACACTAATTTTGTATCACGTATAAAATTTCACCCTGTGGAACTCGTCTCCCACCGATTTCCCTAAATCATACCAATGTAAGAGTTTTTTCCCACATTTACATATTGGCAAAAAGCAGCCACACTAACGTTCGGTTTGCTTAAAGTTACGTCTGACGACACCAAAGGACAAATTAATTTTGGTTTTTTTTTTCACCATGAACTTTTCAAAGCCAACAATCTGATTGGGGAATTGTCAACAGCTGTCAAAGCTCGTTGGTTTTCATTACATGAATTACTATGTCCTATTAAATGTTAGTTATGTATAATGTTTTCGGCGCACACGCTTCTGGGGTCAGAGTGTATGTTATCCCCACCGCTCCTATCCTACACGAGGCAACATTGATTACTTACATAAACATACAAAAGTTGCATAAGCATAACTATTGATAACAATTAACATAATAATTTAGGATGATTGTACGCAGGTGACAACGAAGACGCTGTTATGAAAAGCGTTAAATGTCAAACAATTATAGCTAGCGATAGGAATTACCTAATAAGGCCAGCGATAGAATCGTCAGCCGCGCGTAACGATTTTAATTCAACTATAATCGAGTTATCAACATCGTAATGAATACTGCAATTAGAGTGATTATAACCTCTATTGACGCGTGAAGGTGTAGTTGTGAATAAGTTAACTCTTTGGGTGCTACTACTTAATTAGGCGGACTGTATACTCTCCAGTTAGAGCTTCGCGTACCTATACTTTGCGGCACAAAATCGGTCACGCGATGCTTTACAATTTAAATTCAACTTTTCTTTATAGTCAATGAAAGTGAGGTTTGGTTTACAGAAGACACACTCATTGACGCGGTGACTTCAATGTTACGGCGCGCTTGTATGAAACGATGCTTGGATCGCCTGTGGTGTCGATTGAGTGAAATTAGTAAGAACAAGAAGACGTAGCTGAATTACAACTGTAGGCACGTTAAGTTCGGGAAAATTAAGATAAACATAAACATAGCTTGTTTACGAAGAATTATTTATGTTTCCACTATTACTGCTTTCTGACCACAAAAATAATATTGATATTTGTCGTTCGTAGTTAACCTTTAATACCAGCATCCGCCTGCAAAGCGAGCGTACACGTGGGACTATTTTACGAGCATATAATTCGAAAATCACATCCGCATTTCATAGAATTTATGACATCATAATTATTGTAATAGATTTTACATCTATATGATGTGAGATTCCGCTTGTTTAAGGCTGAGATTTCAAAACAATTCAATCACATTACTTCGGTATTTAACATCTGATCTGAGCTTTAGACGAGGAGTTTACCGAGAATCTAGCTCAAATTTCACGATTCCATCAACGCATCTAGTGTAAATTTTTGACACAAAAAACGTATCCAACGCGTTCGCATAAACATCTCAATCACTATAGGCAACGGCAAACCAATCAATTTGACACTTCAACGAGACATTCATTACGACGAAAAATTCACTAAGCGTTCAGAAAACACGTACCGAAGAAAGCTTCAAACAGAACCCCTTTAGTCGCTCGAGTTACCTTACCACACAAAATTAACACAATTGTGTTTTCCAATTACGTAAAAAGGTCACAGGCACGGCATGGTTTACACAGGACTGGTTAACACGTGAGAGTATATTAATAGAGGCACAAACAAATGTGATATTTTCAAACAATGTTACGGACATGGGGAACAGAAATGTCCAATACCATAAGCTTTAGGCATTTCAAGTTGATTACTTGTTTTTCTACACCGATGACTGCCTGAGGGGACGGACTCTAAGTACCTAGGCCTCTCTGTCGCTTGTTCCGCACTCTCGCTTGACACTCTGACGTCACTCGGAACATAACGCGATGAGTAATGCTTTTTCGTGAGTGCAGCCGGCGTTCATCGATTTATAAGACGTTATCACGTCAACAAAAAAGAAGAAAAATATTAAAACTGTCTGAACGAATCGAATTAGAATAGGTTTCTGAATCTACGTGTTCTTTAATAATTAAAATTAACAACTCGATTGTGCGTTTCTTTCGTATAAATAATAGTCAGAAGCCAAGAAAGAGGACCAAGTTGCCATAGTAAGAAATACAAATTAATGTTGCTACAAACAAAAAATATGTAGATTGCAACACTGTTAGTTGAACACACTCGGATCTAACATAACGTAAAGAGTTCTACGCACGGCAATGTGAGACCGGTCATACTACGCCTCGCCGTCTGCATACAGACGCACACAAACTAGTTGAACGCACACGCGCACGGAGCGTTATAAATTTGCGTGCGGTCCCATTCGTGAAAATTCAATTTTGATACAATTTGTAGAAACCGCAAAAATTAATTTGTAGTGGTAGTGACAGAGCGTGAAATAGACAGGTGGTCGTGACCGCGTCGAAACTCGAAATAGGCAGATACAGTAGTCAGGCACCAGGTTTAATGTTAAGGAGAATACGGAGATGACCATGAAAACTTTCCTTTTTGGGGCTCGGACCAAAGAGTACAGACAGCATTTGGTGAACCACTAAGTAACGCCAGATAAAAACTACGCCTTGCCTCATGTGTAGTAAGTGCTTTATTGTACAAAAAATAATGAACAAACACAATTGACAAAGCAGCACGAATAGTAGTAGATCAGTTAGTTGATACTTGGTGTAAGTGAAAATATCCCTGTCTATCTACATATACCAGTTAAACTTTGAGTAGATGAGAGTAGCATTAAACTAGGGATCGATAAAGAGTGAGCAATAACAAATAGTAAAAAAAGTTTGATTGCATTTGTGTGCGGGCAACTTTATGCACACGTCACTGCGTATCAAACCGGCGGCAAATTACTTTGCCTTTCGCAGAACTCAGTCTTCACTGTTTTACACCGTCTGAGACCAGAAATTATTTAATTTCAGTCACTCCCAAGCGTAACGATCGTTTCACACAAACATGCGTCAACTAAACGATTTCTTCTCACCTAGAGATACCATCGCTGGAAAACATAGAGGAAGTAACCGATAGAGTAACAATACGGGCTACGGAATACTACAACATGTCTTACCCCTTACGGGGTAGACAGAGCGTAAGGTAATAAGATCTAAAGGCCTTTAGCATGATTGTGGGCGTACATGGAGAGGAGTAAAAATAGTGATGGGTTGCTTCGATTTTCGCCCATTCCCTCGATGGGTTTTTAGTTTTTACCGTTTCCGCGGGATGAGAAGCATAAGATTTTCTTTGCTCCCAGACCGGCATGTAAGCATCCATAGGCACTCTATTAGTTATTTCATCTACGTTTAAAACAAGGTCACGATGCCATCTAAACAGATTTAATCAAATAAAGCTTCGTTAAGTAACACGTAAACAACGTTTACATCACCGGGTGTCCAACTGACCGACTGTCAGATAGAAAGTGGTGTTGCGCAAGCTGGAACCTGCGCGCGCGCCGCGCGGGATGCTATCAATTATTATACCTACATTATACGGATTAGCGCCGACGGGCTATTATTAAAGAGGGGCTACTCCGAAATTATATTTTCGACGTTAAATAAACTAATATCTTGGGACAATTGACACTAATTGACCTAGCCCCATGCTTAAGCAATGCTTACTATGGGTTTAGACAACGGATAAACTTATATAAATAAATAAATACTAAAATACATATTAAAGATCCAAGACTCGAGAATAAACATTCGTATTTTTCATACAAATATCTGCCCCGACCGGGGATCGAACCTGGGACCTCAAGCTTCATAGTCAGGCCCTCCAACTACTAGGATATCTGGTCGTCTACAAGTTATTATCATACCACTTTTTAATTATATGTTAGTTACTTTGACATTGGCGACGTTGTCGTCGCTGTAACGCCTTGATACGCCACAAACAAAGAGCTCCATAGACAAAAAAATCTTGATAGGAAAATAACTCGCAGTTGTAAATTGGCATTTTCACATGACTGTCAACAGCTCCTCACATACCTATACTTAAAAAAATACAACCTTTGCCTGAATAACATTAAGTTCTTTTCTTGCTATGAACGTTCCGCCAAACATCACCCCATGCGGATAAAAAAAAACATCAAAATCAACACATCAGCGGTATTAAGTACAAAACGCGAACCCGCCGACAACTTAGGCCTTGGCCTTCGTAGGTTAATGCCATCGATCGTCTATCATTACCCGAGATACTAACTTTTACGAATACAATTAATGTAAAAACATTCGTTAATTTTACTAGCACTAAGTTCATTTGGGTTAGCGCGAAGACAACACACGTCAGACGCGGGTATGACGTATTATCAACGCTTCAAAGCCATAGAGGAAATAAATAACCAATGAGAGAGCTATAAAATTATGGCAACACATCAGACTTTTTCGACATGTACCATACCAAACCAAAACACTTTTTTGCAATATCTTTTCCTTTATCTTCTATGGAACAAAGTCATTTAAGAAATTAAATTTTTAATCACATATTAGCTTTTTGGTTTTTATAAAAAATAATCGAGTTTCATTCAATATGCCACACATCCACTAAACATTAACAACCTGTGACCTGTTTGACATTCGGCTGGCCAATCTGCGAGCAGTAATCGTCAACCTCGTCTTGGCTTAATCTTATTTCATACGAATTACATGACATTTTCAATCTATTAGGTTGTTTGCTCTATGTTCACAGCAATTAAGTACGCCGAAAAAGATCTCAAAGCGCCAAATTAGACGTAAGATGTTCTCAAAGACATGACATCTGCTCTACCAATCACGTTGACATCGACAAATTCGACATCAATAACTTGATATAGGTGAAAAACTTAAGTAAACGACCTGTTTGTTGTATGTGTAAGTAATGTGTGCAAATAGACAACTTGACAATCCAAATTAGAAAAATGACTTAAGCCCCATGACAGTTCTGTACACTGTACAACAGGTCATTTATTTTTTTCACCTATCTTACGTAAACTTGATTTTTAATATATAATCGATTTGAATTATAAGGAAATCGCACAAAGACGTTCTGTCAACAAACTCGCTAATCTGCAGAAGTAATTCCGAGTTGACGAGATTGCCGATTCTATGGAAATAGATCGACACTAGGTAGTCTTATATGGAAAACATGGAAATGCGTCACATAAAGTATGATTTTACTTGACTTGTAAAATGCTATGTCAAACACAGTTACGAATACATCACATTGCATTATTAATTATTAAATCAGTTACTATTATGGTTGAAACCTGTCATAAATTGACAACTATCACATACGCCTCAGCTTTGGCAATATCTAGCAGATAAATACCAAAATTAATGTTGTAAAAATTTATGACAATCAGTATTTTGTAAAAAATCTAAAAATAGACATCTCAGACATTGATACAATCAAAATTAAAAATACCCGAGATAAAATCATCTATATAAATATAACAACTGATACCAACCAGTTCAACGTTTTGTTAACAAGCAACAATCAATAATTCGCCCTATAATCACGTATCTATCTAAGATTAAGATGGTACAGTCGCCATTACTGGCCCGTTTCTCGTAGCTACAAGTTACAAGTGTAGACTAGCAATATTGGTCAAAAACTCGACCATTGATTGCTCAACCAATAGGTTCCCTGTCTAGATATCTAAACGCGACCATATTGGCTACAGCGTCTAAAGTAACCGATGACAACTGTGCTTTATTGTTTTGTGTAGTCTAACTGTCGCAGGTCAAGCTACACTCAGGACCAGAATAGAATCCGCTAGATTGGCACTCGCCGGCCATATTAGGTCAACTACTAAGTGCCACTGAAGTCAAACCCTGCCACAAAGAGAATAAAGCAAATCGGTATCTTGAAGAATCCTCGACTCAAGTAAACATCAGAGGGAAACTTTGTTAGCTAATATTTGGATTTGTCTGCGAGTTATGGAATGCCGTGATACCGAAACTTCTGAGTTCTTGGAAATACAAAGTAACAGAAATATTGGAGTTTTGTGATGAAGTATATAGTAGGATTGAAAATATTTCACCAGACAAACGATGAGGAAGTCTTTTGAAGAAAAAAAAGCAGCAGGAAACACAGCTATATTGCTTCACGTTTTGATTGTTCTAGAAACACCAAGTCTTGCACTAGCTAGCGAATAGCGAATGATTGATCGGCTGAACTAAAATTGGGCTACTATTCTTTATAAATAGATTGAAATCGATACTATCGCTATTAACTTCATAAGCCTGCAGCTATTGTATGAATCGTAAATTGCAACCGGCTTACGATCGTGCAACAGAACTAATCTTCTCCTATAGGGCATCACTCAATATTTTAACGATTTATGAAGAAAACTAGCTTTTGCCCGCGGCTTCGCACGCGTGAACCATGAGCATTTCAAAGAAGCTAGCAATCAAGCAAGCGAGCACCCAAACCTGCAAGCATATAAGTATGCAAGCAGGCATGCAAGCAGGCATGCAAGCAGGCAAGCAAGCATGCAAGCAAGCGTGCAAGCAAGCATGCATGCAAGCAAGCGTGCAAGCAAGCATGCATGCAAGCAATCCCCCGCATTGCCCCGCTGCCTTAATTTTTCTGAAACTGTAAATATTGCAGGATTTTTATAAAAGAAACCTAACCTAACCTATCCTAAATAGCTTTTGCCCGCGACTTCGTACGCGCTAAGATGTAAAACGAAAAAATAAGTTTTTTCACGTTCCCGTGAAAATTTTGGGGAGTGCTTCCGGAGTACACTTAAAGCCTTTAAAGAAACACACGTTATAAATGTTAAGTCTCTTTCTTCCGCTGTTTCGTCTGGAAACGTAAAATCCCGTTTTTCCCGTTTTAGTGTTCCCCTACCTACACTCCCGAATAAAACTACGTGACAAATTTCAACTTTTTATGTCCAGTAGGTAAAACGTAAAATCCCGGTTTTTCCCGTTCCCGTAAAAATGTTAGGAAATCCTTTGTTAATGCTCCCTTACACTCCCTAAGGAAGCTAAATGCTAAATCTCATCTTTCTACGAACAGTAAAACGAAAAATCCCGTTTTACCCTATCCGGTGGGAATTTCGAAAAATACCTTCTTAGTGCACCTCTAGGATACTCAAGGTATATGTGTGCCAAATTTCAAGTTTCTAGCCATATTATGCCTACCGCAGTATTTCTGTGTAAACAATTATTTTTCCCGTTCCCGTGGGAATTTTGGAAAGTACTCTCTTAATGCTCCTCATCACTCCCGAAGCAACCTACATGCCGAATTTCAGCTTTCTGCAACCAGTAAATCGAAAAGTCCCGTTTTTCCCGTTCCCGTGGGAATTTCGGGAAATCCTTTTTTTAGTGCTCCCCTACACTCCCCAAGGGAGCTTGAAGGCCAAATTTCAGTTTTATATGACCAGTAAAACGAAAACTCGATCCCGTAGAACTGAATATATAATTCCCGTTTTTTCCTTATCCCGTGGGAATTTCCAAAAATCCTTCCTTAGTGGATGCCTACACTGTATAAGGTATCTATGTGCAAAATTTCAAGTCTCTAAGTCCAGTGGTTTGGGCTGTGCGTTGATATATAGTTAAGTCAGTCAGTCAGTCAGTCAGGACTTTGAATTTTATATATGAAAAAAAAGAAAATTTACCAAGTAATCATTAGAGCATTATTGTTTCTAAATAGTCTCTTAAGAACAATCCCAAAACAACCATTACAGATTCAGAAAACATACAATGTACCTAGGCTTCAGGCAAACAACTTTAATAAATTATAAATATTATAACTTGAATATACATGTCTTTTTTTTGGGAATTGTCTGTTTCTTTACATTTGTATAGTAAAGCATTTACTTACTTACTTAAATATCGGACGGTAAGATCGTAAGGTTTTTATAAAATAAAAATGTAATCTTACTAAAAGGTATTTGTTTTGATAATGGAATTGTCCAATGGAAGAAATATGGTATTAGAACTGTCAAAGCGATGGAAAGAACAGTTCGTAACTAAATCGTAATAGTACATTACTGCCGTGGTCTGGAAAGTTGGGAATTGCCCGATGAGGTGGTTTGCTAGCCGAGCAACGCGAGGCTTGTGAAGAGACGAATCAAGCAATTCATGTTTCCGTCGAAGAATGTATAGTGCTTTTCTCAAACAATATGAGGAATTAAAAAACACTTCAGGAAAAAAAATGCACGAAATACATAAGTTTACCAAAAAATATGTAAGTAGTTTAATATTTTAGTCTTCTGAAAACTTTTTTAAATCATAGAATTATAAACAGAAAATTAAAAAAAAAACTTACACACGCACTGCGATGAAAACCGAGCGGTTGGCCTGGCTGTATGGAATTATTCTATCATCATCTCAATTTTACGAAGTTACTCAAGTTAACGAAGCGGGAAAAGATAGATTTAATTTACTCCTACTCCTAGGTAGGGAAGTTATGTTGTTTTAATATCGAAAAGCAAAAATGAGGCACTTCCCATGTTCTATTTTCTAACGGAAAGAGAAAATTTCCGAGAATGTTTGAGAAAAGTATGTTTCAGTATATGTACATCCATGAATGTCAAACCAGAGAGAAACTCTAAGGCGATATTATGACAACAGATGAGCTAACATGACAGAAAAAACTAGGCAATATCGTATTCATGTGTCTGAATAAGGAAATCCGAAATGAATATGCTATTGAGAAACATCGTTAACATTGTGTAATATTCATCATTTATACGTTAATGGACATCCGGGAAAAACTCTGATTTAATCTAAATATCCGGGAAGGTTTTTGCGCTCTTCTCCGGCGACAACAATTTTTGTAATGGCAATCATAAACATATATATCTAAGTAGAATAGATGTATGATATGATACCTACACCACGAAGTATTCTGGCTATCTAAATGTAAGCAAGTCAAGTAAATTGTATGCTTTCATTGAGACGTCGGATTTAAATTAAATCTTTCTTTACATAAGAGTCAGCGTTTCGTGTTTTTGACATCAAAAGACTTCGGATACGTTTTGGAGAGCTCTCGCTTTACGTTGCGTAATAAAATTCAGTTTAAGCCGCCATCTTAGATTTGTGGTCAAAGCAAAGGCGAAAATCCAATCCCAGTAATGAAAGTGTATAGAAGGAAACTAATCCCGTATTTTTCATGAGAATTCCCGACAAAAAATGTAGACTGTCAACTTGTATTCGCAGTCTGTACAAAATAATATACAATCAGCAGTATCTGATTTTTAGTCACGTAAGTTAACTTTACCAATGTACCGGACAGCAATGGTGTATTCTAGTTTATAAATACGCAGTTACATTGGATTGTTGATCGCAGACATAATCGTTTTGATCGTGTGGGAATTCACAATAAACATATTAAGCTATTATGATATGTCAAAAAAATATAACTTCAATTTTTTCTTGGTTCTGATTAGAGTCTAATCATTAATTCTGCATACAAATGTCGCTGCCAAGTGGAAATATGACACCATAACGACATACGCATACATACACATACACATACACAAATCACGTCTATATCCCTTACACCAGACAGAGCCTGACTATCAAGACGTAAAGGCCATGTTTAGCATAGGTAGGCGTATAGGTAGAGATGGGAATCAAAACAGTGGTGGGTTGCTAGCCGCATCGCCTATAACATGATTCCTAATATTTTCACCCATTCCCTCGATTGGCTTTTACCATATGCGCGGGAAGAAAAGCAACTGGTAAATTCTGTTTTTTCTTTACTCCCAGACCAGCATGGAAGAATATACGCATCAATATGGAGTTGTATTATCATGGTATAATGTTATAGTAGTTTGAGATTTTATCATAACCAGTTGGCGTTGCGACATAATCAAATGGAAGCATTATGCAGGAATTAGTAAGTTGGTACAACTAGAAACTACAACAATAAATACTAACATACACGGACCAACGGCAATTAAATTAAGTTGTTTTTCAATCATGCTAACAGTGGCCTTTAGGTCTTGTTAGTCAGGCTCTGTCAACTCGGTAAGGGATATAGACGGGATTTGTGTATGCATGTGTATGTTTTTTAAAACAATGTCGTCAATATATACGTGTTTAATTAATGAGATTTTAATGGGTATCAAATGGATTGATAACGCTGGGGAATATACCGATATGCTTTAAGTGAGGAAAGTTTATAGGAGTAAAAAAACAAAAACAAATTTTAGACTACTTAATTAAAAAAGAGCAAGTTAATGTGGATTTTTTTGCTATGGAGTCAATATTGATTAAGTAAAATGAAGACTTAATGATTTTATGAACGGACCGAAATTGACAGTTTTTTTTTAAAATAACGATTGTTTTTAAACAGGTGACTTTTAAATATTTTGCAAAACACCAGATTCAGTGGAAAAATTCAGTCACGCAATTATTTACTCGACCGGTAATGAGCATGACCAATTATTTCATCACAACGTTATGTGAGCTATACATGGCAGCGCATAATGCTCCGAGTCACGACTAAATGTTTTAGTAGATTTTATTGACCCTTTATTATATCAGTGGAAAAAACAATCGCCGCATGGAGGGAATTGTAAATAGCCAAAAGTCTGCACAAAGACGTTTTTTTTAATTTTTTCAAAATTATAACAGCGTTTATAAATTTTTGAAAAACTGAGGATCTTACAAGAAATTCTGTATTTTAAGAAACAGATCAAAAAGGGATATTAACAACAATAATTTGTTTCTGACTAACTTACATATTAAATATCAAATACAGACCGTCAAAACTGACAAATTCTAATTGGGAATGGACGATTATTTTAAAATTGCTTGATGATTTTTCTATTGATAGGACCGTCCTTAGCTACAGAAAAAAGTTACAGATTTTTCCGTTGACCATTAATTTTATAAAAAATAATAATACTCGGTCTCTGGTCCGCCCCATAACGGCCACAAATATGACCAGTTACATCCCAATTTTACCCCTTTTTTGGTAATTATTCACAGTTTACAAAGCACTGGATAGATTATACATATTGTTGGCCTAACACTTGCCTCTAATTTTAAATTCCCATTCATTCCCAGTCCTGTTGTTTTAACTCTCACTCTGACCTATCCTTTTGTTCAACTACGTAGGTACTGGGATATAATGAGATTGTTTAATTAATTAACACCCGAACGTAACGCACGCACTGGTTCGAAAGAATTAGGTACTTTGCGTCATTGTAACAATTTACTTAGCAATTCACAGCTTCGTTAAGTATATACGCTAAATTATACTGTACATTTGGAAAAATACCCGCTAATGGCGCCAGTGACGGCTGAATACAAAATCATTATCTAATTACGTTTGCATAATATTGTTTTTACACTTTATTGGTTATAAGATACTAGCTGTTGCCCGCAGCTCCATAATCTACCTACCTTCTAATTTTCATCCAGATATGTTCGGTCGTTCTGGCTTGAAAGAGTAACCAACATCCATAACTTTCGCAGTTTTTGTTTCATTTATATCAAATAAAAGAATGGAATTAATAACCTAAGAATCAATAAAACACATAAATTATTTAAGTATTGTATAATAATATTTTTTTTGTTTGAAACAACAATAATAAAAAATTACCATTACCATCCAACGATAATCATCCTTGCATTAGATAGGGGGCGTCCATTAATAACGTGAGGTATTTGGGGGGGGGGGGGGGGCTGGGTGTCGAGCCGAATCTTACTAAATATCACTTGGGGGAGAGGGGGGTCTTGGCAAATATCACGTAATTTTTTTTTAGCAGAAAATGGTGTAAAACTGCCTGAAAATTAAGTTAAATTAAAGTTGAATGAGAATAAAAAACGTAGGTATCTTGAATAAAATATGACAAAATCTGACACAATTATATTTGTCTATAAATCCAATACTTTTATACCCAAAGTACAAGTTTTGAAAAATTTCACGTGAGATTGGGGTAGGGGGAGGGGGTCGA
This sequence comes from Pandemis cinnamomeana, assembly GCA_932294345.1. Lineage (NCBI taxonomy): Eukaryota > Metazoa > Arthropoda > Insecta > Lepidoptera > Tortricidae > Pandemis > Pandemis cinnamomeana. The sequence goes on along the minus strand of OW028706.1, from coordinate 13,981,338 downwards.
GAAAAATCTTACGACATCTCACCAAGGGGGGAGGGGGGGTCAAACAATCCTTAAAAATGCCTCACGTAATTAATGGACGCTCCCATACTGTAAATCAAGTATGCTTTAAACTAATCAACAACGATGCAAATAATCGATCCTCAAAATATCCGCATCTGATTTTCTAGCACCCTGTATAACGGTGGACGATTATTGGCAAGTTTGCTGCGTAGCTTTCTTCCATGCTGGTCTGGGAGAAAAGAAAAAACATAGAATGCACCAGTTGCTTCTCTTCCCGCGCAGATGGTAAAAGCCCATCGAAACCTTAGGAATCATGTTATAGGCGATGCGGCTAGTAACCCATCACTATTTTGATTCCCCTTTCCACCTATATGCGCAAACAATCATGCTAAACGTGGCCTTTACGTCTTGTTAGGCTCTGTCTACCCCATAAGGGAAAAAGACGTGATTCATGTATGTATTGCTGCGTAGACGGGTACAGAGGTAGAAATCGCTCTGAAACGATAAGGTCTCTTATTGATTACCTTCTAATTTTATCTACGAGTATGTATCTGTTTTCTGTATTGACAATCTTGTGTTCAACAAAAGGTCATTGTAATGTGCTGTATTGTTTGCAAACAAATAAGAAGCAAGAAAACGTTAATGTTCTCGAACCATGATGCAAAGGAACCTATAACCTCTATAGACCTCTAGAGTGGCATGTATGTTAACTTAAACCAATGTATGTATATAAGTACTTGGAAATAGTCGTCATTTGTTGACATACACTTGTTACATGTACGCAAATCACGGCGGAGATGTATGTATCATCGAAATAAGCGTCATGTATCTATTTATGTTAATGCATGATCGTACACCGTGTACAAGAAACACGTGAACAAGGGGACCATTTTTTTTTCATACATACATACATAAACCACGTCTTTGTCTTACGGGATAGACAGAGCCTAAAGTAACAAGATCTAAAGGCCACGTTTAGCATGATTGTGGGCGTATAGGTGAAGAGGAATCAAAACAGTGATGGGTGAGGTTGGGACTTTTTCTCTTTTTCTTTCTTTTCAAAAGAAAAAATAAAAATTCATAAAGTATGATGATTATCTGACCATCTTCAACGAAACTTTATAGTGTATAAACATATCTCTGCCATTAGAATCCCATTTTGTATGCCTACTGATATAATGATATGAAAGAGCAGTTTGAGCAGCACTGAGCGAACTGAACGAAATGAACGAAAAGAGTGATATATATATCTTTAAGAGCGAAAGACATGAATCAATCTTATCACTTCAGTGACATGATTTGCGCATCTCTATTATCAAGATGCGTGAGAATAATGATCAGATCATTACATCTGTGTAGCCGACACGGCGGTAAAAAGTTGCACGCAATAAGCACGTGCTGCAGTTTGCTACTGTTTAGTCTAATGACACATCCGGGCAAGATCCAGATACAAAAAGGTAATACGAACATAATACATATTTTACAAGATTTATAGTATTTAAAAAGAAATGTCTTATATTACAAACCGCCAGCGAAAAATTCAATTTTTCGGCATAAAATGTATCTTATGTTCCTCCTCTACATTCGAGCTTAACCGCTCCAGCGTTTTAAGTTTATGATTAGACCTAACAGACACGTGTCTTCTTATTTTTAATATTAATAGAGTAGACAGGTAAAATCCGTCAGGATTAGGTACGCGAAATTTGAAATGGAGAGACCACCCAAAAACAGTGTAGCTGCGATCGACTGGACTCGATAAACGGGGCCTATCTGGAAACCACTCTAAATAGAAAAATTTGTATGGAAAAACACGTCCCCGATAAGAAATAAAAGAAAGATGATGATAAATACAATTTTGCGCTAGCGTGCTGTAGCAAGGCGGCAATTTAAAGTCATAAATATTATAATTGTGTTATGATTTAGTATTTCATTCATGATATAACAATAAAAACCTTAACAAGCCTCCACTGCTAATAAAAGAATATTATTTTATAAAGTCAATTGTGAACTGAATATAGCCAACACAATATACTCGCTAACCATTCTACTGTACTTCTAATAGCTGTTATTGTTGGTATGAAAACTGATAATAAATAATAATAGAGTTTATTAAAAAAATACGCAATGTACGCTTTTTACGCGTTAAACTCCAGGGTATTTCAACTCGCTTGTGGTTAGCATCATAATGACCTTATTAATATTATATGATCTTTAGATTCGTTGCTCCAAATCTGGTCGACATTGGCCGTGACCGAATCTCAGACAGCGAGGAGGAATCGATACCGCCCGGAGAGCTGGGCCTTCGCATAACTATCGAATGAGCATAATAAAATTCGAGGAATAGTCTCGTAAAGTAACATACGTTACGAAGACAAATATACCTCTAGGTGCCCTTGGAAGTTTCAAGCTATTTCTCAATCTGGAATCCGAATGAACTTTGAATGCCGAAGTGTTTCAATACTCTGTTTATTCAGACGTATCTCTTTTTATTGAACTCTGGAAAAGGACTAAAGGGATGAAGGTTGGAACAGGTTTTTGTATACATTTATTCCAGAAAGATCCAAACCGTTTACTTCAACATTATCGAAACGGCCTTCCAAAACTTCGAGTGCCGGGCAAAGGACGGTCCTAATTCAAATTCATCGCTTGATCCTTAAACTTTGAGATTAGGTTTGAGGGGACTGTGATCAGTGGTCACATGAAGGGATGGTTAAATCGTGTAGAAAATTAACATATAACACATTACGTTGACGATATCATCGAGTGTAATTCTTCTACCTATTTTGTTAACACCTGCGAACATAGCGTCATTCCCAACGTCCGAATTCGTTCGGAATGCCCCAGGAGAACGTAAAGAATGTCCTTTTCTAACTAACGCGAACAGTAACAGACGTGTCAGGCCTATTGTCAGTTATGGTTATGGTATAAGCAAACAACTGACAATATCCCAGCAATTGGCTAATTAGGTTTGGCATCGTGTTATACCAAGTCACGTGCTGAATAACTTCACAAAAAAAGGTACCTACATAAGTATACCCAACTCTACACCTACTTATACTTATATCAATGACGTTTGTTTGCACAATCATTGAAGTTTCCTCTTCGGAAATGAAAGATTATTTACTCAGCCCATTGGCAATGAGGTAAAACACGGATATGTGCTATTTACATCTACTGTATGGACACAGAATCTGCGTAATATTTGACGAACAGAACCGAATCACATGTACCCACTTATTCTTGCAGGCACAATCACAAAGGTATCTTGCTTTTGCCACTAGCTCTTTTTTACGGGAATAAAAGATAGGGACAGTGAAGCTTCTTAGCTTAATGTGTCCATTGAGGAACTGACCGTTTATGACGAGCTGTGTTAAGAGATGGCACCCCATATTACATATTGGCTTTTCTAGTGCCTAAAGAAGCATCTTCATTTATTTTTTCTTAAACATCTCCTACGTACAGACATCGAGCAGTTACAATTTTATTGCATGCATAGATGTAACTATCTGTATTATGTTTTCCCAGAGACGAAATATTATACATTCTTACGTATACACCTCTATCGATACGATAATTTTAGGACCCGTTCCGTGACATAATAATAATATACTTTAAAGTTTAAACCGCCTTGTTTGCTTTCATTTCATCATGGAGCGGAAAATAACCACGGTACAATTTCGAAGGAACAACTTCGTACTTTCGCTTAAGCTCTTACACTCAAGACCACGGGCAGTTTTAAAACTTTCAAACTAATTTTAAGGCTTTTCCTTTCTATCTAGTCAGAAAACTTTCAACACCGAAACGCATACCTTTGAGCCCTTGACCCTGCTTTTGCCTAATTTATTTTTAAATTACAACTAGTAAAGATGATTGCGCCTTAGCGCCCTTTAGCGGCTGCACCTTAGAAAGAAAGAAAGAATGTTAATTTCATTCGATAATATAATTAAGGGACTAATACCTGCTTACAATACCATCTATGTAAACCATATGTTCTTGTGAATAAATGATTGATTGATTGATTGATTAAACGGACATGTAACATAAACCGAACCATTTTAATAGGTAAACCTGAACTAAACAATCTGTACTAATAATATAAGTGAGCTTACTTGGTTCGCTTTCAGACCTTAAAGACTGTACCAATTGCAATTAAATTTAGCATTAGAAGTCCAGAAGAAATAATAGGATAGTTTTCATCTTAGAAAATTGTATAGGTCCGCGGGCGCGCGAAAAATATTATTCTCCGCAGACCAAGTCTCAGCCAATAACCAGTGAAAAATAAATTAAACAATTTATACCTATTATTGTTCAGTAAAAACGAAGTTTCTTTTGAGCAGTCCATAAAAAAAACTACAGACAAAGTCAATAAAAGGTACACGAAATAGAATGATTGTATTATGTATGGCTTAAAAAGAAAAAAACGTGTTTAAAATTGTAATTATCCAATCGTTTAAAAAAAAACAAAACCATTGTTTGTCAAGGGCGTAAAGGAGGGAATAGTCATTTTTTGCATGAGAATAATTTGAAAATAAATTTACATTGTTCAACATTTTAATAATAATTTAATGTTCCTTTAGCAATTGAGTGATTTTTGTCTTTTCCCTTTAGTGACCCAAATTAATTCTTTGTTAACGGGAAATAACCATGTATGTTTTGATTCCCACGGATTTTGAATGAAAATACACTTTTTACAATATACCTAGGTATATATTTCGATCGCAAGAACATAGACGTGTGCACACATCCGCGAAGTAATTCAATGGTGTGAGTAAGGTTCCCAATCCGCAATGGGCCCGCGTGAAAACTTTAGCCCAAGCCCTCTCATTCTGAGAGGCCTGTGCCCAGCAGTGGGACGTATATAGGCTGGACATGATGATGATGATGATGATGAAGAACATAGAAACTTCAACGGTAGCAATTGCAAGATAGGTACCGTGGCTCTAAATATAATGTCCTATAAATTGCACATTGTGATATCATACGGTCCTGAGCAAAAGGGTTTTGACATAGGTACAGAACACAGATTTTTTTCTTTTAAGACACATTTTTTTCCTCATCCATCCAATTATAACTGTAAGAGACCGCCTTACCCAGTTCAGAATATCAGAGGTGAACACTATTTGGGAACATCAGAGCCTAGATCTGCCATTCGACACATTGAATACAGCTCGACTGACAGCCGTCGTGAGATAGCAGAACAACAATAAAATAGCCAGACCTGAACTAATCGTAATAAAACATTTACAGCGGTACATTTAAGAATGCGAATAATACAAATGCGGTTTATGTATCGTGATTAATATACACTGTATCTTAAAATTAATCCAGAATATATCAGCACCACCCACCGCTGGTGTGGGAGCAAAGAAAAAACACAGAATTTCCCAGTTGCTTAATACCGTACGTAAGTACTGGGAATAGCCGAAAATCGTAGGAGAATAATGTTCTAGGCGATGCGGCTGGCAAACCCATCACTATTTTGATTCCCCTTTCCACTTGTACGCCCACAATCATGCTAAACGTGGCCTTTAGGTCTTGTTACGCTGGGCTGATTTGCGTATTGTATGTATGTATGTATATTTCAGCAGACAATTGCCTATGCAAGTCTCATAAGATGTAAATCGGTTAAAAAATTATTACACCGATCACTCACTTATTTCTAGTCCAAGTAAGTTAGTATAAAAAACATTACATAGGACTAATCCGTGGTCTACAGGCGACTCGACTACAAATAAGTGTGACCCGTGTATTATGTCCACGTTTCGCGGTTGTTGTAAAACGTAGAAGTATCGTAATATTTAATTTTGCTAATAAACTTGCGGTGGCTCAAAACCTCCCGAGACCTTGGCAGGGGCCGGTAGGCTAATTACTTAACGCGATCGTGTTCATTTTGACAGTTCATGTATGGGCTGACAATTGGCATCGGAACCGGCTAGCTGTCACATTCGTACAAGAAGTGTCAAAATGAACACGATGGCGATTGCGAGCGAGTTAGGTAATAAGTCTACGGGTCGTGCAAACATCACAATCATAACAAGCTAAATACTCCGCTGGAATACTGAGAAAATACGAAACTGCTCTGTCGGTCTATCGTTTGTTTAAGAATGTCTTAAAATGAAGTTTCCTGTGTCCAGGGCCGTTAGTACTGTCCGTGAGCTACTAAAAAGACATTCGAGTTTCGGATACCATCGGACGATTCAAGTACCTATCAAACCCATAAGAGTGAGTGATACAGCAAGACAGACCTGAAGGCCTTTCTTTTTAAATACTATCGCACTGTTGTGTATTGGGAAACTTTTAATATTTACAGTCATTGCCGTCTAAAGATAGATACTGTTATGATTATGACAGCCATCGATATATTGTTGTTTAGCATTACGTGCTTTTACAATGATTTACCCTACACCGCCCCTAATGATATTTTATGCCAATACCCTGCCTCATCTCACACCAGAATTATAAGAACTTTTTGATTTGAACATAGGAAAACTTTCGCGTCACGTCACGTGCATTAAAACGTTCTGAAAGAAAATACCAGAAATAACACGTGATGTATAGACCGACCGCTAAACAGAGTCTTCGCCCGTGCGGGGTAGGCGACAAAGGTGGCCGAGAGAGGTGCGGGCGGCAGGCGCATCACCCGCCCCCCGCACCGCTCTCGGTACCCTTTGTCGTCCTACCCAGCGCCCCTGTAACGAGGAAAAAGAGGAAAGATTTGATTGCTTGATTGTTTGCATTGAGGCTTCGAAGCTACTGGACCAGTAATAAAGAATGTAGAAAAACAAAGAACCAATGGCAATAGTTATTTAATACGAGCCAACATAATTCGCCAAACATCGGTGACCCTAACACCCTATAAAACAAGTTTAATAACGACCCATTTTCAAAGCAACATTGACCAGTTTCCCCCTATAGTTGCACATTTCTACCACGGCATGCGCTGTGATCGTTTTACATACCCTTACCATACACTTCGCACGTTCCCAATACATACATTATTCTGATTTTTAGCATTTGTTGTTATAGCAGCAACAGAAATCATCTGTGAAAATGTCAACCAGCTAGCTACGAGTATCACACACACACACACGAATCACGTCGTCATCCCGTACGGGGTAGACAGAGCCTAAGGTACCAAGACCTACAAGCCACGTTTAGCAAGATTGTGAGCGTATAGGTGGAAAATGGAAAATGGAATCAAAATAGTGATGGGTTGCTAGCCGCATCGCCTATAACATGATTCCTATTTTCGCCCATTCCCTCGATGGGCTTTTACCATCTGCGCGGGAAGAGAAACAACTGGTACATTCTATGCTTTTTCTTCGCTCCCAGACCAGCATGCAAGTAACGAGTATCATGGTTCATGATATACAGCCCGGAGACACGGACGGACGGACAGCGAAGTCTATAATAGGCTTCCGTTTTTAGCCTTTGGGTACGGAATCCTAAAAAAACACACTAAAAATTCAAGGTTATTTAGATCAAGCGAAACCTGATTTATGCGCTAGTGACAATGTTTTGATAGGACGCTACTTGAAACTACGTAACATAGTATATCGCTAGTAAAAACATTTGTGTTACGCAGACAGCCATATCATATCATGCGGCGCTCGGAATACATGACATAATACATAAGGTACGGTTTCAACAGTTTTTATATGAAAATAATGAAAATATACTTTCAAAAGGTCTTTTGATTGCATGAACTTAGAAACTAATTTTTAACTTTTGCAAGAGCTCATAATACACACATACATACATAAATCACGCCTTTATCCCTTACGGGGTAGACAGAGCCTAAGGTAACATGACCTAGCATGATTGTGGGCGTATAGGTGGAAAGGGAAATCAAAATAGTGATGGGTTGCCAGCCGCATCGCCTATAACATGATTCCTAAGACTTTCGTCTGTTCCTTTCTCACGCTGAAACGACTGGATGGATTTGCATCGAATTTGGAACGGAGTTAGCTGGTACCCTAGACTAAACACAGGCTACTTTTTATCCCGGAAAATTGCATAGTTCCCGCGGGATAGCGATAAACGAATTCTTTGCAGACGAAGTCGAGGGCAACAGCTAGTAAATTTATAAAAGGCTTCATCTTTAGCTATCTACTTACAATACAAACTTGCTTAAATGAGTCCTCGCCCGCGCGGCACAGGGGCGCGGGGTAGGACGACAAAGGGGACCAAGAGAGGCGCGGGCGGTTAGTGCGCTAATACTCCAAATAACCTGTCTCTTTCCAGCTTCACCGTTAAAAGACGCATCTAGCGCTCGCTACGTGAAATGAAATGTGCCAGAAGCGCTCAGCCTCCCCCTCTCTCGTTATGGGGGTCGCCAGTCAATAAAGCTCGTGAATGACCTAGCCCGCTCAATGGGCTAGCAGCTGAATCAATGCCCGGGGTGTGACGTAGCATTATTACGTCACAAATGAGGGAGAAGGGATGTTTGTAACGAAGAAACAAAATGCATGCACTCAGCGGTCAGTGTTTAATAGTTAGTTTATGAGACTGTATTGTAATGAAGGGCATTAAAACAAGAGTTTGGGTTCGCTTCGTATCACGCTTCGCTTTGTTACATAATAAGATTAAAAGAATGTTGTAATACCTAATATATTTATTATATATTTGAGACATGATGGCTGTACCGACATAGCTGTTCTAGGCAAACGTGTACCATCTTAGCCCCATCTTCGCCTTTCGTCAAGCGAGGTTGAATTCAAACGTAGGTAAGCCTATTTTATGTAAAAAAAAAAAACAAAGAAACTTTCTTCTCAACTACATTTTGAGACAGTATTTTTACATATGAAAAAAACTAACTGTCTCACTTATCTAAATTAATTTCATCATTGTTCGCACCATGCCTAAAAGCAAAAATATTGCGCACAATTTTCAAATTATGAACAAAAAAAAACTTGTCAAATCCTTTATGTGTTTAATCATTTACGAGACACGTATTAATCTGTTCAACTTCCACACAAATTGAATTAACGTCTACCATACAAAACCATTGTTTATACTTTATCCGATGATTGACGTACTATAGGGTGGTGATCGGCCATGTTGTCACATACTAGGGGGTTCCGTTTAAGGTGCTAACAACAGTCAAAGTGCTTTGTATGAAATCGGTTTATTTAGTAGAACTAAAAAATATGTCTAGAACGTTGATTACTTCACTACTAACGCAGTTAGATAAATTTGGCTCTATAGTATGTAGGAAATGTTAAAGTCACCTTTTACTACTTTTCATACAGAAAATACATCATTATGCACAAACGAACTAACTATAGTCAAATTTATAAGTCTATTATATATATAAACAAACAAAATTTAATAGAAACGTAGCAATTAGGAGAAAACATACAAAAACAACAATTATAAAAGAAGAATAAGCTCAAACACTTGAAATAGTTAACACTGCAATGTAAAAACTTTCTTACAGTACAAAAGCCTTTATGAGCACATGGTAATCGACATTTTGTATTAAAAGTAAAAACGAAGTTAAAAATGTAACTGATAGGATAGTTAGTATTATCAAACAAACAGGATCCACGTCTAATTACCACCGTGTTTATCGACGTCGTAAAATTTGCGATTAAAATCATCATACGATTGAATAATCCAATCATGATTGATTTTTTGAAGTGAATAAGTACTTTAAAATGCAGCCTTCTGTTTTGGTTTATTAAGTTAGGAAACCTTCTAATTATACAATAGTAACAAATTAAGCACCAAAAAAATGCTATTCAATGAAAATTATCTTTCGCCCGAAAGCATACTTTTTATCTGAACGAATTAGAGGAATATTTAAATGTTAAATTTTGTATTCATAAATGTTACCGACTTCTTGTGCCTAAATTACGATTTGTCTGCTTCATACCGAGGTAAGATTTAATGTCAAAGTGGCATTTCAAGTTGAGCAAACGCTTACTAAGCGATAATGAATAAATAAGTGCATGATAATTATTCATAGATTTCATATTTCTAACAGAGAGAGGAGGGGATATATTAAATTCTTCTATTTAGATTTCTAGACGTGCAAAATACTAGTTCGGTTATTATTGCGAAAGCAGTTTCTCTCTCAATAAGTGTGTGTAGTCCAAAGTCCACGCTTTTCGGACTTCGGACCGTGACGTCTTCGACGTATCTAAATTCACGCCTAAAGATTTGGAAAGTTATTGAGCACAGTTGTTTGAGGTAATCGGTACCAGTTACATCAGATCTGATCAATATAAACCCATAATAAAATATTAGCTAACAGTCTCGACTTCGCCCCAATTGTTATTTCTACTCCCATTTTCTCTTCCATACAATCCTTATCCTGACAGTTGCGAAGACAAGCACCAAATCATCCATGTATATGTAAGCAAAACACAACAACGAGCTGCCGGCGATCACGTTTGCCAATTACTTTAAATCAAAACAAGTAGGTATTTTTATTATAATTCCAAACTTCGCTATTCAACTACGAGGTAACAACATTAGGTAAATGTCAAAAGGTCGGCATTAGAAGAAGTAGCTGGACAAGCGGCACTTAGATAGTTTCACTTGACTATAATGGCACATCACATTTCAAACATTCCATTGTGTTGGTTAAATTGACCAAATACTGATGTGTCTAGTACTTTTGCTTTTCTAAGGATTCTACTTCAAAGTTTACCAAACCTGGTGTCTATAGGGTCAACGACAATGCTCTAAACTTCTTTCATGTCCGTGTTTGAAAATTTACACGAAATCCTGTGACAGGTATCTCATGAATATTGAAATTGTCGCCCGACTTGATTTGACCATTGAAAGTGATACCAATTCACAGTTCAAATAAATACGTGTGCACAGCAACATTCGGCTGATACTTTCGCATTGCTACATTGCCTGAATAACATTAGAAGCGACACGAGCCCGGAATACTAAATGGATAGGAAGATATTTATACGTGACGTCAAAAAAAGGTCCGATGGGGACGTGAGGTGGAACACGAAGAAAATAGCACCTAAGCCAAGGAAAGCACGTTACTATTATTCTGCTAGCTTCAGCGGAAGACAACATTGAATCTTTCAACTATATTTACAAGTAAGGTTTATTCCACAACCGATATTATCTAATTTAATTGAAACTATTTGCATATTGGTCAGTTAAACTAGTTCTTGGCGGACAACAAGACCATCAGGCAAATTTGGGCCGCACAAATCCGCCATTTTTTATACAAGGTGGACGAGAATTTATAAGAAACTTACATAGGAAACTGGTAAATACGTCACACTAGGATACAACCATAAAAATTACATAATATGTAAATTATGTTTGCAATAAAAAATAACTAAACAGATTGCCAATGTCGCAATGTGTTGCGCTTTTAGCGCCTATGTATAAATGTACACCTGTTACCGCCAATTATACATACCTACTTTTGCAGCTTAATTGCAATAAAAATGCTGCTAAAATAACAATTAAAATTTTCAAGCATTAAACAAAATTTCACCAAGACGATTGAGATATCCACTCGCGTGGTCTTTTAACTTTACTCGCGAAATGAGTATAATTTAATCATTGATCCGTACTAAAAGTTGCAGAGAGTGGTAAAAAGAGAAAGTATTATTTAATGTGTGCCGATACAATGGCATGGAACATCGGAACTAGGCGATATTTCGCGTTGATTGTCACTGCAGATTGGGTGTTTGATTCAGAGTACTAGATATACTACTAACCCACATACTTATGGTTATTAATGCTAGAGGATTTTCGAGCGGGTTACTAAAGTTACACGGCTTTATCAAAGATGGTCAAGATGTTTTTCAATTAACGATTTTTTTTTGTTCATAAATTTGTACCTACATTACAAAATTTACGAGTACATTCATAATACTGCCAGTACTAAGATTTTAATACTCATAATGTTACTATAATCTTTCCAATCATTTATTTTCTCGATGACAGCTCCCGTAGAATGTAACTGCGCTTTTTACGCAAAAAATAACTTTTAAAATGCGAGGTATAAAAAATATGACAACTGCCTAATTTTGTTCCTTGATCCCATATAATATGCATCTAAGACAAATTGAGTCCATATATGCAGTAATATCTTTTTAAAGTACGATAAACAATAAACGTTTTAATAAAGTTACATTCTATGGGAATGCAAATAGTGATGTTATGATTGAAATATCGATATTGTATCGGTATTGTATATATTGAACTAGATGTGTTCCTGCAACTTTGTACACGTTGTAATTTTTTACAGAGATAAAAAATAGCCTATGTTACTCAGGAATAATGTAGCATTTTAATGGTGAAATATTTTTTGTTTATCCAGTAGTTTTTCATTTATTCATTACAAACATACTGTCATTCGGCCATTTTGCACGCTTAATAATAAATTAGCATTCAAATTGGTTCTTTTATTGGCTCCATAGCTGAATACAGGAACAATGTAGCATTTTAATGGTGAAATATTTTTTGTTTATCCAGTATTTTTTCGTTTATTCATTACAAACATACTGTCATTCGGCCATTTTGCACGCTTAGTAATAAATTAGCATACTTCTCAACGACTCGTATTTATATAAAATTGGATCGATATCGTATCTACTGATCACTTATTAGGTCACAACACTATAACTATCAAACTACATCTGTCATCGAGAAAATAAATGATTGGAAAGACTATAGAGTACAGCATCAATCGCGTCTAATCCACTTTTTGGTTGACACTAGTTTCTGTTATGATCGCGCTCTACACTAACCTGATCTACTTTATGGTGGGAACTTTTCTGTTGTAAACGCAATTCTCACCGAAGCTAACCCACTTTTTGGTAACACCTTGCGTCTGTCAAAAAAGACATATAAAAGAGCCTTTGGCGGCCAATTTGCAAAAATAAATTTTGAATTTTGATATTTTGAATTCTGCTGGGATCACGGTTCTAACCTTTGCCTACTTTTTGGAGAAGACTTATTATTACTGAACTGACGTTATGAAATTGAATATTTCGTTGTTATGATAGTTAGTAATAGAGATTTTCAGATAAATACAAAATTTAGCAAAAATTGTATGAAAACATTCTCGGACTTCCAATAATGGGATTCTAAAAATTATGTGAACTTTAGCGCACCCGGTCGCTTGGCGTTAGTTTCTTAGCAATAGAATAAACATATCAGAGTTCCTAACACATGCAGCTTTATGTAACTGCTTCTAATTATATGATACACAGACCAAGCTAAATCAAATAAGAGCAGAATAATCATGTTCATCCAGACCATGTTGTTTTCTTCTCGAAAATAGTGGACTTCGTAACAACTGGGTGTGTTAACGTTATCATTATCAGTGCTAAGCTCCCACCAAATTAGTGACGTCACTCTGCCAATATCACATCCGTAGTTATTGATGTAGTAGATTAGAGCCATTCATACTCAGATACATAATATTAAAAACTGGATACCTCAGATTGTTACTCAAATGTGACCATCTAAGAATATCAACAGTGATAACTTAAAACATCACGGCAAGTGTCTTGAGCTTCGTGGAGCGTGAACATTAAACAATACGTTACTCACCATTGTTTGTAGCCATCTATACGGTTGATAAAAAATTCGTCTCAAGAAAGCATTTTCTTATAACCTTCAAAAATAGTTGGAATAGTCCAAGATTATTGATTTGAGCCATTATCCCTTCAGTTTCTGCCGATTTCGTTTAGCTTCGGCGGGCTATGGGAGTACGACGTCGAATACATAAAGTACGCATTAAGACAAGAACTAACCTGGGTACACAGACGGAATGGTAGATCCCGTAGTTTCGCAGCACATGGATGAACTCGGGGAGCGTCCGGCAGGCTCCCATAATACTGAAGGCTGCCAGTGCACTGTTCCACACGATCAGTGTCCGCCGGAGTTCGAATCTGACAACAAAAGAATAAACTATTTGAAACCTATTGTTGGTATTAGTACAAAGAATATATACATTTGAAATAAACAACCTTTAATATACGAAGTTTCATGTTAATCTAACTCTTGCAGCTAGTAGGAGCTTGTGTATGATCGGTTCGCATCGCTACCACCATCTTAATCGCTAATTATGACTCCGAGTCCGACCACGGTGCTTGCGCTACTGCGTTTCGGCGTGGAAAACAGGAAAGTCGGTGAAATTATGAGCACATAATGAATTTTATTTAATCCTCTGGGCTTGCAATTGCAACAGTTGCAACGCTTCTGCATAAAATGAAAATTTAGGTCATTCAAACTCGTTAGCAAACTTTTGGGTCTGCAAGCTAGTAAATAAGAATTGGGGGCCACTAATCTACCTCCAATACATCGCGGAACATCTTTACAAAATATTTTTAACTTATCAACTAATTTCAAGTCAGCCAGCAAATTACTTTTGACCCTATTGGTAGTATACCCGAACGCCGTAATTATACACTAGTTGTAGATTTACAAAACAAAACGTATTTTTTTTTTGTTTTATATCAAATAATAACACCGCATAGGTATATCTTGTGCTTAACTAACCTCGATGGATAATGTCCGAAAAAAAAAATTAAAAAATCATATTGTAAGAGGTCAAACGGCTCGTTAGGCTTGTTTTGACGTTTAAGAAAGAACCAGTCTTTTTACGTCATGAGGTTAAACGAAGCCATCTAACCAAAGCACGACCGACGACCACAATCAATAAATAATATAAACGTTTTAGATCATTAAGTCAGTCGGTGGAAAAAAAAATTAAAAAAAAAACTATTGCAGAATTTGTCATTAGCAGAACCCATTTAAAGTGCGCACAAGATAATGATGATGCTTTCGATGTGACGTACAAGAATATATTAGATTCAGTAATGATTTTTTTAGGGTTCCCCTACCTAAAAAGGAAAAAGGAACCATAACACTTCGTTGTAGTCTGAGTTTTCTCAGGAACGCGTAGAGGTATAATTATGAAATTAATACAAAAGACTTAGAGGGTCTCACTCATACATGCATTATAAACTTGTAATATTCAAGAGAATTTTGTATCTTTGATTTTTTTGAAAAACAAAGTTATTTTTGCGGATGATTAAACGAAAAAATTACAAGGAAATTGTGATTATTTTTTGAGTCGCGATTGACCGGCTTTTTGTAATAATGCAGCATAAAAAAAGGTAAGTTAAGATGTATTCAACACAAAGAAATTGCTCAACTTCAGTTGTGGAAGTAATATTGCGATGCAGATGAGCCCGCTAATGGTTGCCAGTTATTTAGCAACAAAGTCCAACCAAGATCTCGGTTTCGGCCACAAGCGAGATTCTCGGTTAAAATACAAGCGAGACTACGCGGCAGTCGGTTTGCACTTCTAGCTCCCTCTTACTGACATATTTGCATTGCTGTTGAATCGCGTTCGTTCGTTTCTTTGCCGCGGCTTGGAAAGAACAGGCGATAATTGTACAGTTACCCGATTCTGAGATTACTTTGATATCTCACTTTTTACTAGCTTTAAGGTCAAAAGCTCTTGTATTCTCATTTCTCTCAGAACTTCATTACTTACTGAAATCTCTCTAAGTTTATTGGTGATACTTTTGACAACGTAGTTGTAGATAGATAGTTGTATCTTTTCTATTCCTGAAGTTCCTACAATGTTGATAACAACCGACAATTACAACTCGGCAAACTAAGAAAAAAGGTCACTGTTGTAAATAGGAACAATTACCTTAGCGCTAAGCACCGCTACAAACCAGTTTTATATTTCAACAAAATAACTCCATTTCAATGTTTGTTTGACCAACTTGCATAAAAAATACATTCGTGGGCACATTAAAACAACGGTCAAGTGCGAGGCTAACTCGGACACTAAGGGTTCCGTACATACCGACTGCTGATGCTTACTTTCCACAGGATACAGATTTTCTTTGATATCCCATATTTACGTATCAAAAGAAATTTGAGACCCAAAGGATAAAACGCCAGACCGGTCTTTGAAAATACAGGTAAGTAAATTACAGAAGCATAGCTTACCTCTATTCGATAGAGTCTATCGAATTAACATAACGCATGGGTTAACTTGTTAGCCAGTTTACTATATACATATGTCAATCAACAACGGGAAAATGGCAGCCTACAGCTTATTTTGTTTATATGTATAGTAGTGATGTAACGAATGTCATTTTTTAAGCATTCGCGAATGCGAATGCGAATGCAAATGTCTGCTACTGACATTCGCGAATGCGAATGCGAATGCGAATGTTGAAGTGTTCAAATTTGGCGCCAATTGTCTATGGCTTTGCTGGCAGTTACGAGGTGCGTTCCGTTTGTATTTTGTTCCGAGAATTGCCGAGCACCTAATACGAACTCGTCCAACTGCATTGTCATTCCGTAAAATGATGAATAAATAATACCAAATGATAAAGTGAAGACTGTTAATGTGCTTATGAGGATAGGTTACTTTTTCTTGCTTTAAAAACATAGGAAATGAATGGGTTTTTGATTTTATTAACCTACCATTACCTTCAAATTGTTTTTTTTTCTGATATTCATATTCGCAAAACATTCGCAGAAATTTTGCGAATGCGAATGCGAATACGAATATCCAAAAATATGCGAATATCCGCGAATGCGAATGCGAATGCGAATATTCGTTACATCACTAATGTATAGTATTATAGTATATAGTATTATATGCAAAAATGCTTTCACGAAGCCAATGATTCATGAATAACGTAATCAATAATTTAATTACATCAGCTCTTTTAAATTTTTACCATCCGCTAATAAACCGTTAACAATGACAATTGCTGTCAACTGGAGCCTAAGGTCACAGTCCTTAACCATCCTAGAAAGAACTTAAATGATTCGTTATACATATCATAAAGTAGCAGACGTGTTTATCTTGTCTTGGTATAGCATTATCGAATCGACCGACTCATCAGTTCACGGGTCTGAATGACAAATGAATCATCAAAATCTGCGATTTAATTGATCGTGAACATATTCGGTGTACTTATGTACTACAACCAATTAGCTTGCTTTGCTCCACGTGAACTCGAACATCGACATAAAAAAATCAAACGGATAAAACGTCTAATAAAATGACTGACCTTATATAAAGTAAAAGTATGATTTCATCCATATACAAAACAACAAACCCACTGTTATTGGGTCAATCAGTTGCCCACCAACACGACCGACACAATTAAAATCATCATTCATCAATAAGCAATAGGTCACATTGAGCTTCGTCTAGCTAGTCGAACTAAGACATGATTGTGGTTTTGATCTCCTTAACGAAACAAAATTAAAAATCCCCATTCCATTTAATTTTTCTTAATTTCTTTTAGCGACGTTATCTTTTGAACAATTAATACATCGGAAGACACGAGATAAGAGAAATGTTCACGTTTATTAATACCTTATCTGATTGGCGCTCGCAACATTTATAATACTAAAAGGCAACTAACGCGCCTAAATTAATTCATAATTCGACATATTTCTACGTATTTTCAACTGTTATTCACATGTCAAGTTCTTGGTAAGCCTATGTGGAATCAGCATATTTGACGTCATGAAACGAGGAGATAATTCTTCGAAAAACGTATGGATTTTCCTCTTTTTCTTTTACGACAATAAGCAATACAGGCAGAGAAATACAATAGACAAAGGTCATACATAAACGTGCTATTGAAATTCCATTCCAATCAGCGATCTCGTGTTACTTATTTCATTCAAGATTTTGTAGACGTGTAGATTCAATATCAGTTCTGTATTCTTATCGTTATCTTTGGCTAAGTCATGAGTTGATACTGACTGCAGCGCTACCAGAGTTACAAATCCTACGAATACTTTAAGTTTAAATTGAATTATTCACTGAGAAGCAAAATACAGGTCTCTTTCCATAGAAGATTGAATAAAAAGGGACCACCAGTCGGTCACTATTTTTATATTCGTTTAAACTTTGGGGCGCGACATGGGGGTTGTATTTATTAGCCAGTTACATCCAAAATTTGTTGGTAAACTTGATATTTCCATTTTACTAATCTTGAATAAAAAATGTCATCAGCCCTATCTATTGTTTCGACTATCACCGTTGATTTATCATTATTTTTCCTTGTCTGCAGTTATATCTCTCGTTATTAACATGAAAGTAACATCCTTTATTCCCAGGTCTTCACTTTCCCAATTTTTCACATATCCAGATTTTCACATTCCCGATTCTTCACATTACCAGTGTTTTAAATCGGAAATAAGTTTTCTCCACCACCTTATTTTAGTTATTTTACGATTGTGATACACTATTAATGTCTATTGAATTATTCAACTTATTACAATCATTGTCAAAAGCGCTTAACCTACTGTTGATAAGTTACGGACTAATGCGTGAAGACTTCTCTTTCCCTACGCAAGAGTTAGAAAAGGAGGAACAAAAATTTACACTCAGAAGTCGTAATGTTTATCAGTCAATAACATATCGTTAACAAGATTTCACAAGTGTTATAGAAAACGTAAAAACGCGATAACTATTACTTTTATGGCTTCTAGTTTCGTCTATACATTCCTGAACGAAAACAAGGTTGGATTGGAATATAAACTTTTGCATTACAAGTAACTATATCATTTTGAATGTATGATTCAGGCGTTTTGCAGAGATCCATGTTAAACTAAATAGACATGTTACCGCGAAAGCGAGGTCAAGTCATATAAAACAGCCGGGATGGTGTTGTATATTTTTTATTCCGAAGATTGTAGACAGCAGGATCACCGATCATTGTCATGTCATAATTGATGTTGACAATATCAAATAATAATACAACCTTTTTGTTTAGTTGTCTAGCCGATAAGGTTGATCAGCTGCAAAATAATAGTAATATTCTGTGTGTATCTGTATCAGTCAATAAAGTTTTCTTATTCTTATTCTTTTATTCTTAAATAATAAATGCATGTAACGAATTACAAGTAAATACGTATTATAATATCACTTTTTTTATACCAGTTCGAAGAACAGATAAAGTATTCTTTTATACCACTTTGAAACAGAAAGCAAATATGTTCAATGAAAGAACGAACGTTCAAGTTCATTTACTTCAATATTACATGGAAACTATACCTACGAGTAGAGGGTCAATGATCTCTCACCCTGAAGCCAAACGATTAAGGGCTGATTATGTTCAAAGGCCGTTGCCCCGCGGTAGCGTGGAAACGACAAAATTTTAAATAGATTTGTTTTCAGCCTAGACGCCTGGGGTTACAAGGTCGAAGTATTGTCATATCATCATAACAAAAGGTGTTACAAATGTTACAATACAATCATGCAACACTGAAATCTGCAGCATGTAAAGCATGTTTTTTACTAATGACTTAAGAAACGTAATTTTGCTTACTCGCCGTAATTAAATGTCGTAGAACGCTATCAGAGATAGTTGTATTGGAAGTTTGAAAAGCGAAACAGGGATTTCTATTATCGGAAACTAAGAACAATCTTTTGTACAGAAACAATACAGAAGATAAAGGTATAGTACTTAAATAATACTGACTAGTATTCCAGCTACGTCGGAGCTTAATTAACCACCGCAATTTTGCCGACGTAGGAAGCGAGTCATGTCGAAAGATTCTATTTGAAGATCGACCTCCATTGTTGTTTAGTTTACAAGATCAAGCCTAACAAATATTGAACGATCCTTGTCGGTCGGAAGACGTTTTCCTTGCTCTGGAAATACGACTCGATACGATCGCATGTTGTCTATCTTCGTACTTCTAACTTCTGCCTTTTCGCTAACGCTTTTTTGATACATTAGTGTATGAATTAGACGGTTTCAAATTCAAAAACTGTATTATTTGGTTTTAAAAATCAAACTAAGACCTCATTTAGTTCATTTCATCATACATTCACTGTTTAATATAAAGTAAGAGTGGAGGATACAATCATTATTTCCGCTACACTTATTCCTTGATCGCATTATTACAAGATCTTATTTGCTTCAAACGTATCTTTAGCACATAAGGCAATGACTACAAAAAATTCATATTGTACTCAACCAGATTTACTTCAGAGTGCAAGGGTGTTTTCTGTTGGAACTTTTTGTGTTGTAACCTAGTTATAAACCTATATATTTGTTTTTCTATTATTGACAAAGTCACTCGCTCTTCTGTTGCTTGTCGTGTGTGCAGTGATTCCTTTTAATACATTTATTTTCTTTACCGTGAAGCTTGCTTTTACTCATTTTCTATCAGGTTATGGGCCCAGCACGCTTCCATTAATTTTTACAACGTCACAAAACACTACTTTTTAAACATTGTTCCAAATTTAACTTATTTTTTTTTTAATTTGTAGCTGGAAAGCAGTTTCAGCCTACGGAACGGAACGTCCGATACGTGACGTGACGTAACAGAGTCGTTTCGTGACGGTCTCTGACTCTGTCCAGCTCCAGCCGCTCATTACGCTTAATAGCTAGGAAACGAAAGTGCTGTGCTCGCAGCAACGGTAATAATTAAACGGTAAAAAGAATAAGAAGATCGCTGTACTTAATTTTTTTTTTAAAAAGGGGTTAGAAAAAAAAGTCTTAGAGCCTCGGTTAGAAACAAAAGGCAGTGGCGTAACTATAACGTTTGGGGCCCGTGGCGAACTCGTCAGATGGGGCGGGGCTCCTTCCTCAATATAAAGAAGTGCATCAGCGTCCCTTCGGTGCTCTAAACCAACTCAGTTCGGGGCCCCGTAGAGCTAGGGCCTCCTGGCATTTTGCCACACCTGCCACCCTAAAGTTACGCCACTGCCAAAAGGCTACGTTTAGTGATATAGATAGCGGGCGTTTAGGTGGAAAAGGAAATCAAAACAGTGATGGGTTGCTAGCCGCATAACATGATTCCTATGATTTTCGCCAATTCCCTCGATAGGCTTTTACGATCAGCGCGAAGAGAGGTAGCTGATATAGTCTGTTTTTCTTTGCAGAGCAACGTGAAAGGAAGATAAAAAGATTACTAGATTATTATCATCATCATCATCATCTGCCTATTTTACGTCCCAACGTTGAGAGGACATTATAATAAAAATATAATAAATTCAAACCTTCAAGCGATTAAGCATTATAATTAATGGAAAATTAAACACGGCAGAGACACTGTTTGCGAATTTTGCTGAGGTTCTTTTCCACATCATCCACACAATATATCACTATTTGACGCAAAGCCATTAGGCGAAAACTGGTTGTTATTTTTCTATAAAGTTAAAGAGTTAAACCGGCCATGATAACCGGTCCATAACTCCTGTTAAATAACACGGATCTATCAAATTTATTATAACATGTCATGATGTGGTTGCAACTAAGAAAAAATGAATGGTGGAGGCCTCCAACATTCGATATTGTTTAAGTCAGCCGTGTCAGAAATAAAGCCTGATCAGAAATCTAAAGAGTCCTACGAGACCTTATTTTGTAAAATATGAAAATGTTGATATTAATAAATGTGTGATTTAAAATTTGGTATAAAATAGTAATCCAGTAAACGCAGAGCTAAAAACAGTATTGTTTTATATCATACTAGCTTCTGCCCGCGAATTTGTCCGCGCAGAATTAGCAATTGTCTTGTTTATCGCTATCCCGCGGCAACTATGCAATTTTCCGGGATAAAAAGTAGCCTATAAGCTGGCCGGGAATTTTCTTGACAGATTAGTAAAGTTTGCATTAAAATCCGTTCAGCCGTTTTCACGTGATGCGCTCGCAAGTATACAGACAAACAGATAAACAGACAAAAAAATTAAAAACTGTTGGAACGTGTATGGAGTCCATTCTAACCTCCTTATTCATAAACGCTCTGTAGGCTTCTGCTAACTTAGTAATCGTATGTCCTTATCTATCTCTTTGACATTTACCTTTCACAGATAAGGACAAACGATTGCTAAGTTAGCAGAAGCCTATAGAACGTTTATGAATAACGGGGTAAGTATCCCCAGCCAATTTCTTGTTATATCTTCCATGTACAGACTTTCGACACTCTTCTGCTTTATTATATACGTATATAGATTAGGTACTTGTCACTGATTTCGCATACGCTTGCATATGATTAAAACTCGATGGACTACCAAATAGATTATTGGGAAGGTATAAATCAATTTAAGTATAATTTATTATTTATATTAAACTATGAAACGCCGAAGGCCGCCGACCGTCGTCTTTACAAATGTTTACAGAGTAAACACAAACTGGACGTTTGCTTTAAACTAAATTAAATAAATTAGGAGCATCATTTAACAATATATTTCAGCTTAAGATAGGCGCAGAATGTCCTCTAGACTTGTTGTGGATATCATCACCATTTCATCATTCCATCCATATTTTTTTTATTTTACTTGTCAACGAAAATAATTGCTAAATTGTATCAGAAAATGTTCCAAAAAGGCACGTGATTTAGTTTCATCGATCGCACGTGCTACACGTGCGATGTAACAATGTCTACGAATTTCCAGTTATAAAATGTATACATCATGCCTTAAAATTGATACATACTCTTACATTTTCTTAGATCGAGTCAGAAGGGGACTATTTCCGAATTACCTCATATCACCTCCCAAGGCTATTAAACTAACTTCATATGCGAATCGCGGCCGTGATGTCAACAATGCGTTGATACCATATTTCTAACAACCCTCATTCACACAACCTCGGCACCGGGCCACGGTACCCTATTAAAATCAGGAAAGCGTGCCAAACGTGCTCGAGTTATGTAACGTTGCAGATCAGATGCGGCGTTCCATTCAGCCAGGTTAAGGGCGACAGCGCACGCTGGAAAAACTTTCATTTCTTAATCAATACGAGTACTTACTCGAATTTTATCCACGGATGGAGACTGTATATGCGTTTGGGGTTGTGTTTGTTAGTGTGGGTTGTCTGTTACTGCTACGTTTGTTCTGATGCGTTTTTTTGCATTGTGTTGCTATTATATCAGCTCTGTTCTAAGATAAAGTTTACCCCCAGTAGCTTATACTCTATTCTAGTATTTTGACTTTTTTACTTTTGCCATGATCATAGTGTTACTACAGTAAGAAACAAAAACAATGACCTTGCTACTGCATAAGTTAAATTTTCCTAAGACTTAAGTCATTTTACTGCCTAAAGCTTCTTCAGGTCATTTGTCATAGATCAAAGAGTCAACAGTATCTTTCCAATTACACAATTCAAAAAAACAACGTTAGACATAACACATGATTTGGCAAACCTTCATTATCTAACTGCTAATTCGCAAACTTTTTAAAATTTCCATAACCTAATCGAACGAAGTAAATGAACAGAAACAAAAGATTCCACAAACCCAATACTTTCTCAGAAACAGCTATATACCTATAGCTGATATTGCGTAAAAACCGATTACCGGTGTTATACCAAGGAAATGGCGCAGCATAAACCGGTATGACGGGACAACCATAACAAGATGTGAAGAATTACCTTCGCAGGGGCAGTGGGACAAGGCGCGTAAAACGATCCGAGCTCAATCGGCAGCTTATTGGTTTAATGTCAAGTACAATGTAATATTTATAGCAGGTTCAATTATCTAGCAAAACACCGTGTAACTATAGCGTTCATACTTAAGTTTATACACTACACGACTTAGGAATGTGTGCGGCAACTGAGAAGAGTTAATTGAAACGAAATCAAAGAAACAATTGTACATGTTGCGTAAACCTTTCTGTCCTTTCCGATGAAATGAAATGTGGCCTTCAGGGCTACTCTTTAATCTGAAAGGTCGTGAATTGCATTTTTAATAAGTCGTCTGTGACTGCCTGGGCCTTTTCTTAGTAGGTACATATGATAAATTTTAATATGGATCGTCCTCAATCAGTATGCTTCCGCGTAAGAACATTTTTTGTGGATACATGTCGTATCTAGGCCGTTAGCCGTATTTGTTATTATTATGCATCATTTACATTATGTAGCGGTTTTCATACTTAAATATGATTTTTATCTCTTTTAAGATTTCGTACAGTATTCAAATGACACTGTTGCAAATGCATAACGCTACTACGGCAATCGAGAGAAAGAAATTAATACAATGAAAAGCCATGTGGAATTTTAAATTTCTGATATCATCGGTCATGTATGAAGTCAGTAACAACAGCAACGACTCACGCCTCAAATCCAGACGAAATATATCGCAGACAAGAACAAGTTTGAATATATAACAGTATTGATGTAACACAGGAAAGGGAAAGTTGTCAACTGAGACTGCATTAACCATGTAGAGGTGTGAGCCTTTACATACGACAGCTAGTATCGGTCTTGTAACGGTGCACTGTTACATTTTTTAAAAGCGTCTGCCTTGCCATCATCATCGCTGTTTACGAGTGGGACTCTTGTCGATGGAGTAATTACTACTTCTCCCGTTCTCCCACCACCCTTTTGACCTCTCTGTACGACTGGGCGCTGACATGTTCTCTTTTTTGTACGTCTAGCACGAAATCGTCCAAAAGTCGCGTCGCGCGTGAGTCAGATTGCCCGTCTTTTTCTTACTATTCGTTGTAAAAAGAGATGGGTAAACTATCTCGCGCGCGACGCGACTTTCGTATGCTTTCGTGCTAGGCATATTGGTGAATATAATGTAAGATCTTCCCCTTCCTCTTCTCTCTTCCAAATTATTGTTAAAAATGTATCATATCGAATGAAGTGTCCTTCGTCCTCTCATCATACCTTCAAAAAGCATCTATTTTCTCCAACCAATTTTAAAACTTCATTAGCTTATTTATTAGCTTGCAATGATATGCCAAATAATGCAAATCGAATTCACTTATTTCAAATTGGATTGCCTTGAAATTTGGTATACAAATGTAGATAGAATGACCACGTATGCTTTGTTATGTCGGCATGCTTAGACGAACGGATAGCCCAGTGGTTAGTCACTATAAATGTGTGTAACCAGCTTAAATCTAACTCGCTCCCAATCGCCATCGTGCTCATTTTGACAGTTCTTGTATGAATGTGACAGCTACCTGATGCCGATGCCACTTGTCAGTCCCTACATGAACTATCACACGATGGCGATTGCGAGCGAGTTAGATAATAAGCTTAAAGGACTTGGATGTTTAATAAGTATTTATTTTTCTATTTATGTACGTTTTTCTATTGCCTAGCACCAACGAGTACCCATATCACAAGCTCCAGCGCAAGATGTCTCATGACTTTTATTTAGACTATAATACTACGAATGTGACTTTGTTTGTTTCTTACGCTTTCACACCTCAACGATCACGAATTGGGTTCAAGTCGGAAGCGCGCCCCGCGCTAACGTTCTTAAAATATGGGTCGTTACAAAACTGACACAGTTTTTTTATGAAAAATTGAGGCATATTGTTGGAAATGCACATTTGCCGAAAATGCTTAACTCGCTTGCGCTCTGCCTAAGCCTCTCAACTCAACTCAAGTCGGGGGCTGCTCTCGACTCGGCTGGTGCTGACGCCCACGCTCATAGTTAGCATAGCGCTACTGAAACTTTATGTAAGGTCACGAAAATATAGTCACTTGCCAACTAAGTTGAAGGCGGTGTATTGTGCCTTCATAGTACGTATAATCCATACGAGTCCATTTTAACGCTTTTGTAAACAAAAAAGTTCATATAAAATTGATTAAAATTCCTATCATGGTATAGTTGCTACAAAATGACGTGAGATAACAAAGTATGATCCTTCAAAATACCGGCGGATGTGATGCTAATTGAATAAGATGAGTTACTAACCGTTTAGCCGTTGCCGTTGCGTTCGTCTGTATAGTTCGTTTATCGCTATCCCGCAGGAATTACGCAATTTTCGGAATAAAAAGTAGCCTGTGTTATTCCAGACTATAATCTATCTATGTTCCAAATTTCATCCAGATCTGTCCAGCCGTTCTGGCGTGAAACGTAAAAACTACTGAATGGATTTGGATAAAATTTGGAACGGAGATAGCTGATACCCTAAATTAACACATAGGCTATTTTTTATCCCGGAAAATTGCATAGTTCCCGCGGGATAGCGAAAAACTAAACTTTTTTACAGACGAAGTAGCGGACACCAGCTAGTCTAAAATAATTATTTTAAAATCTGGAAGATTGAAAATAGAAAAATTGATTGATTGATTGGAAGATTGGAAAGAGCTGCTAGTGTATAATTTATAATAATAATAATAATAATAATAATAATAATAATTTTTCGAAAAGTGAGTAATTTATCTCGTTTGTACCCCGTGTAACATATAATGTATTCCATCAAAATATCCACGTTTGTGGTTACTAAAGTTAGTAAAGTAGTTAAAAAAGTAATTTACATAACCAGGTACGAAACAATCAGCAAAATGTCTTTAAAACCGCAAAATAAACGAAAATCAAACGACGATTTACTATGTATTTGCACAAACTAAACGTACTACGTAGTTGCGTTTCATTTTAAATGTCCAATTTCACATTTTTGACAAAATATAAAATTTATTATTTTTTATATTGGATTTTTAAAAACATAAAAAAACAATACTGAAAAAGTGTCTGCACCAGAAATACTTACGTCATAGTGTTAGAATAAACTTAAAAATGGAATAGAGTAGGTGAGGTCCCTGTATTAACCTATAATTTTAGATCCCTAAATTGTATTCTACATATTTCCATTCATTAAAATTTAAATGCAATGTCGATACCCTCGACTGCCTTGACATTACTAAATAAATCAAAGTTTCAATGACTTAATAATAAAATACATAGTAAACGTAACGAACGCAATAACAAACCAGTCAAGCGCGGGTCCGACTAGACCGACACGAGATTCCGTACCTCATAATTATGCCACCAAAAACAAAGCTTTAATTTTTAACATTATCTAATTTTATAATTTCTTGTTGTGATCATAATAGACGCATCACACAATGTAAAATTTTCAAGTAAGTATCTACACATATTTTACATTTCAAAAGTAATAGCCCTTTAACGGAGACAGACGGACGGACGACTGGAAGGGCTAAGAACTAAGAACTAAGCTAAGAACATCGTCTGAACCATTTGGACAGGGATGTTAGGGAGTTCCGTAACGACGTAAAAAAAAACCGAATCCGTAACCGAAGTCAATTTTAAAGTTATGAATAATTTTGAACAGGGGCGGAATCTAAATGAGACAGCATATCAAACCTATGACTGAATACAATGCAATGAAATTACATAATTATCGTAAAAAACGAAATGTCTAGACTCATTGTGCATTGTGCAGTTTCAAAACTCCTGCATATTTATTAAAGATAGAAATAGATATAGCAACTATTACTACCTACGACTGCGACACGACACGCCTTTTAAAAAAACTCCAAACGAATATTGAAAATTTTTCATTTTTATTTTAAGTTACGAATGAGCTTTAGAATCGAGAAGATTCAAATACAAAATGGCCGTGACTTGAGCAAGGCCATGTGATCATGATCAAACTCGTGATAGGAGCATGCAATCAAAACGCCGAGAAAACATTGGAAAACATCTTTGCCCGATAAGTACCAACTGACCCCTGTTATCCATTTAGTGTTCATTTTAATGAGCACGTATAATTTTTTGTACTTAACATATTTTGGGGCATAAAAGCCTAGGCCCAGCACGGCTAGTACGAGTGCGCGCGAGAGCAGAGTCACCCGCGAGATAGACTACCCATCTCTTTCTAGAACGGACAGTAAGAAAAAGACGGGTAGTCTATCTCGCGCGCTATCGTGCTACCTACCGACCGCTTAAATGAGTCCTCCCCCGTGCGGTACATGGACGCGAGGTAGGCGACAAAGGGAACCGAGACAGGTGCGGACGGCAGGCGCACTACCCGCCCGCACCTCTCTCGGTCCCCTTTGTCGTCCTACCCCGCGCCCCTGCGCCGCGCGGGCGAGGACTCATTTTAGCGGTTTACCTGTAAATATTTTTATTTGACTTTGTTTCCTTTTCTTACAATAGTCTTTGTTGGGCTATGAGGAAATTTTGTAATTCTGTAAGCGGTTCAAATATCTGAATCTGTTAATCATACTGGCTTTTAAAGCAACTCAATTTCTTAACAATGAATAAATATTTAGATTAAAGATAGAAACAGTAATCAATAATCCCTTGTTACAAAACCACAATTATCATATGATAATCGGAAAATGTGATGAATGTTGTTGCCTATTTTTAAATGATGATAATAGAACATTGTTGCTCGAGACTGACAATACTAATGACTTTGATAGCCTATTAACTCGTAATTAAATTGATAACCACAACAGCTGATAGATAACACATAGTAAAAAATAATGACTCCATTTATGTATTATTTTGTCTTAATAAATGCAATACTTCTTTGGGTTTTTTTAATAGTTTTTTTTATTGTTGTTCATCAGGTATTACAAATTTTTATTTGCAAATAAAAGAAGTTAATGATTAATGGCTAGTAGTAGTTAGAGATACTTACTGCTCTTTAAAAAATAACAGCCCTACTAATATTATAAACGCGAAAGTTTGTAAGTATAAATGGATGGATCTTTGTAACTCTTTCACACCAGAACGGTTGCACAGATCTGGATGATATTTGGAACATAGATAGATTATAGTCTAGAATAACACAGGCTATTATTCCTGCGGGATAGCGATAAACGAATTCAATGCAGACGAAGTTGCGGGCAACAGCTAGTATGAAATAATTCTGAATAAACAATACAGATATTAAAGGCTATTACGAAAACAAAACGAAAGAATTAGTTAGCTAATTGTATAACACTAGCGATTTTATATATGGAAGGAAGGAAATTACTATACAAAACTGATTAACTTTTTTATCTAAGTGTTCACTTGTTGCCATTCTCGAGTTTTACACTTATCAAATTGTTTAATTATTCTTTTTTTGTGAAGAAGTTTGATAAGTATTTTTTGTAAGCACTCGCTTCACATATTGTATCGAAATCATGAAATAACTGTAAGTTTTAAGAACAGAATGCACATAGGTTTTTTAGTACTTTTTTTCACAGGTTCCATTATCCAGTTCAATGAAATTAAAATATGACCTACTAAGTATGTATCTTAAATAAATATGAGTAAAATAAGCCGAGCATACAAAAAAAATTACATGCAAATTGAAGGCCCGATTCCACTTGAAGAAAAATAATTCATAAATATTAATTAGATACATTAGCTGTGTAATTAGATACATTAAGTGTTAGGTAACTGTAATTAATATTCAATTGCTATCCTCTTTCCCACAGGGGTAGGCAGAGACTACCTTGTTCCGCTTGCTACAATCCTGACACACCTCTTTCATTTCATCCACATTCATCAATCTCTTCATACATACTCGTCGGTATCGGGTGCTCCTGACCTAACCTTTTTCAAAACGTCTCCTATATGGTCCCCGAACATCATTTTTGTAAAGCTAAACAAATGTTGCAATAGAATAGATACTGAATAACGATCTGTTTTGCTGGTGTATTGAGGCAGAGCTCACCGACATGCATTTGTGAATTGAAAAGCGACAATAAAAGAACAATGGTTCAACCTAGGTGACTGGTGTGATGGTCCTTTCGCAATTGTTTATTTTGACCGTTCACATTCCTTGGTATGGGTATGGCTGCATGCAAAATTTTGAATGTGTATATTAGGTTTTTAACCAATTTTAAATAAAGGATGTTCTCAATTTTTCTGTATCGTGTTGACTTTATATTTTAATTTTTTTTTGTTTGAAAGAATATGTCTAATGTAATATTATATGCCTATATATAACAATGAGGTTTGTTGGGGATCTGGTATCTTAGTAAGTTTATATATTGAAATAATGTGTGACAGGACTTATGAAAATAAACTGAGGGATAACTTGTTTAAAAACATTACGTTCAGAAACTAGAGTTCTAATATTGTGTTCACCCTGTAAATACATAACATGCTAATATAAAAATATTAAGCTGACTTCCAAGTATATTTTATTAAAAGTAAAGCAAGTATGGGCTACCTAAAAATCTGTTTCAATTCTGTGCCTTTGCTCAAACCCCACATCTAAGTTCAGTAACTATTGCTTATTGAGCTTGGCACCGGCTTCAAATTAACTGATTAGATTTTTTATTTGATTTTTTTTTATACCTTGATGGTCTGTCTGACTTTCTTATAAGTTATTTTGATATTTTAGTTTAGCAAATAACAGGTAAAAATTTTGATAAAACTGAAAACATAACAGGTAGAGATAGACTTTTATGATGCAAATTGCTTTGAATTACGAGAGTAATAACTGTGATAAACATGCAAGATTAATTTGATAAAAATGTTGCAATGTAAATAAATCATCATTGCAAAATTTCCCCGTGACTTAAAGTAAAAAAAAAAAGTTTACTATCTCCTAATTCTGTGATAAGGTGCGTAAAACAGTCTGGCAAATGCTATAAGAAAGAGTTCCGATTGGAAAGTGTGCCTCAGCATGCCGAAACCATAGCCACCTACGCTACACCTAGGCTTGTTAAATAGGATTAAAACTCACCTAGGACGATTCTGCATGTAGTACTGGCCGCCAAAAATAAACGCCATGTACACCCCGACGTAATAAAACGCCACAGTCCAATTTTCGGTCATCCATTTCCTAGAATTCTGGTGGATAAACTCGCTTTCGAAATCGAAAATGTACGAATAGTTTGGCGTAGTGTCCAAATTGTAGGTCCAGGTTGCGGACTCCATGTCGAACGGGTTAATATCACTGCACACTGTCTCTGCCTCACGCTACACTTATCATTACCGTGCCGGTGTTCGATTATTATAACCTAAATCGCTTTAATAATCGTTATATCACAGATGACTAATGTCAATATTTCGTGCAAAGGCGTGTTGCCCTTATAACACTGACACCAGCAATGAGCGTCCGATAACAACACGTTGACTATTTATTAGCAACAAGACGTCAGCAGAGCCCGAACTTATTCGCTCGGTCGTGTCGCGGCAAGAGCAAAAGATGAATGAGTCGATCTCGCCTCGCCTCACGTCATGCCGCGCCTACTGACTGCCGTGACCGCCGCCGTGCGCTGCCACTGCCACTGCCATAGCACAGAATTGACTTTTTCTACGGTAGGGAAACTGTCATTTAGCTTGCGCTCTATGGATTCTTATGCTCGGACTACACTGGCGAAGCGTTTACCAGCGTCATAATCGCAGTATGAAATAAAAATGCGGCCGTGAAGAAATCATACTTTATTTTGGAATTAACACTGCATACTACACACACATTTACTATTAAAAATAGTTAGCTCTTAATATACAAAAAAGACAGTTCAAGTATAAAAGATGTACTAAGTTTTGACTGTTTTTATAATAAAATGATTTGACAAGTGAAAAAATCGATAATCAATATAATAAACACGAAAGTGACAGTATTATAGGGTTGCGAGTCGGGTTACCTCCACGTGTGGTCAAGAGCTGCTGCTCGTTTTTGAATCTGTCCGTGGGGAAGAGCAGTGCTTGGTCCGGTGCACCCTGGGCATCGGTTAATAATTTCCTGGCAGATTCTGAGGGATATCCTTATCCGTTAGCTAAGAGGCCGACAGGGGGAGGGAGCGGTCTTTTGACCGTGTTTTTGTCACAAGATTTTCGTATACTGTATTTGTTACTTTGACATTGGCGAAATTATCGCATCGATCGATGAGGCCATATTAGAAAAAGAAGAATCAATATTATATTCTTATTAAAAAGTACGTAAGTATTATTGAATTATAATTTTTTACTTTAAGTAAGGAATACCCATATTCTTTTACGTATCAAACATATAACATAATAAAAAAATAAACATAAAAGCTCATAATAGCGTTTAAACAGAAATTCAATAACTTCAAACTAAAAACACTGGCAACCGAAAAAACAGCTGGTAAAGTCCTTCAAATACATTTTTGGCAAAAACTAACATGTTATTGAATCTTCTTTCTAGTTCAACAAAAATAGGCAAACTCCGTTTAGGTTCTCCCTTTATTACACTCCCTCTTTTAAGATTTGGCGCGGTGGTGTTATAGAATGTATACATGTAAAACGCAGTTTCTTTGCCTATGTTTATGATCCTGTGAAACATCCCAGGCTCAATTCTAGTACTATGGTTAGGGTTCAATAGGAACGATTGGCCGTTCCCATGCTTTGTTACTTCAGGCTCGAAAACCACTTGTCCTTTTAAAATTGTCAATGTAACATTGTCCAAATCAATTGGTATAAACTTCTCCAAATCGTATCCTGAAAACAAATCATCAAACAAATTAACAACTCGTTAACGATGAAAATTTAAAAATTTTACAATATCAAATAGGACGAACCAGGATAATCAGCGAAAAATGTTACGTCACTATCCTGAGCCCAACTATGAACATCACTCCTTATTTGGTCTAAAACGCTTCTCCACTCCGAAGCATTATCAATTAAGGGCATTAAAAAGGGAATTTCCTGAAAAAAGCTCCACGAGACTTGCAATAAATCTGCTTTTGGATCAAACATGCGCTGCAAAAATCTACCATTTAGTGAACACCAAACATCAATGTAAATAGAAATATTCTGGGAAGGTATTCCAAGATCTATCAAAGGCTCGTGAGACTCCACGGCTAAATTTCTTTGAAGACACATCGCGTATTGTTGGACCATATCTCCGTGCTTAAACCAACGGTCATGGGGTGTTAAAACATATGGATCAACATAAAATTGATTATTTTTTTCATTGTCGACCACTTTAACAATTACGGACTGGATATCCCAAGTATGTACCATCATATCCCAAGAGTAACCATAGAGTCCATCTGTCCAATTGTTGTAACCCTGGAAAAAAAAACACATGATTCTACAAAATTGAAACCTATTACACTTTTTATTGACATGGTAATTATTTCAATACCTAACTGGATAGTTATAAATAATTATTTGTATAAGTAACCAACAATTAACTTAATGACATATAAGTATTACAGACAATTCACGAAGTTATATTTATTTTCTAACCTTAGTAATGAAGTGGGAAAACGGCAAAAAGCCTTGCATTGTCACATAAATTATAATCAATATTGTCATTATATTTTTTCTACATTCAACTTCCTTGTGATTACTTTGACGTCTTTGACCTTGATTATTAAATTCATCTTTTCGAAGTGCTAAACCTATGCCACTAGTCACTTTATGTTTTCTTGACTTTTTCATTAAATCACAGCTTTGTGAATCTGTACAATCTTCTACTGTTCTATTTTTATTAAATTTGTCATGTGGATTAGCCAATTCTTCGTTACTTGCACTAGTTTTGTGCTCTTTTTCAAAAACGTCGTCATTCTCGTCGTCTGAGTCATCTTTTTCGGGGTCTGGCTCAAGTTTTGGTGTAACATTGCGCACTCGTTTACACAGTTCTTCATATAAGGTCACCCAACATGATTTCACAAAATTTAAAAGTAATATAGGCCAATCAAACGGGTAAAAAAGTGGCATAGTAGCCAAACAAACCCATGGAAACATGCCTGGAAAGTAAACATAACTTGGAAAAAAGTACTATTCGAAATAGGTAAAAATCTGAGAATTGCTACAAAACCAAGGCTCAAATGAAATACTCGACTAGTTTGCAAGATTAATAAAATTAGAGCTGTAATTTTCTTTCACTATACTCGTATTTCAAATTCAGCGCAATTCTTCTCCACGTTCTGGTGACGTAGGTACTTCCAAAAATTAAATCCCTAGACTACACTCATCAGGTGACATACTTATATGTAGATAATTTTGACTACGATATCGTATATATTCAGCTCTGTTACTGACATCAACTCCTGATATTTCATGTCATGATAAAATGTACTATACCTATGGTAAAAAGTCTTGAATTCATTAAATGAAATAACGCGCAGAAAATCATGGCAAAATTTCGAGTACGCGACCACATCATCCAAAATGACACAGTCAGGTCAAACAAGAAAATAAACCAGTGGACAACGATGTAGTCGGTCTGCTCGACGGTTAAAAACAATCTGAAAAAGAACATCATATTCAAAAGCAGAAAACCGTAACGTGGTGCTATCGATGATAACATTAATAGTGCGTAAGAACATTTTTGGAATGTGCGAAAAATATTAATGATCATTACGTAAAAGGTGTAAACACCCAATGTGCGCTCAGGTTTGGAACAGAATAACCAGTTAACCACTCTGCTGTACCCTTCTTCAAGCCAGCTATAAAGTATAATATGAAGAACTGGTACTTCAAAAGGAAATAGTTCCAATATGGCACTGTTTCGTTGAATTTGTCAGTTTCCAAAACAGCATCTAAGGACCTGAAATAACAATTGTTTTAAAAAGCTTTCAAGTTTTTTCAAACTCACTGCAATATTTATATGGGCTAGGCCACGAAGCGTTTCAATCGCCTTATCCTTACTTTGCTAAAATCTATGATTTCGCGTAATAAACCTATTAAATAAATATCTCTCTCTGCTCCGCGACAGGTGTGTGGTCGTTTTCGTAGCTAATTTTAGAGCTGTTGAGTTGCTTCGCAGACTAACCAAATATGTTATAAGGAAATTCTTACCAAAAACAATTGGCTTCCGTGCATGTTAGAAGAAAACTTACTAAACCAAACAAGTAGCTGTGGTTGTTCCAGTAGCTCTTCTCAATTAAAAACAAATACCAATAGCAGCTGGTGAAAAGAGGAGCACTGACATGGTACTTGTAACCAAGCATTATACCCACAGCTCCTGCAAAAACTGATTGATAAACCCAAGAACGTACTTACTCATTTCTAAGTTAAAATGACTGATAAGTACACTAGAGCCCCACGATAAAGAGTAGAAAATGTTATGTATGATGAATTTAATGCAAAAATTATGGCACGCTCACTTAATTTCTTCTCTTTATTTTGGCAATCTACATGTAACGAACTAACGATAATAATACAAGTTTTAAATAATGATAAATAGTTAACCGATCCAAAGGGCAGCGTAGACGAGTGCCATGTATGGCATAGGGACTGCCTGTATAAAGGTGAAAAGTGGAAAATGACACGTTTTGGGGTCTCCCCATCTTTCGTCCATTATGGCCCCGCCACGCTCGTCTGGAATATCGAATAGCATCAACAAACCTGGAAATATAATAAAGAAATTAAAGTTCCTACTAAACAACCCCCACGAAATGTATATTCAATTGTAGTAAAAAATAAACTACTTTCTAGTCTCTAGTCTTCCTTTTCTTTTTCAATAAACATATAATATTGTCTCTAATTGGTAATTTATTCAGTTTTCTTGAAGGCCCACGAAAATCTTCTTTTAGTCTCTATTATTCCTTTTCTGTTTACATTCCTACGAAAATTATTTAATTCTTTTCTTTTTTTTCTTAAGAAGATATCATAGGATTTTATTTTGCTTCCCACATGTTAATTAAAACACGCCAATTTTTTTTACTATCGGATTGGCACTGAAACATCTAAAAGGAGGTCGAAATATTTGACAGCAGAGTGTAACTGTGGATTAACTCACTAAGTGTAAGAAAAATGGTCGTCTGTCTATCTCACTCTGACATACGGCGTATTAGCACTATTAGCTACATCAGTCTTGATCTTAATTTTGGGTTGCCGATCTATTACAATATTCTATATCTACGTATACACCTTTCTTTTTCTTTCCATACATTTCGTGCTCTTTCATGGACACAACACAACCTCTTTGCAATTAACTGACTTTATTTATACAACCAAGTGTAGACCTAGCATTTCAGTGTCACATTTATTTGTGTTCGAAAACTTTTTTTTTTGCCAAAACAAATTTTTATCCGTTATTCCTGGGTACTTAATTTTTAGTTTTGAGCAGAGGAATTTATCAATCACTCCAACGAAAATATAAATTCTATTAAATATTACGGATTGTCTGTGACGAAGGTGTGAGTTTTCGAACATTTCTGACGCAGAAGCGGGAAAACTCTCAATTACTTTGTCTCCTTATCTTCCAGCGACTGCATTAACAGAAAATAAAACAAAGTTACGCAATTCAATACTCACCAAACAAAATTCTAGTGACTGCTAGACTTGACGCATGTTTCGGAGCGTGCAAATACGCAACTACTTTCTCAAAAGATGTTTCATTAATTTTGAATCCAAATTGTTCGTTAAATTTTTCATTAGCTGTCTCACATAAAATCAAAAGTGTTTCTTTAAACTTCATTTTAGAGCAAGAATACTATGAACTGCTACACCTTGTATCTAGAAGAGGAATGAAGCGAAAATTCTGGTAGAATAAATCAGGTAAGATTTAAGTTTACTTACTTCAGTGAAAACCATGTCCGATTAATTATGTTAAATAAATAGCGATGTGCGGCGCTGACATTTGGATAACGATTTCCAGGCGACTTACCTAATGGGAACGACATCCCGTATAAGCAAATACTTAAATACTCATGAATAAAACATTTATCTACGGTTCACGTGCCATGACAAAATAAATATATACCTATAGGTAAGATTATAATCTTTGTTCAACTTGAGAAAACAAAAAAGTTAAGAGTTAGCGCTATCTATTGTCAGTATTGAGAACCAATTGCTATATTGAAAGAGACGCACCATAAAATAAATCTATAATATAAAAATGAATCGAAAAATGTCTTGCTAAGCGCAAATCTCGAGAGTAGCTGAACCGATTTCGCTAATTCTTTTTTTAGAATATTCCTTGAAGTATGTGGATGGTTCTTACGGAGAGAAAATTAAAAAAAAATTAAAGAATCGACTGTTAGGCGGTACGAAGTTCGCCGGGTCAGCTAGTAAAAATATACAAATAATGAGGTTCACACAAAAGCCGTGGTTGTCTAGTGGTTTGACCTGTGGCCTCTCAAGCTTCGACTTCTTCTGAATTTGAAATTTACCATGAGCTTTTCGGTGAAGGAAAACGGCATGAGGAAACCGGTACAATATCTGCGAAACAGTTCAATGGCGTGTGGGGAATTCCCAATCCGTACTGGGCCTTCGTGGGAACTATAGCCCCAGCCCTCTCATTCTGAGAGGAGGTCTGTGCCCAGCAGTGGAAGTAGTGGAACGTACATAGGCTGGAGATGAAGGAAAGTTCACACGTGTAATTCAACTATCCGAATCAAAACCTTTCTAAAAAGTGGTAGCCATTATTATAAATACAGTTACGGGATAACAGAATACATATACAGTCGAACATAGAAAAACTAGATAAATAAATAGAAAGTCGATTAAAAATAAATGTTCGAAAACGATAATATTGCATCTGCTAGCGCCATCTAGTTTCGAATAGCAGAACTAACATAGCTTTGTCTTTTATTTGCTTCTGTATCGAGAATTGAAAAAAGAAGTCATTGCGTAGCACAATAAATAAATAAACTTGTTTTATGAAAAAATAAAGTATGCAATCCAAAACACACCTAAAGCCAAGTTCAAGGTTTTCAGTTATTTCGTTAAATAACATTATTTTTCATGAAAATATTTAAAAACGATTGCATTAGGTAAGCAATGTTAACTGATACCTAACTTGGTTTTTTCGATTTTTATTTGGAATACAGCCAATAAAGAAGTGACTCGAAAACGGTAAAAACATCCACCAGGTTTATAGTATCTTTATATGCCCATTTACTTATCATAAACCCTATCAACCAGCATAAAAGAACAATCCTCATAATAAAATTGAATTAAATTCATCTTTTCGAAGTGCTAAACCTATGCCACTAGTCACTTTATGTTTTCTTGACTTTTTGATTAAATCACAGCTTTGTGAATCTATACAATCTTCTACTGTTCTATTTTTATTAAATTTGTCATGTGGATTAGCCAATTCTTCGTTATTTTGCACTAGTTTTGTGCTTTTTATGAAAGCTCTAGTTTTTTTCTATCGAAAGAAGTTGTAGAGGTTGCGTGATATACGCGAACAAGTTTTCATTTAGATACCGCCATTTGTCATTCAGTTTGTTTTATCGCAAAAATTGCTTTGTTTTGTTATTTAAAAAATAACTAGCACACCATTTTCGTATATGAAATGAGCGATAGATGAGCGTATACAGCAGAGATCAGATATCAAAGCCCCAATGCCGGTTATAACATGACACATCATAGAGAGCTTAGGTATGTGTGCAGATAAAGCAATGTATGTTACTGTACCAT
This sequence comes from Pandemis cinnamomeana, assembly GCA_932294345.1. Lineage (NCBI taxonomy): Eukaryota > Metazoa > Arthropoda > Insecta > Lepidoptera > Tortricidae > Pandemis > Pandemis cinnamomeana. Next base: position 13,943,331 of record OW028706.1, on the reverse strand, counting down.
AATTAGGCATTATAAAACTCGAGTGACCTTATTACGAAACTTCCCTTCGGGTCGTTTCATGAACACACTCGTACTTTAATGCCCTTCATTATGATACGGCCACATAATAGGTCCACTATTACTTTGATTCTTTACATAACGTGTGAACACAATAAAAACTCCCGGGGCGTGGTAATGAGAAAAATAACAACATGATGTGCTGAAATATTTATTTCTCCAATATTACAATTCGATATAATTCCACTAAGAACAGACATTTAATTATTGTCAATGATATAATTATAAGATATAACGTCCATACTTTCAACAGCTACCCTTTGGCCGCCGTTCTCGATTATAATATAAAAAGAAGTGGCATTGCTGTAAAATTGTGGCAACATTTAACGCATTCGCTGCCACCTGCCAAAGCCGAGACTTCTTCAGGTGCCTCTGACGCCCAAGTGCGTTCAATTGCCTGTAAAATTATGACAGCGGCACTGAGCGAGTCACAAAAACGAATCTATGCGTTAGTATTTTAGTTACACATTCTGACACCACTGCCACTCCCTTAGATTGGCTCTGTGCCCACTAAGAACAGGCAATAGTTATTTAATACGAGCCAACATAATTCGCCAAACATCGGTGACCTTAACACCCTATAAAACATGTTTAATAACGACCCATTTTCAAAGCAACATTGTTAAATCGACTAAGCCCCCATCGTTGCACATTTCTGCCAAGGCAGATGTAATGTACAATATGTAACTAAAATACAACTCAGAAGTAGATTTAAGTTTAAGAAACAGAGATATACGTACATAAAAGTAAATAAAAATGTTACTGACAAATCCCGTAACCAACTATTCCCTTATCTACCCTGCAAACGTACAACACTAGGCTCTAAACTAATCAAACACCTCTGGCCTCACACTCCGAAATTCGACTTTCGAAGTTTTTATCGCGCCGTTCCGTTTGTGGGGGACGCGAACTTCGAATTTCGCATATCGGAGTAGCCCTCGTTTTATTCGTCCGCCTTATCCCCCGAAATATAGTTTAAACATGGACTCGGCGACCAAAGGAAGTATTAACTGGCTACATCTAATTTTTTTTCAACATTTACTATCTTTACTTTGATGATATTTGTATCAGCAAGTAGCCATAGGCAATGACGCCGACAGCTCTTATCGGATTTAAAATTTTAACCTCCAATCCCTTGCAAGTAATATTATTTATTAGTCTTACTTGATTATGATAAGTAGTCTGGGAGCAAAGAAAAAACATAGAATGTACCAGCTGCTTCTCCCGCGCAGATGGTAAAAGCTCATCGAGGGAATGGGTGAAAAATCTTAGGAATCATGCGGCTAGCAACCCATCACTATTGTGAATCACGCTAAATGTGGCCTTTAGGTCTTGTTATCCTAGGCTGTCTACCCCGTTATGCACAGGTGCCGCGAAGAGGGAACCCCATCCCGGGGTGGTTGTGGGGCGTCGCGATGACACCGAGTGCTCCCGTAACGCCTCACATACGACCGAATAGGGAACCCGTGTGGTTTTTAGTGGGTATGCCTGCCGTCGCGGGAGAGCCCCACATACCCCCGGTAACCCCGTACCGGGCGGCTGCATAAGACGCATTTTCCACAACATAAAAAAACGCTCTGTCTACCCCGTAAGGAATAAAGACGTGATTTATGTATGTACGTATGTATGATAAATAACTTCTGCTATTATACATTTGATCAAAGTTTTTTGGTCACTATGCCGGATAATATCTTTGGTCAAGTATTGTGTGAGAAATATACATGAATACTGTTACATGAAGTTTTGATGTCTCAGGATTTTGACATAAATATTCATAGTTCAAGTTTTCTTTCTTTAATTGACACTGACTTCTTTAAAGATAAACATACGAATCGTCGCACTACGCAAAAGCAGTTGAACAAACTTGGGATTCAAATTAACATTTAGATCTAGGGAGGCAAAGGAAAAAAAGAAAATTCAAATAATACGTTTAATAGAAATAAATGAAATAAACGATAACCAAAATACGATAATTAACGTATTCACATCACTTTCTGTAGATTAAGTTTTATGACACTGGATTAAAACAATACATTACAAGATCTATAAAACATTTGAAGCTTATCATCTAATCGGCTAGCATGGCATTACGTTTGTCGCTAAGTATAATATCCGCGTCACACTATACTTGTTAGAAAGAGAAGTACATAGCGACAAAGCGCGCGGCGCACACCTGTTTGCCTTGATAGATTGCAACGTAAAAAATTACATGTGATTATTTATTTTGTCTCTTCAGTTATCAAGGCAACTGATTTAAGGAAGACTAAAAAAAATACTGTAATTTTATACAAATAAAAAAAAATGGAATATGAAAAACAACATGGAATTGTTTTTAAAAACTAATTCAAACTGAAAAGACACTAGTTAAATATTGTCTTACCATTTAGGAACTCTATCAAACAACCGAGTAAATCCTCTGTAACATAATTCTTATAAAAATTTACATCACAGGCAAAGTTAAAATTTAATTATAAATACTCAAGCTGCGCATTTTGTGCACAAACAGACAGTAAACCGGTACTCATCAAAATAATTGTAAAACAAAAAACAATCACAAACCCAACAACTATGTTAATAATTTCACTGACAAAAACTTGTCTAGATTACAAACGTTGGCACCGCGTGGCGTTACACTCCGAATTTTGAAATTCGAATTTCATTTCGTGCCATTCCGCTCACACTAACATTCATAGACAGAGAGGGAAGGTATCATACGAACTTCGAATTTAGAATTCAGGAGTCGGCCTCTAGGTTTACGTAAACGATACGTATCGTTGAATAAATGACGCGTATAACATAAGAAACAATAATAATATTAAAAACAGTCAAATACAAACGACTAAACATCACGCTTCATGACACTTGGACAGAGATCACAGAGCAAACGATCTGGTTGTCACTAAAATCGAAATACAAACGGAATGTCCTTAAAACATAGCTTAAATAAATTACAAAATACAATATTCGATTCATAAAATAATACAATATTAGTGCAGTGGTATTCTTTTTGGCCGCTAGTTCCTAATGCCTGACTGTGAGTGGCATAAACATTACGTTTTGATGACTTTGTCACAGCTCGAAAGCGCGCGACTTCAACTAAATGAGCAAGGAGCTCTATGAATATCAACAGTTAAATCTCTACTCTACTACATCAGTATGACATTCAGCAACAATTGGTAATTATAAGTATACCGCCAACGCCAACAAACAAGTTGTTACAAACCAGACACACATTCATCGAATTTATACACAGCGTCTTCAAATTAATCCATAATACTCTTCAAGAAGCGGTTTTAATTGTGGTTGTAATTTTTTCCCCACATCGGTGGACGTTCAAGCGCACAGCGTCAAAAGTTGACTTAACCACTGATATGTGTAAGTTAAGGATTAGTATCAAATTTAAGGCTACATTTTTGTATTTATATTGTAATCAATAAGATTGCTATTGAGACAAACGTGACCTGTGCCCCGATTTTTGAAAGCACATCACTCGAAAGTACCACTCGAGAGTGGTATAAATCTGTTTATATCTTTAAAACTGCCGCTCTATTCAAAATTTTAACTAGTTCACAAGATTAATGACAGCCGTAAGTACTCTAAGCAACTCGTATTTCTGATTATTAATTTTTCACCACTGTCGAGTGGTATTTTCACACATGTGCTTACAAAAATCGGGCCCCAGAGCGCAGTATTTGTTTTTCAATTTTTACATAGGTTAATATTGAAACATAAATTACGACGAAATTATCAAACCGGTCGAATATTCCAGAATAATTTCAAGACAAGTTGTATTTTAAAAACGGTTTTCTATCACGTCGGTCAGCGATGTACCTATAGAATGCACCAGTGGATCTAGCACGCTAGGTTACTCGAACTTGAAGCAAAGACTACGAGGCAGGCGCGGCGATCGAGTTCCATCTTCATTGCGGGTTTGAAATTAATCACTCGGCGGTTATACCGACCCACGCAATGTATTATCCAAGATGTACCGTAACCCGGCCATAAAGATTGCACTTCGGTCTTTGGACAGAGACATTTGGCGTCACGTAAGTTGGAGCGAGACAACGCTCTACGAAGCCGAAATTGCGGGTGGCAGGACCTCGTCTTACTCGCTAATCCAGCCGCCAAGCAGCAGTGCTTGCGCTGTGTTCCGGCATCGAGAGTAAGACAGCCGGTGAAATTACTGGCACAAAAGGTATTCTATCATAGCCCTCTAAGCTGGCTATTCTCTAGTGATGCGCGTGTCTATGGGTGGTGCTCCTTTGCCATCAGGTGACCCATTTGCTCGTTTGCCATCCATGTCATAAAAAAGACCGAGTAGACCGATGTTCAATCTTCATGGCCGAGTACTGTTATTATAGTCGTAGCCGGGTTGTTAACAAGCCATTATGTTCGATGCTTCATGCCCGCGTCAACTAGCGTGTCTGCTATAACCTCTAAACAACCTACCCTACTGGTTAGTCAGCCGTTGTCTAATCCAGGGCTGTTCAATAAGGTCCGATGACGCCGCCGGGTCCGGGAAGTGCCGACTTGCCGGATAGGTACACATCGACAGCCCTGGCGGCCTGCCGGCCTTCGGAGATGGCCCACACCACCAGGGATTGGCCACGGCGACAGTCTGTGGACGAACGGTGGAGTTACTAATGGCTGTTCACCCCAGTTCAGATATATGAAAATACTGCAAGTTTCATTCCACGTTGAACTACCATACTGGCATGGGAGCAAAGAAAAAAACAGAATGTACCAGTTGCTTCTCTTCCTTATACCACCACGCTTCGACAATGGGGACTATCGTTTCTTTGCTCGCCAGTTGGCGCCACTGTTGACTAAGGTCCAGAGGTATAGCTGTCAAAGGCGACTTTATAAGATCGGCGCCGTAACAAGGTTTTAAATCTTTAATCTCATTTAGTTTATTAATTATAAATAACTATCATATCGAGTAGCTATGCCGCAATGTTGTGCAGTTCCGTTTTGTTCAGAAAAATAAACCTCTTTCAAAGAAAGAAAGAAAGAAAGAAAAAAAGTTTATTTATGACAATCACAAAACATCAAATAAAATAACTTAAATAAAATAAATTATCACAAAAAAATAAATTGTCACAAAATGGTCCCAACTCAGCATTTGCTGGCCTTACAGCCAGCGCTGGTCTTCCGTTGGGACCGTTTACATTCATCACCAAGTAATCCATATTTGCGATTATTTCACGAAGGAGATCACTTTTCAACAAGTAAATGAATGAAATTGTAATTTATGTCACGAAACCCGCCAAAACCAGTGAAAACTGAATGTTATTGGACCTCTCGCGACACTAGCACCTCTAGTGGCTAATTCACACGCGATAGCCCCCATTCCACACAGATATAGTCGCAGGCAAAAGCTAGTTTTTATATGCGTAGTAAAAAAGAAATTTGAACTTTATACGTTTGCATAAAATTAAATAGCGTTAACATAAGATGTTTCCACGTACGCTTACATGAATAAATTACACCATTTTTAATGTTACCGTGGTTTATTTAAACAAGAGAATAACAGTCATCGGAAGATTTTTCAAGTACATACAGGGGCCTATTTCATGAGTTAACTAATAATAATAGAAAATAATACAAGTTACAAGCTGATGATTTACAAGTCGTACTAATTTGTGTTGCATTATAATTTTCGTTTTTTTTTTCTAATAATTCAAGAATATTACTGTTGTATAAAAGCCGTGGTAGCCTAGTGGTGTGACCTGTGGCCTCTTAAGCAGAGGTCGAGGGTTCGAGCCTAAGGCTCGCACCTCTGAGTTTCTCGGAATTTATGTGCGAAATCACATTTAAAAATTACCATGAGCATTTCGGTGTAGGAATTAGGAAACGTGCACACGTCTGCGAAGAAATTTAATGGTGTGTGTGAAGTTCCCAATCCGCACTGGGCCCGCGTGGGAACTATAGCCCCAGCCCTCCCATTGTGAGAGGAGGCCTGTGCCCAGCAGTGGGTATATAGGCTGGAGATGATGATATTTGTATCTTATACTTTACTATGCAACATTATGTACAAGTTACGACCAAACCCCATCACTATTTGGTAAAAGCCCATGGAGGGAATGGGCGAAAGTCTTAGGAATCATGTTATACGGGCAACCCATCACTATTTTGATTTCCCTTTCCAGCTATACGCCCTTAATCATGCTAAACGTAGCCTTAAGGTTTTGTTACCTTAGGCTGTCTCTACCCCGTAAGGGTTAAAGACGTGATATATGTATGTCTGTACAACCAAAACCACTAACAGTGTTAGCTTGTACTTTACTTTGTTATGGAATAGGCCCCATGTGTACTTTTTTTTTTCAGTTGCAAAGGTCAGAATCTTTCGGCTCTCAAAAGCAACAATGAACATACGCAATCACGATGTAAAATAAAAACATGGCAATTTTTTTCCGGTTTAGGTTAACACCTTTTGAGTTACACTTATTAACAATGAGCATGCATAATCACCGTGACAAGTAAAAAAAAATACCGTGATTTTTTTTAAATAAAGATTACGCTCTTGGCATGTCATAATTTATAACGTCACCCACGCCACATACGTTAGTGGACAAATGTCCCACGACATGTCAATAGACGCAGGCCGATCTCGCCTAACTTTATATGTAAACTAGCTTCTGCCCGTGACTTCGTCTGAGTAGAATTATACATAAAAAACATTCCTCTTGAATCACTCTATCTATTAAAAAAAACCGCATCAAAATCCGTTGTGTAGTTTTGAAGATATAAGCATACATAGGGACATAGGGACAGAGAAAGCGACTTTATTTTATACTATGTAGTGATTTGGCGAAATCGCGCAACTTAAGTATGTAATGTATGGGACACACGTGTCGCGCTATGTTGCCAGACAGTTTGACGACCGGACGGCCCAGTGGTTAGAGAACCTGACTATGAAGCTTGAGGTGACGGGTTCGATCCCCGGTCGGGAAAAACACGTTTGTTCTCGAGTCTTGGATGTTTAATATGTATTTATCTATTACTAGCTTCTGCCCGCGACTTCGTCTGCGTAGAATTATACATAAAAACCTTCCACTTGAATCACTCTATCTATTAAAAAAAACGCGTCAAAATCCGTTGTGTAGTTTTGAAGGTATAAGCATACATAGGGACATAGGGACAGAGAAAGCGACTTTATTTTATACTATGTAGTGATAGTGATACGTAACATTCTGTATGTCCACGGGCGCTGATAAAGAAAACCTTAAATCACAGTCACGTTTATTGCCCTCGCCTTCCGCTCGTGCTGCAACTCGACATTACTTTACCGCTAAGTTATTATACTGGCAACACTCACCTCCTGCTGCGAACACGTTGCTAACAGGCGTCTGGTAGATGTGCTTCTTGTTCGTTTCCACATTGCTTCGTGCATCTAGAGGCAGGTCTGAAGAGAAAAAAGACTTATAACATAGTGTAGCGACCCTAGCGCCACCTAGTTGGCCTCTACATAACTACTACGACGCACGAGTAGCTAGCGCCAGTTCTAATGACAGCTGACACATCGTTCTACATGCCGCTTACGAAGTTTCTGAATGCGGCTGCATAAAATTTCAACTCTCTTCCTTCGGACTTCGGTCCCCAGGCATAACATGGAGAGAGATCTCTCTATTGTGGCACGCCCCACAATAGCATGTTTTAATTAATCTTCTATGCTAATTTTATCGTGTGACCTGTGAAGGCAGAGCCTAGACAACACTATCAACAAACCATATAGCCTAGTGCAGGGCTGGCGAACTAATGGCACGCGTGCCACTGTTGGCGCGCTTCAAAATAATTTGAGCACGCCAAAAATAAAAAAGGTTCATTTTTTCCATTAAATCACCAACTTAAGATTCTTTTATTGTGAAATAGGGCGGAAAACGAGCAATGTGGTCATATGATGGTAAAATAACAACACACACTTAAGACAACAGGGTCTTTGATGACAGGTCAGAGCCAAATATTACTTTATTTGTGAAAAAATGGCACGAAAGGTTCGCCACCCCTGCCCTAGTGGTTAGAGAAACTGACTATGAAGTTTGAGGTCCCTAAAAATACGAATATTTTATTATCGGATCTTGAGTGTAATATATATTAATTTTAGTATGTATTTATCTATTTAAGTATGTTTACCTTTTCCTAGTATAATATAGGTAGTTACAGTTGAGGTGAACGATTACACACACAACTACAGGTCGAATCACAAGAGCTGGCACGAATGGATTGAACGAGTGAATGATAATAAAGTTTCAGTTTTTTTTTTGAGTATTATGTACTTGTTTACAAAATATTAGGAGGCCCCTGAGAAGAACGTCACTCACACAGTGACAAGTGACATTACTTCGTTCAATCCATTCCGTATGAATGTACCTGTACATGAAGTACTGATTGCAAAAAAATTCAATGAATAAAATGAATGTAAATATCAAAATACTAATTGTATAAATGAATTTGTTCCGTAATGAACATAAAGAAAAAAAAAGGGAAAGACGAGGTGTTGCCACAATAGGATATCCCTTATTATTCCTAATTGGTCAAACGGGAGAACCCCCTTACCGAGCTGGTTGGCGACGTATCTCTCGGGCCCCAGGAAGCCCATGGCGAGCAGCACCAGCTCGGCCTTGTACAGCTTCTCGGTGCCGGGGACCTCCTTCATCTCCCAGCGGCCGCCGGCAGCGCGGGTCCACTCCACCTCCACCGCCAGCACGCCCGACACGTTGCCTTCGCCTGACAAACAACATTCAATTAAAAAAAAAAAAAAAACCCTCGAAAAAGAGCTAGTCTTCTAACTGCTGGACCGGCTTATACCAAACATAGCCAAGAACCAACGCAAGGAAACTGTATTTCGAAAAATAATTTGACAGACCGTGATCCGTGGAGCTCTTTGTCATGCTGTCTCACTCGCTCTTATTCTTTCGCCCGGGTACCAACTCCAAACCCGTATGGCATTCTAAGAGCTTACGGACTACCTCTTTCCACATCGGCATTAATCAATCTCTTCATACATGCTCGTCGGTTTAGGGTCTTGACCTGACTGTCAAAACGCCCCTAATGTGGTCATTAAGTTTTTGTTAATAAAAAACATTTTGAATCAAAACTTTTTTGTGGAGTGTACTTGCATTGTCGTCCATCTAAAAGTTCTTTGACTTGGAAGATACAACCCAAACAACAATAAACAGGTAAAGTTACTAAAAAGCATGTAAAAAAAGAGAGTAGCGAATCCTACACATACATACCGTCACGCCTCTTTCCCACAGGGGTAGGCAGAAACTACTTTGTTCCACCTGCTACGATCTTGACACAACACTTTCACTTCATCCACATTCATCAATCTCTCCATACATGCTCGTTGGTTTCGGGTACTCTTGACCTGACCTTTAAGCCAGACTGAATTTACGGCATACAAAAATTACCATCGTCCAAGAATTCTTTAGTGAGCGTAGAGAATTTTCTCGGGTCGTTTCCAAACTTCACCTTCACTTCCTCATGCCCGTAGTCCACCCTAAACAGAAATAAAAAGCTATTAGCGTTGAAGTGACAAATACTATATGATTAGTCGTACTAAAGAAGAATAGTAGATTAATGCCGAGGCCTGGAAAGTAGCCAATTGCTCTTTCAGCTGAGGCTTCCCAGGCCTCACTAAAATTGTGCACACACCGGGCGGTGACCAAGAACGCCTCAGGTCGCATGTTTATCGCCCTCGCTTTTGGCTCGTGCTTCAAGTTCCTGCGCTCTGAGACATTCTTTATTTCACCACCCTCATGGTGTAATGTACTATAATTGTATACCAAGTATCAATTAACACGTAGATAAGGTAAGTATATAAATTATATACATACCCCTTATTCATAAACGCTCTATAGGCTTCTGCTGACTTAGCAATCGTTTGTCCTTATCTGTGAATGGTAAATGTCAAAGTGACAGATAAGTACAAACGATTGCCAAGTTAGCAGAAGCCTACAGACCGTAATTGAATAAGGGGTATACAAATTTTCTCACGGTATCCGGAGCCCAACTAAAACTACTAGCGGACCCCTGCTGTAGACCTAACTGCTGCGCTGTAGTTATAATACCTGAACACCCTAGGCCACTGCGGCCACGGGTTGTCCTGCCCGCGCGTAGGTTTCGGCTCTGGAAGGATCTCGAACGTGGTGATCGACTTGGCGCCTTGACGGAGCGACGTCGCTATGCAGTCGCATCTGGAATAAACATTATCTTTACTGTATGGCCCTATGGGGTTTGATCAATTATTTTTAAGGATTCTTCAAAGGATATGTTTGAAGTCGGTTGTGTTTTTTTTTTCTGGCTCGCGCGGTTTGCGTATTTGCCACAGACGCGTAAAGTTAGGGAAACGTGAAAAAGTAAAGTCGGTTGTTATGATGTACGTAGAATTCGACAGCAGAGAACTCGGTTTTTTTCGTTGGTTAAAATTAGAAGGAATAAAAAAGTACGAAACATGTTCATAATGATATTGTTGCCATTTTAAAGCATAAACAATGCGACAGTAGTGACGTCCTTGTGTCTATTCTTCATTGTCGAAGTTTATGTTCGTCGATGTTTTCAGCGTTCGTAAACGGGTTTGGATGTTTTTTAGTTTGTTTGAGTGCTTATACTCCTTTCATGTTAGGGGCCATGTCAAAATTTTGACGAAACGATTTTTAGGAGCACTGATTTTATGCCAAATAAATGTTATAGCAAGTGAAATTATACAAAATTTTCTGTAAATTATAAATTTAAGTCATTTTATGAGCGTTTTAAAAAAAATGACCTTAAATATTTTCTTCCGAGATTTAACCATTTTGGGTTTTTGTGACTCAGAATCGATAATCAATAATCAATAGGAGGGGATACTTTCCAGGCTTAAGTGCAATATTTTTTTAGTGTCTAACGGGTGTATTAATAATCATATTTTAAATAAAAATTTAAATCTTTCATTTCAAAGATCAAGAAGGGTTGAGCTACTCCAATACTGCGGTCAGTTTTTTTATGTCTCTTTGTTATTTTTTCCTTGGTTTCAGAACGAATGTTAATTTTATTTAAATTAAAGCCCCTTTTATACATTCCTGGAGAAAATTCCGCTACCGCGATGTAGGAATGGGACGGCCCGATACAACGGCATCTTACGGCCGATAGATATACTATTCAAACAACATTTCAGACCCGTACACTCACCCTGTATCACCGCCGCCTATGACCAGCACATTTTTATCCTTCGCGTTGAGCTCAGGATGATCCTTCACAGGGTGATGCGCCGCGGTGGGGCCCATCTGCTTCTTCTGCCAGGACTCGAGGAACTCCATCGCGAAGTGGATGCCGCTGAGCTGGCGACCTTTGAGGGGCAGGTCGCGCGGCCAAGTCGCCCCCATGCAGAGCACTAGGGCGTTGTACCTGAGGGTAGAATGGGAAGTTTTAGAGAGGCCAGACAAACGAACTTGTGAAAAACTATAAGAAATTCCAGAAGATTCTGCGTCATGGCGCTGCACTGAAGAGGTTTCTAACAGAACTAGTGGGTCACCTGGGTGGTAAATGATCACCACTGTCCATAGACACCCGCAGCGCTTTACGCGATGCCGATTACTGCAGAAAATTGTACACTCGCCTCTTAAAGGCACCCAGGTAGTAAGTTAAGTTCTTCTTCTTATGGTGCCTCTCCAACTAGTGAAGGTTGGCAGTCAGCTCCGCATACTTTACACGGTCCCTGGCCAGGTTGAAAAGCTAGTAAGTTAAGTTAGTGTTCGCTTTTCAACCTTGCTAGGAAAATACTCCTGTCAAGTCTCGGACGTAAAATACTCTTGTTAGCTGTCATAGGTAGACAGTTTATTTCGATACCTCGTTCGTGGTAGCACTCTGATTGCTCCGGGGTTATTTTGGCTAGAATCGCAGCTAATTCGGTTCCAATTCGGTCATTTCGGGTGTTATAAACACAAACACACACACTCATCCGTATCATCAAGTGTCATCAAGAATAAAAAGCAGCAAGCGCGATCCATTGGGCCCAGCCGGCGCATGCGTCTTCACCAGGTACACTTTTAACATCGTATTATATTTATTTATTTATTCACCTATACGCCCACAATCTTGCTAAATGTGGCCTGTAGGTATCTTTTACCTTAGGCTCTATCTACCCCGTAAGAGATAAAGACGTGAATTGTGTATTAGGCACGCCGCGATTGTTAGTTTGTCTTAGAGCGTTTATTCCGACTGAGCTGGCAACGTCGCATTTTATGTGTTTTTTACGATTATCCATTTCCATGCTGGTCTGGCAGCAAAGAAAAACATAGAATGTACCAGTTGCTTCTCTTTCCGCGCTGCTGGTAAAAGCCCATCAAGGGAATGGGCGAGAATCCCATCACTATTTTGATTCCCCTTTCCACATATACGCCCACAGACTTGCTAAACGTGGCCTGTAGGTCTTGTTACCTCAGACCCTGTCTCAGTATTGTAAGGGATAAAGACGTGATTAGTGTGTGTGTGTGCGTGTGTGTTTACGATTATTTCACAGAAACTGAATGAAAGTTTGAAATGAGCGTCTGTTGCGTTCTTCGTTTTCAAATTTCTAAACGACATTGAAAATTAGAACACAGAAAATTCCGTAAAGTAAAGTTATGGTCGGGAATCGAACCCGGATCCTCGTCATTAGTCAAGTATATTATACGGAATGACAGATTTTTCAATCCCTTTCACACACCCGGCTCAATAACACCCGAGCGCGGGACGTGTCACAAAGCGTGGGGGGACTCACTCGCTGGCCAGCTCGTTGGCGCTGATGTCGCGGCCGACGTCCACGTTGCACTTGAAGGCCACGCCCTCGGCCTGCAGCAGGCGCACGCGGCGCTGCACCACGTCCTTGCCGAGCTTCATGGTGGGGATGCCGTACTGCAGCAGCCCGCCCGCGCGGTCGTTGCGCTCGAACACCGTCACCGCGTAGCCCGCCTGCCCGCGGGCGAACCAGCACAATTATTATACAGAGTGGAAAAATTTATGGCTCCTAGGGCGACTACCTTTAATAATAATAATAAAGATATTTATTGCCACAACACAAAAAAGACATGATACATACTTATTCAAAAGATGCACATAATAATAATTTTGAAAAAAAAAAACAATATATGTACATAACACAATTACACAATAATAATGATTTAGCTATCTAATTTTACTGAAAGAAAAAATGTTTTTATTTTTAAAATGATACAAAACTATATTCAAAGATCTTGTAAAATTCCCTTGTCTCACCCGAAAGTCAAACCAACTAAAAATTTTAAATTAAACACTCGCTATTTTATTACACGAATCGATAGGATTATTGTTCAAGATAAAATTGGTTCTTTTCATGCTGGTCTGGGAGCAAAGAAAAAACATATGTACCAATTGCTTCTCTTCCGGCGCAGATGGTAAAATCCCATCAAGGAATGGGGCTAAAATTTTAGGGATCATGTTATATAGGCGATGTGGCTAGCAACTCATCACTGTTTTGATTCCCCTTTCCATCAATACGCCCACAATCATGCTAAACGTGGTCTTTAGGTATTGTTAGCTTAGGCTCTGTCTACCCCGTAAGGGATAAAGACGTGATTTATTTATGTATAAAATTGGTCTTGTGGCACCTTTTTTAATATGAAACACTTAAAACATGGCATCAAAATTCATGTTATGTGACACTAATACTGATTGAATTCGCGTGTCTATGGTTATTTTACATGAAGTGTCTGGCTCTCGAGATACCATGACCAGCGGTGAGTAGTAACTTAAGTAAATAGGCATCCTAGAATTTTAAATTTGTAACCCAACATCCTGCGAATGCCCACGTGGGGTACGCTGACCCCCCGTGTATATCTATAGTTGATCGTATAGCGAGCAAACCTTGTTGAGTTGGTGAGCGCACGCGAGGCCGGCCGGGCCCGCGCCGACCACAGCCACCGTCTTCCCGTTGCGACTTTCAGGTATCTAAACCAAAATAAAAAAAATACTATAAAAAATTTAAACGAGCAATTCCCAAAAAAATAACATCTGTCATTTTTTATTTTGTTTCAATTTTATAATATTTCCACTGAGAAGCACAAGGTCTTTCCATACAAAATGTTGTAACAGTTTTAATGGCATTCCTTTCCGTTACGACATACAAAGTTCATGGAACATTGCAACAAAAGAAGACAAAAATACTTTTTTTTTATCTAACCAAGACTGAAAGAGCTCATGGCTCTGAGTAGGAATAACATCTTTAACCGTAGGTTCAACACCAACGACCTATATATACGTCCATTACTTCAATGCAAAAGCAACCTTCGTTCAATTGGCTTTAGATTCAACTTAAGGCATCGCAATAAAGAAGTCTGGCGTACGGGTGACGTCTCTTGTATTTAACGTGGCAGCAAAAGGTTAACACAATTACAATCGTACAGACACATCATTAAAACGGATGACGCTTGGCGACAAAAAATCGCATACTAACAAGGTCACGTGATAGCTAGTAACAGATAGAAAAATTCGAAGGCTTACCCACCTGCTATGGGTGGTGTAAGAGGTATAGCACACGTCACGGAATGACGAGGATCCGGGTTCGATTCCAGGCCATAGCTTTACTTTTCGGATTTTTCTATGTGTTCTAATTTTCAGTGTCGTTTATAAATGTTCCAAATTATTTAATTAACCAATTTACTCATTAGCAAATTTCATTTCACGTTATTCTTCTTTACTTTTCTTGTGTTCTTTTACTTTTTCTGTGTGTCTACTTGTGCTTAATACTTATGTCCTGTCAACCGTTCAAAGGTTAACTGGAAGAGATCCCTTTTAGGGATAAGTTCGCCTTGTGCATGTGTGTTGCCCTGTGCCCTGTATTCATCTTTTTTTGTGTTTTATGTACAACTAGCGACCCGCCCCGGCTTTGCACGGCATATTATGCATGTATTATACATATAAACCTTCCTCTTGAATCACTCTATCTATTAAAAAAACCCGCATCAAAATCCGTGGTGTAGTTTTGAAGATATAAGCATACATACGGACTTGGGGACAGAAAAAGCGACTTTGTTTTATACTATGTAGTGATAGTGATAGTGATAAAGAGTTATACATACATACATTACCCTTTTCATGCCATCAGATACATCGGAGCTGTCTAATGGTTCAACATATAGCTACCTATTAACCTAAGGTAATAAAACAGCAGTGAATCACCTCGGGCACTATCCAGCCGTTCTCGAAGGCGTTGTCTATGATGGCGCACTCTATGTTCTTGATGGTGACGGGCGGCTCCGAGATGCCGAGCACGCACGCGCCCTCGCACGGCGCGGGGCACACGCGCCCCGTGAACTCTGCAACGAGACACACGCTCAGGTCGCTCAGCACGGACGCAAAGCCTGACCTTGAATCACCAGCGAATAACGTCTCCTTGGTACAAGAGTACATTTATTATACTTATTTAAGGTTTACCAACAATTGTTAACACTAATACATCGATCTTGCTGCTTGCATGTACATTTTGAATAGAGTATCACAATCACTTAGGGGGCGTTCAAGTATTACGTATTATTGAGGGGGGCGGGGGGGTCTTTGCTTTGCTTATTTTTGATGACATGGTGGGTGGGGGGGTCGATATGGTGATTAAGTCACGCTCACGAATCAATAAAAACAGAATCCATTAAAAGAAAAATGCATCCAAAGTACCAATGATTTGATTACGTAAGCATGGGGGGGGGGGGGGTAAGAGGTTTGCTTACTTTTGCTGACAAGGAAAAGGGGGGGGGGGGTAAATAATTGTAAAAAATCTGCTTACGTAACACTTGAATGGCCCCTTATAGGTGCCCCGCATGCGAAATAAAAGTGAAGCTTAGAAATTAAGTTAACTAATTAGGTTTGTTCTCAAAACCAAACAAAACTGGCTGGATAAGTGATTTAAGTTAAGTTTAAGATAGTTCTGATCAGTGCAAAACGGGTGGGTCGAAGTGAATATCCGTCATGTCGCTGCAACTATTGGCAATGCTCGTCATGCGCGAGTATACGCGCGAGCTTACCCCTTCCACGTCGCCCTAGCTCAAGATGGTTGCCGTAAGCTGTACATTGTCTACTATGATAAAGTGCTGGATAGTTTAGAGGGTTTATCTCGTATAAATTACAAGTTCTGGAGCTCGTTTCACTGGAGGATAAGGTTCCAGGCGGAAACACCTTATTCAGAACTGGCAGAAGGGTACACACAACGCTGATGATCTATTTTTTATGGGTATACTAGCTGACCCGGCGAACTTTGTTCCGCCTTAAATTTGAAAACTTCCTTTGTAAATGCATCTTTATACTAATCAAGGAATAATGTGTAGGCATGCTAAATTTAATGTCTGTAGCTTTATTAGTACAACATTTCGGAATTTTCCAATCCCGTGGGAAAATCGGGATAAAAAGTATCCTATGTCCGTCTCCTGGTTCTAAGCTCAGCCAAATCGGTTCAGCTGTTCTCGAGTTATAAATAGTGTAACTAACACGACTTTCTTTTATATATATAGATTATCTTATATTTGTGTGTCTTGCAAGAAGGAATAAATGTCTTCTTTCTTTCTTTCTTTCTTTTACCCTACCACAATAACACCAGCCAGGGAAATTGTTGGAAAGTCTAGCTTCAGCGCTTGTTTGCAATCACTCAGGAAAATCAATTTGCACAACTCAAGCAATAACGTTCCCCACGAGGAAATCCATAACCCAATTGACAGAATGACTCTGCAAACACTCACCGGGGAAGTTGTTAGTCTGCATCAGCTGCTTCAGCGCCTGTTTCCAGTCACCCTGGAAGATGAGCTCGTTCCATTTGGGTATGATGTTGCCCAGGGGGCACCCGTGTCCGGACTGGCAGAAGGGCACCCCGCACTCCATGCAACGCGCGGCCTGTACCCGCAGCCCGCGGCGCACGTGGTTGAAGTTGTATATCTCGTCCCAGTCCCGGAGGCGCTTCTCAGCCGGCCGGTATATTGAAGTCTCGCGGGGGTACTTTATGAATCCTCTGGGGACAACAGCTTTGTTTATAAAACTAGCAATCATGCTCAGAGTTGAGCGTTATCTAGATAATTTCTTATCTAGATAATTATTTCAAATAAATTTATTCCAAGATAAATTCAATCACAAATAGTGCGTTGACAACTTTTTTATTTAGTTAAATTATCTAGATCAAGATAACCGACCACGTTTGTTGTTGAAGTAAGCTTATAATAATAAATGTGTACAGAATTTCATGTCGGGTCAAACTGTCACACTGACATTCATCTTTTATTTAAAATCCCAACTAATTTATCTAAATAAAAATGAAACTGATCTGGATAAATTCAAAATAACAAATGACGGATTAGTTACTTCAAATAAAAGATGATTTAGTTATCTTCCCGGTTTTTCGTAAATAGATAATTTTTGCCCAACTCTGATCATGCTAAACGTGGCGTTTAGGTCTTGTTACCTAAGGCACTGTCTAATCTGTAAGGGATAAAGACGTGATTTATGTATCACTACATAGTATAAAACAAAGTCGCTTTCCGCTATCTATACGTCCCTATGTATGTTTAGATCTTTAAAACTTTTGCTATTGCCCGCGACTTTGGCTGCGTTATATTAAAGTTCTTTCGACTACCTTAATCCGGACCTGTCGCCCTTTTCTTAGATACCTACATCATTCATTGGTTTGAGCTGTGCATTGATCGATCAGTCACCCACGCACGGTTGCTTCGATGAAGTTACTCGATCAGTGTAAGATTCTGCTTAGCATGATGATTTGACTTAAATACACTAGTATTCATAAAAATTACCGACTTGTTACAGCCAAACGATGATTTTTATGTCTTACAAAGGCAAATGTCAAAACACTGTACTTATTTTAAAACAAACAAGTTTCAACAGTCCTCCGAGATAATTAGGAACTGTACACGGATTAAAACTGGTTTTCTTCTGAATCTTTCTACACTTTAGACCCCACTGGGGAAAGTGACCCCCATGTCATAATTGGCATTGTTCATTTTTTTTAAGCTGTGCTTTTAACACCTTAATTTGATAAAATTAACTATTTCAAGCAACTAATTTGAATATTATGCTTTTACGTAGCTTTGTTAATTAATAATAAATATTTTTTCGCTGTTTGATAATTCGTGAATTTAGACAGAATCCCAATCGCCTTCGTTCCGCTGGCTATAAAACAAAACGGCTTTGTCTATGGTTTTGTCGATTTGACAGTGACACGTGACAGTTGCCATAGCTAAACTTTTTTTTTTTCATTTTTGTGGCAAACATTCGATGCTGGATTCTGTCTAAAAACCGGGTCGTTCGGTCAAACAAAGGTTCAAAGTACTTTTACAAAAATATCTGCAATCATAAAGTATTTTTGAAATCGGACAAGATAAATCGGATAAATGATGGTTTTCCTCGAAATGGTTTTCGAATTGGAGCATACTAAAAAAAATTAACAATGCCAATTGTACCTGTACACTCACCTAGTCTTATCGAGGACCTTTTCCAAATTCTTCTTATCCAGTTCAACATCGCGCACAGCCTCCTCTATATCGGCTATCCCGTTCTCCTCCTTCCCGTTGGCTTCCACTTTGGGGGCCTGCTGTATCGCCAACTGCTTCAAAGCACGCTGGTACTCGTAGGGGAACACTTTCACGAACTGCTTGGCAGCCGCCGGCCAAGTTTCTAGCAGCTGTTTGGCTATTAGAGACCTGTGAACGAAGAGGTTAGAGGTTTTATCCATACTACATACTAAATATTATCTATACTATAATCAGTAGAAAGTTCGTGTCTGTGCATTAATAGTACATTATGATACAAGTGTGCTATGTTGGTAAGCACACGCGTCGCATACGACGTTTTTCAACACATTTGCGAGGAAAAATAAATAAAATTTAGTTAATAAAAGGACTTTAAGAACTTTGTTACCAGACTTTGCTTACCTGGAGCTACTTTAGAACTTTTATCATTTGGTAATTAACACCTTGGATTTCTTACTGATATAACTGTCCGAACATTGTCCGAACATAATAATATTTTAGTATTTCCAGCGACGGACACTACATTTCTTTATTACTTGAACTCGTAATTTTTAAAGTAATAAAATAACAAAGTCTGAATCAACAATATTATTGAAAAATGGCGGCAGATAGTATTTCTCCGCGCCAATCCGCGCGCAGCACTCGCGCATGCGCGCTGTGCACTTAGCACGCGCGTGACGAAGACACTGACAACAGACTGCTAAACAGCCTAATATTAAAATTATAATAAAAAATAATTAATCAATGCCTGAAATATGCAAATTATGGTCACTTTTAGATAAAAATGAATAATTTGTCAAAATTAAATGTTTATTTATCATCTTTTACCTAAAATAGTTCAATATTCACGAAAATATTCCTATACATAACTGAACCTCTGCTGCGATTAAAAAAAAAAAAATTACCGCACTCGTGCGTAATAAGCTGAATTATAAGCTTAAATGCGGTGCAATAAGACTCAATTTACGAGCAAGTGTGTTGAAAATAAATTCATCAAAAATAGAGTGCGACGATTAGGGAAGAGTAATAAAAGACCAAAAAAGTATATTTTATGATTTTTATCGGTCTGTATGTATGTGTGTGGTAATACTTAATAGGTAATACATATGTATGTGTTCGCTAATCTCCGAAACTGTTGGAGCGATTTAAATGAAATTTTGCGTGGTGGTACCTTATATCCCTGGTCAATATTTTAGATACTTTTGATCCCGGAAAATTGAAAAGCTCCCGTGGGATAGCGATAAACATGACAAAGGTCGCAGCTGCCTAATGTACGTCTAATTCTACGGGAACGAAGTCGCGAGCAGAAGCTAGTAATTTATAAATACGAAAGTGTGTCTACACCTCTACGCGCTTAAACCGCCGTACCGATTCCGTTGGCATTTGGTATATAGATAGATTGAGTCCCGGGTTCATAGGACAGTTTTTTTTTCAGCCCGTAGTGGACACTGTTGGGCTAAGACTTCTAAGTCAGCTTGTCTGTTTGAGTGTTCAGTCGTTAGAGAACGCGTTTAAATCAGTTTTAATCTCGGAAAATCGCAGTTCCCGCGGGATAGCGATATTTAATTTTGATTCTATTCGAGCTACGACGAACTTTGAACAAACATTTGTGCCAACATCAACAAAAAAATACCGGCCGAGTGTGAGTCCGACTCGACAAATTGGGCAAGTGCATAGAAATCCAGCGTTAACAGAACCTTGCTCCCAAGAAAAATGTAGCCAGTCTGAGGACATTTTATTTTAGCTACAGGTCGATTCACAAGAGCTGGCACGAATGGATTGAACGAAGTAATGTCACTTGTCACTGTGTGAGTGACGCTCTCGTGCAGGGGCCTCCTAAGATTATGTGAACAAGTACATAATACTCACACACATAGTATTATCATTCACTCATTCAATCCATTCGTGCCAGCTCTTGTGAATCGACCTCTACCTACGTAGACAGACTGACATAAAAATATTTTGTTTTTGATACCTATATGTTGTAATAGCGGCAACAGAAATACATATATGTGAAAATTTCCACTGTCTAGCTATCACGGTACATGTGATACAGCCCGGTGACAGATAGACAGACGAACAGTGGAGTCTTAGTAATTCGGTTCCGTTTTTACCCTTTGGGTACAGTACCCTAATCACCAATATTTGTTTTAACTAACGCACGTAGAGCGGATGGATGAAAGTAGACTATCTAAACAGATCTACATGGGAAGTGTGAATGGTTACGTTGGGAGGGGAAGGCCTAGACGGACGTTCCGAGACCAAATAGGAGACGTTTTGGAAAAAGGTCAGGTCAGGACTACCCGAAACCGACGAGCATATATGAAGAGATTGATGAATGTGGACGAAGCGAAAGTATGCCAGGATCGTAGCAAGTGGAACAAAGTAGTCTCTGCCTACCCCTGTGGGAAAGAAGCGTGACGGTATGTACACACAGCAAAGCTATTCGGTAAGCAGGATAGATACGGCGCGAGGGTGCGTAGGTGCTTACCTGATTATATTGCCGTGTGTACGTATGTTTTAACTCACCCAGTGTACTCTACGAACTCCTGAAGCAGAGACTTGACCAGTCGCAAGTCTTCCTCCAGCTCCAAGGGCAGCAGCTCCACCATCTCAGGGTTGCACTTGCCTCGTTTGAACGATCCGTCTATGTCGTACACGTATGCTATGCCACCTGTAAGTGGAAATACATATCCATTTTAGATTACTGCATAATTGAAAACATTTAAATTAATTTATTTGACGGCGGAGGCGTTGTACACCTCCACTGAACTTAAATTATTTTTGTTTTTTTTTCTCTTTCTTTTTTTGCATAACAACTTTGTTCTACTTTGACTAGTAGAGACTTTATACATCTCTACTATAGATTAATTTAATTTAAGGCTCGGGGACCTTACACATCCCTTTTATAAATGTATTTAATTTAAGTAGAATTTAAGTATTGTAGTAGCTTAATGTACCTATTTTGTTTTGAAAAAATGACATTCTGCCAAGTTTCTTGCGGGCGCATTCTTCTTGGGAATAATGGTCTTTCAAAAAAGTAGTTTCAGAAAAGACATATAAGCGGCCAATTTGCAAAAATAAATTATGAATCTTTTATTTTTTTAACACTCAAAATGTATATACTATACTATAATATTATGGAGCAGTGAGAACGTAAATGCTACACGGTCAGCTGACGCGTGCTGTGGGCGGCCATGTTGCCCTCGGCCGCTCTGCCGAGCGCCTGTCACTCCACCCCCACTCCGTGCCAGTGCCACGTACCGCTCATGCCGGCGGCGAAGTTGCGGCCGGTGAGCCCCAGGATGAGCACGGTGCCGCCCGTCATGTACTCGCAGCCGTGGTCGCCCACGCCCTCGGCCACGCCCACGCAGCCCGAGTTGCGCACGCAGAAGCGCTCCGACGCTATGCCCCTGCACGCACAACATAATATTATTATTATAGCCTTTTAATTCCGAATTGGCATTGTTCATTTTTTTTAGTATGCTCCAATTCGAAAACCATTTCGAGGAAAACCATCATTTATCCGATTTATCTGGTCCGATTTCAAAAATACTTTATGATTGCAGATATTTTTGTAAAAGTACTTTTAACCTTTGTTTGACCGAACGACCGGGTTTTTAGACAGAATCCAGCATCGAATGTTTGCCACAAAAATGAAAAAAAAGTTTAGCTAAGGCAACTGTCACGTTGTCACTGTCAAATCGACAAAACCATAGACAAAGCCGTTTTTTTTTTATAGCCAGCCGAACGAAGGCGATTGGGATTCTGTCTAAATTCACGAATTATCAAACAGCGAAAAAATATTTATAATTAATTAACAAAGCTACGTAAAAGCATAATATTCAAATTAGTTGCTTGAAATAGTCCATTTTATCAAATAAAGGTGTTAAAAGCACAGCTTAAAAATAATGAACAATGCCAATTCGCTACAATTTCAGTAAGTATGTTGTTGTTATTATTATTAAATTGTCGCGTAATTCGGCGTGCCTCATGGCATAGGCCTCCTTCGTACAACATAATTACACCCTTATTCGTAAACGCTCCGGCTTCTGCTGACTTAGCAATCGTTTGTCCTTATATGTGAAAGGTAAATGTCAAAGTGACAGATAAGGACAAACGATTGCTAAGTCAGCAGAAGCCTACGGAGCGTTTATGAATAAGGGGGTTATTCTCTAGCCGATGTCCGGGTCTTCGTCTAGGAGTATTATTTTATTTTGTATTCGAAGCCCCCTTTAAGGAGTTAAGTAAGTAAGTAAGTAAGTAAATGCTTTATTGTACAAATATAAAGAAACAGATACAATTCACAAAAAAATAAAAATAACATTAATATATGCACAAAGGCGAACTTATCCCTATAAGGGATCTCTTAACCAACTTAAGGGACCAGTTAACCTTTGAGTAGATGAGAGGAGCATTAAACGAGGGACCGACAAAGTGTAAGCTTAAAATTCCAGATAGTGAAAGCCACAATAGAGCGTACATAATCTAAGTGCAATAAACAAAACATAAAATAAACTACTAAATATCATTACACACATGAATACATACAAAATACAATAAGAGTACACACATACAATATCTAAGGAAATTCTTATAGCCTGGGCAAAAAATTTGTGAGAAAATAAAAACGCATCTATTTAGTAATGTTTACGGTACAAAATCAATTGTAATAACTATCAAATGGGTAAAAGGTTAACAGTTACCGGAAGTAGGCCCGTCCTGACGTGGCACCGTACAAGCACACGTTGCCAACGATCACGTTGAGATGCGACTCGAAGGGCGAGCTCTTCGGCGGGTAGATCACCACAGTGCCTCCTGACAACCCCTTGCCTAACAAACAAATAGACCTTCAGTTATCTTCAACATTCGATACAGTACCCGGCCATAAACATTGCACATTGTCTTCTCGGTTAATTTCGACTTGGGAAATTCACGCAACTTACCAACATAGTCGTTGGCATCGCCCTCTAGCGTGACAGTGATGCCTTTGGAGAGGAACGCGCAGAAACTCTGCCCCGCGGAGCCGACCAGCGAGATATTCACACTCGTGTCATCGGGCAAACCTTGTTCCCCGTATTTCCTAAAAAAAAAGACAAAAAAAATATGTACTATCAAAGAAATCAAAAATTCTTTTACGTTTTCTAAATGACAATGAAAATTAGAACGCATAGAAAAATCCGAAAAGTAAAGCTATGGCCGAGAATCCAACCCGGATCCTCATCATTCCATACCTGCTATGCTATGGGGGGTGTGGCGGTATAGCACGCAACACGACATCATGAACCCATAAGAGAGAGAGCGAGACAACAAGACACAGATGGCATTCTGAGCTCACCGACAGTATCTTAACTTTATCACTTTACTACTTTATAGGCTCAGAGCTGCTCAGCGAGCTATTAGAGCTATACTTGGGGTTTCTCTACGTGATCAAATCATAAATGAGGAGATACGTAGAAGAACAAGAGTCACCGACATAGCCAAGCGAATTGGCAATGGGCAGGTGAATGTGAACAGGGGCACAAAGGTTCTCGAGTGGAGCGTAGGACGTCCACCAACGAGGACGGATGACCTGGTTAAAGTCGCAGGGTCACGGTGGATGCTCCGCTTCCTAGGCCACTGGAGTTCTATGGGGGAGGCCTATGTCCAACAGTGGACGTCCTGTGGCTGAATATGATGATGATGAGTTATTCCGCTGCTTCTTACTCTTGATTTGTTCTTTAAACACAGGGGCTCACGGGGATTTACTCACAAAGCGATATGGTAGGACAGCGTGGAGGTGAAGGTACGGTCCTCGTTGGTGATCCTCATGGCGATGTCGACGTGCTTGCTGCTGCCGTCCAGGATGCCAGAGCACTGCTCGATCAGCTGGTTGTCCAGGCGCTTCTCCAGTTGGAAGTCCTGGTGGAAAAAGGTCAAGAGCGAATCGGACCGAGGGGCTTGATACAAAGTTTGTTAAAATTTAATTGTTTTTTTTCATACAAAATTAAACGAACATTCATTATTTTGATTTGTTTTTTTTAAGTAAAGGATTAATTTAATAACAAAAAAAAATAAGTACGTTCTATTACTACTAAGAAGGGAGATTTATTGCATGAAAACCAACCGGGTATAACAAAAAACAGCTTAAAATAACCTGACGATGTGAAATATTATTAAAGCTTTTAGTGATAATATGTGTCACGCAGTCGTAAGAGTATACACGTATGCACGGTGGTAATATTCATGCAATTACAACAGTTAATGCGAACGTTACAAAAGGCGCAAATATATACTTGCTGACACAAATGCGAATATTCGGTACACGAATTTGAATATTGGAAATACGAATGTGAATATTCGTCAAACCACTATTTAGTACCACTGACGCGCATTAGAGGTTCGTTCGACAGAGTAGGCAGCGGTAAGTTACCACAATAGGGTATGTGAATTGAAAAAAAAAACACATTTCTTAATAAGATATGAAAATATCTTAAGAGGGATGTCAAAAAGTGAAATTAAAAGCAATTTCGGTCAGGAAATACGGAAAATATAAGAGTTTTAACCTACTAATTAGTCAGCGATTAGAAAGAGAGATACAACGCCCATATTAACTCCATATTAAAATTCCGTTTTTCTAGAAAGAGATGGAGACAAAACTTTGATAGCTCATATTCGGATATTTTATAGTTATTTGAAAAAGGCATGAAAAAAAAAACATGAATATTCCCTATTTGCCGCTCCATATCCTAGCAACTTCCCACAGCACGCCAAAGACACTGGTACTCAGCAGCGGCGTTAGGGCCACTGACACCCCGGGCAGTAATATTTAGGCGCCCACTTAAGGACAGTATTGAGGGTACACAGCCGGTGAGCCAGGAGGCCGAGGCCCCAGACCTCAGCGCCCCCTAAATTTGGCGCCCCGGGCCGTCGCCCCATCGCGCCCCCCCCCCCCCCCCTAACGCCGGCACTGCTGGTACTTCTAGCACTGACCTGTGACTTGGAACCGCCGTGTATGTTGACGCCGGGGCGCATGTGCAGCGCGTTCTTGAGTATCAGGCTGAGGTTGAGCAGGCGCGCCTTGGGGTTCTCGTTGTTCTCCCGCACTTTGAGCAGGTCGGTGCGGCCGATCAAGTCTTGGAAGTTCCTGACGCCCACGTCGGCCATGTGCTGACGGACCTGAGTTCGGAGAACAGAGGTCAAGTAAAGCGCTTGTATACAGTGTTAGGAATTCTATAACTTAGGGATCATGTTATAGGCGATGCGGATAGCAACCCGTCACTATATTGGTTCTACTACTACTACTACTACTACTTTTCTACCTTTACGCCCACAATAAACGTGGCTTTTTAGGTCTTGTTACCTTAGGCTATATCTACTCCTTAGGAATAAACATGATTTAAAATAAAAACGTCTCATAAAATTAATCAGCAGGCAGGGTTCTTCACGATTTTTTAAATTGTGTTTAACAAATGTTACGATACGTTGATCGGTGTGCAAAGTGAACAGTCAACCAATATGATTCCTGTACCATCATAGAACCTTATCACAGTAAATAATTTTATTTGTTTGTGACAATGCTTGTGGAATACCGCTAATGTTATTACGACAAGGTCTTGTGGCGCCCTAGGAATCAAATTGGTCGACTTTAAGTATGAAAAATGTTTACATAAGTGAACAAAAAACATTGCGAAATAATTCTAAGACGCCTCCTCTCCATCATCTTAAGGTGTAAGGTGTCTTAAATTTGCAGCAGGCGGTTAAGTTAGTTCAAATGAACATACTTTTCCTAGACTCTATCGTAATTTTAGGTTGTAAATTGGGCCACCCCGTTAACGCCGTACCTTTTAACCTACCCACGCACGTTGATCACCATAATAACATTGATACCAGACTGGATTTTATTTCACAACTAGCTTTTGCCCGCGGCTTCGTTCGCGTTTTTTCCCATCCTCCTGTTTTTTTACTTATCCCGTGGGAATTTCCAATAATCCTGAAATTAGTTTCTTAGTTTTGTAATCACCTACTTTTGTATCAAATTTGAAGAGTCTAGTTATTATAGTTACTGAGATAGCGTCACTCGGAATCGAATATATAATTCCCGTTTTTTCCTTATCCCGTGGGAATTTCCAAAAATCCTTTCTTAGCGGATGCCTACGTCATAACATCTACCTGCATGCCAAATTTCAGCCCGATCCGTCCAGTGGTTTGGGCTGTGCGTTGATAGATCACTATGTCAGTCACCTTTGAGTTTTATATACATAGATTCACTTAACTAACCTCTTCAGCAAGCATGAACAAGTAGTTGATGACGTGCTCGGGCTTGCCGGCGAACTTCTTGCGCAGCAGCGGGTCCTGCGTGGCGATGCCCACCGGGCACGTGTTGAGGTGGCACTTGCGCATCATCGTACAACCTGACACAAACAAGTGTTACACAGTGGGAACATTAACGGCAGAATTGAAGAGCCCTAGGTTGTATCTGTCCGGAAATACAGACGATGGGAGCGAATTCCATTCCCTAGCAGTTCGCATTAGGAAGGATGAAGCAAACCGCCTCGTGCGGGCCAATGGTATGTTGACAACAAATGGGTGAAAACGCTCCCCCCGCCTGGAAGTCCGTTGGCGAAACTGAGATGGAACTATAAGGTCGTGCAGTTCCTGCGCACACTCACCAAAATGTATCCGATAAACGAAACTATGGGATATCCGAAATAAAAAAACATCCGTAACCGTAACCAAATCCGATATAAAAGTTTCGGATAGTTTCGGATAGGGCGGAGTCTAACTAAATACTACTTGGTAAATGTGACACATCGTGACAAGTTTTTGTTTTCACCCGGCCGGCAGACCAGCCGCGCGCGCATCGAATTGTATTTCATTTAACAGTTCTTTAAAAATTTAATATCCGTAACCGAAACTATCGGATAATCCGAAATAATTTAATATCAATAACCGTAACCGAAACCGATATTATATTTTACTAATATCCATATTAATTAATCTATATGGATATTTTAAACTCACTCTTTGTCGGTTTCTCGCTTAATGCTCCTCTCATTTACTCAAAGGTTAACTGGTAGAGATCCCTTATAGGGATAAGTTCGCCTTTGTGCATATATTTAAGGTCTTTTTTTTGTGATTTGTCTCTACTTCTCTATATTTGTACAATAAAGCATTTACTTACTTACTTACTTACTTAATTAAAATTATGTATCCGTAACATCCCTGCTTAGAAGTATTTGATCAACTCACCGAGAGCAATGAGTGGCGCGGTGCTGAATCCGAACTCGTCCGCGCCGAGCAAAGCGGCCACCATAACGTCGAAGCCGGTGCGGATCTGACCGTCGGCCTGTACCACCACCCTGGATAACATATGTTTTAATTGCAAGTGTTTCGCGTTGCGTCTGTTTTGCCGTGTGTCTGACGTGACGTGTCTTATTGTACCGTGTCTCGTGTCGTGACTGTTGTAACGCGTCTCGCGCAGACCTTTAATTACCGTTATTTTTGCGTAACGCTATTTTTCATAACGTTAGATTATCGAATAGCATTTTTCAATAAAACGTTTTTAGGTAGCGCTATTTTTCAGTACGTTATATTACCGAATAGCGTTTTTTAATAAAACATTATTTATTCTGTAGCGGTATTCATTATAACGTTATTAATAGCGATATATATCGATACTTCGGCAAGTGATATAATAACGTTATAGACCATCTCTTTCTTACACTCTATAACACCCGTTCTATATAACGTGCGACAAACATATGCAATGACAAATCTGTACTGTTTTCGTGAATTGTCAAAACATACTTTACAAATTTGTTTCGTGGGACTAGGCCGTAAAGTTGATATCATAGTAGTAGTTCATAATCAGTTTCATAGCGTTATTATACCTAACGCTATTTCATAACGTTATGGTTTTCTTTAAACACAAAGGACATATACCGGTATTATATCGTTTTTTTCATAACGTTTTAAAGGTCTATAACGCTATTTCGTAAAGTTACGGTTTTCTTTTCGTTATGATATGATATAAGGTTATGAAGGAATATAGAATTTGTTTGAACGAAATTTTAAACACAAACGATATATACCGCTATTATATCGTTTTTTTTTATAACGTTATAAAGGTCTGGTCTCGCGTCGTCTGTTGTGCCGTGTATCGTGTCATGTCATTTGTTCCGCGTATCGTGTCGTGTGTGTGTTTGTTCTGTCGAATCAATTGGATCGAGTCTCTTGTCGTGTCGGTTATTCCGTGTCTTACGTTGTCTCTATAATACATCATCAATATGTGCTTAGTAGCACTTGATGGTCCCATCGGAAGACCAGCGCTGGCAGCAAGGGACCATTTCGTGATTCAAAAAAAAAAAATAAGTGAAAAATTAGAACACATAGAAAAATCCGAAAAGTAACGCTATGGCCGGGAATCCTCGGATCCTCGTCATTCCGTGACGCGTGCTATAACCCCTACACCACCCATAGCAGAAAGTATGTACTATTTTTACTTTTTTTTGTTTTTGTAACCAGTCACTATACATATATTACGAATAAATGTTTTCTTTCTTTCTCTCGTGTGATTTTGTGTAGTGTGTCGTGTCGTATCTGCGTGTACCTGGAGCGCAGGTCGTTGAGCACGAGCACCTGGTGCGTCTCGGCGACGCCCAGCTCCCACGGCAGGCCGGCCGACTTGATGCCGGTCCACGAGCTGGCGCCCGTGCCGCCGTCGTGGCCTGAGATCACGATGTGCTCCGCCTTGCCCTAATAGCAAACACGCCAACAGTTCATAAATACTGTATAAATTCAAGCGTTACTTTGTGTAGGTCCAATTTGAGCTAATTTGAAAACCTTACATTGTTACACGTAAAATACATAGTTCAAATCCTAGAAAACAACCGTTCTCGAGTATTACGCTTTTATTTATGCCGATGACCATGCCTCCCTCCGCTCTTCTTCCATTTATCTCGTACTCTAATATATGCGTATTATATCGCTATAAATTTATGAAGGCCGCCTATTGTTACCTTGTAATATTCTGTATACCTTTTTCTGTTTTGGTTGTTATATGTGGTGTTCAATAAATAGTTATTGTATTGTATTGTAAACCTGCACACAACTGCGAAGCAATTCAATGGTGTATGTGAAGTTCCTAATCCTCACTGGGCCCGCGTGGGAACTATAGCACAAGCCCTCTCATTCTGAGAGGATTTCTGTGGCCAGCAGTGAGATGTATATGGGCTGGAGATGACGATGGTAATTATGAGATCGTTCTTTCTTTTTAACCGGCAATATTTACTGTAGTTTCTAAATATACCGTCGAACATCTGAGACGGTAGACGATCAAAATTCCAGAAGTCGAAATTAGTTTTCAAGTGAGACAGTGTGACGCTCGGGCTGACCTTGGCGACCCCGGAGGCGACGACGCCGACGCCGACCTCGGACACGAGCTTGACGGAGATGCGCGCGCGCGGGTTGGCGCACTTGAGGTCGTAGATGAGCTCGGCGAGGTCCTCGATGGAGTAGATGTCGTGGTGCGGCGGCGGCGAGATCAGGCCCACGCCCGCCACCGAGCAGCGCGTCGCCGCGATGGCCGCCGTCACCTTGTAGCCTGCGCCAATGCAAACGTTAGTCACGTAGACGGAGCCTTAGGCAACGAAGAAAAGAAAGAAAGAAGACATTTATTCCTTCAAGGCACACAAATATAAGAGAATATACACAATTTTATAGCAAAAAAATGCTCAGCGTTGTGTGTGCCTTCGCAAAAGTGAATTGGTCGCTGGCTCAGCATTACGCTGAGGTGTTAGACTGCAGCACTGATTTTCAGCCAGAACCGTCTATGCCTTACGAAACGATACACAGATAAAATATATTACATAATCCATAAACGACCTAAAGTATTGTATTGTTGTTGTAGGCTACACATACACAAATCACGTCTTTATCCCTTACGGGGTAGACAGAGCCTAAGGTAACAAGACCTACAGGCCACATTTAGCAAAATAGCAACCCATCACTATTTTGATTCCATTTTCCACCTATACGCCCACAATTTTGCTAAATGTGTACTCGTAGGCTACACGAATATGAATAATGCAATATTCGGAATATTCGAATATACCCAGCCAAGAGGAAATCAAATGGTGCCTTGTAAAGAATGCAATCGACCAGTTATAATCTACACTAATATTATAAACAGGTAAAGTTTGCGAGTAGGGAGTAGGGGAGTAGGGAGTAGTCGCTGATTCATCTGACCCGATTTCGAAAATTCTTTTTCAAATAGAAATCCACGTCATTTGTGAGTGTTTTAGGCTATATTCAATTCTGCGCGGACGAAATTGGGGGAAACAACTAGTTTGGCTATCAATTTGCAATTACGTCTGTATTTAACGAGATTAATACACCTTTTTTATTTTTAAAAATATTTTTCTCAAAAATGTCCGTTAAAGTCGTCATTGTTAACTACATATATCAGAACAGGAAGTTAATTGTTGCCGGTCAGTCCAAAATAAAAAATTACTGTTGCGCTAAACTCTCCAGTAATGTTGCATACAAATTCCATTACTGTCTAGTTATTAACTTTTTAAAAATGCAAATCACCATTATAAAATAAAGGCACAAGACTTAAAACATCAAATTAAAAAAAAAAACTAGTACAACAACGTGTTTATCTGTGTCTGAAATAGCTTTAGGTGTTCTAGGTAGAAAAATACACTCTTCAAATGCCATTGATAGAAAAAAGCGGCAAAGCAAAACAATTTTCACTATTTTATTTTCATTTATTTTTGTTGTTGTTTTATTTTCGATTTTTGAGAAAAGCACTATACTTGCCTCGGCCAGAATAGCATTGCTGGCTTCGTATTATTAAACGGATTCGCAAGCTCGTCCGTTCAAACCAATACTCAGCCAGCAATTGCCTACTTCCTGGCCTAGACAGTAATGTACTATTATTGTCCCAGCGTGGACGAACTTTATCCGAAGGTGATACCAACTGATTTCAGACTAACACTCAGGTTCAAATGGAATAATCGGCGTGTCGGCGTTACCTGGCAGCTCCCCGCCCTCGCCCGGCTTGGCGCCCTGCGCCATCTTGATCTGCAGATCATCGGCGTGCGCCAAGTACGAGGCCGTCACGCCGAACCGTCCCGAAGCTACTTGCTTGATCGCCGAGCGCCTGTTGAATTCCGGATCCTGGCAAACAATATAATTATAAATAAGTGATAATGATATGATATCTTTGGACAATTGACACCAATTGACCTAGCCCCAAACTAAGCAAAGCTTGTAATATGGGCACTAGACAACGGATAAACATACTTACATAAATAAATACATACTTAAATATATATTAAACATCCAAGACTCGAGAACAAACATTTGTATTTTTCATACAAATATCTGCCCCGACCGGGGATCGAACCCGGGACCTCAAGCTTCATAGTCAGGTTCTCTAACCACTGGGCCATCCGGTCGTCAAGTAGGTAGCGCTCACCGATATATATTTGACTAGCTGCTGCCCGCGACTCCGTCTATAAAAAAATACTTTTTCGCTATCCCACGGGAACTATGGAATTTTCCGGGATAAAAAATAGCCTATGTGTTAATCTAGGGTATCAGCTCCAAATTTTATCCAAATCCACTCAGTAGTTTTTACGTGAAAGAGTAGCAAACATCCATCCATATACTTGCAAACTTTCGCGTTTGTTATTATGTTATTAGTAGGATTTGAAATTTCTATAGCAGCGTAATGATTACAATTAATTATGAAAATTATAGGAGAAAATATTGAAGTGCGCGTGTTTTTATCCCTCGCCTTAAGCTCGTGCGATAACTATAACTAGAACTATGCTTACTTGGTTGAGGTAGCGGTCAGCATTCTCTCCGCCCTCGCCCGTATTGGACTTGCCTCCGATGCGGTTCATAGCGATCGCCAGAGTCGTGTGCGCCTCCAGCGAAATAGATCCAAACGACATCGCACCTGAATAAACAAATCGATATTACAATCGAGCGAAAATACATCGTCACGCTTCCAACATTCCAATCAAAGGTGGGCGTCATTAACTCTATGATTTTGTTAGAAATCTATAGACCAGGTGCGGGTTTTGCGGGTGGTAGGGCCTTGTGTAAGGTCCGTCCGGATCGCTACCACCATCTTACTCGCTAATCCTGCCGCTAAGTAGCAGTGCTTGCACTGCTGTGTTCCGGTGTGGAGAGTAAGACAGCCGGGGAAATTACGGGCACAAGAGGCATTTCATTTTAGTCCTCTAGGTTGGCAACGCATCTGCAATCCCTTCGTGGTTGCGGGTGTCTATGGGCAGTGGTGATCATTTACCATCAGGTGACCCACTAGCTCGGTTGCCTTCCTATTCACATAAAAAAAAAAAAAAAAGACCAACCGCTTAAAAGAGTCCACGCCCTTGCGGTGCAGACGCGCGGGGTGGGAGCTCTGTGCGGGGGCAGGCGCTTTATAAAGGGTAATGTATAGATGGCGCCACCGGACTTGTTCAATTTTAATAATATGTAACCCTAGCGACCCGCCCCGGCTTCGCACGGGTGCAATCAGTGTTTCTCTAACTATATTAAGTATGTATTATACACACACACCTTCCTCTTAAATGTAACTATTAAAAAAACCGCATCAAAAGCCGTTGTGTAGTTTTAAAGATCTAAGCATATATGGACGGACAGACAGCGGAGAGCGACTTTGTTTTATACTATATAGTGATGACAATTAAAGCTTCCCTAACAATCCACAAGGCAACTGTAAAAATAAATACAAAAATCGGGGAGTAAAATTCTCGATTCATAGACAGTATCTGTTATTGACAGAGATCGGACAGATTTGCGTCATCGTTCGCAATAAAGTGGACATGAGTCAAAAATTTATCATATAATTAATCATTTAATTAATTTCTCGAAATAAAATTTGAACTCCCGGAGATAAAAATTTACACATGCATAAAATTATTAGCAAAATGTTAATTAAAGTGGCAGTTGTCGTTCTCGTAAATATTTTTATATAATAAAGAAATCACGATCCTGCTAGATATGATTATTATTTATGACAAAAAAGTTTTCTAGTTCTATAGGTATAAAACCTCCGTGGATATACTTATTCTTAATATATGTATTTTGACATATTTGATTAATTTTGGAGTAATGTCCACATTATTGCGAGCAATGACGCAAATTTGTCCGATCTCTGGTTATTGAAAACAGCGCCATCTCTCGTCCTGGGTGAGCAGTGTATGTTCGACGGGCTTTACCTGTAGCGAATCTCTTCACGATCTCAGTGGCGGGCTCGACCTCGGCGATCGGGATCGGTTCGTCCAGTTTCACCAGTTCCAACTGACCACGCAGCGTGCACGCGCGGACAGATTCCAATGTGCTCTCTCTGTAATAAAAATGTTTTATTGAATCAGGCGTTACTTTGCGGAGGTCCATTTCAATGAACAAAAAATTTACCTCGCTACTCCGCTACTCACGTGCAAGATAACCAAGCCTGTGTGAAACTGTGTGTCCACTACTGCCAATAAAACACACATAAATCCCACAAACATAATTATCGCTTACACCACGCAAACACAGCGTTTGCATGTGTAACAGTTGTGCTCATTAAACTTTGATAATGATCCCGTAGAGGGATAGGATTGCATGAAAAACCTATATATTTCACACAGGCTTGGTTATCTTGCACGTGAGTAGCGGAGTAGCAAGGTAAATTTATTTGTTCAATAAAATATGCGAAATAGATACACAAGGAACCTACCTATACAGAGGTAAAGTCATACAAACGGTAATAGCTGCTGATTGGCCGATCCTCGTTTTTATCACATTAGAAACTAGGCGAACAATCTTGATCTGTCTTTTTATTGAAAAACACTTTAGAAAACCTAACTATGAAGCTCGAGGTTGCGGGTTCGATCCTCGTACGAAAAATACAAATGTTTGTTCTCGAGTCTTGGACGTTTAATAGTATACTGAGTATGTACTTATCTACATAATATAAGAATACTTACCGGTTGTCAAGTACGACTAGATCAATTGGTGTCAATTATCCCGAGATATTTTTATTTAAAAAGATAACAAAACAAATCAGTATATTCCACGGGTTTTAAATTGCAACTTGCTGTTATTTTAAGTAAAAAGATTTTTCGATAAAAATACAGGTCAAGACTCCTAGCTCTTTCTAATGTGAGAAACAAAAACTATAGGTACCTAAGTGAAAAGTTACTAGTATTTGCAATCAAAACTGGCCTTATATAATGAAAATCGACGTTCGTAATTCGTTTGGTGCCGCTCCGCTCACGCTAAGTCTTTAATTCGGGAGTGAAAGGGACGGCACGA
This sequence comes from Pandemis cinnamomeana, assembly GCA_932294345.1. Classification (NCBI taxonomy): domain Eukaryota; kingdom Metazoa; phylum Arthropoda; class Insecta; order Lepidoptera; family Tortricidae; genus Pandemis; species Pandemis cinnamomeana. The sequence continues at coordinate 13,908,439 of OW028706.1, read as the reverse complement.
CGCTTCGAAAATCGAGTATCGCAGTAGCCCCACCGTACGACACTGACCTGAATTTGTCGTATGCCGACGAGCTCTTGTTGTCGACAGCCTCCTGCAGATTGGCGACTGACATTGGGTCGTTGATATGCTTCTCGCCGCCCGCCCGCCAGTGGTAGTGACCTGGGTTTCTGTAAATACACAAGACAATGCCAGATACGCACTTCGCTATTCTTATTCGCCTTTAGATTTGCAATTTATTTATTTTAGTTTCTACTGAGACTTAAAGAAAATCAACCGATAAAATCACAGCATTCGCAAACAATGCATACACAAACCACGTATTTATCCCGTACAGGGTAGACAGAGCCTAAAGGCCACGTTTATCATGATTGTAGGCGTATAGGTGGAAAGGGGAATCAAAATAGTGATGGGTTGCTAGCCGCATCGCCTATAAAATGATTCCTAATATTTTCGCCAATTCCCTCGATGGGCTTTTATCATCTGCGCGGGAAGAGAAGCAACTGGTACATTCTAACTTTTTTCTTTACTCTCAGACCAGCATGAAAGAAACGTGCGATTCAACTATTGACATTAACGCCATCTCTGGTCTTGGCTGGACAGTTTAAGATTAAAGGAGTGTAGTTTAATTTCGATTAAAAACGTTTATGTAGATGGCGCTACCAACTGCAGATATAAAATTAGTTTCAAGTAATTCGAAAAAATATATTAAAACTGCTCCCACGCTGGTCTGGGAGTAAAAAAAAACATAGAATGCACCAGTTGCTTCTCATCCCACGCATATGGTAAAAGCCTACCGAGGGAATGGGCATACGAATTATGACTTGTATAGGCGATGCGGCTAGCAACCTATCACTATCTTGATTCCCCTTTCCACCTATACGCCCACAATCATGCTAAACGTGGCCTTTAGATCTTGTTACCTAGGCTCTGTCTACCCCGTAAGGGATAAATACGTGATTTATGTATTAAAATAAAACTAACCTCAGAACGAGAGCATCTTTGTTGGTGCCGTAGGCTAGTTCGTGCCTTTCGAATATCTCCTTCGACATAATCTCGAAGTTGACTCCGCCTGAAATTAACACATGTAAAGAAGAAGAGGCATAAGGCATTTTCCAAAAAAAAATAACTATTTTAGGTTTTTCTCTTTCAGTAGCGTTTGCCCTATCGATCCTTGTACAACAAAAGCTGTCCCAAAACTTCCATTCTGATTCGTCACTTTTTGTTCGTCCTTTTTTTTATATGTATCGAACGTGACGTACAGGAAAAATCCATGGTAAAATCAGCGACTCATTTTTTCTTGTATGAGAGTCGATAGGGTAAACGATTCTGAGTAAGAAAAACCCAAAGTAGTTGAATTGTGGAAAAATTGATTATGTACACTTTTTTTTGAAAAAACTCAAAACTACTGCGGTAGTTTTGAGTTTTTCCAGCACATGTTTGGCCAATTTTAACCGTATAAGCTCAATGTTAAAAGTGTAACCGAGAAGAACGTAACCAAAATAGTCAAACCAGTCAAAAACAAATAAATAAATATCTTGGGACAAATTACACCAATTGACCCAGCCCTAAGCTAAGCAAAGCTTGTACTATGGGTGCCAGGCAAGATACATAGGTATTGAAATACATACAACATGCATGACTCGGGCACAAACATTTGTATTCATCATACAACTGTCTGCCCCTACTGGGATTCGAACCCAGGACCTCTAGCTTACTGAGATAAGATAAGCTAAGATAAGATAACGTGTATTGCCATTGAAAATAAAAAATAAAAGAAATACAGACTTAACTTAAGAATTAACATTACATTTTTTTGTTAACAACTAAAATTTTGTACACATGGCAAAAGGACACAAAAAAAAAAAAGGGCAGGGTACACTGACTAGGCCATCTGGTCGTCATATCAATACGCAGTACTCACCGATTCTGGACTGCGTGCCTCTGAAGCACTTGTCAATTACGTCTTCATTCAGGCCGACAGCTTCGAAGATCTGTGCGCCTTTGTAAGACTGCAGAGTACTGATGCCCATCTACAAACAAACATATAACCATATAAAATTAAGCTTCATACAATTTTGCTTGTAACAATTCTGTGACGACTTGTAAAATAAGAGACACTTTTTTACTTCACAAAAATGAATCGTATTTCGAAACGATAACGAAAACCGGAACACGTGAAAAAATCCATTGAACCTCCTCCTTTTTTTGAAGTCGTTTAAAAACTAAAGTATTCCCGTACATGGAATCGAACCCGGATCTTAAACCTGCTTATACCCTTACGCTACATACAGTAGGAAGGTAAGTTTTCAAATGTTTACATCTACCAGCGACAATTATTTCAAATAAAATCATTTCCAATAAATTTATTCTAAGTTAAATTTAATCACAAATAGTGCGTTGAAAACTTTTTTATTTAGATGAATTATCTAGATGAAGATAACCGACCTCGTTTGTTATTGAAGTAAGCTTATAATAATAAAAAAAAATGTATACAGAATGTTACTTCGGGTCCAACCGTCACACTGACATTCATCTTTTATTTAAAATCCCAACTAATTTATCTAGATAAAAATGAAACTGATCTAGATAAATTCAAAATAACAAATGACGGATTATTTAGTTACTTAATAAAAGATGATTTAGTTATCTTCCCGGTTTTTCGTAAATAGATAATTTTTGTCCAACTGACCAGCGGTCGTCCGTTTCGTTGCGAATATTATCGTCAGCGCCATCTGTTTGTGTTTTGGAGATTCTGATTTAAAAAAACTCATTCATTATTTAATTCTCCGAAAACACAATGTAATTTTGCTTGTGGACTCAGTCCGACTTGCACTTGACCGCCTTATTCCGTCAAATCCTTATTCAAATCAGCAACTCTATATCCTTACCTTGGCCATGACTTTGGCGAGACCAGTCTCGATAGCGTTTTGGAACGCCGTGTATATGGCCTCGTCAGTGATGGAGGGGTCTATGATGTGGTCGTTGCGGAGGGCGAACGCCAGCTCGAACGCCAAGTACGGACAGATGGCATCCGCACCGTAACCTGCAGAAATAAGTTACTTTTAGTACCTAGTTTAGTAAATGCCGAAAAGAATGAGACGGATGAAAAAAAAGTCGAAACAAATATAAAAAAATGTAAAGCGGCATTGACACCATCAATTTTACATAAAATTACATAGTCTTTTCATTACACATAAACGGATAACTCACGTATAAAAAGTCGATGTTATGTGTAATGATGATTAAGTCTCACGGTAGTTTCATGTTGAACATAGTCTTTTGGGTGGAAAATCGATTTAGCTAATAGTTTGTATTTTAATTTTGTAATCATTGTTCCTTGCTTGTGGTCGCGCTGGCAACGCAAACTGGCGGGAAACATAACAAAAATCGTAATTTTTTTATTCAAACATGTGAAAGAGCAACAAACGTACAAACAGACGTATAAAAATGCATCGACATTAGGTAAGATACTCACCAAGCAGGACGCACATGTGATGCACTTCCTTCGCCTCCGCAGTCTCGACTATGAGTCCCACCTTCATGCGCAGGCGCGTCTCAATCAAATGGTGGTGCACCGCGCCTGGAAGGAACATCACTTTATTGACAAATATGAGCAGTTTTTTGAATTGAAAGTGTATAAATTTCTTCGCACGACTATTGTCTACTAAAAAAATGTCCAAGTCTTCAAAAATGTTCAATCAGTAATTGGTCCAGCCATTAAAATGACCAACTATAGAAATATCCGACCAGATACATGACCAGCTATAATAACGTACAAGCATAAAAAAGTCGAACTAAAGAAATATTCGAACAAATAAATGAAGCACTAGTGCCATCTATTGGTAGATAGCAGAACTAAAATAATACAATCGGAATGTTTCGACAGATGGCGCGGGCGCGAGTAGTTTTGGCGTATGCCGCACTAAGTGTGAGTTTATTATAATTTAGAAGTCAAAGGCACTATCCTATTTATATTTAATAGAGTTTCATGCTAATCGTCGAATATTCAATTTTAATTACCCAAGCAAATGTTAGCAACCGTTTTATATGTCAAAGCAATTTTTGGAATAATTTTAGAAGGTCATTTGGTTAAATTTTCACTCGGCGGAATATTACTTCAGAACATGACATCGCGGCACTTAATATTTAATCAAGAGCCTCATTAAATCGAAAAATCATTAGACAACCAACATTCAGTCAAAGGAAATGTTAAACAAAAAGTACAAATTTGTGATAGAAAACGGATCATCCTGGCAGAAACGACTCGGGGGACTACGGCGGCCAATCCACGTTATGTGTGTATGTGTGAGTGCGTACCCAGCGCGAGCAGCGAGCTGACGGGCACGCGCTCGGGCCCGGCGCTGCGGTCGGACAGCACCAGCAGCTGGTAGCCGGCGGCGGCGGCGGCGTGCGCCTCGCCCGCGATGCCCGACAGCGCCGGCTCTAGAGCCGTCTCCCCCAGCCGGTAGTCGAACGTGCAGTCTATCACTTTGGTCTGGAACGATAGGGCACGAGGTCAAAGCGACGACTTATTGAAGTTGATATAAAAGCCAGGCCAGGGGCCCGATTTTTGAAAGCACATCACTCGAAAGTACCACTCGAAAGTGGTATAAATCATCTTATATCTCCATAACTACAGCTTTAATAAAATTTGTCACTAGTTCACAATATTAATGAGAACCGTAATTATCTTCTAAGCTACTCGTATTTCAAATTCAGCACAATTTTTCACCACTTTCGAGTGGTATTTTCACACATGTGCTTTCAAAAATCGGGCCCCTGGTCGTTTTTGAAAACAATGTGACAAAGCCACTCGAAAGTTGTGACAAATTGCGCTGAAAATGCGAGTGGATTAGAAAAAAAACCACAGCTGGAAATTTATCCAATCAACAACAAAAATTGGGCCCCATTCGGAGACGAGTTAGTTGACCCAGACGAAAATGAGACGAAGTAAATTATAAGGTGTATTAATTTATTAATCACTACATAGTATAAAATAAAGTCGCGTTCTCTGTCCCTATGTATGCTTATATCTTCAAAACTACACAACGGATTTTGATGCGGTCTTTTATAATAGATAGTGATTCAAGAGGAAGGTTTTTATGTATAATTCTACGCAGACGAAGTCGCGGGCAGAAGCTAGTACAAGATATTTTCATGTCTTTAATGGGGGACGGCGCGTACGCAGTCCCCACTACCAAAAATAACACGTCCGAGTTATCCACATTAGGGATAATCGCAAGGGTCAACCCAACCGCAGTGCAATGGGAGGGTCTCGCCCTGGGGGAACCGCCTATTTGATCACGGTATCCCCTACGCCAGGTAAGTATGAGTTGTGTACGCCGAGCGCGGGGGGTCTTGCTTGCGGCGGAAATCTTAACAGCGCGATGCAGGAATGGGACCGAGCGGTACAGCGACATCTAGCGGCACATTTAGTAAACTTTTCGCAAACTACTGTACTCCGGTCAGAACACATGTTTTAATTTTTTACTGAAATAGGGTTGCACACTTCAAAGTTGTAGTGTAATTTTTTCTCAGTAAGTCATATATTATCATAAATGTCGGGTACCAGGCCATAAAGATTGCACTTCGGTCTTAGAAAAGAGACAATAAGCGTTAAGTAAGTTGGAGCGAGACAACGCTCTACGAAGCCGATATTAGCCGAGAAGACCGATGTGCAATCCTTTTGGCCGGGTACCTATAATTTTCCAATGCACTTTTTCTCATGAATCAATTGACCCCTGTCAGCTTTAGGGTTATTTTTGTACGGTCGAAAAAACTGAACCTCGTATTTCTGAGGAACCTTTTCTCCTACAATTGTGCAACAATTTCTTTGGCGAGTGTATGGTAACTCATTATGACATTTGCAGTGAAAAAGTTCCACGCCACAGTGGCACGCGATCCAGTTTCACCGTGCGGTCAACAATTGTAATTGTTGAGTAACATGCAACGTTGTCATAGTGACATGATTGCTTGTTAGTGTTTCTTTCTTTCTTTTTCTTATTTGTGGCGTTTCAAGTCGTTATAGCGACGACAACTTCGCCAATGTCAAAGTAACAAAAATATAATTAAAAAATCTTGTGACAAAATGTCGGCAACGTTGTACGGTAATGGTCAAAGACCCCCCTCCCCCCCTGTCGGGCTCTTAGCCAACGGTCAATGATATCCCTCAGAAACTGCCAGGAAATCATTAGCCGTTGCCCAGGGTGCACCGGACCAAGCACTGCTCTTCCCCCCGGACGGATCCAAAAAGGAACCGCAGTCAGTGTTAGTGTTTAAAACACGTTGCTAAAGTTTGGCAATGTCATTATGACTGCGTTCCATAGTGGCTCAACAATTAAATTTGTTGACCGGTAACACTCTGTACAACATCTAAGCCAGGTGCACATATATTTTCAACGACTCACCTTCCATCCACGATAGGTGCTGTGCTTGAGCGCGTGCAGATCCGGCAGCGACAGAATCGGCTGCGGCAGGAACAAACGATGCACGAACGACGCGCTCGGGTCTAGAATGTTCGCCACCGGGCCGATAGGACACAGTAGAGACATCACTATCTTCTCCCTGTATAACAAAAGTGTAAGGTTTTAAGACCCCGAGTGAAAAATTGCGTTGAATTTATAACAGAGTAGAAAGTTATTCTTAATAGTAATGCGAAAGTAACTTAGTAGTAGTAGATTTAGTAGGAATTTGGTATACATATAGTATCAGTCAGTGTAGAATAGTTTATAATCCCGAAAAAAAAACATAGTTCCCGCGGGATAGCGATAAGCCAATTCTGCGCAGAGTCGCGGGCAACAGCTAGTTGTATAATTACTTTGTAAATTTAAATTTAATCCTCATAATGATTTCCTTGACCAAAAAGCTCGTGGCTAATTTCGAATTAAATTTCGGACGTAAATTTCAAAAAATCCATGAGATATGAACCCCAGAACCTCTCTGTTCGAGAAGCCTTACTAGAAAACATTACAGTGTCGTTCTATGGAATTTGCTAACTATGTAAACAAACCGCCATATTGAAATTGTCTCTGAATGATGAATTTACTAGTGATGTTTGTTTATATAGCAAGTTCCATAAAACGACACTTTACTAGGCCACTTGTTTTAATACGAAAATTAAATATTTTTTCTTCTTCCTTCCGACCTGTAGACTTAATACCTAACTCGCTCGCGATCGCCATCGTGTTAATTTTGACAGTTCTTGTATGAATGCGACAGCTAGCTGATTCCGATGCCAATTGTCAGCCCATACATGGCGATTGCGAACGATAACTGTAATAAGCCTACTGTTCTTGTGACAACAAACGAATGGCTTTTTATCGTTTCACATTAGCATTTCGTTGTTAAAAATGACTGGAGAGTTACCTGAACGGATCGATGGGCGGGTTGGTGACCTGCGCGAACAGCTGTTTAAAGTACTCGTAGGGCAACGGCTGGAATTGCGACAGGCACGCTAGCGGCGCGTCGTTGCCCATAGAGCCGAGGGCTTCTTTCCTGGTAACAAAAAAAAACTTATTATTTGTCAGTCGGACATTAATAAATATAAAAAAAAACAGCCGTCGTAGGAACTATACAAACTCGAGTACAAGACAAAGCTACAGACTTGAATTATTCCTTGAGTATTATAGAGGTGTAATAAGGGTGTTTTTGAATTTCCCACGGGATTTGGAAAAAATAAAAAAATGCCGTGGTATGTAGCCTAGTGGTTGTGGGTTCGGGGCTAGCACCTCTTGAGTTTTTCGGAATTTATTAAAGTAGAATTTAAGCTTTTTTTTTATATAAATAGGAAGGCAAACGAGCAATTGGGTCACCTGATGGTAAGTGATCACCACTGCCCATAGACACCCACAACCCCGGAGGTATAGCAGACGCGTTGCCAACCTAGAGGACTAAGATGAAATGCCTCTTGTGCCTGTAATTTCCCCGGCTGTCCTACTCTCCACACCGGAACACAGCAGTGCAAGCACTGCTACTTAGCGGCAGGATTAGCGAGTAAGAGGGTTCATTTTGAAAAAAATACTTTGTCTCAAGTTTCTTGCGGCGCATTCTTCTTGGCAATGGTCTTTCCGAATGCGCTGGTAGTTTAAAAAAAGAAATGTAAGCCAATAGGCAAAAAAAAAAATTTGAATTTTAAAAAAAAATTACAAATGGGGTGTCATTCTAACGTTATCTGCGCGGAAGAAGTCGCTGGCAAAAGCTAGTCTTAACTCACTTGTTCTGTAGCATAGGCAGCAGCAGCATGTTGATGGTCTCTATGGTGTACCCATACAGGCTGAGCCTCCGGTCAGCCAGGCCGGTGATCACACCGTGGTCACCGTTCGATGTCACAGCGCCGTTTTTGGTGCCCACAGACTTGTGGATGTCCTCCAGGGATATCTGGAGTAAATACGTAAATTAGTAAAAGAAAAGCCATCGTCAAATGCTGGGGGTCTATTATTTGGGGGTATACCACGCTGTATTAGAAAATCGCTTGCCGCTCGAAGTGGTGGCAGGGCCGTTAGGGTTTCGAAACGTCAACCAGCTCGATACATGATAATAATGAATTTAGCGACATCAGCTCGTTCTCACTTACAAAAAAAAAAAACAACTACGTATCTCGTACCATAGTTGCGCTAAAATAACGCGTCTGCAAATCACCAAGCATTCATGTACTTTCATAGACACATCCGATGATATTTTAAATTTTGCAACCGATATCAAATTCAAACAAAAGCTAAAAAAACGCGAAAATTCTAAAACCAACACATTATCGTCAAGTTCTTCCAATTCTATGCCCACAATCGTTCAAACATATCTAAACATGCACTTTATCTCTGAAAATAAAGTCTATGTGTAGACATTTTTAGACAGTCCGTTGTATAGATATCGGACAACTTGACTAAGCATTGAAAACATGCGCGTAGCGATAGCGCCAAGTTCTGCCAAAAAAAACAACAGCAATTTTCGACACCCATGCCAAAACAAAACACTCACCATCTGTAATATATTTTAATAATATAACCCCATCGCCAATACGCAGCACAGAGAACAGAAAACATCGTTAACCTTTACAATAAACCATGTGCAAGGAATGGTTGATTATTTACATTTACACAAAATATAAAAATTGAGACACCATGATGCAAAGTCATGCATGTATAAAATGGACAGTACATACACTCAGAAGACCGCTTGCAGGTTAGATATTCGAAAAGTTAAACCTGGGTTAGTTATGGACAGTATGGAACATTTTGACACTACTTAACCCTGGGTTAAAAGTTAACTAGGACTTTTGCTAAACGTGGTCCACGGCATTGACACCGAATTAGTTCAGAGTCCCAACTTTTTCTAGCACAAGTGGGTGGATCAACTTTTTCTTGCCACTCGTTGCTATGGCTACGTTCTCCTCGCTCACACTTTACAAAGTAAGTTTGTAGGTTTCAAATTTGCCAAGCATGTATTTTTGCGGTGCATTTAAGCCTCTTCCATAATTGGTCATCTATTAAGCATGATAGTATAATGAGACACAACATTTCTTCTAACAAGCTTTACTGCTTTTATCCCCGTGCTGATGGGACAGAATAACAGCAAGAAATAGTTGATCTACCCAAATGCGTATGACCTAATTATCATGACAGTGTATTTAAGGTTATTTATCAATGAAACATTTTTAATCGACTTCAAAGTAAGGAGGAGGTTCTATGTTCGACTGTATGTATTTTGTACTTAATCATTTGGACGGATGGCTTGATTAGAGTCGCGGGTTCACGACCAACCGAGACTACTGGAGGTCTATGGGGCAGGCCTATGTCCAACAGTGGACGTCCTGATGATGAGTTATTCCGCTGCTTCTTACTCTTGATTTGTTATTTAAACACGAGGATAAACCAACTGGTACAAGCCGATCCGTAGCCGAACAGGCATTGAACAGTTACAATGATTTTGCGCATTCTACGCAGGGTACCACGCTAACCTGGCCTTCAGGTCTTGTTACCTTAGGCTCTGTCTACAAATTTTGCGGGGACGAAGCCACGGGAAACCGCCAGTTGAAAACATACCGCGAGAAGGAACGTAAAACGAAACGCAAACGTAAAAGAAGGTAACATATGAAGTAGCCTATTGTCTACCTTGTTCTTTGTTTCTGTATTGTTTTGTACTGATTTGTGGTGTTCAATAAAGAGTATTTGTATTGTATTGTATTGTATTGTAGTTGGTCACCTGTTCTGTGAGCCACTGCGAGTGCGGCCGGCTGCTGGCTATCTCCATTTTCAGTTCCACGTCTTGAATTATTTTCTGTTCCACAGTGTCCACCAGCAACATACGGCCGGGTTTCAAACGGCTCTGAAATAAAAAAAGTTTATGCGAGCGGAAACTTCTTATTATGGCAACTTAGGTATAAAATTAGTGGGCAAAAAATGAGGAAGATCTGAATGAGTTTTTTTTTAAACTTATCGTTCAGTGATATTGATAGGATCCAATGATACACGGTGATATTTTCTTCAGGATAACTCTATTTCATTAACCATCGGAATCTGCTGTCAATTAAAATTTGAATATATTTTTTTTTGCAGAAATCTTCACGAGGAAATTTGTGTTTAATAGTGTTATAAGTCTCAACCACGCTTCCCACCTGACACTAGAAAGAGATGGAAATCGGTAAAGCTGATAATTATGGCTCGTGCGACAAGTTCCTGTTTTCTGAGGGAAATTAACAGCTTTACCGATTACCATCTGTATAATACGTGAGAGAAAAAATAAACTATGTATATTTGTCTTCACTGCTACCTCAGAGAAAGTCGTACCTTATGTATAACTTTTTCGGGGTCAACATCGTACACGCCGACTTCGGATGCCATCACGAGAATGTTCTCGCTAGTGACGTAGAAACGTGAAGGCCGCAGCCCGTTACGGTCCAAAATAGCGCCTGAAACACAAAAAGGTGGTTAAGACTTTATTCATTACCACTTACAAAAATAACAAATAATATCCGTAACATTGACGTACAATAAACAACTAGACTCCAAATCACGCTCAAAAACTGTCCGAAGCAAAAGTCTGCACGACGCGTCTATTGTACAGAGTTTTTGTTCAGTTGTGTTTCGACCGCGCTTTGATAACAATGTATATGTCTCTTTCGCACCGTAATCTTACTATTGAGAACAAAAGAGACAGGCAGGTTTCCAGCGCGTGGCGTCATGTCATTACTTCTCACGATCCTACGCCATTGATATTAAACATTACTGCCACGAAATAAGGTGTCAATTTGAACTAATATGTTAATGTTATCTGTCTAAGTCGATGTGTTGACACACACAACACATAGACAAAGCAACTCGGACGTTTCTTGAGGAACCTTTGTTAGCGACTGAGAGTCTAGTTGTTTATTGTAAGTCAATGATCCGTAAAGATTTGCCAACGCGTGAACTACCGTGAGAGTCAATGTCGCTCGACATGCCCATCAACACTTACACTTACTCAACACTTACCCCCTTATTCATAAACGCTCTATAGGCTTCTGCTAACTTATCAATCGTTTGTCCTTATCTGTGAAAGGTAAATATCAAAGGGACAAATAAGTACAAACGATTGCTACGTTAGCAGAAGCCTACAGAGCGTTTATGAATAAGGGGGTTAGAAACGTTGCATTACTCACCGATATACCGTCCATCAGTGAACGAGATCAACGCGGGGCCATCCCATGGTTCCATGGCGCACGAGGCCCATTGGTAATAGTCCCGTTTCTCCTTAGGCATGGTGGGGTCGTTCTGCCAGGCCTCTGGCACCATGGTCATGACCGCCTCAGGCAGGGAACGGTTTCCGCAGTGCAGGAGGAACTCTAGCACGCAGTCTGCTGAACCCGAGTCAGAAAGGTTGGGCTCGACGACCGGGTAGAGCTTCTTTAGGTCTGAAAGAGTGCAACGTTTTGATATAATTTGCTTTTATAGCAAATGAATAAGCTTTTTGAGTGCCAAGTGTCTTACCAATTAAATCACAGGGACACCCGACCAAGCATCCGAAAAACTTTATCGCTTGCATACGCCATTAGTGTTTAAGGGATGAAAAGTAGAGAAACGTGAGAAATAAATTATTTTAATTAGCAGCGAGCTTTGACAATAAAAGTTCAAATTCGAAGACAGGAAGCTTCTGCGGCTGCGCGACATATAGTTTTTCTGCACGTCGCTAGGGGGCGTAGCGGCGTTGTTGCCACAAGTGACGTGTGGTATCATCTACAGGAACTTCTCTACAAGTCACGACCCCCACGTTACAAATTAAACAACTAAGGCGTTAGAAATCCTGTCAGGGCCTCAAAAAGCTTTTTCGTTTATCTAAAATGTTACTTAGACGTTTTGTTTACAATTACTTGGGATTCGCAAGCAGGGCGTGATGCAGGTTCGAAGAATTATCATGGCTGAATGCTATCGCTGTTCTATGATATGATTTGGTAGCTCGTGCAGACGAAAAAACTTACAACTATACAAACACACTTACGTATGGTGGCAGCGCAGCTAGTCAATCTAACTATCCTATCTTTTTTGCTTTAATTTATTGCTGTTTTAATACATTAGGGATAGCAAAATCAAGATCTAACCATTGTTTGGTAAAGGTAAAAAAAAGAATCCTGTAGGTCCTCACCATCTCCAAAGATGTCGCTCTTCATGACACCCTCGCGAGCCTTCATGAGGTTCACGTTGCCTCGTAGGGTGTTAATCTCGCCATTGTGGGCCAACACTCTGCAATTACATGGTAAAACACAGTTAAATAAAGGTTACTGAGGTTTGTGCCAACTACAGACACTGACTGAACAGAAGCCTATTGTGACGGAAATATGCCATAGAAAGTTGCCAGGAGTTTGCAAAAGAGGTCGTACCAAAACAACATGGCAACGCTTTTTTGAAAGGGAATTGAATTCCCCAGGCATGAGCTGGCATGAGCTGGCAAGAGCTGGAGGTCGCGGCGCGAAATCGTCCCAAGTGGAAAAATATGCAGAGCCCTATATACCTGATCTGGGATTACTGGATGAGATGGGATGATGATGAGGATTGTGTCTAACGCAACTTAAAAAGATGGCTTGATTCGCTCGGTAACCTGGTTCTGACCTGAGAGGATGCGCGCGCTCCCAACTGGGGAAGGTGTTGGTGGAGAACCGAGTGTGCACGAGCGCCAGGTACGTCGTGAACGCGGGGTTCGTCAGGTCCTTGAAGTACTCCTGCGGACATCACACCAATAAACTGCTGTGAGCAAGTGGGTAACACAAGATGATAGATGTGATAGCCTAGAGAAGGCTAAGATAGAATACAGTACCCGGCCATAAAAATTGCACTTCGGTCTTTGGAAAGAGATAATTGGCGTCACGTAAGTTAGAGCGAGACAACGCTCTACGAAGCCGAAATTAGCCGAGGAGACCGGTCGAGTACTGTATCTTATGTGACAGTAATTCCACCGGCTGTCTTACTCTTCATGCCTCCAAAGCGCCAAGGGATTGGTGGTGGCATCAGAATCATCTGATCACTGCTGTAGTATGTTACTGGGGCATTTGCGATGATATCCTATTAATACACTAGTAATCTTGGCCGCGACTAAGTGGAAACAATAGAAAAGTCTTTTCCGTTACAATCTCTACGTGGTAGGCCGTTTTAGTCTAGACACAACGACAATTGAAGACATTAACCAAGTCATATATATAATGTTTTACCAAGTGAGACACGTTACACTTAACTTACAGAACTGTTGGTATAGTTTTCAACTTACCCATAGCTGATTAGAAGTCAACAGTCCCTTGTAGACGACGGTCCTCAACGACAAGCTGCATATGTAGAACCTCGCGCCCGGCACGACCAACTCGTGCGACGCCCTCTTGCGCAGCACGAAGATCTGCGAACACGCACGAACAATTCCGAACACGGCCGAGACACACACGACAAGGGAATATAGGGTGTTGTAAATTTACGTTCGCATGATGCCGCGCAAATGTCCGCGGTCCGGCCGGCCACTGGACTCGGTGATCTGAAAAAAATCCTCCAAGAGTTCCTTGCCTATGCCAGAAAGTTTCAATACTCGAGTTTGAATTTGGAATCCAAATACCAAGTTCATACTCTTTCCTTTTTCTTTTTTTTTCGTGTGGTTTCCTCGCTGGCTGGTTGTCTTACCTGCCTGGACAGTTGGTTCTCGTCTTCGATATCCCCGGTAACAAACACTTGGCGCATATATGGCTCCGAGTTACGGGCCACCTGACCTGAAAGCCAGTCAAAACGGGCCATTACTGACTGCTCCTTGCTGTCAAGCTCATTGGAGTACACAGATAATGAGAGCTATATTTCGTACAATTTGATGGTGTGGCACATTCCAATTTTGCTAGGTAATAAGGTTACATAAATGCTTCGCCGTTTCCAATTATGATTCTTGTGAATAAATGAACAATGAAAGCATTTAAGTATGGGACACGTAAAGCCAGTGAAGTAAGGATATTTTGATATAAACCTTTGAATTGTTTAATGAGATCCAAACATTAATATGATATAAACGTCGTTTTAAAATGAATTCCCAATGCTAAGGAATGATCTCAATACTTGTCGAAAATAATCGATTTACTCACAGAAATGTACCGTTCGACTGACATATTTTTATTACTTTACGACTGTTTTTTTCTACCATTAAAATACAAATAAATCAGGGCAAGGCATGACAAGATAACACATAAAACAGTCGCCCGATACATTAAACTATGATCAGTACGTTAATAATTTTCAAAACATAGTGAGAATAATAACAACACGGCAATTGTTTAAATTGGTACCATGGGAAGCAAACGCACCCAAGGATCTTTGTTTAAATTTTAATATCGTTTCCCTCGCATGGTACCGGACACAAGGAAACTTTGGCGTAATACTCTACATTAAGAAAATAGATAAGACATCCTAAAAACAAAAGAGTGGTATATTTTACGAATAGTTACTAGGGAAACTCTTGAAATTAATAATAGCATATGGCAGTGACTCTAGTACGCCATCGTTTTAAGGGCACAACTTTCATTTTCAAACATGTACGAAAAAAACAGGACTGACATTCGCCGGCCATACAAAATCACCTCATACTTGTAGCGACATCTGTCGGGAATTTTTGTAATTAAATATGCGTGTGCGCGTTTTGTATGGCGGCAGTCAGCCTGTCTTATTCCGTCTATGATTTCAAACTGTTATTACTAGAGCCGCTCACATGCGACATCTATTGGGTAGAGTATTACCGCCACAGTACCGGTGTCCAATGTTAAAACGTAACAAACCAGATGGTCATGCGCATGACCCCGTCTGCCGTAACCTTGTATACGGTACGACCTGCAATGATCGCAAAACAAAAACACCTGTTCTAAAAGAGACGATATGTTAGGAGGGGAGGGTTATGAGGGGAAATACACTTGATTGGACAAAAAGTAAAAAAAGTATTTCAGGTAACTGATTGAAAGTATAAATTCTAGTCCATCAAGAGTATTTCAACATAGATCAAATAAACGTGGCGACACAGTCCGACAGTACGCATGAAAGTCGGACATTCCTAACATGCGTTTGGTAACATCTAATATTCTAAATATTCCAAAAGCAATGATTCCAATGAGAACATTCACAGGATTATAGGTCTAGCGCTTGAAGATTTCCACCTACCAGACTAACCAAAGCGACTATACACATCTACATTAAGTATTCTGTTTTTTTCAAGTCGGGTTGTAGTTGTTCTAATTGGACTTGGGAACTCTAAATACCGCGACCGTGATCCAACAGCAAAGATAGTTGGGGTTCCTGGTAAATGCCCTTAATCTAACTTAGTTGAACGGAGCAATTGGACCACTGTCCCGGAGCCCATTCCCTCGTTTGCATTACTGTTTACGAACTTATTTTCAGGTAACAGCTATGTTTTTTCTAGCTATACCTCTGGACCTTAGTCAACAGTGGCGCCAACTGGTGAGCAAAGAAACGATAATCCCCATTGTTACGGTCAATGTAGCTGACGAAAATCTTCACTGAATAGGTTTCTGAGGTTTCTTTTATAACTACGAGTATAGCACAACAGAAACAGTGCTGTCACATATCTCATTGTACCGCAAAAGCCCGTTCAGTTACTGTTCCTTTACCAGATGTCGGACGAGACGTGCCCTAGTGGTAACAACGCTTTGTTTACAAATACAATACAGCCTGTTCACATCAGTAAACATGCCTCATACAAAGATATTACTACTATAGCACCTAACAAAAGGTAATGGGTTGTTAAGCGCTAGACCTGTAAATTTGAATCTCTGTTTTTTATTGATCAGAAAGATTTTTTGTTGACTTGGAAAGTGTCTTGGATTATTTGATAGTGAAGCAATCACAGCTTATAAAGAGCAAGGGGCGGGTACAATATAAACTGAATAAATAATGAATAGAGTAGAAATTGCTTCTATTAAAACTGGTTACATTAACGGCCTTATCTATCATTTGTCTGGCTATTAATTCCAGAATATCTAAATGATATAGAGCCCCTCAGCAACAAAAAATCTTTCTGATGATCGACAATAGAAACTAGTTTTAAGTTAAAGCTGAACAATGGGTAGTCATCGGTAAAAAGTTTTAATGGAAGACACCATAATAAATGTTTATTTAGTATACAGTTAACCAAGAAAGTGCATTATCACATTATACTGGCATGATTATAAATATAATGTGTGAGAAAGCAGAGAAGGCATACATGTAAATTTCTGTGGCACCTCGAATCTATATATCAATTATCAGACAATGTATAAATGGGGGGACGGCGCGTACGCAGTCCCCACTACCAAAAATTACGCGTCCGAGTTATCCACATTAGGGATAATCGCAAGGGTCAACCCAACCGCAGTGCAATGGGAGAGTCTCGCCCTGGGGGAACCGCCTATTTGATCACGGTATCCCCTACGCCAGGTAAGTATGAGTTGTGTACGCCGAGCGCGGGGGGTCATGCTTGCGGCGGAAATCTTAACAGCGCGATGCAGGAATGGGACCGAGCGGTACAGCGACATCTAGCGAGAAATGATGGAACTAAATGCGCTCTAATCAAGTAATCAATACTAGAAGCGTTGTTAAATCTGTAGTAATTTTCCGATTCGGTTTTACATTACATTACCTTTTTTTTTTAGATTACAAAACCAATCTAGCGATACCAGGGCGTATTGGGTCTTGCATGCCTTCTCTACCTCAACTTTTGAAATTGGTTGAGCAATTTCTTGTTTAACACACATTAACTCAAAACTATAATGATCACGTCATGAAAATAAGTCCTCTTGAAAATAGACCTGTCGTTAGCGGCATACTAACCGATGGTGGAGTTGTTGGTGGGCACAGTTCTCCAGCAGATGACCCGAAGGCCGAGACTCTCTGCGAGCGCGGAGAACTTCTTCTCGATGTCCTGGTGATGAAGCTTGTCGAGGAAGAATATGCCGGTGGCATACTTTCCGAACGGCGGCAGGTCTAGTTGATGCGTGTCTCTGTAACGACGGAGATTTATAGGTCAGTTTGTTACAGTTGACGATTTTAAAGAGGATGTTCGAACTGAAAACTTAGCTTGAGGGGGTTGCGGTGATGTTAAGAGGCGCAACGATTGTAATAATTATAATTTTGGTAAAGCTCCTTTGTACCAATAATTGGCAAGTGCCTCTAGACAATGCAAATAGGACCAAGCAGTTCTAGTGTCACCCGCAACTGCCGAATTTATCTTGACAAATGAATGTGTAATTTCCACATTCGTTGTACTTTATGTATCCAGAGAATGGCGGTGAATAAAAGATCCACTTGCTCGTTTGCCTTCCTATTCATATAAAAAAAAAAAAAAAAAAAACCAACGGTCAAATTCAAGAGTCAACTGCGTTTAATACAAGACTTTTGCAGACGCTACTTTTTTCAGTTTACTAAATAAACATGTACCTACCAAGTCTCGAGTCCATTAGACCGCTGGAATTGTTTAAATTTACTTGCAAAGGTTATCCGAAACATACTAAAAAGTGGAGATAAATAAAAGCCTGTCATAACAATGAAAACCATCCAAATGTGTCGTGCTCTGAAGAAATAAAATTATGCAGACCAGAACATAATTTTATTCGACATAGTAGTAGAAAATCCAGTAGTCGAATTACTTTAGTAAATCCTGAAAGTACTTTATTAAAATATACGCAGATTACGCATGTTTTCAATCTCGAACCGATCAATCGATAACCCTCGTCGCTTATACACCAGGTGCTTTGTCATAATCTGATCTGACCTCGACCTTTATCATAGCGCAAACATAAATCCGCTTACATAATTAAAGCTCAGCATCTGACGTTTCAGCTACAGGCCGTTGTAATCAGACGAGAAACGCTGTAAAGGTCAGACGGCGAGTAGGAACCGCGCAGGCGCGAACTATGACGTCACATGCCGCGTATATTGACCAAACAAACCCTTGGTACACCGTATCTCAGACTATGTCGACACTGTGTCGACTATTTTCTAGAAAATTCAGTACAACATTGCCTACTTTACCCTAGTTGGAAACGCAGTCTCTGGGGTGTCTAGACGTTAAATTATGTTTGAGTGTCACGCTCAGGTGTGCTTGGAATAATAAGAACATTCGGTTGACACAGTGCCTCATTTCGGTAGGAAAGAACCAACATTGTATCTATTGGATTTAGATTACGGTACGGATAAGTTCGAGTAAGGCCAAAGTTATTTAACTTTGTAGATATGACGTGCGGTGAGCAAGATGTCACGAAATCTAATACAATATGTAATGCACATTCTGAAAGTAGACTAAAATGCACAGAATCTTCCCGTGATATGAGCATGAAAATATTAAATATTAAACTAAAAATATCCGTACAAATTCCTTCTGCATTGTTCAGACGGCAGTTATTTAGTCTTTTATTTTCATTCGTCAGTCTCTTGTTTAAACTTAGAGGATTCAGTACAGCTCATTCCCTAAATTATTCCGCACCGTTATAATCCTTGTACCCCTAAATAACCATTTCAGTACTTTCATTTATTACAAACGCGTTTATTGATCCTTCTATAACAGTCTTCTGTTAATGGCAACCGTACTGAAACTTAATGTCCTCTGCTACGTACCCAATACCTATATTACTTGTCATTACATATTTGTTTCCATCTAGTGCACACAGAGTGCTTTCACGTATTACGTATTTCACGTCGCAACCTTTTATTTCTGTAACGTCTGAAACATCTAAACAAATAAAACGTGTTTCACGCTATAAATTAAATTTAAAACTAATAAACAAGGCAGAACCTGATCAAACATGATTCGTAAAAATCTATGAGAACCAGAGTACCTACTCAATACGGAAATTCCTGAATTAAACATGATATATGAGAAATAAAATTGATGCGCAACTGTCACGTTTACACCTAGCTTTGTAATTACATCTAATTTATGTATTACTGTGAAGACTGCCACACGATATCTCTATTCGAAAACAGATAATTCATTCTACTAAACGACAATAATGTTTCTAAGATGTTGCATGACGTAAGACGATGATAAAACAATCTCTAAGCATCATCACATCACAACCAACAAACCTTTCTGGTTAACAGAAATAATGTGCTACAATATGTATCCTAATTGGGAGACTAAGTTTCGACCAAGTGTCATTTTATACCTATGCGTATACTAACTACACACGGTAAATACAATGAGTCTTGACATAGGAATTAATAATCACACCTAGACAATTCATTTCTAATACAAACTTTTTTGCTGAATGTACTTTTTATTGACTGCACTTCATTGTCATCTATCTTGCATATGCATGCCAAATTTCAAGGTAATCGGACAAACCGTTGAAGAGTTCCCTTCTGCGGACACGGTCTTGGCTGAGCCACCAGAATATCATTACAAGATTATTGTATCGTCACCAGATAATTGTGCCAAATTTCACTTCAATCCGACCACTGGAAGTTAATTCAATTTCCATTACTAGATTTAACCTAAACAAAGAGGGCAAGCTAAATTAAACATTTATATTTGGTACATTAAATTGTCATTTGACACGTGCAACACGACAAAGTGTACTGTAAATATTATGAGTAACAAAAGCGTTCATTTTCGTGGACCGACTATACTCCACCAACTCATGCAAACCATCATTTGCTGTCGAAGCTGTCGTTAAGCATCCCTTCTTAGTATCAGTAATCTCAATGTAGTTATCAGCTACGCATTTATTATACACATTATACGTTTTCGTTGTCATATGCAAGCTCACATCCGACGATAACGCTACTATTTTACCGATAACGAATAGTTTTATCAATTTGTTAGGAAGTTTCGCTGAGTTTTTGTTATGTCTACGTTTGGAGTGGTCAAGCAAGCGCTCTTATTGACGATCTGCGTTGAAAACAAGTCGTCGATAAAAATAGAGCGACTGTATGTTTGCGAAATTGGACTTTAGGATATTAAAGGAATCCTTTATGCTAGGTTTACACGAGCTTAGTAGTTGTCACTTACACTTGTCTGATTTGTGCAAAGTAAACATGTTGCATAAGTGTTTAGTAAGTATTAGTGCAATTCCATCCAAAAATCTACTAATACTTGTCATTTGAATGTGATTTGCAATAAATTATTTTGATTTTGATTTTGTCGGGTGTTGTAAACATTCATGTCATGTCAAATGAAGTTTGATTACGCATAGCCGCCGAAGTGTTTTGTTTACATTGATTTCCCAGTTTTATATCTAGGAAAACACCATTATGACGTCAGAAAGATGGAAAGAAGGAAGTAAAGTATGTACACGATAAAATCTGGCCATGAATGATTTGGTGTAACTTTCCCATTAGTGCTAATTTTCAAACAGCACTTTTCAAACAATCAGCGGTTATGAAACTCGGCAGCGCTAATCCGTGGCGAAGTCTTGTAACTACTAATACCATTCTCTAACACAGCGGTTCCCGAAAGGTGGTCCGCGGAACCCTGGGGTTCCGTGGAAGGGCAATAAGGGTTCCGTAAAAAATATTTTCATGTGCGGTGAGCAACGTTGTTCGCGCGCACTGATCTGTATGTTGTTTTTCATTTATACCTATTTTAAGGTGTTATCAAAGAAGGGTTCCGCTAGGAAAAATGTAATCAATTAGGGTTCCTTGACACAAAAAAATTGGGAACCCCTGCTCTAACACCAACATGTAGACGGCTACTTGTCACTTGTCACGTCACCCTGCAAACAAGTCCCTAACCACTTACACTAATTAGTACTTAGATCGTGTAAACGTAGCATTAGTCGTTGATGACAGCCTTGAAATGAGATGTACACATCAATTCTTTTAAGCGTTACAAAGTTTATGACCTGACCTGATGCAGCCGAATGAAACAGACTTGTAGAAATCATTTCCTACGTTCTCAAGCCCAGTACAGTCCGTGAGCACCTAGAACGACATTCGGGTTTCGGTTCGGGAACCATCGGCCGATTCAAATGCCATAACCATAAGAGTGAGCAAGACAGACAGTGGTGAAACGAATGAAGGAAAAGGTTTTGCGGAAAAAAACAGTTTAATATAATGTTAAGATGTGGATTCTTTATGCGCTGTCTAGAGCGACGTGTAGGTGATCGATCACTAACGATCGCACCTTGAACTCCAGCCACTCGTTGCCACAGTTAGATCTCGACGTATTATGTCGTCTTCGTATCATTTGTATCAACAATCGTCAAAATATCAAGCCTTATTTATTAATCAGAATCATCATTAAAGTTTAACTCGGTTTGTTGCCCCAAATTGAGATTAGGTGAATTATGTCTTTAATGAAGTGATACAAAAACTAAACACGTAAGTAGACGGACGAGAAACATTTGAAGAGATTAAAAATTATCATAAAATTGGTGCGTCAGACCTTCGAGATAATGGAGCGCAGAGATCTCATCTCTAAGCTTAGAGAAGTTTTAATTGAAACGGAGTTAGACATTTGGCTTGGAATGTTGGATAATATGATTTGCTTGGAATCCATAGAATTGAACAGTGCTCGAGTTAAATAGCATGAATGAGAGTTTTCTGAAAAAAAAGTCCAAATGATAATTTTTTCCAGAATTTAAATATTTTGTATTTTTCTTACTGAGAATCGGTTACCCTATCGATTCTCATACAAGAACACACGGACAAAATCTTGTTTATCATATTTCAAAAGTCTGTAGACACATCAATTATATCTATCTATATCTTGTATTTGCCTGATCAACCACAAAAATGTGGTTTTGAACCAAGTAAAACATATCGTCGAAGTGCAATTCCATGGCTCTGATTTTCCTCAACGGCATTTCCAAAGCATTAAATGTGAAAAAGTGATTATAATGTATACATTTAGGACCGGTCCGGCCACATACCAGTGTCATAGAGGATATCATCAATTACAGTGGCAATAAGAGCAATCCAACTGTGGTAAAACATCAGTCTTTTTAGACTTACACAATTTTTTCCCGATTGTTTTTCCTATATCTTTGTTTTACATGGAAATAACCCATTTAAGTAATTAGAATTTGGTTTATATGTTTATTTTTGGTTTTTATTAATATTAATCGAGTTTCATGCGCTATGCCGCCCAACGACTAAACATTAACTATTCATATCGATCATAAAAATCAGTGGCCCCTCAAGCAGAGGGTCGGGGGTTCCAATCCCGGGCTCGTACCTATGAGTTTTTCGGAATTTATGTGCGAAATTACATCGTGAGATTCCCAATCCGCAATGGGCCCGCGTGGGAACTATATCCCCAGCCCTCCCATTCTGAGTGGAGAGGCACAGGCCCAGCAGTGAGTATATAGGCATGGAGTCGAGTTGATCGATCATAATAGCTGCTTTCTCAACTTTTACCCTTTTGACCTTCGGCTGGCCAATCCTAGTGCAGTAATCACCAATTTCTGCTTGGCGTTATTTTATTTCGTATGACATGTAAGACGTTTCCACTCCATCAGGTTGTTTGCTCTATGACCAGTGTCAAGCAGTGTCACACCGACATTCAGCATCACATTCAATCAGGTTAAATGGAAAAGATCCCTTTAAGGGATAAGTTCACATTTGTACATCTGTTTTCCTCATTACATGTAAAATTGAATGTGTTTTATGTACAATAAAGAGTTATACATACATACATACATACACATGCATCGCGTGATCACATGGCGGCCGGGGCAACGACGCCGGCGCCGCTAAAACGGACGGAATGCTACGAGCGTTTTGGAACAAAGCCAAGAGATGGGGTATTTACAAACGCGACAACTTAAGTTTAGCTTATTTGGCGTTTTGTATTAAATTTAGCACTAACTAGCGGTGGCCCGCGCCTCCGTCTGCGCAGAATTCGTTTATCACTATCCCTAGGGAACTATGTAATTTTTCCGGGTAAAAACTATCGTATGTCCTTCCACGGGACTAAAAGTATCTGTATACCAAACTTAAACTAAATCCGTTTTAGCGTGGAATGGTAACAGATAGACAGAGTTGCTTTCGCATTTATAATATTAGTAGGGATTAAGCTTCGGGAAATAGCCAAATAATTAATATTTTTACATGAAACTGTACAAATTAACTCTTGTATTGAAATATTACGTGATTCCCAGCGATATCCACGGGACGAAATGAGTAAATTAAGCAATGTCTCGATGATTCAGAAAATAATCGCATAAGAGAAATTCAATATGCTATCCACCTTGAACATACATACATATATCAAGTCTATACCCCTGACGGGGTAGACAAGCCTAAGGTAACAAGATTCAAGGCCACGTTTATTGACCGACCACTTAAATGAGTCCACGATTCTTAAGATTTTCACCCATTCCCTCGACGGGCTTTTACCATCTGCGCGGGAAGAGAAGCAACTGGTACATACTATGTTTTTTCTTTGCTCCCAGACCAGCATGGAAGTACATTAAAGAGATATGAATAATAAAGAGCTGGGGAAGACTGTTATGACCAAACCGAATAGTATTTCTTGATATCTTTAAAAAAAGCCGAATAGACATTACTGAGACCACGACACTACGCCATTTTGAATGGTAAGTATATAATAAAGTAAAAAACCGGCAAGTAACAAACAAACATGAAAGTTCGCCATGAACCTGGTACAGACCACTTTGAAGGTAAACCGAATCAAGAACTTTCGGCTGCTATATCTATATCATCTACTAAAGCTCAAGACGAATCAGTACAAAAAATTCCAAGTGTTATGAAATATGATGTGACTAATAAAATTTTGCACCCGTTATTCGGTATCGTTTTGCACACATCTCAATGGGCCATAGCAAACGCGTCACAATGTTACATAAACCAAGGTCAATTGATGAGCCCCGATACGATGGGAACATGACGGTTAATATAAATAAAACAATGATTATCAAAGACCTATAACTCAAGGTTAAAAAGCAGTCAAAGGTGGTTTTCTATGTGATAAGATTCGAGATGTAACCAGCTTTCGGCATCCTTCTTCTTCTTCTTTTTGTTTGTGGCGTTTCAAGTCGTTATAGCGACGACAACTTCGCCAATGTCAGAGTAACAAAAATATGATTAAAAAATCTTGTGACAAAATGTCGGCAACGTTGTACGGTAATGGTCAAAGACCCCCCCCCCCCCCCTCCCCCCCCTGTCGGGCTCTTAGCCAACGGTCAATGATATCCCTCAGAAACTGCCAGGAAATCATTAGCCGAAGCCCAGGGTGCACCGGATCAAGCACTGCTCTTCCCCCCGAACGGATCCAAAAAGGAACCGCAGCTCTTGACCACACGTGGAGGTAACCCGCCTCGCACCCCTTTTGGCATCCAATCGGGGACTAATTAAATTCTGCATGACGTAGGTACATAATACACTACACCCCCGAGGGCGGTGAAATAAAGAACGTCTCAGATCATAGGAACTTGTCGCAGCAGCCAAAGGCGATGGTGATGAAGATGCGACCAGAGCCTTTCTTTATCACCGCCTGAGGTGTGTACACAATTTCACGTCTTCCCCTAGCCAGGAAGTCGAATTTTCCGCACGTGCTATCTGAGACGTTCTTTGTTTCACCATCTTCAGCGTGTTGTGCAATATAGCAAGATGGCTACTGATAATAAGGCATGCAATTACTAAACAACTTGCGTAGTAAAGGATGAAATGTGAAAATCCTATCGTTTATCACATTCAAATGATACAAATAAAGTCTTCATACTGCTCTGTTCATAGTATGCCCGCGGTCGATTGACCTAAATTAAATAGTCGAATGCAATCAATACAACAGGATATTATTGAAGATGTTATGTTGATGATGACATATTACAGGGAACCTATTGTTCGTCGATGAGAAATATTTCAATCGATTGTTAAAAGTACCAACTGAAACAAATTTCGCATTTATGGTGCTATTATTCGGTTTTAAAACTAGTATTTTATTGAACTTAATCATAGAAAACGTAGAGAAACTATAAAGTGAAAATAACGATTAAAAATGGTTTCAGGCTTCGTAATCTTCGTAATAAGTAGCTCGCACCATCCTGTTTTACAGTAGAATAGATAGAAGTAGATTTACAGAGCCTGAGGTAACAAGACCTAAAGGCCACGTTTAGCATGATTCTGGGCGTATACATACAAGTAGCTTAGGGTGTACCTGTAGGGAAAGCGATCAGCATTGGCAATGTTAACGTCATTGGCAGTGACATACGCGACTGTTACGAGACTGTCGTGCAGACGACCATAAAGATCTAGTGCACGCGACCTGAACTTTATTTAAACGAGCTCGTTAAAAAAACCATGACGTGATAAGAGACCGAGCTATTTCGGTACACAGGTCAAATCGCGTGCACAAGTTTAAATATTCACACGACAACGTTGTTATAAAATGATTTAATTTTAATCACATTTTTATCAAAGTCCAATGACCTGATTTACGACGCATAAGTTGCGAAATATTCCGATCGTAATGATCTCATAATAGTGATAAAACTTCCGTATAGGTACCGGAATGATGCAGCTCTGGCGATAGATTATGAAATGATAATAGATTATTGCCAACGAAAAATAAAACTTCATGCTGCAATACCACATAGTTTTTGAGCAAGACAACTAGAATTTGACGATGTTGACAAAATACACATAAGAAAATGGAAAAACACTGACTTTGAGGTGACCTCTTATGACGTAAAAAAGGATACATTGTGTCACACTTTGAACAATTCCACTACAAAGGATTTTATTACAGCAAACTGTCAAACAACTTTACATTATACAGATTCAGAGCTAAAGCCAAAAGCGCGTGAAACTAAAATAAAAAGTCTAAAGAAAACTGAATGCAGTTCTATAAAATCTTCAAATGTTTTTGCACCAAATGCACGTGGTCCCACGAATTCTTTATTTACAAACGCAATGATAAAAACACGCCAGACGATCGTGATAGATAAAAAAGTCGTAGGGGATAACGATAGCATGCCATTTGTTATGATCATGGCTGCAATAAAAAAATATACGACAGCAATAATTGAGGTAATCCTATTCGAAGTTATCACGGATTACTGTATTGGATCATGATTGATCCGAACTGTTTCTTACTACGCAAGTAATACCAAGCTTTCATTTGGCGTTGAAAGGCATGGTAACAAGGATCCGGTTAAAAGATCTGAAATAAGTTTGGTCATTGCTAAAATATTGACAGTCAAAGAACAACTATTCAAAAGCGTTGAATGTGAATGAGCTTTCAGAGTAGTAGCCAAGAAAGACCGAATAAATGCTATCAGCAATCGGTATATCGACGACTGGCTAGTCGTTACAAGTTTCCATTCTCCAGACGTTGGCGGAGCAATCTCGTGGCTTTTAATCCTTTAAAATGTAATAAGCACGCGAAATTTTAAATATTTCGACTGTAGGTGTTAATTATTTCAGTATACAGTACGCATGCTAGGCTTCTGGGCATGTAAGTATGAAATAAACTCCACACCAATCTCTCGTCTAGTCTCAGCAGCATTGCTAGCAAAACTTGCTTCTTCTTTAATTGTATGTACTTACAACAACAGTAACCTAATCTTATCTTAATGCCTTAAACGTTTAAACCTTACCCTTTTCCCACTTGTTGTTTGTAACCTGTTTATTCTAATATATTCAACGGCAGATAAAGTATGGGGCGACGTAATCAAGATCGTTTTGGGCCGACCCTGAAGGTCTAGCCTAATGTAGGTCAAGGCGTATCGTACACTCCAATAGTGATTTAATTAAAAACTATAAATTTTGTATTTAATTCAACTTCCGTACTATTTTGACCCTAAAACCTTAAAAGTTCCTTACAAGCTTAAATATACTTTGTAGAAAAAGCAGGCAAAAACTAGTTTTATTACGCCTTCAGACGTGACGTGAGCCACTGTCACCACAAATCATCTGCTAGCAGCAATAAACAATTCTTTGTCCTTTCTTCCTTTGACGGGAATATGATTTATAAATAAACAACTACATACTCGAAACAATTTAGACAATTGCACACATATTATGTTGTCATGGCAGGTCATCGTCATGATAGTATTTGACCTTTCATCAATAAGTAGAACTTACATCAGCAGTTGTGTCCCAATCATCAATTTCGTTTTTTATTTCAGGATCGTCATCACCAGGCTAGTTTGTTTCATTAGCTTTGATTTGATTTCAATATATTCTCCTAAGACAACAGATTACGTGTCGCGTGAGAAAATTGAAATAAACATCATTCATATTCGTAGCGGCAGTCTAAACAATTTGCGTGGGTTAGAAAAACAATTAGTTCACTTGCCAACGGCGCTTGGCTGCCACTGTATAAAAGGATGAATGAATGGAGCGAATCTGTGCTCATTATGATTGGTCACGACAACTGTGATGGCTCACCCACTGCCACGTAGATGTAAACCCAACATAAGATTTAATATAAACTCTTCTACTTATTGCCAGCCAAGACAAGTCACTGCTACTAGTTATTTTTAAGAACAACGGAGATGACTATAAATTAGAGCAACGGGAACACAGTAAATTTCGATTTTATTTAATAAAATTGATGATGGTGATCAAAGTTCAGTCAGTGATCTTTAAAAAAAAAACCACTTAGCTCAAGAACTCTATCACTATTACGAGCCAAGTGATGAGAAAGACATAAATCTTTTAAAAAGTAAAACAGGGCTCCTATCCTAAAAACCCAGCGCGTTTTACTAGGGATTCACGTTGCCATGCGAACCATTTGAGAACTCCCAACTTCTAACTTTGGCTCTCAAATCGAATCTCGAACTTTGGATCTCGAAGCAATCTGTGATTCCGATAGCTCGCAAAAATAAGACGCTAAGTGTTTTCCAAAACTTCAGCCATATCACGAGTTGAACGGACACAAAAAAAAACCATGACACCATTTCGATTAGACTGTACTAAATGAGATTCCAAAACGTTATCTGATTATTCGAATCTGGCGTATTAACAGGATTATGTCTAGGTGTGCTAATGTTATCAGAGCATAAAATGATCTCGCTACCACAATCACACGGTGGGCTGATGATTATCATCAATTGCATGCCGAAGAGCTATTTGATGACGTTTTTATAGCGCAATATAATGATTTTAAGATTAACGCATCAGTGGCATATATTGACATTTTGCTGATTAAATACAAAAGCGACACATTTCAAAATCAGTCACTACTGCATTTGAAACCTTATAACGACCGACTTGTTTTTAGATGCAATGGCAAATGATTTTGGAATGCGTCCGTTTTGTATTTAATCAATTCTTCTTCTTTTTTTATGATACAGAGTAGCCGGAAGATACGTGAGCTCTCACACTCATGGACTCATGAGCATCAGCGTTTCTAGGAGGGCAAAGATGTAATACCTCATGTGCCAGTAATTTCACCAGTTGTCTTAATCTTTACGCCGGTCCCGTTGTTACCCTTTGGGTACGGAACCCTAAAACAAATCCTTATTTAAACGTAACATCACCAAACGCAATAACTACAACAAATTTGTCTCACAAAAACACCATCTGTGCACTTAAATCCAGCTAGGTCGTTAACAGTGCATTCAGCATTCGACCTTGAGGTCCACGTAAATTCACGCTTAGGCTTAAAGTGTAAAAGCATACAGATAAAGGTGCCTCACACGACGGAGGCACGTGCTAGCGGTGTGGTGATACTGTATCAAGGCTGGTAACCTAATCCTTTATATCCATGTCAAAGTCCCTTTCGTTTTCTTCGGACAGTTGTAGAACTATCCAAAGTATGCTAAGGGAACCTAGGCTTGAATGAACCTCCCCCTAACGACATTACGACACAAACATTTTGAATGAACCAAAACTTAAGCTTGCTAAATCCTCTACCACAACTCTTAGCCGGTTTTTATCTAACTAGTTTGATTTGTAGGTGTTCGAAAAATAATAAATACTCTTTAAGATGATGAATAACAAAAAAGCCACTGCAAGAACTTTAAATTGCCGCTTTAGTTTTCCTAGAGTCCAGAGAGTCTAGAGTTTGTAACCACAATCGATACTTACTCACAGAATTTTATTGCTAGAGGCCTATGCCCAGCAGTGGGACGTATATAGATTGAAAAAATGAAGTACGGGCAGTAAATTATGAGCATGTCTAAAGGTTAAAACAGACAAAATAACATCCCATCGCCTATAACAAATTCCACTTCATTGACTGCTTTTAAGAATAAATTAAAACTCCATCTACTTTGGAATCCCATTTTGGAACAACTAACTATTGTGTTATCTATTAGACAAGAAGCTCTTTTGAATACAAACTGTACTTATATTATTAAATTTCTAAACGACACTGAAAATTAGAACACATAGAAAAATCCGAAAAGTAAAGCTATGGCCGGGAACCGAACCCGGATCCTCGTCATTCCGTATAGTGACGCGTGCTTTACCCCTACACCATCCATAGCAGGTGGGTAAGCCTTCGAATTTTTTTATCTGTTACTATCTGTCACGTGACCTTGTTACTATGCGAATCTTTGTCGCCCAGCGTCATTGAATGATGTGTTCGTACGACACAATTACAAACTCCCGTGGAACATCTACTGCTCACCAAGGACGAGAGAAAGCGCTGTTTTTCAAACGATAGGTACTATCAAATGAATCAAGAATTTTTACTTCTTGATTTTCTGTTTACTTTTAAGGTCTTACCGTTAGAAATTAAAATATATTATTATTGTTGTTGTTGAGAGAGTTATTATATTCTTTTCTCTTAATTTCTTTCTAAAATCGGATGAAGTAACTAAGTAACGATGAAGTACTTTCTTTTACTAGAAGATAAGATGCAACAATTTCCATACACAATACCTTATACAATATTTGAATAACAGCTTTTCACGCAGAGTATCATTAATAACGAAGCAAACAATAACAGCACTCCAAGCATACAATAAAGCTATTAAAATGCTCGTTGAGATAATAGCAAATACTCTTGTAAATATTTCCTGTAACAACGCTGAAGATAACTGTAAACAATCAAAGGATATTCCAAACAGGATGGTAGTCAATTATATCTTGTTTGCATTCCTGGCAATTACATTCAGAGTGCTTTCTTTCCGACGCTTCTTTTCAATCGACGATTGTCTTTAGTATTTAGGGTATCTTAAAATTGTTCCTAAATATTTTTTTGGGTTAGTTTGAGTATTTAGTGGCGTCCCGTCCATAGAACTCGATTCCCACCACTTTGCTTATTTCAAGGCAGTTGGGCACTTTTATTGTGCAGAAATAGAGGAAAAGGCTAGTTAAATTCCCTTCGGCTTGCCTTCTGATATACTTGACGCCACGCAACTGCTAAATAGCCCTGTTTCTCAGCTGACAAATTTAATGTTTCCACGAACGATGTTCAAAGTGAACCCCGTTAAAGGCTTAACTCAATTTTGAAACAAAAATTTAAATGCAAAATCTTTGTAGGGGTGTTCATTCACACTAACTCAACCAGACAACCACCAACTGAAGTAACCCCGAAAAAGCTAAGACTCCTTGTATTAGTTCTTTCAGGGCTATACGCATCTGGATCAGTTGTACCCACGGGTTGCGTTTTACGTCCCCTGCGCAGGACGACCAATGTTATTGTTTTCGTTCATCACCATTTCTGACAATTATCATTTCTACTTATCGTTCATGTTCAACAAACGCATCAACAATGGAGCATTACAATCGTATATCATCCTTAACAACTTTACAAGTCCCAAGCGTAGGCACACAAGTCTGACTGAGACAGAAGACTGTTATATACCTACTAATATTATAAATGCGAACGTAACTGTCTGTAAAGTCAGTCTAGTAAGTCTAGTAAGTCTGTCTATCTGTTATCCTTTCATGCATAAACCACTGAACCGATTTCAATGAAGTTTGGTACTAAGATAGTTTCAATCTCGGGGAAGGACACAGGACAGTTATTAACCCGGAAAATTGCGTAGTTCCCGCGGGATAGTGACAAGCGAATTTTGCGCAGACGGAGTCGCGAGCAACCCCTAGTTTACACAAGGATTTTACGTTCGTTGGCGGGAAATCTTAATTTAGCTACTTTTGTTAGATACGCGGTACCAATGCCAGTTACGCAGATACGCAGTATTTACCAGTGCTAGTTACGCGGTATTGCACTATCCCCGACGATATATTCATGATAAACCTTGTAAGCGATCGTCTTCCATCGTCTTAATTGCATTAAACTATACTTCTTCGTAAACTGTACAAAATGTACTTATATGTGGCATGTAACAGGCATAGATGTCGTGGTTATGCCTTGAAGCCGATCGCTTACTGCGTAGTTCGTATAATTTCATATGCTACGTAAAATTTCAAGGTTTATAAAGCGACATTCTTTAAAGTACCAGTTGCCATGCAATAGCATTTATATCGAGATTTTCGTTCCCTTCAAACGCATTTTTTACGATGTCAAATTTCAATACATACATACATATATCACGTCTTTTTCCCTTACGAGGTAGACAGAGCCTAAGGTAACAAAACCTTAAGGCCACGTTTTGCATGATTAAGGGTGGAAATCAAAATAATGATGGATTGCTACCCGCATCGCCTATAACATGATTCCTAAGACTTTCGCCCATTCCCTCGATGGGCTTTTACCATCTGCGCGGGAAGTGAAGAAACTAGTAAATTCTATGTTTATTCTTTACTCCCAGACCAGCATGGAAGAATTCAGATTTCAAACTACTTATTAATACCACGCATAAAAACCTCAGGCGAATTTAACCCAGAGTTCAACTTATTTATGACTAGCATAGTTTCTCCATTCTTTCCAACCGTGATGATTTATCTGGTAGACATATTTTCAGCCGTCAGACTTCTGTGACAAAGTACAGAAACCTGTTTACCGTTTCAGAAACATCAATCACGTATTACATTGTGCTACGCGTCAGTAGCTCCAGCCAATACTAATTGTATAATAGTCCCAGTGCCATTTGCTTTTAGTGTGTAAGTCTGGTAGGTCACGCTTCTTTACAATTGAATAATGTTTAATTACAGCTACTACTAATTACCACGGAAATTAATATTTAATCTGACCTGTAGGCTTATTACCTAACGCGGTCGCAATCGCCATCGTGTTCATTTTGACAGTTCTTGTATGAATGTGACAGCTAGCTGATTCCGTTGCCAATTGTCAGCCCATACACGAACTGTCAAAATGAACACGATGGCGATTGCGATCGAGTTAGGTAATAATCCTACTGATCTGCTGTCTGCGGCTCCGTCTGCGCAGAATTCGGTTATCGCCAGACAGAGCTTATAGGAATGCGCATGCTTTAACTTGTGAGCTGATCCTGAGGCGCCTGCGTCTAATTATAGCCGTGAGAGCAAACCTCTATAGTATTTTTTTTATTTTTTTCTAACTTTATTTTTTATTTTTTTTAGACCGTCATTTCTGAGCGGTACATATATGGAATTTCTCAGGTACAAGTGAGGAATTACGACTAATTATTAATTTGCGGCGTTTTTATAGCTTATAGATGATTAAAAAATGAATGTCGAAAAACCTAGTGCCGCTTTAAAGTGGTGGTCCCGGAAGTTAGTGCATTTTTTTTTTCAATGTTTGAGAAAAAATCTGTACCGCTCAGAAATGACGGCATAGCGCTCAGTTATTTTATGATATAGTAACAGCCTTCTAAGCTTCATTCACGCTGGTTCATTTCACATGTTTTTTTAGTTCATGGGCTTGTAGTCTACTAGTTTTTAGCGGAAAGTAAACGCCTGGCACTTCATCGAGTCTCTCATACCAGAGCCCCTAATATCTCAGACAATGTAATAAAGCAGTAAAAAAATATGAGTAAAACCACGGCATTTACATTTAATTACATGTCATCTATTTTATGTAATACATCTAAAGACATGCACCTGATAAAAATAGATACAGATAACTATCTGCAAGATAACCTACGCGATACCCGCTGATAAGAAAGAAAAATTGCGATAGATAAGCTTATTACTTATAATAAACAGATAAGGTAGTCGTCAAGTGAGAGCCGGATTGCAAAATATCAGGGAATGCGTTTAAGAAAACTGAATCCCTGTACAGCAAAGTTTTATTATTTAGTATTCCTATCGACCACTAGATGCCGCTGTACCGTGTAGTACACAATTCTAAATCGCGCTTTTAAGATTTTTCCGAGCGGGAATATAAAGGCTGTCAATTTCAATAGATTTCCCATTCACAAAGAGACCGTTGTAAGGCAATCGTCAACATAGGCGTTACAATGTGGAGGTCCGTTTCAATGAGCAAAAAACATCTACCTTAGTCCACTAGTCGGCTATTACAAGTCTTTCCCAGCACGCGGGGTCAAAATTGTCGAAAACAGGCTTACGTTACATTGACTTCATTATAATGAAGCTTATAAAAACAAAATCTCATATTCATTTCGTGTGGCCATAGCCAGCCGAGTTCAAGACGCATTATACGACGTTATGGGTAAAGATATGATCCAATATCACCTCATAAAAATAATCTCATCATAATCTGGTGGACTAAAGTACTTATACGTTTATCTTTTCTTAAATAAAAGCCCTTTTATAAGACGGGTATAGCAGCGCTAAAGTTTTTATCGTTTGACAACGGAACCTTAATATTGCAACGGAAAAATCCTCGGAATTAAACGCAAACTTACTTTATAGTTATAAAACTGGTGTACAAAGTAAAGTTAAATAAAAAAAAAAACTTCGTTTTTCTTTCACATTAGAAAGAAGATATTCAATCGTACAATATGTATATTTTGTAACACCAAATTACAATTTAAAACTCATGGAATATAGTGGTTCCAGTTAACAATTTTAAAAAGTGTTTTCCGATAAAGAGAGGCCAAGATTGTTCACCTTCTTTTACGTATAATTTCTCAGTGGTTTTACAGACTGCTAAGATTCTGACTACTCAAATTTTAAATCATGTTTCAATTCAAGCATAACATTGATACTTTTCCTCTATAACTGATAAATCTTCATCTCTAATGTCAATACCACCAACCAACCAATTTACAATAAAAATCACGACTTGTAAGTTAAGCATTTTCTAAAATTATTACAAAAACCACTTCTAGGCAGTTATCACACATAATAATGAAACTAAATAGCACGACCTTGGACGTAGATAATCAATGCTAAAGAAGCAACCAGATGTCATAACTAATCATAATGAAAGTCTAATGGACTCGTGTACACGCCCCAAGCAGGTTACATCAAGTCTAGCCCCCTTATTCATAAACGCTCTATAGCAGGGGTCGGCAAGTAGTTTTAGGTGGGGTCCGGCTACTGTAGGAAAATTTTAACGAGGTCCAGAAAAAAACATTATTTTAATTAATAAAGGTATACGTATACCTTATCTATGTATTAATTGATACTTGGTATAAAATACATTACAATATTTCGCGGTCCGAGATTCGACCTTTCGCGGTCCGCAAACGGACCGCGGTCCGCCTGTTGCTGACCATTGCTCTATAGGCTTCTGCTAACTTAGCAATCGCTTGTCCTTATCTGTGAAAGGTAAACGTCAAAGTGACAGATAAGGACAAATGATTCCTAAGTTAGCAGAAGCCTACGGAGCGTTTATGAATAAGGGGTTAGATGATTAAATCGAATTAATATCACTAAAGGGGCTGAAGCAGGTTCCAAATAAGGAAGAAGAAAATTATGTCAATTCAGAGAGTTTAAAAGTGGACTGTGTGAAAACCGCTATTAGATGCTAAGGTAACTAAATTAAGATAAATACTTAGAGATCATTTAATAATTTGCAGCAAATCATCGTTTCCACGGAAAGGTTAAGAAAATCAAAACATAATGTTAAACAACTTTAAGTAGTAATTTTTTAAAAGGAAAGACATAGTGTTAAGATGACACCATAAAATCTAATAAAAATATCTCAAATAATATTCAAGTAACAAATATGAATAATTATAATATTCATACTTCCATGTTGGTCTGGGAGGAAAGGAAAAACATAGAATGTACCAGTTGCTTCTCTTCCCGCGCAGATGGTACAAGCCCATCGAGGGATTGGGTGAAAATCTTAGGGATCATGTGATCATAATAGGCGATGTGGCTAGCAACCCATCACTGTTTTTATTCCCCTTTCCATCCACACGCCCACAATCATGCTAAACGTGGTCTTTAGGTCTTGTCACCCTAGGCTCTGTCTACCCCGTAAGGGATAAAGACGTCATTTATGTATGTATGTATGTATGTATGTATAATATTCATAACAACATCGCTAGACCAAAGGGGATTCATTAAAGAGATGAATAATAAAGAGCTAGGGAAGAATGTTATGACAAAACCGAATAGCAGTTCTTGATATCTTTACCAAAGGCGAATAGATATTACTGAGACCACGAAACTTCTAGGCATATTTACAAGGAAAACGGATTCCAACGTGCTATGTAAAAAATAAACCAACCAAAGCGCTGCTAACGGGAAATGATGCAAGATCAATTGAGACGGAACAAATAAACCAATTAGAATATTGCTCCCATCTCTCATCAGTTCCAGTTCTAGAACAACACGACCCCACAGAACTAGCGAATCTAATAATAGATCTAGCAACGTTTGAAGGAAAATGCATTTTTATCCAAGACACGATCGCAGACGACGATAGCTTATCGTGATTTGAGATTTTTTAAACATGCAATCCCAATTTCATCAACATCTATACAGTAACTTCACTATACATACACCAACTTTGTCTTTATGTGTTTAAACGCTTAGACTCATTTAAAAAAGTAAAGGATTCCCGAAGATACCCCTCGCGGCGTAGTCTGGATCTTGTTCTGCCTGAGTCGTACTTTTTGCAGTATAAGAAAAGCATAGGTTACGTAGCGATAAAGGTTTATAATCATCTTGACGTCGACATAAGAAAATCACAAAACCTAAGAGAGTTCTCTAATAAGTTGAAATCTTATTTAAAATTAAGACCATTTTATACCCTTAATGAATATTTTGCTAAGATATTTGACTAATTCATGCTAAATACTACATTTAATTCGTCACAATATTGTCGATGTACTTTATTTGTAAATTATAATTGTATCTCCTTTGACATATAACAAAATTTGACATTTTTAATAATTTGTAATTTTGAATAATTTGTAATTTTTGATAATTTGTAATTTTTGATAATTTTAAATTTTTAATAATTTGTAATTTTGAATAATTTGTAATTTTTTGAATAATTTGACATTTTTTTTAATAATCGAGAAATTAACGATGTGAAATAGAATATATTTACCTATAATTTTTATTTTTTTTAGCATTTTTGTATTCAAATAATTCTCTTATATAATGTATTGCATGGAATTCCTTAAAGCAATAAATGACTGATTACTGATTAATTTTATGTTGGCAAATAAAATCAATTTCCTTCCGGAGAGGTTTCAGGATCAGAAACGAAATATACTCAGTGGTACAGCATTTGGCCCAGTCTCCATACAAAATTACCTATATTGCATATATCATGTTTTCGAGGTGATATACCAGACTTACCCCCTTATTCATAAACTCTCTATCTATAGGCTTCTGCTAACATAGAAATCGTTTGTCCTTATCTGTGAAAGGTAATTATTAAAGTGACAGATAAGGACAAACGATTGCAAAGTTAGCAGAAGCCCTACAGAGCGTTTATGAATAAGGGGTAATACAGAGTTTCTCGAGAAATATTTCCAATTTGAATATATATGAACCCCGCACCATAACGCCAGAAGAGGTAACAGTTTTAAAAGCAGACTTTCTGTGCGGGTAGAGTACGGATACTTGAGTAAAAAACGATTTTAAAGTCCTACACGAATATAGCTGGAATTGATAAGAGAGAATAGTCTTATCACGATCAAGATATTTTATGATTCCAATAAAGCGATATTAGATATTAAGAGGACAATAAGATACCAATTCCCTGAAATGCTCATTCTATGTCGTCCGACGGCCATTATTCCATTTCTTCAAGGAGCGTGGGTTCAGAATCCTCAGCAAGCGATCGTCAATTGTTTGCCAATGGGCACCTACTTCAATGAAGCCGGCGCTTAATTTCTATGGGACAAAGCAAAATGGAATGTATTGGGAAGGTTATAGAGTATTAGTGGAGTGTTCAATTTCTCGGTACAGCTAAATGTTTTGTTGTCGTGAGCTCTTGTTTGTTTCCGAGTGCTAATGGACTGAATGGGTAAATTTCTATGGTAACGCCTCGCTTTTGAGTCATTAAAGCATACTAAAGATGTTATTCTGATTATTACGTTGTCACGTGTCAAAAAGTTATCCATCTTACTGTCAACTTACGTAGTATATTTCATGTTTGTTGTTGACGTTCTACTAATAAGATATTTAATTTGAACTAGCGACCCGCCCCGGCTTCGTACGAGTGCAATGTAGATAACACGGCGCTCCCACAAATTATCGTCATATTTCAACCAATTTAAAAATTATATACCCAAATCTTCCTCAGGAGTCACTATATCTGTCAGTGAAAACCACATCAAAAACTTCCATTTTTTAATGTTTCTTTTTCCCAATATAAACATTCCGTGAAAATTAAGGAACATAATGAAACAAATTTTCATATCTGTCCAGCCGTTCCCGAGTTGATGTGATGTATGTAGCGATTGTCATATCGTCGATATACATGTCTCATCCGTCCACATGTGACACACCAACTTCATTGGGATGTAGGAGTGATTCCAATGCGATTTGTGGTTAAAATATTAAACTATTGAACTCTCCAGACTCCTGCCCTGCTGACACTTGATACAATGTAGATACAAAGCATTGATTCGACCTTCATATCTACGCCACATCTAAGAGGCATACGAACAAACAACGTGTACGACCATGGTAATTTTATTAACGTATGCATACAAAATGCACACTGTTTGAATATTGTACTCCTAGTACTAGAATAGATTACAAACAATATATTATTGTCAACTTAAACCTACTCTTGTCTCTTAGTATGTACTTTCAATTACACATCGATTGCCTGATTGTTCTGGATTCTTTACAGTATATTTACTGACTTACAATGTATGTAAGTATATTTGTCCGGGTGGAATTTTACATACCTACTTGTAGAAGTCGGATGACAATACAATAGTCTGGTAGTAGAATTCTGGTGGCCTGGTTAGGACCGTCTTCATAGGAGGGAACTCTTCAACGGTTGGCCCCGTTGACTTGAAATTTGGTACACATATGTAAGGCGGATGACAGCGCAAGTACAATTAGCAAACAAGCTTGCATCAAAAACAAAATTTTTAGGTTAGGTTATCTTCTCTCAAGTCAGGACTCAGCAGACTTCAATTCAAGTTCACTAGTGCGGAAAGTATAAAATACACACTAGTAGTTGAGAACTTTAATATTAATGAATGACGACGTGGTTGGCTTAGTTGGTATGGTAGTGGTGACCCTGCCTGCGAAGCGAGCGTCCCGGGTTCGAATCCTGGTAAGGACAAATATTTGTGTGATGAGCACGAATATTTGTTCCTGAGTCATGGATGTTGCTATCTAATTAAGTATGTATTTCTCTATACAAGTATGTATATCGTTGTCTATTACCCATAATACAAGGCTCAACAGCGCTTACTTTGGGACTAGGTCAATTTGTGTTTTTTTTTTAAATGAATCTAATATATTTAAAGCAGCAACGTGATAGACTATGTACCCATGGAGCTAAAGCCTGAAAATTTGGCAGACAAATGAGTGTCATATTGCAATAAAAATATTTACGTCGGTCCGGACCGTAAGCAGCAATTTACCAAACGCTACGCGTCCGGAAATTTCCACTTCCTGGCCAGGGGAAGACGTAAAAATAGGCAAAAAAACATGTTTCGTTCGGGAGGCAACGACACATAAAAAGCAGAGAAAACACAGTAACAAAATAATCAACACGAAGCCAACAAAAGTCAGAGCAGAGTTGATCAGACAAATACCTTCAATCAAAGCTTGTGCTGAGCTATAGTTATCATACAAATCAAGTGCCTCTAACTACGCAGTAGAGACGCTATAGACATGTAGTACAGCGACAGCAGTTAAGGATTATTTGTGTACGCTTGACCCACATTTGGGTGAGCCCGACCCACCGATTTGAAGCCATTTCAAGCAATGAAGCCGAAAGGGGGCTCAACAAATTTCAAGTTAAATTAATACTCAGTGGGGCGACAATTTGACCGGCAAAATGTAAGCTGTGCTTATTTCAAAATTGACACTAGGAACTAGTTATACGCGACTTTGTTGTAATTTGGACATCGTGTAGGAAAAAAAAATCTTTAGTCGCTGAATCTGGTTGGAAGCTTGACAGTTCCATACATTTGCCACTTCCAAGAGCCCGTTTCACCACTCCCTGTTATGTCCCAGTTATCTATGATTTCGTCTCTATGTCTTACTGCGAAACAGACAGAGACGTCATCATACATATCTGACACTTAAGATATCTGGAACTTAACAGAGAGTGATAAAACAGGCCCTAAATCGAACCTTTTCCAGCAAGACAGTCTTTGTGACCTAGGGCACGTTTCCGAGATTAAAAGTATCTCTGAATCATGACGTATCTGCAATTATCCAAATCCGTGTCAAGTGCAAAGCCCAAATCAAACTCCTGCCCTTCGAACGAAAACCTGTGTAGCTCCAGTTACAGCATCGATCTTTCAGAAAAACTTGGCGACGGGCCAAGTGTAAGGTTACGTCCGATTGTTGCCTAGCTGGCACGCTGCCAAGTGGCACGACGGTCGTTATTTCCTCGAACAAGTATTAAAACCGATGGACTTTATGTCAGCTACGCGTACTTAGGCATGTTAGGTCACCGACGGAGCAGGCTTTAAAACGCATGGAAAGATAAGATAAGATAATCATTTATTTCCAAAATACTTTACATGCCATAAACAAATTCACAGAAACTGATACCTTGACCCTTGACACATTAAGAACTAAAGTTTAGCAGCTGTTCTCGCACTAGGTCGAGCCTGTATCGCGAGAACCAGTCAAAATTACCGTAGGAGTATAACCACAGGGTATGCAGTTTTACAGAGCAGAAATTACTTACTGACAAGCAAGAAAACTGCAACTGCTGCTGAAAACTGTGTGTATTATCTTATATTTGTGTGTCTTGCAAAAAGGAATAAATGTCTTCTTTCTTTCTTTCTTTCAAGGTTCCGCAGAATATCCTGACGCTGCCATCCCCGATTAGGTTTTAAAACAATACTATCGAAATTTAATTGGGACCTTTCATTTCGTCGAATTTTCATTATCTGCGTTACATTTTTAATTTAATTAATATGTTATTGGATTATGTGACGGACACGACGGTATCCAAGGAATGGAATCCTTGTTACGTAAGATAAGAAAACAGACTGAGAATTTCGTAGGGAATTTGTCTTATAAAGTCGACGATATTGCGGATCTATATCCATTATTATTACTTTACTGGGGAGACTAGTTTTTGGAAAATTCTAATTTAAATATAGACAATGGCATTGTAGAAATGGGAAGGTCAACATTGTATGAAAGGCTACATCTAAATTGTATTTTAGGCATGGTTATCACTTCTTATTTAAAGTCTATTTTATGAGCGTGACATGCTACAGGCGATAGTGACAATTCAGTCATAGCTAATACTGACAGCAGTAGTACAAAA
The DNA here is from genome assembly GCA_932294345.1 of Pandemis cinnamomeana. Taxonomy (NCBI): domain Eukaryota; kingdom Metazoa; phylum Arthropoda; class Insecta; order Lepidoptera; family Tortricidae; genus Pandemis; species Pandemis cinnamomeana. Next base: position 13,867,372 of record OW028706.1, on the reverse strand, counting down.
AGCTCTAGAAGCCTTTAATTTCCCATTGCCATATTTTTATGAAATCGGAACCTGACAGACCCGTCTGCTAATTTTCCCTCCTTGTTTGAAAAGAAAAACTGTCTTCAATATACCCCCCTTCATATTCAAGGCAGGAAGACCAAAGAACCCCCTAGAAGGGAGAATTTGATGAGTACTTTGGGATATTCCCCCATACGATAAGGTGTAAATTTTACGCACTTCAAAGCGATTTCATTCAGCGAGAGTGAGAGAGAACCCTCTCATCGAGAATCTTCGACGCGAACCTGTAGGGCCGTGGTACTACGGACTGAAAACCGTTACCATTTTGATAGTTAGTCACGGATTTTACCCCTCACGGATGAGCTTATCCATTCACAAGGCAAGGAAATTATCCAGGCAACCAGCACATGACCCCGCCATAAACCAATATTACCCCCAGGTCAGAAGCCCAGGCTGTAGGGGATTAAGTCTAGAAGCGTATCACCGGGGGGTAATTACCCCCAGGTCAGAAACCCAGGCTGTAGGTGATTAAGTCTATCACCCTAACAACTCGATTTCCCTCAGGTTCCTCTATTGAACATCTCTCTCTCGCTCTTTCTTCACTCGCCGCTTTAAGGAAATTTTTGCTCCGGGTTGACCAGCGTAGACTGTCTCTGAACGCCACTGTTAAATACACAGCAAAGCTATTCGATAAGCAGGCTAGTGCGCCAATATGTGTCATTCTATATTACCCGCAATATAATAACATTTACAATAATATCCACAATATTACCCGCTATCTAAATTACACACACATTGTATCTATACATATAATAAAATCGTTGAGACCAAAAAATCTGTACATTGAAGATTAAAAAAAAAAAAACCGACCAGGGTGACTTAAAATCGGTAACTGAACATAATAAAACAATTTTTAAAATTTTTGTTTGTTTGTTTGTTTGTTTGTTTGTTTGTTTGTTTGACTGAGCATCACGTAAAAACTACTGAACGGATATTGTTGAAATGTTCACAAATCTATTTCAATAAATTCAGAATAGGATATAGGCTACAGAAATTTTGGAATTTTTAGGAAAAAGGGGGTGAAAAGGGGGGTTAAAGTTTGTATGAAAAAATAAAATTAGATTGTTCTAGAATCATGAAACTCAGAATAAATACTTAGTAATAAAAATAAAGAAATACCTGTTTTAGCATTTTTTTTTAATCTCACCCAGAGGCGCAAAAAAGAGGGTTTTGTGTTTAAAATTAATTAACTTCATACACCTATACAATAAAAACCAATGAAGTGTAACCTTTTAAAATTGCTAAATAATACTTACAATTTAATACAGGTAAATATAATTTCTCAGTTTTCTTGAAATTTAATTTTTGAGGTGATTACGCACAAAATAGCGGAACTCAAGAAAATCAGCTTTCCTCGGTATAAGTAGTTGGTAATAATTACAAACAAAATAATACTACGGAGAAAATAGATAGATACGAATGTACATAAGACATAAAGCCGGAAATCTGTGTCAATTGTGAAAAAACATTAATAAAATAATTACATGCTGTACAGGTATTTTTCAACGAAGACACTTTCGTCAAACTTAAATCAACCTAAATTGTGTTCTTTACCTAACACCTAAAGTTCAATATGCAATACCGTTACTTTGTTTTTATTTATGTGCTATTATTCACAACGCGTTCGGTTTTTGAACGCACTCTTATTTGAAAACCTGATCGGCGTGAAACGCTTGGCTGTATGATCTTAATATCTTTGCCTAAAAAAATCAAAATCAAAAGGCGCGTTTACGTCTGCGCTACGAACATTATTGTGAAAAAAGTTTGTGATTTTAGTATGAGTCTGACAGCGAGCGAACCTTAACTGAATCGCATTACGACGTCATGGTAAGGCCTCTGTAGGTAATTAATTTGTAGATAAAGATAATAAGTGTTAATAATCTGTAGCTACCTACTTAAACCAAGAAAATAAATAAAAAAACTTCTGCTAGAAAAAATTGAGTCGCAAAATATTAATTAAAACGGATTAGTAAATGAATTGTTAGTCGTAAGGTAAAAACAGGTAAACATTTATGTACCTATTATTTGATTAGAATATATTAATTTTTTTAAATTAATCAGGGTACAAATATCGTTAAAGTGAGCGCAGTATTCGCCAATAAGCGTCATAGTTCGGCGAAATTAATAGTGATGTAGGTAACTAAAACTGTACTTAGCTTTTTTTGAATAAAGAAACTATAAACAAAGCTATAAATTAAACTATTTTGTAAAATAAGGCATAAATAAATGTGATGAGTCATTAACCAGTTCACACCTGTTTTTTTTTTCAAGATTCCGTGTCACAAATTATTATTTTCATGACGTAATTCTAAAAGTATCTATAGTTTCGTACACACATTCAGTGGTTCACGTGACGAAGTTAATAGTCATAATAATAATAATTTTGATATCGAGAAAAGCCGTAAGTATCACAAAAACACACGCGGACGAAGTCGCGGGCAACAGCTAGTACGCAATAAAATGGGTTCCATATCCTAACCACATGAGCACTGAGACTAATATAGTCCATGTGATGCATATTGTGTTTTCGTGCATGTCGTGATTTCTGACTACCTTCAAGGATCCCGGATTGATGGTTACTTAACTTCTTCATACTTGATTATATTAGAGCTGCCACATCTAAGGTTCGAGACTCGGAAACTCGGGACTTAATAATATTGTCTTTTTTATTTATTTGTCATAAAGTAATACAAGTTTTGCCCTATTTTCTTACTATGAATATACACATGGATTGAAATTAATTTACATAAATACTTGTGTATTTTTAAGTGATTTAAAGTTTTGGTTTACTGTTGTGTTTTGTGTACATACCTCAGCTGAGCGCAGTAGTACTGGTGCGGGATGGCGGTGAGCACTCCCGCGCCGTCGCCGGTGTCATTGTCACACGCGCATGCGCCGCGGTGCTCCATACGCTTTGCCAGCACTTCGGCATCACGGACGATCTGTGTTACAGAAGTTGGATTAGCACGGTGACTAGCACACTTGAAGACTTAGCCACGGAATTCTGTTGTCACGAACAGGACAACGTCGAGGTAATTTCAAAATTACAAATAAAGGTGCTGTTACACTTGAGCATTCACTTGTAATGAGCATTCTAGCGAATGTTACATTACAGGCAAAGGCTCACAAAATAAGAAGCGTTTTAGCGAGCATCCTAGCGAACAAAGTTAAAAACGGCGAATGCTCGCTGTTCTGTTACAAGTGAGTGCTCAAGTGCATCAGCACCTTAATTAAACGTGATTAAGTTCAGAGTAGAGAGAGTAGAACTCTAGTCTAGAGCAATGTAACTAAGTAACAGAACTGATATGGGACTTAGGCAGTGAACGAATATAACTATGGAAGCATTTCTGACGCTCCAAAATGACCCAACGTAAACTAGTTCGCGGCGGGCGGGGCTTGAAAACTAGTGCGGCAACGCGATCAGTGCGCAAAGCGCACGCCTGTCAGTCGTGTCACGCGGGTTTTTTATTATATAAAATCAACTTATCCATTAAAAAATGCCTTCATGTGTGGTGAGGTGGTGCAGGAATCAACACGAATATTGTCCCAAGAGTACTGGAATCACTTTTCACGTGTAAGTACACTGTTTACTCAAAAAATCCAAAATTGCCTTTTTACTAGAGGGATGTCATTATGCATAATGTAGTAGTACATTTTAATATAGCTATTTTATAGGACATAATGTTAATTATTAAGTTACATACAGATTTGGGTTTTAATTTCGGTTTTTCATCGGATTAACAAGTCGAAGTCGTTTCTCATTTTGCTTAATTTTAATTTTAATTTAGATTCCCACAAGACCCGAGTCGTAGAAATCGATGGAAAAAAGCTGTTCAATTAGAGAGAAAGGAAAATGACTGGACACCGAGCAAGAATTCAAAAATATGTTCAGTTTATTTTAAAGATGAAGATTTTTATGTATTGAAGAAGGGACACATATCTAATGCCTTCTAAAAGCGCAATACCAATTTGTACTGTGCGGATTTATTTGGTTTGAATGATCACGTTTTAGTTAATGTAGTGCTACTTTGTACGATTGTATAATAGACATGTACCTACATTTTCAGATGGTGTTTTCGAGTGAAAAACCAGTATTAATAAAAATTAAAAACAAAGAAAATATTCCGGAAACTTCTCAGGAAAGTCCTCAAAAACGTCCAAATTGTCATTATAATAAATTATCTACTGATATTTCTTTTATTATTTTTATCTACACCCACCTATATAATACGTTTAGAAACCGTATCTACGTAATATCATTCGTTGCGGGTGGTAGAACCACGAGCAGGGTCCGTCCGAATCGCTACCAACATCTTAGGCTACTGTGTTTCGAAGTGGAGAGTAAAACAGCCGGTGGAATTACTGGCACATAGTACTCTAAGCCGGCAACGCATCTACAATACTTCTGTGTTGCGGAGTCCATGAGCGGCGGTGATTACTTACCATCAGGTAACCCACTTGCTAGATTGCCTTCCTTGTAATACAAAAATAAATATAACTAGGTAGTCAAGCGCGCTGACGAAGTGGGCGAAAGCGAGTGAAAATTTGGCTTACTGATTTCATACCTTTGTGCATTGGGCTGCTTTGAATCTGACTGGTCCCCTTCTGCATAACATCGTCCGTGCTTCGAAGACACACTGACAATCTGCTGACATTGCATCGAAGCCGCGAACCAATTAGCGTAAATCTGTCACGCCGAGAACCAATCGCGACATGTGACCCGACGCTTCTCAAATCGTTGAGCTTTTACGTACTTATTTTCAAAAAGTCGCAACTAGCGAAGCACATTCTAATACCGACCTAGATTCATTAGCAATAACCTATTTTCTTAAATGCATTGATAATTTTTATTTACTTTGCTTGTGTGTGTGTACTTCAAACCTATCTGTGTGAGTTTTTGGGCTAATAATGAACGGTAGGTTGTATGAAGAGACTGCTTCCATAGTTATATTCGTTCACCGGACTTAGGTCATTTTTCTAATTTGGAACGTCAATTTGTCTATTCGCACACATTACTCACACATACAACATGGCCATTTACTTAAGTTTTTCACCTATATCACCCTATCAACTCAATTGCCACCGAGTTCCTCCACTAAACTTCTGTCTCCAGCGTTCTCTTCACTAGCCGCTTTAAGATTGGTGATTATATGCAGCGGGTTGTCTAACAGAATTCAAGGAACACTGCTGGTTCATTGAACTATGTTACAACTAGGGCTCATTACCGCACGTTTATTGGTACTTAGCAACAAGAAACAAATAAGGCGTACCATAAATCCTATCTTATTTGCAAATCATCTTCCGACACATTTACTAACCACGCGTGCCAAAACCAAGTAATAAAAGCCTGTGTATTCAGCTTTAAGGCATGTCTAGACGTTTTAAGTTTAATGTTTAAATGTTGCCAAATTCAAGGCAAACATTTATAAGGGAGACAGGCAATATTTAAGAGACAATGATTCAGGGATGTAAAGTTAATTTTTGGGGTACCAACAGGTTCTAACCCCCTTATTCATAAACGCTCTATAGTCGTCTGCTAACTTAGCAATCGTTTGTCCTTATCTGTGAAAGGTAAATGTCAAAGTGACAGATGAGGACAAACGATTGCTAAGTTAGCAGAAGCCTATAGAACGTTTATGAATAAGGGGTTAGTCTATAAGAAACCACTATAAAATGACCTGCCTACATTTTGCTTAGGTGACAGGGCTCTGCTAGCACTGGATTTATATTCACTTGCCTAGTTTGCACGGAACCGTCGGCGCGCGAGTCCGACTCGCACTTGGCCGGTTTTTTTAAATTTAAACGATGACGAGAGTCACTATCGTTGTAGCAGGAAAATGGAGATTTTATTATTTGACTTAGGCACCCAAAAAACCAACCTCTGAATTGTTCGGAATTTATCTAAGATTAATTTAAAAACAAAACTTTTCTGTGAAGAAAAACATCAAGAGACATACTAGTCACTATCAAATGAATTGTTTACTTTTACAGTTTTACCTGACATCTAGTAATAGTAGTACTTAGTAGTAGTAGTAGTAGTTTCGTGACATCTAGTAACAGGTAGAACAATTCGAAGACTACCCACCTGCTATGGGCGGTGCAGGGGTATAGCACGCGTCACGGAATGACGAGGATCCGGGTTCGATTCCCGGCCATAGCTTTACTTTTCGGATTTTTCTGTGTTTTAATTTTCACTGACATTTAGAAATTTGACATATTAAACGTCAAGTTGTTAGGATTCCCTCGGTGGACAACCCTAAGTGGACGCTCAAAGCGGAGCGTTCAGCGGGGCGTGCAGCGTGGCGGGCAGCGGGCTCCGTGCAGCGTCGAGTCAGGACACCAGTATGAGTTTCATTTGTTTAACATGCACGCCGCACGCCCCGCCTCGCCGCACACCTAACTCGAGCGTCCACTCAAGCCTTGCACTTAAACGGACTTTAAGTTACATCCATCCAACTGTTCGCATGTAACAAAATGTATATTTCCAGTAAACTAAACCGACATTGCCTATAAAACTTTACGACTAACAAATAGCCATTACACCCCACTTCACCTTTACAACCGCCGCTCTGATTTTACGGCAGACTCTCACTCCCCTAGTTCAACACGTCGAAAAGAAATGGCACATCTTCAAAGACAATAGTAGATTGTACAAGTAAAAAAAATACAGGAAGCTTAAAAGGTCGGACTACATAATGTAAAAAAACGAATAGCTTAGTATAGCTACTTAATTAACAGACTAAGATTTTACTTAATGCACTAGGACACAAAAAGTCATTTTATCCCACCCCACCGCATTTTTCCGTTAAAACTATCGATTTTACGGCAACCCTAGTAATCTTCCTAATATTTTCAGGGACGAAGACGTGCTTAAGCTAATAGGTACAGTGAAATAAACTGCATGCAGCATATACCTGCCAAGTTAATTGAAAAATTGTATAACAAATGGTTCCACAGAGGTACGTAAATCAGTTTCTTCGATCGTATACTCACTTTATGAGTACGTTTTCCGTCGATAGCAACCACAAATCCGACGCCGCAAGCTTCGTGCTCGTTCTGAGGGTCGTACAAGCCTTGCTTGGGCGGCCCTTCCCACTCCATACCTGGAACAGAGTGGCTGTCAGTGGCGTGTAGCAGGCGGTAGGCAGCAGGTGGGACCACAATTTATGCGTTGCCTACTCTAGCGACTCGACTGCACGCTCTAGGTGGCTGCTACAATGTATTCATATCCATAAGACACCGGAGATGACGACGCAGCGGAGCCACAACGTTTCGTCGCCTAAATAGCATCTATTATATTTTTTGAATTTTATAGCGCATTGGTTTCGACTGTAATGCTGTAATTTTTTATTGACTAAATAAATAAATAAATAAGCCACAGCTTCAAATTACGGGATTTTCCTGAATTCCCATGACACTTAATAAATTTTTCAAAGGGATCTTTAAAAACCACATTAGTATTCATTATTGATGAAAATCCGTGCAAAAAAATCCAATGTTCGCCCGGCGTTACAGGATTCTAAAATGTTAAATCCGATCCTGTAGGAATATTGGTACAAAAAGTAGACGTGTTGTTCTTTAATTGGCGCAATAAATGATTTTTGAACTTTGATTTGATTGATTCTACATACCAAATTTCATCTAAATCAGTCCAGCGGTTTTAGTGTGAAAGAGTTCACGCAGTCAGACAAACAGACATACCGAGAAATATTAGCATTTATGATATTATTAGAACTGTATGTTTTATGGGTAACTGGTCTTACCCCCTTATTCATAAACGATCTGTAGGCTTCTGCTAACTTAGAGTCGTTTGTCCTTATTTGTCACTTTGACATTTACCTTTCACAGATAAGGACAAACGATTGCTAAGTTAGCAGAAGCCTCAGCGTTTATGAATAAGGGGGTTAGTCTGCAATAATTCATTTAATTTGAATGTGGTACAAAACTTATGTCACCATTATTTTTAAGAAAATATTTCACAATAGTAGTCTTTGCATTGACCTACAAATAAACCATTATACTTATCAGAAGTTCAATGATAACTAAAGATAAATATTGCACAACTTAATACATAATCGTCCAAAATAATAGTAGGTACCTCCACTTTACTGATGGACATTTAAACCATCAATGTGCATTGGGGTAAATTCTAAATTGGGGGATTTTATTTATTCTAAAATCGTGGACATCCACTAAACGGGGAAACATAGCATAATCTGGCAACGCTTATCTAGAAGCCAAAGACATTGGAGCTTTTAGGTAAGCATTGCTCGATTATGTAATTGTTCCCCGTTTAGTGGATATCCACAAGTTTCGAAATTCCCCCAATTTCGAATTAACCCCAATGCACTATACTTATAGTTCTTGTTATTTACAGTATATTGTACTCTTAATTTGTATAAATTAAATAACACAATTGGTGCGGTAGGTGGCTTTAATTTTGTTTTTTTTTGTACACCAGAAATAAAACCGGCCTCATTTCACTTAGAGACTAGACTACATACTTCAGAGATAAAAATAAAAATATAAAAGATAGCAGTAAACTTAGGTCGGATCCGAGACTAGGCATAAGAAAGAAAGATTAATAATGCAGCAATGTTACTTTCTTCTTCTTTTAGTGCCTCTACAACTAGTGAAGGTTGCCCGTTGGCTCTGTGTACTTTATACCTTATTATACTATGTAGTGATTCTGCCCGCGACTTCGCCTGCGTAGAATTATACATAAAAACCTTCCTCTTGAATCACTCTATTTATTAAAAAAACCCGCATCAAAATCCGTTGTGTAGTTTTGAAGATATAAGCATACATAGGGACATAGGGACAGAGAAAGCGACATTATTTTATACTATGCAGTGATAATATTATTTAACAATATTTTAACTGCTTATGGGATAGGACTCATGATGACGGCTAGAAAAGAGACTAGGAAGCAGTGGCAGAGGATCTTGGATGCTGCATTATATCATATTCTGGTGGAATGCGACCGGTATAAGTATGCTAAAGAGAAGTACCTAGAGAACCTAAACATGCATTGTGGCGAACTAGTGGACTGTATTTAAAATGGAAACAAGTTATGATAGTGAACTGATATTTAATGAGAATAGGAGAACATGAAATGAGCAACCTCGTGGCAGCAGCACCTCCTATCGTGGTTCGTAGCGAACTGAATCCAATATAAAAAAATGAGGATGCTGCTGTCACGAGGTTTACAGCTGCCAGCTACAAAAGAGTACAAGACTTGGCAGTACAAAAGAGTTTATCCTTCACATGCATAATGGTGGAGTAGACGTTTTGCTGGCTTGCCCTTCATCGGACAAAGCTAGCATATATAAATTTGTGCAGCATTCCTTAATAACCCGAGCATCTGGCTCTGGGGGAGGAGATGCTGCATGAATTTTGATCCCTGATCTTCTTGAGCCCTCCCATGAGGCTGACATAGTCACCCCTGTGTACTAAAGCCTCTTTAAAATATGAGTTAAAAAATATATATCATCATCACTACATAGTATAAAACAAAGTTGCTATCACTGTCTGTCCGTCCCTATGTATGCTTAAATCTTTAAAACTATGCAACAGATTTTGAAGCGGTTTTTTTAATAGATAGTGTGATTCAAGAGGAAGGTAATTCTATGCAGACGAAGTCGCGGGCAGAAGCTAGTTATATATATTTTAACTTCAATGACCACTCCAAGACGCACTCTCAGATCTCTTGGGAACTGTGAAGCAATGATCCATCAATGTCTAGTCTAGAGTGATTAAGATAAGAGCTGCATCTTACACTAATTAACATCCAGCTGGGGATTTACAAGCCATGAAACACATACATACACAGCGGGCAGATAAGTGGAAAGGGGAATCAAAATAGTGATGGGTTGCTTGCATTGCCTTTAACGTGATTCCTAAGATTTTCGCCTACTCCCTTGGTAAAATATATTATGTATCTAATCTAATTTAAACAAGCAATTCTGAATTTTGGAAACGGCTCCAACAATTTTCATGAAATTTGGTACGCAGGGGGTTTCGGAGGCGATAAATCGATCTAGAGGCCTCATTTTTAGAAAGCATACCAAAAACAAAAACCCAACAAAGCTTTGTCATTCGGATACTCTTATAAATTTTAATATTTGCCACATGAGTGGTTGCCCCATAACAACATGGCAGCGCTCTGTTGGATAGGAATTACAAACCCTAAGGGCTGCAGATCACAGCAAAGGATCACCCCAAGTGGAATAATATGCTGAGAGCCTTAAGTCCTTGATCAGGGATCACAGGATGCAATGATGTAGTAATAATAGAGTGGCAGAACATGTAAAATGTGTTGAATATTTGAATTTCTATTTGGACAACTCCTATATTTAAACCGAGTGAGCGAAAATCTTAGGAATCATGTTATAGGCAATGTGGCTGGCAACCTATCACTATTTTGATTCCATGTAGAACAAAACTCTCAAAAACATCTAATACTCTGTAATGGGTGGACATTTTCAATATAAAGTGCACTCAATTTTTTTCCAAAATACGGAAGTTTTAGATGTGGTTCATTCAATGTTGAAAATGCTTGACTACATAAATTTAAATGTCCTATATGTGTGTTTTTGAGTGTTTTTTTCGTATCCTATGATATTGTCACTGCCAGTGACTGTATAACTAATTCTCAGGGATGCATTTAGGAGAATTATATTGTGTTCAGCATTGATGTCTCCAGATTAAATCACCAGGATGCCAATAATTAAGATCTTGTATATAAATGGAGGGGGCCTATGCCATGAGACACGCCAAATTAGGCGATAATTTATAAAAAAAAAACTACACAATGTACTGAAATTGTAACGAAACGGATTGAAAGGGGCTATATATATATATATATATTGAAAAATGCAATAGAATTCTTGAACAAATATTTTTTAATGTACTTTCAATTGTAAACAGTCAAGCTTTAATTGATTTGTTATTGAAGCGAGTAACAAATTACTGTGATTGTTTTTGATGAAGTGTTCAACAGGAATTTATTTTCATGAAAATAATAAGATCTTATTAGAATATGAAACACATATTATTAAGATAATAATAAAATATTTTTTTGTAAAAGTAACCCTGTAACTATACAATGTTACGAAACGTAATAATCATATTAAAATGTGAGAATTTTTATTGGATACAGCTGGGAATTGCAGAGCATATTACGAGGCGTTCGATTCATAAGCCCCATTTCCAATTGATACTGCGTCATCTGTGTAACGTAATGTACCGGTAGATAACGCTCAAAGTAAACAAGTTGCCCGATTCCTTCAGACCACACGTATGCACTACACGTGGCTAAACGCAGAACATCGAATTTCATTCTACACCAATACCCGACAAAACTAAAAAAACCTCACCTCAAAATAAATTCGATAACTTGATTAACTGTGTCCGGTGATAACACTGCCTAACGATCACTGTTTCACAGACAAGTGCTATCAAACCACAAAAGAAAGATTTTTATTTAGTATTTTTAACTGGGGCACTGAAAACCGGCAATGCGTAGTGACCTTTCTAATAGTCGACTACACGGGCCGGTAGAGCGCGATGTACTGACCTGACCTGAACTGAACTGAACTGAAATGAAAAAAAAGTACGATAAAGTGTCAATGTCAGATAGACGTCAGAAGACTTCAATGATTCTAATTGGTGGATATTTTGACAGCCCGTTGTTCAGTGTTGCTAGTAACTCGTTAAAGAAAACTACTATCATTGTTTGCAAACAATATCGTTGAAATAATAATTTGTAACGCCTGTGGCCTGTTTTTCGAAACTATAAGCATGTTATAATTTAACAAGTCTAAACAAGCAAAATTGATGAAAAACTCAAATATCACTACATCAAGAAGTGTGAAGTGTCAAAAAAATCACCTTCTCACCTCATCTCTTCACCGACGTTTTTAATAATGAAATGACTTATTATGACTTATTATCAAACCCAAGTCATATTTTTAACACTTGAAGCTGAATAAAGAGTAGGAATGCGGTGTTAATAGTTTATTGTAATATTTATATTGCTAGTTTAGACACTTGTACTTGTAAAATTGTAACTTGTAGCTTCATATCTTAAATAGCGAAAGAAAACACAACCTAGTTAATCTCTCGCTTAATTTAATAGTCACTCAATTTATTCCACAACTTATTTTAGTATTTGACAACTTACATAAAAACTCCTAATGTGTTAGTATTGTCGAGTAGCAACATTGTATTTCATTCATTTGCTCAATTGACAAATTCTTCGTTCACTACTTCCGCCACAAAATCCACTATTAAGCAGTGTGTACACTGTAGTTATATAACTAACCGTGCAATGCAATCGACTGCTCAACAGCCCTTTTCCCTAATTTCGTTTGTTGCCTCGTGTCCACCCTGAACACGTGACGTATAAATACCGTAGGTAAAAAATTACAGCTATTTCTACTAAAAAATATATTTAGATTAACTCTTTGGAACCCGCCGTCAATTTATACAAATACGTACTTAACAGTTTTTTATTTTATCGATTAAAATTATTTCCATGTACATACCCGGTTTACAAGTAAATAAATTTGCAAATTTATTGCTTAGTACTAATTTTATTTGTTCATAAATTTATAGATGAAATACCTACTGTTGTGTAATATGTTTATTTGTCATGTCCTTCAACTGAAAATTTCATTATGAGTGATGTTCTATCTAAGAAGCACCTTTATTAATGAAAAAAAACGGAAGGTTACACTCCGAGAGTGCCGGCAGAAATGAAAACTACATACTAAAGAAGTTTTCACTTCAAAAACGTATACCTGGACTGCCAGATTAATGTATCAAAAAACTCGCCTCTGTTTTATGGGGATTGTCTTTAAATTTTAACTTTATGTGGTGGCAATAACTAATAAACATTTCGTAAATAATTTCAACCCTGCATATCGCCACTGTTTTTTATGGGAATGGGAACCCTTTCAGGCTTTTACTTACTAACTTCATTTTATTTTCATTATTTTTGTGATAGCGGCCATACTTATATTTTTTGATAAGTTGTATGTTTTTCAGTATACTTAGGGAAGACAGAACACTTTACAGGGAGTCCTATTTATTCTCTACATAAATTAGAAAAAAAAAATTGAAGTAGAAGAAGTATGATTACAATTTTTAAATAATATAGACGGTCTTATGTATCCTCCTCCTAATCTAATCTCAACAAATTCTTTGCACCCGGCCAAATTATATAAAGCCCGTTGAGTGGCGCTACTGTCTATGTGGATTGTCAATTATGTATGAATAAAGTGCTGTTTCCTTTTTTTCCCGCTACTATTTTAATTTACCGTCTATTCACTCCATTCGCTGTTCGGAATGACAGTTCATTTCATTCGGTTTCTGCAAGTTCCGGTCCGGTCGGTCAACAAAACAAGTCAAGTCAGTCAGTTTGTTATTTACGCGCGAAAGTGGCGGGCGAATTCGGTCCGCCTCGTCGTTTGCACCGTAACCGTAACTTTATTTACGAAACGCATTCTTGTTTATGCAATAATTGCATAAACACTAGAATTCTGCAACAAAAAATTAAGTGTCTTATGTACCTACTGTCTTCCAGCGACTCGATATTTATTATTGTTTCAATTTAAAAATTGCTTTTGTTTGTTACAAGATTAAAATTTGTTATTTTAAGTAATAAATAACTGAAGTGTATTGCCAAAATGAGTTTGAGCCGTTTGCGAAATGTCGTTAGGGCCGATTTGGTGAAAGTTTGTGCGTCAAGTGCAGTGTTGAAACCACATGGACCTTGTTCTAGAAGGGAGCTGAGCACATCTGATGCTCAGCGCGCCACTATTTCCCAACAAACATCTAAGCCGGATTGGAATCGAGCCGTGAGCGAAGCTGAGAAAATCGTGGGATACCCAACCTCTTTTCTAAGTTTGCGATGGGTCATGAGTGACGAGATCGCGAATGTTGCTTTGCATTTGCGCAAATTAGTTGGAAGCAATCATCCTTTACTGAAAACTGCTAAGTAAGTTTGAATGCAACTGATGGGCAATTTGTTTTTATTTATTACCTTTGTTCACGTAAGGTATTCTTAGTAAGCAGGTAGGTACTAACACAGTCAGCGGTAGGTACGATCGAATTTAGTTTATTATCAACTTTTTAAATGTCAGCCGTTATAAATTGTAACATTAGTCCAATTTACCTCTGTTCAATGTTATCCTAATTTTATTTTCTACTAGCTGTTGCCCGGGGCTTCGCCTGCGTTTCAGTTTCTCTTCTTTTCAAAAGTTGTACTTCATAAGATCTCTTGATAATAACGAACACAACAAAAAAAGAATTAACTAAATCGGTCCTCCCGTTCACGCGTGATGCCGTGACCAAGGGAAATAGGGATTAATTTTATACCTACAGATTTTCTCAAATTCGGAAATTAATCACTTCACTTGTTTAGATTATCCAATTTGATTCCAATGCCACATTTTTTTAATATAGCTTCGCGCTCTTGGCGTGTTTAGCCCTAGGCCACCAATAAGTCACGTCATTAGACATGGGCGTACGCAGGGTGGGGCAGGGGGGGGCAGCTGCCCCCCCCTGGATAATGTTGACGTCCCTACTAATTATGTATCTTATCTAGTACTTTTATTGTACCTACATAAATATTAATAAACGCATTTTATCTATGTATTTTAATTTAATTTTTTTTAAGCACCTAGCTTATAAAAAATCTGATTAGCCCCCCCCTGGCCCAGAACCTGGGTACGCCCATGTCATTAGATAAGGGTCTCCACACACGGGCCACCGGCAACAGCCACAAACGCCGCCACGACAAGCTAGCGTGTGGCAGCCACCGGCGTCAACCGTGTGCGGCGAGTCCATATAAAATGTATGAAAGCTACATATACTGGAAATATGCCGATGGCGGTGTTTTTAGTGGCCCTTGTGCGGCGACCCTTATTAGGTGTGGTGCGACCAATGTAGGTCCCGGAACTACAGCCTAGAATACGCGGACTACAATGATGCCCAGTAATGTGCCCCCCACCCCCATCTAATTTGTTTACAGCAGTGATTTTCAAAGTGGGGGGCGCGCCACCCAAGGGGGGCGCAGTAACCTGCAAAGGGGGGCATGGGCTATGAGGACCTTATAGAACCTTACTAACAATTCCTTGTGTTTATGCCTAACAGCCTACGGCTGAGCTATAGGGGGGCACAGAGTTTTATCTTTTTAGAGAGGGGGCGCGTAATGAATAAGTTTGGGAACCCCTGGTTTACAGTACACTACTACAGTATAGGACCCAACCCTACCCTATAGGAGATGACGTGATTTATGTAACACCTAAATATCGGTACTCACAATCAAATGGATAATGCTTACTTGTCCTTCAGGAACTTAATCTACAATGGCAAGAACAACATGCAAGCTTGGGGTCTCATCGTACTTCTGGTGTCAAAAGCAGCCGGCCACAGTCCGGAGATACCTGACATGGAACAGGATAAGGCTGCTGGGGTACTACACAGGTATGTGGACAGCTGAAGCATGTAGAAAGGAGTTACCATGTTATTTTTTTATACATTTTCCCACAACATTTTTGATCAAGCATTTTTAGGCCTAAAATGTGATCACGAACTAAAACTTAGACTTACTATTTGGCAAGCACATTTGTAAGACAGCTATGTGACACATACGATATTATGTCTTCCCCATTCTTTATCCTCGGAGTCGATGACATAACTGCAAAACAATATTAATCTGAGTATAAGTTTGAAGCTTGTTATATTTGTTCTACTAGCTTAGCTAGGTACCTTATGTTTCAGCACCATTCAGCTAAACAATAGTTTCGACAACAAAAGACGAAATAAACATCGTGTCGTTGAGAAATCGCGAAAGGAAGTGTACGCGTAACTTTTCGTGATTAGCAATCCTTTCGTGTCACGACAACGTCACAGACTTACGCACACGTGAAAGGCCATAAAAGTTATAGAGATTTATTGCTATATGCTGCGCACTATACTACTTTTGGATGATAAATCAAAGGCTGCACACAAAAAAAATAGTACTGGAAACGAATTTGCGACGCTATTCACTGCTAGATGTCGCTATACCGCGCCGTCCCATTCCTGCATCGCGCTGTTAAGATTTCCGCCGCAAGCATGACCACCCTTGCTCAGAGTACGCTTATCATACTTACCTGGCGTAGGGGACACCGTGATCAAATAGGCGGTTCCCCCAGGGCGAGACTCTCCCATTGCACTGCGGTTGGGTTGACCCTTGCGATTATCCCTAATGTGGATAACTCGGACGCGTTATTTTTGGTAGTGGGGACTGCGTACGCGCCGTCCCCCATTTTAAACATGAACATGAATAATCTGTAGTAGTATGAATTTAGGTACCAGTTATGCAACTACATTGAACAAACTAATTCACATTATACCAATTTTAACGCGTCGTCTCAAATTCGTCTGGGTCATCTCGTCTCCGATCCGAATGGGACCCAAACCCAATTTTTGAATTTATTTAGAGCTGTAACTTTCATCTAATCCACTCGTATTTTCAGCGCAATTTGTCACAACTTTCGAGTGGCATTTTCACATAATTATGTTTTCAAAAATCGGGCGTCTGGCCTGGT
Organism: Pandemis cinnamomeana; assembly: GCA_932294345.1. Lineage (NCBI taxonomy): Eukaryota > Metazoa > Arthropoda > Insecta > Lepidoptera > Tortricidae > Pandemis > Pandemis cinnamomeana. Next base: position 13,850,711 of record OW028706.1, on the reverse strand, counting down.
TTCATACGCATTTCATTCAAAATCCAGCCGTTTACTAAGGAAAATTATGAAGTTTCTGGTCTAAGACCAGACAAGTCAGTTTAAGCGGCGAGATGTAATAGAGACTGGGCTCATACTTTACTTTATTAATATTTTGTTTTCTTGACAGTCAGCGGGCGTTGGCAGAAGTGACAGAGATGATTCGCACCTCCCACCTTGTCCACAAAGGCCTCGTGAATATGAACAATCGACAGCTGTCAGTGGCCGAACCTGATGATATGACCTTCGGGAACAAGATAGCTCTACTCAGTGGGGATTATCTGCTGGCTAACTCTTGCTCGGAGCTGGCTAACTTGAGGTACGCACACATGATTTTTATGTTCACAGGTAGTCCATAGGCATTCTGAGCTAGAGCCTTCTCATTAGCTGATTGCCTCTAAATTAAGTTAAGAATTTAATAGCTTCAGTACACGAAGAAGTAAATACCTTTATTTGTAGCCTATGACTATGACACTTACGTAATTTTTGTTTTTTTTTGGTTCATTAAACTTTTCTAAAGGTTTGATGATATCTCCCTGTGCCTTGATGCTGGTGTAGTTGTCCCAAGACTGATGAACGTCGTGTAGAACTTGACGCCAGCATAATTGTTTGAAATATCCAATCTGTTGGAGTTGCAATGAAAAATAAATTTGTTAGGTAACATTTAATTTATTATTAGATTTTTTGTTGAATTTTCTTGCATTGTTAACCAGCTTGCGTGAGAAAAATATCCATACCAACGTTCCACGATATTTATTATTTATTAAACATAGCTACTACAAATTGAACAAAGCATCGAAAAAATCTAACACAACTCAATTCGTATAGTCGTTTGAGCTTCTGAGATTTTGTCGTGTTCAGTTAGATATTTTTGACAGTTATTAGAACTACAAACAAATGAAGTTTTAAAACTAAAAAAACGATACTTATCATTCTTATAATCACACTTTGTTTTGGACCATGGCCGTTGCATGTAAACATTTTTTTATTTTCAAATAGCAACGTTCATTCCCATACCTCGACATAAATAAATCTGCAAGTTAAGAATTGGAGTTATTAAAGATAATTAATCACAATAAATACAACGGTACACGCTTTCAACTATTCATTTGTTCGAAATTAACACAACAGTTTTTATTCGTATAATTTGCGTGGCATTGTATGGCAATCAAGTTCCATTATAAGTAAGCAAAAACAATTAAAATAACATGTTTTCTCTCAATTTCAACAAAGATAATCCTACTTTTACAACAGTTTATTATACTACCGCATTCATACTCAAGGTCTCGAAGCATATAGGGAAACGCGTTTCAACTACGAAAAGCGAAATGTGCTCAATGGAGGGACTTTCAAAAACCTGTCATGTCAGTCATCCTCATCAATTACTATTTAAAAGTGTCCGTTATTATAAATTCTACATACAAACGTCGCTTTGTCGGTGAGTTATGCAATGTCTATAAAACTGTGAAAGTTAACGGGTCGAGTAACATGCGAAAGGGTAAACATGTTTATTTAGTACTTGCCTATGTTGCGTTCACTAGGTATAACATAGTTATGGCTCTCTGTAGTTTAAACTTTAATTTATCACCAGCTTTTAACCGCTACGTCACTCAAGTGCAGGAAAATTAAACACGCACTTGAATCGATATAAACTTTTGGACCCAAAAGCTTCTCTTACTTTTGCTCAGGATGTTTTTTTATTATTTTTTTATACTAAAAATTATTCTCCTTACATTAACAAAAACCGGATTGTTTTATCTGCCGCTGTGGCCGCCAGGGTACATCATAAGATACTATTTGAAAAAAAAACAACACGACTTTATTTCAAATAAATAGAGATTGGCTATTTATTTTGTTAGCAACAAACAAAACTCAATACTTAACCTTAATTTTCTGATTACCGATTGACGGGTATAGTATAGTCGACCTACGTGCTAGAAAGCAGCGAAAGTGCACGCATTGTGCGATGAAAGAACATTAAAAAGAAAAAGCCTGGCATCTCTAACATGTCCCTCGTAGACAAATTGAGTAACTGATTGAAGAATAAGCAATCAAACAAAAGAATAAAAGTATCACGCTATACGTCGGAATCTCTAAAATGTGCCGTTAGATGTCGCTGTACCGCTCCGTCCCATTCCTGCATCGCGCTGTTAAGATTTCCGCCGCAAGCATGACCCCCCGCGCTCGGCGTACACAACTCATACTTACCTGGCGTAGGGGACACCGTGATCAAATAGGCGGTTCCCCCAGGGCGAGACTCTCCCATTGCACTGCGGTTGGGTTGACCCTTGCGATTATCCCTAATGTGGATAACTCGGACGCGTAATTTTTGGTAGTGGGGACTGCGTACGCGCCGTCCCCCCCCTCATTTAGTGAGTCAACTTAAGCTTAGAAAGGTAAGGTAACGTTGGCGCCAATTGTCATTCATTTACAGCCTTAAGGCCTGCATACGTCCCTGCTGGGCATGGCACATAGGCACAGATATCCTCTCAGAAGGAGACGGCTTGGACTATAGTGCCCAGTGCCCACGCGGGCCCGGGGTGGATTGGGACTTCAAATAAACCATTGAATTACTTTGCAGGTGTATGCAGTTGACACCATTAACCAATAATTTCAGTACCAAACCAACGACATAAAATAACTCTTATAATTTAGTCTGAACACAAATCTTTCCATTAAATCATCAAGTTGCTAAATATCTAAGAATAAGTTAATTAAGTTTGCAATTAAGTGATGTCACAGTCATAAAAAATCTATAATTAAATATGTATTGTGTTTGTGCCACGCCATTTAAAGTAGAGTTTTAGTAGTACAAAAATACGATATATTACCAATTCTATTTAATTTGTTTATGTAAAAACTAACCTATTTTGCATTTTCATTTTGTCATTGAAACTCAAGTGGCCCCTATTTTCTTTTGAGTAGGTAGTTTTTATAATAAGTATCTTTACGGTAAGCTAACTTCTGCAAGCCTTCGTCTGTATACGCAATAATACAGTATGGTACTTATTCCACCTTGTTGTATGCCGCTATACTCGCTCGCGGTTTACTCGATGACCTACAACCGTTAGCGAAATCTAACCTTGCATCATACAACATACATAAAACATAATTAAGGAGTATTCGATACAAGCCGTTTCGTTAGAATCTGTGTCAGAAGTTTTCTCATAGAATTAAAGCTTATATAATGCACATTAGCACACAAAATTAATTCGTGAGTTAATAGAATTATCTAAAATCAAAATTTACTTATGTCTAAGCGTTAGAGTCTAAGGCATCGCTCTAATAGAAGCGAATGCGAGATCATCGCGCGAGTAATCGACTAAGCGATGCGGCCACCGGCGTGTTCGTGCGATGCCAAAAACTGGGTTATTATTTATTAGTTAACTATTGGCATAGGACTGCTTTGTTGGCGTGTTGTGAATATAATACATGAAATACATCGACGTACATAAACCCATCTAAAGAAAACGGGCACACAAAACTTCTTATAAATACATACATACATTCTGAGAGATCTTTGTAAAGGTATATACTTTACTGAGGACTGACAAAGTCGAATGGAAACAACTGAACTATTGACCACCCTAAACCTTAAACTGCTTGTCCTCAGGAACCAGGAGCTGGTAGAGCTGATGTCTTCAGCTGTGCGGGACCTGGCTGAAGCCGAATTCTTGGGCGAGAGGGATGAGCAGAACAACCCCCTGCCTTCGCGGCCGGTCAGTGATGGAATTGGCGAACCGCATTCCGGTAAGTCTTACATACAAGTATAGCCAATGAATCTGGGCACGGCAGTGCCACCTCCAAGACGAAACAGAAGGCAGGGCACTAGTCACCTACGTTTTTTGTACCGATTCGCCGTATCTTCAAATCATATAAACATGGTCCCAGTTGACACGGAGCCTACTTCTAACTCTCAGATAATACAATACAATACAATTACTCTTTATTGAACACCACAAATCAGTACAAAACAATACAGAAACAAAGAACAAGGTAGATAATAGGGTATAATATAAAGAGTAAAGGCAGAAATTATAATTTCTTTCATTTATCTGTTGAAAAGTGATCTCCTTCGTGAAATTATCGACAATATGGATTATTTGGCAATGTGAACGCTTTGAAAGGTTGGTTTGGTTTGACCAGGTTTGACATTCAAATTGCCGGGCCAGATCAGATTTTAATAAAACTAATATATAAAAACTATTGTCACAGTCGCCACCGCCATCACCAATCGCCACCCTACTCCACTGTCCGTAAAGGTCAACCTAAATCTACGAGATGGCGTTAGTAGCTCATATTTTAAATATTTTACTTTATCGGGCAATGAACGAATTAAATTCCAAATCGTCACTAAAATGTGCAATTTTAGGGATGTTACTTATGTTAATTAAAGTTTTAACGTTATGAAGTTCGCGGAAGGGTATTAAGTTTGTGGAACTAAACCACTAGATGGCGTTAGTTGACCGTCGTTTTTGTCGAAATCGCCACAAAAAAAACTAAAAAAAAGCTACCAAAAATACTAAAGAGTAAGGAATCGAAGGTTGTATACTATGAACTGCAGTTCATACTTAGATGATCATAATAATAATATTTTCTATTTTTTAAAGCAGACCAAATAGAACGCAGTACCAATTTCAATCCAGTTCCCAGTGCTTTTAAAATACCTCAAAATATGACACCAAAAACCTCTATTCCATGACAAACTTAACTGAGCAAGCGGCGAAACCCGGAACTAATCTTTCCCCGTACTAACTCCCCACACAGTTAGACGACAGCGCCTCCAACTGTCCTCAAAAACAACTTTGCACTACAAAATTACGTGTGACACAATCACACAGCTCGGTCTATTTAACGAATACAAATACTCTTTGAGTTTCTCTACTGAGCATATATGCGTAAGAACTAATGAGCAAAGTGGTATATCCGCGTGTGACCAATACTAATATTGAGCACCAAGTCACTTAAACTATAACCACTACCCGATTTTTGAAAGCACATCTGTGAAAATACCACTCGAAAGTAGTGAAAAATTGTGCTGAATTTTAAATACGAGTAGCTTAGAAGATACTTACGGTTCTCATTAATCTTGTGAACTAGTCAAAACTTTGATTAGAGCTGTAGCTTTGAAGATATAAACAGATTTATACCACTTTCGAGTGGTTCTTTCACGTGATGTGCTATTAAAAATCGAGACCCAAGTCACTTGATAACCACAGGGGCCCGATGTTTGAAAGCACATCAATCAAAAGTACCACTCGAAAGTGGTATAAATCATCTTACATCTCCAAAACTACAGCTCTAATCAAGTTTTGACTAGTTCACAAGATTAATGACAGCTGTGATTGTTTTCTATGCTACTCGTATTTCAAATTCAGCACAATTTTTCACCACTTCCGAATGGTATTTTCGCACATGTGCTTTCAAAAATCGGGCCCCAGAGGCCGGGAAGTAAGGGGTTGCCGGCCGAAAACATACAGACGACCGAGCGTGATTATCCGTTATTACTACTGCTATAAATACTCGTACTTACAACAAATAAAAATAAACATTACGACAACTTGCCATAGTAAATTGTAATCAATATTTTGCCTGCAGTTGATTGTAGTGTATTTCGAAAGGCTGGCATTTAAACTGACCTTGCTGTCTGCAACTAAAGTAAATTACATCTCGCGTACCTTCGTGCATGTCGGTAGATATATGTGCTATGCATGCATAGTATCGAAGATATTACAATCTCTACATTACTTTGTTCTTAACCGTTTTTCCATGCTGGTCTGGGAGTAAAGAAAAATACATACATACATACACATACACAAATCACGTCTTTATCCCTTAGGGTAACAAGCTAGGGTAACAAGACCTAAAGGCCACGTTTAGCATGATTGTGGGAGTATAGATGAAAAGGGGAATCAAAATAGTGATGGGTTGCTAGCCGCATCGCCTATAACACGATTCCTAAGACTTTCGCCCATTCCCTCGATGGGCTTTTACCATCTGCGCGGGAAGAGAAACCCAAACCAGTGTAAACTAAATATCGAATATTAAATTACTTTGTCCCAATTTATCAAACAATCATTTTAACGACTTTCATATCATAATTTGTATATAATATATAATTTGTACTTTACATTAACTAAAGAAAGTTTCCTTATAAAACAGCTAAAGAGGAAGAGGTTTGTTGTAATAAAGATTTCATTAATGTCGCTGTAACATTTTCTTTTGTATTCGTTCACGTTGTGTCGAATTATAACTTCATGAAAAAAGGTATGGGTGCAATCACTTTCTACATTCTAATGTACCTCAATGGACCCTAGTCATAGTATTCATAGTTTAGCTTTCCTTTGTTGAAATTTGTTGCTAAATAACTTACTATTCATTACTTACTGACCAGCTGACCCACTCGACTGTGCAAAAACTCGGCACGTCTTCCCATATTTGTGGAACAAATTCCTCGAGCCGTTCAAACAGCTTAGTATGCGGCGCACGCGCGGTCCGACCGAGCTACCCTTGCCTATCGTGTCGTGAATTTAAACGGCGAGTTGCAAATGGGTACACATTTTATTCAAATTTCATTGTCCGCATGAACTCGCCTTAGCGAGGAATAGGAGCTCCGCGGGACTCTCTTTTTCTTAGTCTTACTAGCTGTTGCCCGCCACTCTGTCTGTGCCGCTTATCGCTAACCCGCGGGAACTGCTGATTCCGGGATAAAACTATCCTATGTCCTTCCCCAGGACTGAAACTCTGTCCCAAATTAATAAACAGTTACTTTTGAATTTATAATATTAGTAGGGATTTTTATTAAAAACTTATTGTTTTACGTACATAAATATATCACATTTTTATCCCTTACGGGGTAGACAGAACCTTAAAGCAACGTTTAGCATGATTAAGGGCGTATAGGTGGAAAGGGAAATCAAAATAGTGATGGGTTGCTAGCCGCATCGCCTATGCTATGACATGATTCCTAAGACTTTCGCCTATTCCCTCGATGGGCTTTTACCATCTGCGCGGGAAGAGAAGAAACTGGTAAATTCTATGTTTTTTTATTATGTTTATTCTTTGTTTTAGGTTTTTGACCATAATACGTGTACATTTTTAAATTTCGTCTTTGTCTCTTACGAGGTAAACAGAGCGCGAAGCAGCATTGAAGGGTTGCTAGTTGCACAAAAAAAAAAATTTAGGTAGCTTTAGTCACGTGACTGTCACTGGCAACGTTTCGTTTGTATTTTCGTTGTCGTGGCTTATTACAACAGCGATGCTATTACACAATGTATTATGAAACCACAGCAATATTTGGCTGATGATTTTTAAAAGGCGATTTCTTAGTTTTTGTTTGTTAGCTGTTGATGCGACTGATCGCGTTGTTACGGGCTATAAAATGCCTTCCGCGAGTGCCGGCTGCATGTAGAGTTACTGCGGAAACCAGCGTTGCGCGTGCGTTGATTATATACTTATTGGAAATCCTAGTCTTTATATGCGTTGTCCCTTCGATTGATCGCAGTCGCGAGGCATCTTTATTGCATCTTTATAGCTGACTTTAGTCTATTATTTTATTCAAACAAACATAAATAAATTTACAAGTTAAAAGTTGATACGAAAAAACCTTAAACTACCTTAATCTAATCCTAATCTCTACATAGTATAAAACAAAGTCGCTTTCTCTGTCCCTATGTCCGTATGTCCGTATGTATGCTTATATCTTCAAAACTACACAACGGATTTTGATGCGGTTTTTTTAATAGATAGAGTGATTCAAGAGGAAGTTTTTTATGTATAATTTTACGGAGACGAAGTCGCGGGCAGAAGCTAGTAGCCTATATTTACAAATATCGCCCAGATCGTTGCCATGGGGCAAGATGCCCATAATGCTGGCTACGTTTCCGCGTTGGATAGCAATGCCTATGCGTTGCCCGAGGAAAGAGCCAGCTCTATGGTTACCTGTGGATTTTGATATATTTTTTTTAACGTTCAAATTTTTTTTTATAGCTTAGTAGGTGTGGTATTCGTTATATTAAACCAACAACTTATAAATTAAAAATAAAATCATTATTTTTTTTTGTTTTTTTTTTTTATATCCCCCTTCTCTTTGTGTCGTCCTCAGTACTGAGGGTCATGAGGGCTTCAGGAGCCCGATTTTTGAAAGCACATGTGTGAAAATACCACTCGCTTAGAAGATACTTACGTACATTTGTGAACTAGTCAAAAATTTGATTAGAGCTGTAGCTTTCGAGTGGTATTTTCACACATGTGCTTTCAAAAATCGGGCCCCTGCACTTTCTCTCGCACGATTCTTCACCATTTCCGTCTCTAGTGGTGTGGGTCAAGGGCACTGTGAACCGTAGAGTTGAGGTGCGGAATTGAGCACACCAAAGTATTTAAGTTATTGTCCAATCCAACGGTTATTGGTATATTCCAGAATGGGAATGCGTGATATCGCCTTTGCCGCTGGCGGGCGTGCTGGGCAGCGCTCGTCGCGAGTGGGCCGCGCGGCACGTGCTGGCGGCCGGCGCGCTGCTCGGCAAGAGCTGTTCCGCCGCGCTCAAGCTGGCTGGCCACCAGCCGCAGCTGCAGACACAGGTACAGGGCTGCAGCAGCGGCGTTAGGGCCACTGACACCCCGGGCAGTAATATTTAGGCGCCCACTTAAGGAGTTTTTTTTTTTTTTTTTTATATGAATAGGAAGGCAAACGAGCAAGTGGGTCACCTGATGGTAAGTGATCACCACTGCCCATAGACACCCGCAACCCGGGAGGGATTGCAGATGCGTTGCCAACCTAGAGGACTAAGATGAAATGCCTCTTGTGCCCGTAATTTCCCCGGCCGTCTTACTCTCCACACCGGAACACAGCAGTGCAAGCACCGCTACTTAGCGGCAGGATTAGTGAGTAAGATGGTGGTAGCGATCCGGACGGACCTTGCACAAGGCCCTACCACCCGCAAATATATTGAGGGTACACAGCCGGTGAGCCAGGAGGCCGAGGCCCCAGACCTCAGCGCCCCCCAAATTTGGCGCCCCGGGCCGTCGCCCCATCGCGCCCCTCCCTAACGCCGGCACTGCAGGGCTGACTGTGGGCCGCGCGGCTTATGGCCATTTCGAAGCAGAGATCTTTGAGCTGAAATTTTGCATACTTGTGCAAGTCGGATGACAAGAATTCTGGTGGTGGGTGACTTGAAATTTGGTACACAGGAGGAATGACAATGCAAGCACATACATACATACATAAATCACGTCTATCCCTAACGGGGTAGACAGAGCAAAGGTAACAAGACCTAAAGGCCACGTTTAGCATGACTGGGCATTTAGTTAGATGGAAAGGGGGAATCATCATCACTATCACTACATAGTATAAAACAAAGTCGCTTCCTCTGTCCCTATGTCCCTATGTATGCTTATATCTTCAAAACCACACAACGGATTTTGATGCGGTTTTTTTTAATAGATTGAGTGATTCAAGAGGAAGGTTTATATGTATAATACATGCATAATGTACCGTGCGAAGCCGGGGCGGGTCGCTAGTTATAAATAAAACAACTGACAATAGGTTAAGGCACTGTATTTAACTAACATTTTTATATGGATCTCGGTCTGAAATAAAATTGTCTTATGTTATTTTCATTTATTTTATTTAAAATAGTGATGGGTTCCAAGCCGCATCGTCTATACTTCTATAGCATGATTCCTAAGATTTTGTCCTATTCCCTTGCAAGCACAGTCAGCAATATAGGCTTGTATCAAAAATGGAATTAACAACTTCAAACCATCAAATGCCTTTTTCTAGGGCTACCTCTTCGGCTGCCACCTGGCCCTAGCCTGGCAGGCCTTCTTGGACCTGGAAGCGTTTTCCGGGCCGGAGCCAGCTCGCTTCTCGCTCGTCGGGGCTCCTCTCGCGTTCACCCTGCAGTCCAGGCCGGAGCTGTACGAGCATATTGAAGCTGGGAAGAGGAGTGTGGACGACGTGGATTATCGTGCGGTGAGTCAAACCAAAATAGGTTGACTAATTAGGGTTGCGCAGTCAACAAGGAAACCTTATGGTCGATTTAGACGAAGACGATTTAGACGCCGACAAGTAGACTCGTGTTCTATCCCGTGCCAGCGCTGGCATGCCGCGAAAAAATGGCGCCGAAAGTGTTTATACGGTGCCTTTTTTAGACGCCGTCATTTAGGCGGCTGTAAATAGTCTTCGTCTAAATCGACCATTATAGTTTCGCCATATTTCTGTCGGTCTGTCTGTTAGCTCAGAGATTTTTAGTACTAGAAAGCTGTAATTTGGCATGGGTGTACAGATTAACTACGCCGACAAAGTGGTAAATTAAAATTTTGAATAATTTTTTTTGGGATACTTTCCCTAGACGTATTGTCTTGTCGAATGTCGATACGACTTTTAGATTAGGTTAGGGTATAATTATTGTCGGCTTATTTTTTTACAAGCTTTTATTTAACTTGCAAGGTGTGTGTTTTGTTCGTCCGGTTAGAATCTTTCGACTCTATTTTGAAGCAGATATCTTCAACCGATTGAGCTGAAATTTTGCAAACGGTTGAATTAAAAATGATTTTTTTGCCAGAAATGTATTATGTTTCCTAACTTTGTTTTACTCTCTATGTGCGTCCCTCTCTCCTGTAAGCTGTAAAAACCGTCTTGAGGCTAACAGCAACAGTCTGTTCGAAAAAAAAAGTGCATTGAATGTGTGTAAATAATAAATATCTCTCTCTCTTATACCTAGTCTGATTTCTTATTATCAGTTTTGGTAACCGTCAGTTGCCCCTTTAAAATTATTAACCAATTTTCAGCTGTACAAAGCAGTGCTGGAAGGAGACGGCATCGACCAGACCAAGCAGCTCCAGCGCGAGCACATCGCGACCGCCTGCGAGGTGCTGGACAGCTTCCCCAACTGCGACGCCAGGACCGCCCTCACCAACATCATAGTAGCCATGCACCATGATCATCTGTGAGGTCAGTTCAACATTGGATGATGCATAGTTCTAAAATAGATGTCAGTTAGGCGTTTTGCTGTGGTCCATTCGGGAAATTAAAAAACAATAATTAACGTCTGCGAGGTGCTGGACAGCTGCCCTAACTGCAACCCCAGGACCGCCCTCACCAACATCATAGTAGCCATGCACCACGACCATCTGTGAGGTCAGTTCAACATTGGATGATGCATAGTTCTAAAATAGATGTTTGAATTAGGCGTTTTGTTGTAGTCCTTTTGGGGAATTAAAAAAAAGTCTGCGTGGTGCTGGATAGCTTCCATAACTGCGACGCCAGGACCGCCCTCACCAACATCATAGTAGCCATGCACCACGACCATCTGTGAGGTCAGTTCAACATTGGATGATGCATAGTTCTAAAATAGATGTCAGAATTAGGCGTTTTGCTGTGGTCCATTCGGGGAATTAAAAAAAAAGTCTGCGTGGTGCTGGACAGCTTCTGTAACTGCGACCCCAGGACCGCCCTCACCAATATCATAGTAGCCATGCACCACGACCATCTGTGAGGTCAGTTCAACATTGGATGATGCATAGTTCTAAAATAGATGTCAGAATTAGGCGTTTTGCTGTGGTCCATTCGGGGAATTAAAAAAAAAGTCTGCGTGGTGCTGCACAGCTTCCCCAACTGCGACGCCAGGACCGCCCTCACCAACATCATAGTAGCCATGCACCACGACCATCTGTGAGGTCAGTTCAACATTGGATGATGCATAGTTCTAAAATAGATGTCAGTTAGGCGTTTTGCTGTGGTCCATTCGGGGAATTAAAAAAAAGTCTGCGTGGTGCTGGGTAGCTTCCCTAACTGCGACCCCAAGATCGCCCGCACCAATATCATAGTAGCTATGCACCACGACCATCTGTGAGGTCAGTTCAACATTGGATGCTGCATAGTTCTAAAATAGATGTCAGAATCAGGCGTTTTGCTGTGGTCCATTCGGGGAATTTAAAAAAAAGTCTGCGAGGTGCTGTGTAGCTGCCCTAACTGCCACGGCAGGACGGCTCTCACCAATGTTATAGTATCCACCACGACCATAGGTGAGGTCAGCCGATTCTCTGTTGTTTATGAGGCTGTACCTACCTATCTCATTATTAAAATAATATCACAACGTTTGTCGTCAGTTTCTTCTTTCTGTAAACTTTTTTTTAAACACGTGGGGCTTCTACATGAAGTGGTAAAAGTTAAGTGCTATGTGATAAAAGCAGAAACTGGATACATTCTGTACCTACGTAATATTGTATGTACATACGTATGTAAACTCTTTATTGTGCAAAATAAATATAAAATAAAAACAATTGACCAACACTGAAATACTTGCACAAAGGTGGACTTATCCCTGTAAGGGATCTTTTCCCGTCAACCTTTGAGTGGATGACAGGAATATTCCGTTATGGACGGACGAGAGAGTTTAAAAATGACAAATACTGAGAGCCACTAAATAACTACAAATTCACCGTATTACAAATACGTACTCCGTTACGCAAAAGAAACTTAATGTCAGTTGATTCTCTTTTACTATAGGTAATTAAGCTTTATTTCTAGCAGTATTTTTTTTTTGTACTAAATGTAGCAATGTCTTCCATGTTTGTATCTAGTATGTTTACAGACGTAAGTTGTGTTTTTTTTATGTATTATAGTCAGTATCGCAATATAGTATTACTATTATAATACTTTGTTATTACTATACATTGTGTAACCGAATCAATTCTTAACAATATGGATTCCGTACGCCCCGTCTACACGCGGTTTTTTTACAACTAGACTATGTTTATAACACACATAACACACTATGTTTGTTTACGCAGCGAACGGCAGCAGCTTCAAAATGTCCCGCTAGATGTCGCTGTACCGCTCGGTCCCATTCCTGCATCGCGCTGTTAAGATTTCCGCCGCAAGCATGACCCCCCGCGCTAAAAGTTTGCAATTCATACTTACCTGGCGTAGGGGACACCGTGATCAAATAGGCGGTTCCCCCAGGGCGAGACTCTCCCATTGCACTGCGGTTGGGTTGACCCTTGCGATTATCCCTAATGTGGATAACTCGGACGCGTTATTTTTGGTAGTGGGGACTGCGTACGCGCCGTCCCCCTTCGTTATACCTTCATCAGTGTGAGATAATCTTCTCTTCTTGGACATTAGAGGAGTCCAGGCGTTCACTAAGAGAAGTTATGAACTTTTAAGGGAAATATCGGTTTCGTGTTAAACTAGCTGTTTTCTGTTATTATTGTATCATACGTATAAGTGATCGGCTTGTTATTTGTGTCTCTCAGTGTCAAAGTACTCCAACGATGACTGTGAAAAGGTACTACAGTGGCCTCGGGAGTCGTTTGGTTGGACTGTGAGGTATCAAAATGGAATCCATATTTTTAATGATACTGTTAATTAATAGTGTTGTATAATATTTAATGACATTTTCAAATAAAATTATGCTCAATGTTATTCGGGATTTGATCCATTTAGATTAAGGTATATTAAGTATTTTGTAGAAACAGGGTTTTGATACAATTTTATACAAGTTTTATAAGGATACGGACATTCCAAGAATAGGTACATATTATTATCAAAAGTATTTTGCATAGGCAACCTTTGTATTTTAATAAATGTTTTTTATTACCATGCACGTTTTTTATTTAATTGTCAACCATTTATAATTTATTGCGAATCTGTTTAAGAATTCAGAAGATATTTTTAAAGACTTTAAATGGTAAGCAACTCTATAATAATCATATTTTGTATAATAATTTTATTGCTATCAAAAAATAAACTCTTCTCCTTTCATTTAGGAGTGTCAGCGAGGCCACTCAGACCAACGTCCATGTAAGAAAACTGGTTTCGTCTATTTATCTCTCTCTGACATACCTACTTATATTATATCGCTCTCTTTCATAAATTTTGTCTTAACTCTATTTTAAGAATTTCCTTCCAGCCCAACCTTGTAGTCGGTTCGGGTGTCCCAGTTCGTGAGTTCTCACTAGATGGCGCTAGGTGTCCTTATATTTTCACTGATAGAATATCTGTATTATAGACCGACCGCTTAAATGAGACCTCGCCCGCGCGGGTTCTCTCGGTGCGGGCGGGTAGTGCGCCTGCCGCCCGCACCTCGGCCCCCGCGGTCGCGGATCATTTAAACGGTCGGTCCATACATAGATGTTAGCGACTTTTTAAATTGTAAGTGTATCTGATCTATGCGAATAGACTCCTACATAAAAGAGAAGAAAATGTAAGAGGAATTAAAGTTTCTGTACAAAATTGTTGCCATACACAACGAATGAATTTCGAAAGTATGCCTTCAGTTAACCCTTTTGTATGGGAGTCACTAGCAAGACTAACGTATTGATTTGGTTTCAGTAGCATAGTAGTCTTTAAATTTATTATGCCGTCACATGTTATGAATCATGGCCATTGGGCACTACTCATCCTCCTTGGCTTAGTAAAGTAATAAAATTGAAAATGGTTGCTTTAGCAAAGATGGTTTTTTTTTGTGGCGGTTTCTGGAGCTTTAAGCCATTTACAGACAGTGGCCAACAAAGGGTAGTTGGAAGTAGAGAAAAACAAAGTAATTCTTTTTAAATTATTGTATTAATAAATAATGGTAGGTCTATTTACATGACACATTCGATTACTCTTTTGTTTTGGCAGAAGACAATAAAAATATTGTTACACAATAGGTTTGTCGTAACTAAAATTACCGCACGGAGCGTAGACTAACCTAAATTGTAAAAATCCGTGGCAAAAGTCCACGTACTTGACGCCGGGAGGCGAAAAAAAAACAAAAAGTCGAAAGCTTTTTGGTTACAACATTTTGACAATACTGGTCGTTTTTGGTTTTGAGTTTAGAATTTTCGTCGAAAAATCTCATGCACACGGTAGAGACACGTTACAAGCAAATCCAAGCACTCGCATGTTAATGGGTATATCACAGGTTTCTAGTGTGACCTAACTGATACATTTCTTATAAAAGACCGATGATACATGATTTTTACACTACAAATTTTACAATTTCCGTGTCAAAATTTTGCCCGTAGTATAAAATTATAAACGTTTCAGTAAGCCACGCTACGCCCGCGTTTCACTGAATGGTGTAAATTGACACAAAATGGCGGCTCGGTCGTAGCGTGGCGTGGCGCAGCTACACTACTCCGCTGCGTGCATTCGGGTCGTACGAGCTGGCTGGACTAGTGTGAATGCGACGTTACTGACGCCGTACGACCCATGCGCCGGTAGTGTAACTGAGTCGGGGAGGTAAATGAGGTTTGTGAGTGACGCACTACTATAGTATAATATTGCGCTCGGTTTGATATGTGCAGCCTCGGGGCGCCTGCGCGCTTGGCAACAGCTGGCAAGACTTCGGTTCACTTCTACACAAATAATATCAGAATACAATTTTAGGCAAATTTTGGTTTCGAAACGTTAAGCATATCCATAAGATCGACGACAGTTCGCACCATTAGTTAATTTTAAATTTCACTCCTACCTTACAACGAACATAGACTCCGATGTCTATTATTGCTTATTTTTATAAGTTTTGTTCCTCAAAACTTTTAACCTATAAATAATTTCACGTTCGTCCAATAAATTTACCATTCAATAAATACGTACAAGTAAAAAATATAAACTATATCAATAGTTTAATCTTTAAAACAAACTTTTTCTTACTCTAATTATATATTAATAACTATTAATCAGTATGTTCTCATTCATTTTCAATAATATGCCTACTTTATAATCTTTCCAAGCGCCTGAGAATTGTTTTTTTTCTGCGAATATTCTATCTTATATAAATGTATGTAATTTATTACTCATCTTTTATTGTATGTACCTAATTCATAATTTTATCGTCTGCGTGGGCTGGCGAGTCCGCAGACGTGATCGAGAAGCTAAGGCATGAAGCCGGGCGGGGCGCCGCGCGCGGCGGCGCGGGCAGGCACTAGTGACGAGTAAAGAAGGCTTCACATGCAAACAACTGACATAATTTAATGTGATGACGTAAAATATATTAAAGTCTACAGTAACACTAAACCGTTACAAAGGAAATGATCTGACAATGGTTCACGTAATACAATATAAATAAGTTAAATATTCTAAAAAGTTAAAAATACACACGTCCTAACCTAATAGAAAAGCACTCATATCTTTGTGGTTGCGTGTCGCGCGACGCATTGTGATTTGATAATAATAAATACGCCTAAACAAATCAGCGATACACAGGAATGGTAATTAAAATACAATTAAAACGACTTACAACACAAACAAAGGTAAAAAAATATCAATAAAGTAGGCGACTGGCGCGTGGCGGTTTGTACTTGGCGTGCCAGTTCCGGTTAGTAGTTGAGATCATGCGGGCGCGCCTGCGCAGCGCCGTATTAGTACACACCGACAAAATATGCAGACAAAACATACACTAAACGATACTATTTTTTACAATGTAGAATGTAAAACAATAAAAACTAGATCCAAAAGGTCAATATCGGTAAACTAAAGACAAGAATATACAAACAAATCTACAATTACGGTCACCGACGATACACGACTCGATACTAACATAGTAACGTAAGACTAGCTGAAACGCGATAAACACTATTAAAAAATATTATAACTTAAAATTACATCTTTGATTGAAAACTCACTCGGTTCACTTTCGTGATGGTTAAATGCTCGGTTCGATTCGCAACCGCATCGGACTCCGAATCTTATTTCAAATTTAAATATCGAGGAACTACTAAACTCGGAAAGCGCGATTCATCGATCAGATTCTACGAACGGGAAGGCAACATAGAGCTCATGCGCTAGACGCTAGACGCCGCGCGTCAGGTGCCCGACTCCTGGTAGGGGCCCGTGACGGTGCACGGGTGTGTGGGGAACAGCGTCGTCCACGACATGGTGGTGTGCGTGTCCGTGCGCAGCATCAGCTGCCCCGAGCGCCGCGCCGCGCGCGTGGCCTCCAGCAGCGCCGCCAGCGAGCTGTACCCGCCCGGGATGCCCGCCTCGGGCTTCTTGGGCTCGGGCCCCGGCGTGCTCGCCGGCGACGCCGAATTAGAATTCGTCCCGGAGCTCGGCGGCGGGTTCAGTCCGAGCTTCTTGAGCCTCATCTTCTCCTCCCACTCCTCCAAGCCGTGCTTCGGACGATTCAGATTCCTGTGCTGATAGAACACCAGCGAGATCCTCGTGGGGTTCATCCTGTTGGGAGTCTTGACCGACGTGGTGGAGTGCATCTCGTGTTTGGCGCACTCGAACAGTACGCTGCCGTGGCCGAGCGCGATCGCCACGCCGCCCATCTGGCTGTCCTTGAAGCATTCTAGGTTGTCGGTGATGTCGGTGACTTCCCCGATGGGTTCGGCCTTCGGCGGCTCGGGCGGGTACGGGATGGAGAACGGCGGCGGGTACAGACACCAGTTAGGCGACGATTGGCACCAGTTCGGAGCCGGGTTTTGGTAAAAATTTGGCGCAAAATTAGGATTATATTGGTACCCGTACGAGTTGTAGCAGTGCGAGTTTCTGAGCAACTCCTCGCGTTTGTACTTCTCTGCGTTATAGTACGCTAAGCTGTTGTAGTCGTTATACGTGTTTTCGTAAGGGTTGAAGTGTCCGTACGGGGCCGGCGGGAAGCTGTAGGCGTTGCCCACTTGAGGATAGTTGCCGTAGCCCTGCACCGGAGCTTGGTTTCCGTACGCGTTCTGGTTGGCAGCGTGGAAGTTGTTCCCTGTGAATTCAGACGGTTTGTTCGCTGTGGCCGCATGCTGGTTTTTCTCTTCATGGTTAATAGTGTAGTTGGCCTGGGGAGAGGCTGCTTGCGGAGCGTTGTTTGCTAACCTGTTGTCATACGGACTTCTGTGTTCGTATCCCTGCACTAGCGCGGGTCTTTCTGAAGGCGGATACGGCTTCAAAAATGTAGTGTTTTCCATCCCCTCGGGCGGGTTAGTATGTTGCGAGCGAGACGGTGGTCGCGCCTTTGGTACCCTAAACAATGAGCTCTCGCTCTCAGGAGTCGTGGGCTCTTTGGGTTTAGTTGGGTCCCAATTCTTGGATTCTGGCGATTTCCACACACCGGTACGCGTCTCTAAGGAAGTATTTAATTCGGCGTTGTTTGGTGACTTCAAATCAGGAATTTGCGAGGGAGCCGGCGAAGCCGGGGTGCTTTGAGATTTCTGCGAAATTTCCGTCAGTCTCGGTGAAGTTGGCATATCGAAGTCTGGAAGTTTTTGCGCTAGGTCCGCTATGAGTGCGTTCTTTTCCGTCTTTGCTTGGTTCTTCTGGGACGGATCAGAGTTAGTTTCGCTCCTATTAGAATCTGGGCTGTAGTTTGGCGGGACGTTAAGGTGCGCAGTAGTAGAATCTGGGTCCTCTTTGACCACGTTGCTAAACATTTCAGTGTTGGCGAAATCCGGCCATTGATTTGGAGACGCATTCATGGAAGCCTGGGCGTTTGGAGGGTTGAAATGATCTCTCTTTTGCAAACCGGAAGCGAAACTTGGAAGCTGATTGGGATTGGGGTTTTGGCACTCTTCGACCAACTGAGGGTTAGCGACATGATTAGAGTACATGGCGTTCTGATGATGTAGATTGTAGTTCTGCTCGTATGAATTGTACGGCGAGTCTAGGACTGTGCTGGAAATCTGGTTGCTCTGTAGTTGCGCATCAGTGAAGTTGTCGATCATGGTCGCCATGTCGAGAAGAGCTGGGTTGCCGAGGTTAGCGTTCATGAGTCCTGGAGAGTTGTGCATTGGGTTGAAGGCGGAGTTGAAGGAGTTGTTAGTGAACGCTGAAGGGTTGGACTGGTTCAGAGCTGGGGTTAGAGCTCTGGGTGATGCGCTGTTCTGGCTGCGTGGACTAGGGTTATTTCTCGGGTCAGGCTGCGGCGTGCGAGGCGCGGGAGGACACTGAGGCTTCTTTTGACTATTAGGACTCTGCTGGTTTGTCGAGGTGTTGGTTTCTGTCGTCTCTTCGTCTTTCCGTTTCTTTCCGTGCCGCCGGCAGGGCTGTAAGGGTACTGATCGCACACGAACCTCCATTGGATATCTGGAAATAAAGAGTATTTGGTTTAATTAATATTTCAATCAGAATGGAAAATAGAAAAATGGTAATCAGATAAAAGTAAAAATTTAATTTATATACATCACCACTCACTTGTCCAGAATTTCGAGCGCGCCACTCTTTATCTTCTCATCCTGGCCTTCCTTGGAGCCGAACTCATCAGTGGTATCGAGGATGTAGAGAGGCAAGACATGTAGCTGCTCGTCAGGAGGTTTAGCTAGGGCGCGGTGCTTGGCGAGGGTCACGACCGCTGTGCAGCCGTTGTTCATATTGTGCAGGTCGCGGTGTGCGTGTGCGCAGAAGTCTATACACGCTGTGACGCCTGGAAGGACCAAGTGGAGTTTAGAAGACGCCGTTTAGGCAGTTTTTGAGAGATGACGTTTAAATGCTATGGATGTTAAATTGGTTACGTACGTTTTTAATGTTGCAAAAATATCATCGATGGAACACGATTAAATATTTGAAGTCCGGTGAATAAATAGTTAGAGTTTTTACTAGCGTGTAGTCATAGTACATACATACACACATAAATCACGTCTTCATCCCTTACGGGGTACACAGAGCCTAGGGTAACAAGATCTAAAGGCCGCGTTTAGCATTTTGATTTTAGAATGTGTTGTCGTTTTAGGTTGTAATAGTTTGATTTATTAGAAAAGAGTCTTGAATGTAATCTATGAAATTTTGCGTGGGTAGTTTGTGAACTGTCTAGCTAGTTGTCCAAAATTGGATACAAAATACTTACCAGAAAACGGCCGTCCGGCCTTGAACCCTAGTCTGCAATCCGACGCTTCCTTCTCAAACTGGCACTGGTTTTCGAAGCTCTTCGGCGCCAGATTCATGTACAGCGGGCTTAGCAACGTTGCCAGCACGTGCATCCTCTCCTCTATCTCCGATTCCTCAGTTTTGACAGAGAGCCGGAACTTCCGGACGGTTTTGGAGCGCGCGTACTTGCAGCCGTTGTAGTACATCGACCAGGAACAGCCAAACGAGTAGGACGCACCGCACGATTCGGGATCGAGACCTGAAGAGAGCGGCTATATGACAAAAGGGAAGAAAGAAGAGAAGATGATGTATGGGAAATTAGGTGACGCGGATGATAGATGCAGCCTATGATTAGTTACAATTGCCAATATCTTCGCTAACATGAAGAAATGAAGAATGCCAACTTTAATGTAGCTTGGAATTCATGCCTGGGATGGCTTGACGGATGACTTCAGCAATTTTTAAAATTCTTGAGGCAAGATAAAATTGTGTGTTTGAGAAGGAATTTTATAAAACCAGATTTATCCCATGTTTACTTTAGAAAGATAATTTTTAAGCTAAATATTAGCGTTGCCCTGCACGCGCTGGGGGCTTGGGTGCTATAAGTAAATCAGTACTGCACTTTTATACATAAAAATCTTAAGATTTCTGTTTACTTCTGTTGTCCGCTAATACTTATAACATATTTCAGAACACTAGAGGTATCACCGATCCGGTTAGCACAGCTGCCACCGACAGCTCAGTTCCTTACCTTGACAAGCACACGTCCTGTTCTCATTGGTCGCGCATCGCCTGGTGGTCGGCAGGCCGTAGCGGTTCAGCTTGTGTGACAACAGCGTGTAGTCCAGATCAGCTTCTGACTGTGGTATACCCTCCCAAGCCACGAGGCAGACCACTATCCACGCCGTGGCGCAGCGGTGGGCGGCGCGGCATTTTACAACGACTAATACTTTCTCTGTGTAACTCGAACGCCGGATCACCTGGAATTTTGGACATGTAGATAAGACCCTTGATATTAGGATCGTGATGATTTATGGAAGAGTAAGAAATTAGCAAAGAATTATAGACATTGATGTCGAATAATATTCTTATCTAATTATGGAAAAGCTGGATTCACATACAATATTAGTAGTTGTTGTAGTTGGGATCCATACACTCACCCATTTGGCCATGGGGCATCCCTGGGCCGACTTTCCTTCCTTGCCGGTGTAGCAGACTTTCTCTATCCGTAACTCTTTGCCGGACAACCCTGTGCGACCTTCCAACTCCTTGCGCAACTCTGCTAGGGTTGCTGCTGCCCCTGTAAGATTGAGAGGTATTCATACATCATGTTCCCAAACCTAAGACACTAGCTTTTCGTAATTTTGCTGGCGAGGGGATGCGATATTGCCAAACAAGAGTTTATAGACTAAGATTTTTTTAAATTAAGGTCAAGAAGAAAACGAGATTGTGTATTAAACGCCTTCAGACAGTTAAACATAAATACTGTCGCCACTGTTAGCCTGATAGAAGTTAAGAGTGGAGTAGGTAAATAAAAACAAGTGACACAATATTGAAACCAAACGAAATCGAAGAGTCGGAATTAAATTGTTATTGATTTTATAAGGTTAAAGGTATTACGTACCTAAATGTGTATAATAGCTGCCCGGCTCCGGTGGGTTTTTGTCAGCAGGGAAGCAGTTGCAGTCCGGTACCTCCGTCCTCGAGTTGGTCCTCAGTCTCTCCAGGTTCTCCAAGTATTCCTTCGAGTAGTTGAACTGATTCTCTTTAACTTTGGTCATTTCAGGAACTGGTGTTGGTGGCTTCTTAGGGTCCTTTTCATCTGGGTCGTCTTCGAGGATTTCATCTTTGGTTTGAAGGCCGGGACATGCGCCGTCTCTCAGATGTTCTGGCGGTGGTTTCTTGGTCGACCCTTGACGGCAGCAGGCGTAGCCGATCTCATTCCTGATAGACATCGGCCCACCGTCTCCAGGGTACATGTAAGGCTCTTGACTTCTCGGGACGTTGTAGCTGATGTTCTTATAAATTTTATGCCCCGGAGGAGAATGTTCAGATTTTATTTGTTCTATGTAGAAAGGCGGTTTCGGATCCGAAGGCCTCTCCAAATTAACCCTGTTTTCCAACTCTTTGCTAACTTTCGGCTGTTCAGCAAAATTTCGATTGTATTTCTGAAATCCCATGTTCTCTTGTAACCGATTGGGATACGCTTCAGGCTCTTGCCTTCTCTCATACGTGTAATTCTGAAAATTTTGGTAACTCTGCGCCTTTTGACCAAAATTCTCCTGTTTTATTGTGGAAATAGGCGGCAATACTGTGTTTTGTGGCCTCGCTAAGCCGTTTGGATAATCTCTGTACGAATTCACGTCATTTGGCTTGGAATAAGTTGGGTTTACATTTGGCATCAGTCTCTGGTCTTTTATTGACCTGTCATCTTTGGGGTACTGATAATTGTCTGGTGTTTCTAATTTAGGAACTAATGGCGCTGTGTTGTGTCTGAACTTGGGATCGTACGCTTCCCTCGCATCGTAGGTCCTCGGTTGTGCGTGTGTGTCGCGCGCCGGCGCGCAAGTCAGTTGATTCGTTTCCGACACTGGTCCGATGAGCATTTTTGATTGGAAATCTTTACTATCCGTTTGATTGTAACCTAAACTATCACTACCATACATTTCTGTATATTTTTGCGCTTCATACGGTACGGCCGGGTAGCCGTACTGCCCCCGCACGTCCGCGTAGGACGGCAACTTCTGAGGAACCTTCGCGCTCTTCGCATGTTTATCGTATCCTCGCGGCACTTCCGTGCCCCCCTCCCAAACGTGGTGGCCACCACCTCCGAACTCGCCCCCGCCGTAGGCGGGCGCGTTCTGTGAATAATTACCAGCGGCAGGATACTGCTCGCCTAAGCGGTAATTATCTCGGAGATGGTGGCTATACGATAAAAAATGACCGGTGGTATTCCTGTCATCGTTGACGGCGACGGGTCCGTCCTTGCGGTCGAGTGCGCGCGGCGGGCCGTCCCCGGGGTCGCCCTTGTCCGGCGGCGTGCCGGAGCCGTCGCGCGCGTGGCTCTGCTTGTTGAGGATCATGGTCTTGAGCCGCGAGTTGAGATTGACTCGGTCTGCTTGCGAGAACATCTGCTGCTCCGCGTCCTCACGCTGCATATGCTGGTTCTGATGGTTCTGCATTTGCTGCTGTTGTTGCTGCTGTTGCTGTTGTTGCTGTTGCTGCATTTGCTGATTTTGCATTTGTTGACTCTGAATCTGCTGCTGCTGATTCTGTATTTGTTGTTGCTGATTCTGCATTTGCTGTTGTTGATTTTGCATCTGCTGACTCTGCATCTGCTGGTTTTGCATCTGCTGGTTCTGCATCTGCTGGTTGATTCTTTGGTTGTGCTGCCACTGGCGCTGCTGCCAGTCCTGTTGGTTCTGACCGTTCTCCCGGTACTGTCCGCCGCCGTAGCCGCCCGGGTACCCGTTACAATCGAGTGAAGCTCGCGGACCGTCGCTCCCCTGCAGGTACCCAGGCTCGGCGTTTCCCGAATGCTGGCCGTTGGGCGTGTTCTCTTGTCTGTCGGCGTCGTTGCTGGCGTCGCCGGTGCCGTTCTCTCCGTTGTACTCGTCCGCGTGGTCCGCGTACTCGGCGCGCTCGTAGGTCTGCTGGCTGACGGTGTAGACGGGCGCGGCTGTGGTGGTGGCCACGCTGTGGTAGGAGGCGGCGGAGGCGGGGCGCGAGTCGCCGCTGGCGGCGCCGGGCGTGGCGGCCTGGTACTGCTGCTGGTACTCGGGGTAGTGCGGCGCGCGCGGCGACGGCGCCGGCGTGTAGGCGCGGCTCGCGGGCGGCCGCTGCGCCGGCGCAGCCTGCACGCCCGCCTGGTAGTACGTGTTGTTGGTCACGTCGAAGGTGGTCGCGACGTTCTGGACGGTGTACGTCGTGTTGGCCTGGTAGTGCGGCGACGTGGCGTACGCCGTGTGATTGCCCTGGTAGTCTAGCGTCGTCTGTCCGGTCTGTGTAGGCAGCTGTTGGATGAACTGGTTCTGCCAACCTGGAGTCACGCAAACGACGTTCACTACGAATCAAATGAAGTTTTGCATACGTTAAATATGGGGCTCGGCAAACTAAATAGGAGTGAAGTAACAAGATGATTGTGATGATTCATGGACAGTAATAGGTCGTTGTCTCGTTGCCCCTAATTGAAGACAAAGCTTGCCCTTGAGGTGATCCAGATGACATTGTTTATTCAACCAATAACAACAATGAGAAAAAATAAACAACTGCCGGCCTTAGACATGTTAATAAATATTTATAAGGCCTTACAACACTCGTGTGATTTCATTATGAAACTCGCCAAGGTTCACTTCATAAAGCCACACTCATTTTTTAAGGACCCTCATTATGTATCAGTTTCATAAACTACTATTGATCGATTATTAACCTCGGCTCATACAAAATATGACAATTTAAATCTAAGTTAGGTGGTTCAGAAGCCCCGATTCTCTTTGGATGTGTACTTCACACCATATACATTTAGTTTGCCGAGTGTTATGAATTAATTAATTAATTACCTTGCGAGGGGTCTGTCTGCCATGCAGTTGGAAACCTGTTGGGGTCGCCAGCGTAGAACGGCATTGGTGCCTGAAACAAACAACGTTCATTGCTCAATGCTAACACTCAATGGTAAAGGCTTATTCAATGCTCCACGCTCATTGGTAAAAGCTTATTCAATGCTCCACGCTCAGTGGTAAAAGCTTATTCAATGCTCGACGCTCAATGGTAAAGGCATACTCAATGTTCCACGTTTGATCGAAGTTACTACCCTGACCGTTTTTTATGATCGACTGTACAGTGCTTATTGCGAAAAGTTTAAATAATTTACATGGTGTCAAAACGTTTGTTTGTGAGTCACGGACTCAAGTTAACTATATGTAAGCAGATTTTGTGAGAAACAAGTTTCCTTGGAAACGAATTGTTTGTAATGAGGCGTTTTTGTTCTGTTTGGCTACGTTTGTTTCGTAAGTGTGTCGCCAGCTTTATGGGTTATGAGAGTTATGGCTGTTACGAGTACACGTCCAAGGTTAAAAACGTTTCGCAGAAGTTAAATATAAAATTTTAAAAATGTTGTCACTAAAATATTGGATGGTTCGTACGGGTCTTTGAAAAAGCAAGGTAAAAAATAATTAAAACAAAACAAAAACATTATTCTTGAGTCGCGACATTAACAGGTACCTACTATCAAATTAATCAAGAAAGTTACTGCTTGATTTTTTTTATATTCATCTTTACGGTTTTACCCATTAAAAATGAAATTTCTAAACGACACTAAAAATTAGAACACATAGAAAATTCCAAAAAGTAAAGCTATGGCCGTGAATCGAACCCTGATCCTGATAATTCCGTGATGCGTACTGTACCGCTACTCTACCCATACCATAGCAGGTTAGGTTTCGATTTTTTTTTCGACATTAATGTGGTCAATGATAGAGCACGCGTTCTTAGACCATCCGCCCTTGATATGGAGGCGGCCAGATTCTAGCGCCTCTAGGTACTTACTGTTTTACCCATTTCGCTCTACTAATAACTTCCCAAAAATATCTAGGTACGAGGTAGGTAGCTGGCCGTTTTAATGAGACATCGTTCTAGAATTAGATTTAAAAAAAGTAACGTCAAAAACAAAATCGAAGCGATCACTTTAGCCTTGTCTCTTGAAGGATGATGTATCTTTGACTGGATAAATCACATTTATTGGGACTCCGGAGTAGTTTCATCTTACAAGCTCAAACTTCCAAGCAAACGCGTATAGAAATTGACAGCTCTCAAGTCAAATTAATGACGCTATTAGTAGGTACGATTCCAGAATCTTCTGCAATGTATTTCGTCCGCTCTTGACCCTATAGCGGTCTCCACACTGTAAAGCGGTCGAGGTTACGAATACATTGTTTGCTCGTGTGAAAACCCCTTGGCGAGGCTACGGTTGTGTGTGTAATTAGACTAACGTATTCGTGTAGTTTGTTTAGTTATTAGGCGTACAAATTGAGAGACGGGGTATGAAGTGCGGGGAGGTCACATTTTGTTGATAGGTACACACTGGGTGTGACCAATGTAGGGCCCCGAAATGCTAGGGCCAGAGTGAATGACCTGATAATTCACGTACTGTATAGGACTCAATTGACGGACGATAGTGCATGCGTGCATTTTAAGTCATTTGACCATCTTCTGGACTATAAAGAGCCTAGTAGGCCTAGGCAGAGGAGGTCCTCAGTTCATCAGGTGGTCACACCACGGCCAGCGATTTTTAAAAGCATATCTCTTGGAGGTAACCACGCAAGTGGTACAAATCTCTACACTGCTGCAACAAATCTGCACCTCCATTCTTCTCAGATGTAGTCGTATTTAAAATTCAGCTCAATTTTTCATCACTTGTGAAATTTAGTTATCTACAGGATAAAAATGGGATGCTTCTTAGTTTTCGGTTTTACAGAAATCAATTACTAAAATAACACGAGTTTCTGCCCGCGGTTTTGTCTTCTTCTTCTTCTTACCTGCACCGTGTAAAAGTTTTTAGTGCACTTTCTATGATTAGCAGTCTCCATTTATTTTTACGAGCGGCTGGAACGCTTTAAAGTTCTTTGCATTATTTCTAAGGGGCATATGATTATTTTTTTATAAAAATTAGGCAGTATTTCCAACTAGTTGGTTGGTTAAAACTTCATTCTGTAAGACCAAAACCCGAACAAAACTGAAGCACAATTAAACAACACTTTGAGGGACTTTCGCATAATGTAATTTATTCCGGACACGATAAAGAAAACATTTGTGTACTCGAGTAAAAGAAAATAATAATAAACTCAGGTAAGTCGAGTTTGTTAAATTTCTACTACTAGTTCATACTCAAAGCCAGCGTCAAAAATGCGGTATTATTAAAAAACGCGAGGCTCCATGCCAAAAAAGGCGGGAAAAGAAATTAAATTAAATAACACTGGCTGGCAACAATATTAAATTAGTAAACTTGAACGCATATCCCCGACATGTTCGGAACAAATTACGCGTAAGTACATTATTTCTGTGTAACTTCGTTCGAAGTTTGAAATATTTTAAATTAAGAACGCGTCCCTGAGGTTAATTTATAAATGCGATGGCTGTAATTAAAAGTAAAGTTTGGAGCGAGGTTGTGATAACAATGAGTTGTTTATGGTGAGTTATGAAGGAATGATCTATTTTCTGTTTTATAATAATTAAATATTTATATGTGGCTGTGTGTTGTGTACCACACATTTTAATTATGTCTTCGTTGTAGGTAAGTAATTTTTATAACAAATACTTGACTTATAAGTATATAAAAAAAATCTACTCGAATAAAACCACGAACAAATGTAGTCTAGTAAAAAATAAAATTAATCCCACTTACGGCTTAATTTCTTTCTGCTGGATTTCTTTGGTGAAATATGTAAGTTTATAAGAAATTTTAAACTATTTAATAGTAGCTCAGTAGGTACAAAGCGGTGTAACAGCTGTTCCAACAGGAAAAATATCAGCTGCGTCCCTTTCTAACTAATACAGAAGGAAAGAGGCGCTAAACGAAAAAACTCAAACTAGTTAGCTGGTGTAAATAGCTTACTTTTTTACAACTTTTATAAAAAGTCGTTCCGTTTACCATCTTGGCTACTATTTTGGCCGTAAAAATCATGTTTTCATGTTCTAAGTCATTTTATGTGTTATTTTATTTGTTGATTTTACATTTTGGCATAGGCCTCAACGACTCCTCAACTATAATTATTATAAAATTTCTAAACGTCACTGAAAATTAGAACACAGAAAAATCCAAAAAGTAAAACTAGGGCCGGGGATCGAACCCGGATCCTCGTCATTCCGTGACGCGTACTATACCCCTATACCACCCATAGCAGTTGGATAAGCCTTCGATTTTTTCTATTTGTTACTAGCTGTCACGTGACCTTGTTAGGTACTATGCGAATTTTTGTCGCCAAGCGCCATCTGCTTGAATGATGTGTCTGTACGACACAATGACACACTTTTTTCAAATGATAGGTGCTATCAAATGAATCAAAAATTTTAATTCTTGATTTTTTTGTTTACTTTTACGGTTTACCCATAGAAATTAAATTTCTAAACGTCACTGAAAATTAAAACACAGACAATATAATTACTATAAATAAATGAGTATGAGTATGAGTATTTATTGTACGATAGCTAAAACTAAAGCAATAGAGCTTCTAAAACAACGGGTTATTACTGCGGAGCTCGCCGCGCCCGTGCGCTCGCAAATTGTCGAAGTTACGCCAAATTAAAAATTTCCAACTTACGCCAGTTACGTCGCGCGGCGGCGTAAATTAAAAAATTTAACGGACATAACCGGCTTGGGAATATCATGGACGTAATGCACTATTATCATACCTATTAACCTATCTAAATTAAATTGTCGCTATGCTTTTAACCTTAAGTTAGTTAAAATCTTAGGAATCATGTTATAGGCGATGTGGCTAGCAACCCATAACTATTTTGACTCTCCTTTCCATCCATACGCCCACAATCATGCGCAACGTGGTCTTTGGGTCTTGTTACCTTGGGCTCTGTCTACCCCGTAAGGGATAGACGTGATTTATCTATATATGTATGTTATAGTTGTCGTTCAGGAACTGAAGCTTTACATACATACATACATAAATCACGTATTTATCCCTTACGGGGTAGACAGAGCCTGAGGTAACAAGACCTAAAGACCACGTTTAGCATGATTGTGAGCGTAAGGATGGAAAGGGGAATCTAAATAGTGATGGGCAGCCACATCGCCTTTAACATAATTCCTAAGTTTTGCCCATTCCCTCGATAGGTTTTTACCATCAGCGCGGGAAGAGAAGCAAATGTTTATGCAACATTCTATGTTTTTTCTTTGCTCCCAGACCAGCATGGAAGTAAACCTAAACTCGTCGCAAAATAAAAGGCCCGTTTTGACATTTGTCTTCGCGACGTAACTAGTGATGTAACCATACAACTCGGTAATCGATACTCACGATAAATCGATTCCAGTTTAGATGAGTATTTGATCGATTTGAATATGTACTGTAAAGTGCATTGGATTAAAGTTCTAATAAGAAAATTTAACTTAAACTGATATTGTAAGTATTTTGAAATGATACAATGTTACGATACGTCAACTTTCTTTCATTTAATATTTTTGTTACAATAACACTCACTCAATCGCCAAAAGAAATCAGTAATTAATTTGTCCAAACACTAGTGTTTAAAGAAATTAAACCGGCCAAGTGCGAGTCGGCCTTAAAAATATATATTGATCGATTTCTTTTTTTCCTTAACCGATTATTAATAGTCTGTGGACAGTATGAAAAAAATTGTTATTCACAGCACTTAGCGGAGTGGGCGGTAACCATCAATGAAAAATGTAATTACCTTCAAAACATTTCGATCGGTAAAAAATACAGAACTTCATGGGCGTGAACTGTCAAAACGGGCCTTTTATTTTGCGACGAGTTTACACATTGCCACAAAGTCATCTCATTACGTACCTTCTTGGGTAAATAGTGTGGTGGTTTTCTATTGCCTTCCGCATCTGTGCTAGAAGGTTGGAATTAGCAGTTGGCAATGCACATCATTTGTCATAACATTAACGTCTCATAACGATGACTTGGCATAACTTTTAACAAGAGCAGCGTACCGTGAACACGCTAGGTCCTACGTCTAATTTAGATAAAACAAATAACTAATGATGTGGAAGAGATAGCGCCCACATAACTCATTGATGTAGAGAAATAGGATTTATAGATTTGCTATAATATTTGCGAGAATAAGATCCGACAAACGAACTAGACTAGACTAAAGTCCGCTCGGAAAATCTTACATTAGAATGAGTCTTGTGTCGTATACGACCGTACTGTACCGTGTGTCTAAGTTTATGAGTTGTGATATTCGAGATTTTTCACTTTAAACATTTGTTTTTATCGTTAAATAATCTTGAATAGTTGTGTTACCAGATGCAAAAAATATAACAGCTAGTCAACGGGTAACCCTGTAATCTATTAGTGTCAAAGTCTAACCCTCGTTTAACGATTTGCATTTTTAAATTCTGGACTGCACACATGGCAACGGTTTTACAAGTGGCCAGTTTCTTAAAAAAAAAGTTGAACGAACGCAAGGAATCTATTAAAAAATTTGACATTTACGTGTAGAAACAAAACAATAAACGATTAAATTAAAGACGACATCAACATTATAATTAGTGGCAAATTACGAATGGAATAATTGCGGTGTGATTAGCATAAATGTAGGTATTAACATAAACGTATCATAATGGGGTCGTTAGCATGTTGCATTAACTGGCTCTTAACTCGTTAACTTGACAAGGTTTTCGTTTTCTTGTGTCAATAATTACGTTAAAAATTATATGCTTGGCTCGCAAGCCCGATGCGTGAGACTGCATTTTGAAATTTACTTGAAGAAACAAAACTGATGACAGATTTTTAGGCAGTTCTGCATCATGAGCTTTTCGGTAAGGACATTCATTCATTACAACAGCCCGTGAACTTATCTTAAGTCCACCCGTTAGGAGAGGAAATCTGTGTCCAGCAGAGGAACAGGTATTTTAAAGCTTGCCATGACTTTGCTAGGGGCTACTCCCAAGAGGAAATCTTTATGGATGTCTAGGGGTACGTAGGACTCCCCCCCGAAAGGGTATACCTAAACTGAAACCTCTCCGGCGTTGCCATCAATCCGGTGTGATGAGGACGAAGTGGGATGCCAAGTAGGGTTTCCGCCGCGCTTCCGTCAGGACCGCGCTAAGCAGGGGAGGTAACGCGCAATGTAGGTGGATAATGTAGGGGCTGCTCACCATGGGTTGACTAGGGTGCTCCTGCTTCATGGCTGGCGTGGTGGCAGGCGCGGGGCTGGGCGCGGCGGGGGGCGCGGGGGCAGGGGAGGCGGCCGCGGGCACGCCGGGGCTGAGGCCGGGCACG
The DNA here is from genome assembly GCA_932294345.1 of Pandemis cinnamomeana. NCBI lineage: Eukaryota > Metazoa > Arthropoda > Insecta > Lepidoptera > Tortricidae > Pandemis > Pandemis cinnamomeana. The sequence continues at coordinate 13,819,931 of OW028706.1, read as the reverse complement.
CCGGGCACGGGGACCGACCCGACCAGCGGCTTGCGCCCTCGGTAACTCTGCAAACAAACCGGTGGTAAGTATTGGCTTTACTTTCAGATGGTTTTGGGGAGGCCATCTACTTCGTTCTTCAGGTCACTGGGGTCTGGGAGCTAAGAAAATACATAGAATGTGCCAGCTGCTTCTCTCCCCGCGCAGATGATAAAAACCCATCGTATTGAGTGTTGGTGAAATGTTTTTTTTTAATCAATTAATTGACAATTCTGGCTCACCCAATCTCTATCCCTAAAAGACTGTCGTTATAACATAAACATGCTCATCATGCATAATCATCATAATTTAAGTATAATAATTTTACTACTATAAAACAGACGGGACATATCAATATCCCGTGATTAAAGAGCATTATGGCAACATTGTATAATAATCAAATTTAATAAACCAATATGATACTGGCCGGTAATAACGAACGACGGAGCCATTTCGCATTAACGGTAATATGGCCCATCTATCTCAATGGCCTCTTCCTTTTATGAATGGAGCATCGTGATTGGTGGAAGTCGACCAACCAGCGTCGTTGAGCCTTGCACGATCGCTTCGTAATTTGAAATTGGAAATAGAAAATACGATTTTAACGGGATTAAACAAAACTATACGGCGATTGGAGTACAGAAAATTATTAAAGGAGATTTTGTTTTCTAGATTAAGTGAAGTGTACCTAAGTAAAGAGAATAAGCCGTTATAAAAATGTACCTATCATAAGTAATTCGGGGTAAATTTTACAAAAAAAAACAATTTAGGCAAAGGTAGTCATAAAAAAAAGTATTGTAAAGTTATTAAAAGTCACGCGCTCGGTTGCATTTCTCAAAACTTTTTTTAAGATTAAGCCGAGGTATAATATTACAGAATACAATGAATAGGTAGGAACCTAATAATATTCTATTATAACGATGAAATGTGAAGATAATGTAAGCACATCAAGAAATATGACGCTTTTGAAATGTATGCTTAATTGGATTTCTAAGGATAGACGCAGATGTTAAAACTCTACTCTCCTCGAGGAATATAAAAATAATAATTCAATTTATGAATTCTAATAATCCGTTTTTTTAGTTCTTTACCTGACAGATAAAACAGATCCAATTCGAAGAATGGATATTTGAATGAAGTCAGCGGTTTAAAGCAGACGTAAGGTTTTGGATACCATCGGCCGATTCAAGTATCAAACCCATAAGAGTGAGTGAGACAACAAGACATACCAGAATGGGATTCTAAGAGCTCACAGATTTATTTAGTCTGTCCATTTAAAGCTATATTAAATATATTATTGTTCATTTATATCAGGGCGAAAATCACAGGAATCATGTTATAGGCGATGCGGCTAGCAACCCATCACTATTTTGATTCTATTTTCCATCTATACGCCCACAATCTTGCTAAACATGGCCTGTAGATAGGTCTTGTCACCTTAGGTCTTCCCCGTAAGAGACAAAGACGTGATTTGTGTAAGTGTATGTGTTGTTCAATACATTTGTGACATTCTTCAAACTGATTTAATTCCTCGATGTTTAAGGTTGAAGTTGAAGCAGTCCTTCCTAAGGTCCAGGCCTATAATTCAAAATGTGGTACACAAAAGCCGTTAATTTACTAAACAAAGGCTTTATGCATCCGGACTGCCATTGTTCCACGGTACCCATTTGTTTAACATAATATATAGGCTCGGCCACAAATTTCACAACGAAAACTCCTCATTTCCGCGGAGTATGGGAGGCAGTTGTTAAATTGCTCATTTTTTTGTGTAAATAAGTTCTTGATCGATTCATTTTTGCTGATTCTACTTTTTGTTGTACTTGCATTGTCTTTTTTTATATGATATGGAGCAAACGAGCAAGGGGGTCACCTGATGGATAGAAATCACCGCCGCTCACAGACACTCGAACTTAACCTAGCAGCATGAAGAGTAATTTGCCGACCATTTAAGAGAAGAATAGGCTCGATTTTTGAAGATCCCTCATACATTGTACAATATATTGTGTGTTAAATTTAAAATCTTTCGGAACACTAGAAGTAGGTTTAATAAGACTAGCAAGATTTAGCACACAAACAAGATAATAAGTATGTCGGTTGATCATCCAAATGTATTGAGATCGAACAGCAACGAAAAAGCAAGCACATAGTGCTTGACCATCATCATCGCCAGCCTATACGTCCCACTGCTGGGCACAGGCCTCCTATCAGAATGAGAGGGCTTGGGCTATAATTCCCTCGCGCACCTCATTGAATTGCTTCGTAGGTGTTCTTCATGATGTTCAGCAAAAAGCTCATGGTAAATTGTTAAATCGGTATTTAAAAAAAAATGCTAATATTAAAATAAAATGCGAAGTAGTTTATTATATTAAGACGCAAATTATATGACGTTAGTGTTTCAGCACGATCTTTATCTGTTATCTTAAGATAAAAAAAACCGTACGCGAAAATTCGGAAAGCACATTAAAATTGACAAACGATAAGAGCCGTGGATCGTAACGCGTACGTCACACGTGACGTTACACAGTTGTAAAACGGTTACCGGGTTCGTATTCAGAATGACCATGGTAATAAGCAATTCGGGTAAATGATGGCCGCAGGAATTTTATGTAATACTAGCTTCTGCCCGCGACTTCGTCCGCGTAGAATTAGACTTAAGAGCTGACGCTGATAGCATATTCTGCAATAATTATTTACGTTGCGACTCTAGGCAGCTACCTTTGACATGTTTATCGCTATCCCGCGAGAACTATGCCATTTTCCTGGCTAAAAAGTACCAGCTATCTCCGTTCCAAATTTTATCCAAATACGTCCAGTCGTTTCAGCGTGAAGAAGGAACAAACACACACTCACATCGTCACATCCATCCATCCTCACAAACTTTCGCATTTATAATATTAGTAGGACAACAGGATTGATTTAAACAAAAAAAATGAGTATTGCGAACTCCTTCATATTTTTGATACTTTTTTATTATCTTTTTACGACATTACTTCATTCAGTAACTTCTTGTTCCATTAAATAATCGTTATGTTGTGTCAACTTCTTTTCTACAGTGCATTCTTCACACACTTCACACCTTTCCACTCCACCTTTTCACCTTTACACTTCGCACCTTTGTTAATGACCAATAGTTAAGTTATTCGTAATTACATACTTGAAAGCGGCAGTTAGGCTTTTACAGAATAAAGTTATTATTGAAAAGCAAGAATGAGGCTTCTCTGGGGAATCCAGGGTCTTGTGAACTATTTTCAATCAGACGAGTTTTCAGAAATTTGGCCGCAAATGTCGATGATATCGGTGAAAGTTAAATTACATTAAAAACGTACTGACAAATAGTATTCTTCTTTGTAGTCAGTTACAAAGTAACACTACACAGATGTCGCGACACGAAACTGTCTATAAATCACTGTCACGCGGACATTTGAAACTGTTTTTCCTCGTCCTTATCTTTGGTTTATCCAGGATGACATTGCATAGCGACGGCTGTATAGATTTCTATATCCACACGTAATAGGGTTAGACGTAGCATAGGCGGGCCAAGGCCGCAGTATCTTTGATCTTTTTGGCACAACACCAAATCGTAAATTAACAAAATTCGGGCGGCTTCAGCGTAAAATGTGATTTGTGGGTGATTTGTAACCGGGTTCGGTGGACACTGTAACACCTGGGGGGTTACAATGACGTCTTAATGCGATTCAGTTCAGGTTCGCTCGCTGTCAGATCCATACTAAAAATAACAGATAAAACCTGAACTGAGTCGGGATTGAATCGCATTAAGACGTCATGGTAAGGCCCCTAAGCGTAAAGTGGTCAACGTGAATTGTAAAAGTTGGTAAGTGAGTAAGTAAACGCTTTATTGTACAAATGAAAAGAAAAAAACACAATTCACAAAAAATACATATATAATATATATGCATAAAGGCGAACTTATCCCTATAAGGGATCTCTACCAGTTGGTAGTTGGTCTTTTGAGGCTCGCCTTAGCTAGCCACCAGTATGATTAGACGCAGTTGTGATTTGAGCTCAAAATGCGTCAATTGTTAATTGTCGTGGAGGTAGGTACTTACTCCTTCTTCATAGACGCTTGTTAAGTAGCGAAGCTTCTTATTAGTTTAACAATTGTTTGTCCTTTTCTGTCACTTTAACATTAGAATTAGTCAGAAAACTTATTCCGAACAACGGGGTTAATATAAGTATGTGTGTTGTGCATATTTTATTTAAAGGCGAAGCAGAATGCTGGTATCCTATTACCCTAGGTATACTATAATTGTAAAGTCAAAGAATCTAACCTACTACCATATCTCGTAAAGAATACAATATTTCAGTATTTAGCTGATGTAATAAAAGACTTTCAAAAATACCAGTTGCTTGTTTCGCTTTTATTGTAATAACATTCGTTTCAATTTCAAACAAAGGTACAACTGCGATTAAAACATTTAACGGCAATAATACCGCGTATAATGGCGCGCCTTATTTATGACCAGTAAATAAAAAGCTATTCGTGAAGTTCATTTGTTTAAGCTCAACAAAACTCATATTTACCAGGAGCTTAGTAATAAAATGTAACTATTTTTAATCGCGTTTGCTGTAACATTTTTAAAGCATTTGGGTTTACCGTAACAAATTATCCAACATATCTTGTGGCCGAGTCACCTATATCAGAAAATATAAAAATGTATTGAAATCTTTCGCAGACAGCGACTAAGTACAAAACAATATCTAGGGCCTAAAGTGTACGTTTTGCATTCAACAAACGCCACTGGTCTCAATCTCAATCATTATAAAAGAAAATGACAGCGTCATCTGCGGCACGCATCCCAAACTTTACTATTTGATGTTTCAACGCGAATGCGTTCGAGTTTTTTTACAATAAGTTTGTTACAGCAAAAAGTTACCATAAAGATTCCGTGTGACATCAATTCGAAAGATTACATTTTTAGTTCAAATTTTAACTAGTTTAAAACTTCTAGGAAACCGCAGACCTCGTTAGATAGTGCTATCGGACAAGGGGCGTAGCAATTAATCAACTACGGATATAGGGCGCGATAAAATTAACCAAGGCGGCCGTAAATACCGTGTCTATGGCTCGAAGGTTTTATTATCTGTGGCCGTGCTTGGCGGGCAATATGGCAGCTGGTTAGTAGTTGTCAATGACATTTAATTTTATTCGAATCGATAAGATCTTGTGTATGGTAAACAAGGATAACTAAATTAACTGTAACAGATTCTTAACTTGTTCATTACAAATAAGTACAGTTAAGAACTGAATTTGTAATACAAGCTTATTTTGCTTATTAAGCTAGCGCTGTTACTGAATCTAAATACGGAAGAAAAGAAAATTTTAAGTCAACCCGACCTCTGGAAGTAGGTCAAATGTAGATAATATAGCTAAATTATTTGGTTACAAACCCACCCATAGACCCTGGGACAGGTGTAACAAAAGGACTTCAAATTCCTAATTGTGTCCCATTCTAACTCTAGCTATTAAACCAAAATTTAATTGAAACGTATTAGAAATATTATCTTAAATAGGAAAGGTTTCACAGAAAACAGTAAGAATAAGAATAATGCTCCTCCATTTCTGTCCCCGAGATGGCCTATAAAATAGATCGCAATAAAAACTGGAGCAGTAAAAGATATGTAAATACCCGCTCATATTTCAAGCCAAGGTCGCTCATTACCAAAATACCCGACTGTTGTTTGGAAAATTAAAACTGTTTTTACAGAAATATTTATCACGTATTTTCGCTGGTTTCCGCGTAAATTGAGAGCTATTTTTCACAATTTTATCCGAGATCATTGCGTTTGGGGTGGATTTTTTTGCTACGCTCCAAAGCTAAGGTTTTTTGAACATTTGTAACTAGTGGTAAGAGCTATAAAGACTTGATACGCCACAAATAAGAAGAAGATGATGAACTTTGAAATTCGAACATGAGTTTAAAAATTTTGTCGGTTACTACGATTCATGTCATTTACGTACAAGTTTAACGTAAGGTGTACGTGCGTACGCGCAGCGTGGGTCGGGGGCTATTTCGGGACGCCGCGGGAGGGAGACGGAAGATTGTTATTGTAAAGCAATAGGATGTCATAGTGTTACGAAGATCGACAGACTTATAAATCAATGAAGGAATCGGTAAGGAAGGCGAATGGAAGGGTGATGTGGACCACGTGTAACTTAGTAAAGTAAAAAATATTATTCATATTTGAATTCATTCTAAAAAACTGTGTGTGCGTGAGGATTAATATTAATTACATAATTTAAAGCAACGGAACTAATAATAAGAGGAATAGAAATGGCATCGAAGTCGTGGGCAAGTCTTAGGAATCATGTTATAGGCGATGCGGCTAGCAACCCATCACTATTTTGATTTCCCTTTCCAGCTATACGCCCTTAATCATGCCAAACGTGGCCTTTAGGTTTTGTTACGTCATGCTCTGTCTACCCCGTAAGGGATAAATACGATATGTATATATGTATGTATCGTTTATATTTCCTTCCAGATTCGATCCCGCCAGTTTTTTCTTCATCCTGCTATTATTACGCATTAGCTTCCTTGTGTTTTCATTGACGTTTCTAAATAAAATCAAACTTAATTCCATCAAATAAAACCAGACATTTTCAAAACGCCAACGGCTTCTTGGTCCAGTACTGTCATAAATACATGCATAAAATAATGTTTTAAAAGTCACAGAGTTGATTTAAGCCATTGCCTCTTCTAATGGCCCCCATTACACGGAACGATACCTTCTGTACTCTTAATAGAAAAAAAACTATCATGAATACAAGACAGATTACCTTCAATTTAACTGACATACGAAATCCCATACAACTTTGATCCGTAACTTAAAGCCAAAAGCCACAGTTCGCTCTAGCACGCGATCAGAAATGTCACTTTGAAATTCCATACGGACGATTTATTGTACATTTTTATTTTCATAATGACTAAAGTCAAATGAATCATGATATTTTTTTCAAGGCATTTGTTTTGATAATTTTAGAAGACAAAAAGTGTTTTGAGACGTTGCTTTAATAGACATTACAAATCGCGTTACGAAATTTAAACCGATTTTAACTTCAAAACAGACTTTAGTGAACCAACTTTGATTTTTAAAAACGAATTTCACGTTTAACATTTTTAATAATGTTGGCGGTGAAAACATTAAATAAATGCCAAAAAAAAACCTATTTCGTACTGGCCACTACTATAAACCGGAATACGAAAAAAAATGTGTAACCAACTTCGAGGATTGTGTGCAAAAAATTGCATTTTTGAATTCCGAACTACATAAGAAGCAAACTAACCATGAAGTGCATCCATCTAGCCAGTGCTACATTGATACAATTACAGCGAAGGCCGGCCATTGTGAACGAATAACTCGGGACCTTTGCCTTCCTGGTTTGATCTATTGCGTTGAATGGATTGCTTCCGCGAATTACAGGCTGGAGACACATCGTATGTTTTAAGATTTCCAGTATCTCTGAAACTTGACAGTGTGTGACTAGCCCAAACCACACTGTGTCTTTAATATCAACATTGATGGTCATGAAGGCTCATAAAAGCCTTTGGAAAGCCTCAATGAAGTCAATTTAGTGTTAGTATTCTACTAGAGATGATAATTGAATGCGCTTTGGTGGTCTAAGAAAGGAAAATGGAGTTTTTTCGCTGTCTGAAACTGCATTTTGTTCAGAACTTTGTTTTAATAACAAATAAGTTGGAGTGCGGAGTGGAGAGCCTTGGGGGATGCCAATGTCCAGCAGTGGACGTCTTTCTGCTGACATGATGATGATGAGGAATACTTAAATAAGTTTAAATAATTTTCATTTAGTTAATTTACTTTAGCGGGATCTTAAATAAGTCGCTTACCGAGACGTCATTTCGTCTGTTTACTGTTTAATTAACCTTAAAAAATTACTTCCATGCTGGTCTGGGAGCATAGGAAAAACAGAATGTACCAGTTGCTTCTCGTTCCTCGCAGATGGTAAAAGCCCAAGGGAATCATGTTAGTCCATGCGGCTAGCAACCCATGACCCATCACCATTTTGGCTCCCCTTTCCACAATCATGCTAAACATGGCCTTTAGGTCTTGTTAAGTTTATAAGTTATTTATAAGTCAGTTTTGCTTATTGTTACTTATGTTCATACACTTTGTGATTCTTTTGCATTGTATAAGTATTTATACACATTAATAGTTTAATCCTACCCATCCAGACAACGGCCTAGACGAAACGACCAGGTCCTTTCCTACCTATTGTAATGTTATATGACAATAGAAGTTAATGTTTAATAAATAGCAGGCATGGCAGCAACACCGCTAATAATGTGCGCCGGCGTTTCCCAAACATCCGTCGAAGTATCCAAACACGTGACGCCATTTTGGACAATTATGAAATGGGACACAATTATGTTTTACTTAGAAGCAGACATATCCGTGACTTAGACCCTTACCACCTTATTCATAAACGCTCTATAGGCTTCCGCTAACTTAGCAATCGTTTGTCCTTATCTGTGAAAGGTAAATGTCAAAGCGACAGATAAGGATAAACGATTGCTAAGTTAGTAGAGCGTTTATGAATAAGGGGGTTAGAGTCTTGGACGGACGTTCCGTGATAGAATACGACGTAGCATACTGGTGACGTTTTGGAAAAGGTCAGGTCAAGAGTTCCCTAAACCGACGAGCTTGTATGAAGAGATTGATGAATGTGGATGAAGCGAAAGAGGTATGTCAGGATCGTAGCAAGTGGGACAAAGTAATCTCCAAGCCTCCCAGTAGGAAAGAAGCGAGTATTTGTCACTCACTACATAGTCCGTAGTCCATAGTTTCCGCTGTCTGTCTGTCCCTATGATCTTTAAAACAACGCAACGGATTTTGATGCAGTTTTTTTAATAGATAGAGTGATTCGAGAGGAAGGTTTATATGTATAATACGCAGACGAAGTCGTGGGCAGAAGCTAGTATGTATTAAAGGACTTTGCACTCCAATTAGCTGTCTTTGACGTTTTATATCCACTGAAGGTAGATTACTTTTTAACGTTGTTTCGACCCGTAAAGAGGCTTCTAATTTTTATCTATGGTAGGTATTTACTTTAGGGACTGTATGCGTTTAATTTAGCTGTTAATATTTTTATATTTCGTTGTTTTAGTTCGATTGAAATCATTGAGGTTTTAGTGGTTAAGTAATTTGCTTATTATTTTTTACTTTTGCACCGGATTCTTGGCAAATGGTCAAAAAATAAGCAATTTGATTTTCATTTTCCATCTTTGATCGCTCTACCAAGCCTCGAAACGTCTGATAGGGAGGTCGTCCAATGTTATTACAGTTTAAAAAAATATATATTCCTAAGGTCATCCCAAAATGCATAACAAAACCAAACCTGCAACATTGCCACAAATCCATTCTGAACTTACAATAACCACCTTTACATTTTAAACTCATAATTTTTCGTATGTCCTTCGTCAATCGTGGTCTGGAAAACGACCTCTGTAGAAAGAGACGCGAAGAGAGAGACGGCGCGTATGACGTCATCATCTCCCGCGCAGCTGGCAACGCCGCATCGAATGTTTTGTAAATAGAATCCCCGTTGGCGATTGTTGTGTGAGCGGAACGACATGCTTTAGAGGAGAAGCGACGTTTGTTAATTTGGACTTTATATCGTTGAATTTTGGAGCATTACGTGACTTTAGTATGATTTCCGATACGTTTATGATAATAACTGACTTGGTTACGGAAGAACGAAGCTATGATTTTTTACGTTAAAATAGGCAAAGGGAACAATGCGCGTACTAGATTCAATTTGTATGTAAAACTCCGAGTTACCAGCTAGCTGTCTAGAAATGTATGGAAAACTATCAAGATACATATCTACACATCTACTTAGCTTTGATTATTTAATTTGACAATTCTGATGCCTTCTATACTTACCGACTTTGCCATTATTATGTACCTATTTACAAATATTTATTGAAAATAGTTAGAGTTAGCCTCCCCTAAACAGTGTTGCCAGGTCACTTCCCTTGAAAATCGGCAGAAAAGTAAGTTCCATTTTCATTTAAATCTTGGGGAACGACCTTTTTCGGAACCAAACGGCAACACTGCCCCTAAAGGAACCAGACTGAAAACCAGCGCTGGGTTCATGTAGCCCAGCACATGCTGAGACTGGTACCCGTTGCCGGAACAGCCCGCCTATACTAGGTATCTCATTGTTTTTTTTTCTCTAGTCTTGAATCTGTTGGCAACTTAACTTCTATCTGTTTATATTGTGGTAGTAAATATTTTTTTTTATACATTAGTTAAACTTAAATAAATTAATGTTTTTTGAACAACGTGATGATAGTCAATGCAAAGCGCAAGGTAAATTGTTTTAACGGAAAAATAAATAAACTTTTGTCACACATAGAACTCGGATCGGAAGTAATTTTTAAGATATTTAATTCCAAATATACTAAGTTAAGTACTAACTATTAGGTTCCAATGTGTAGAAAAACTGATTAAGTAATCGTACCGTTCATTTTCTTAAGTACATTCCTAAACTACTTACCATCGGTTAGGTAAAACTGGAAATATGACATTTTAATTTTATTGGACCTAAAAAACTCGACAATTTATTGACACTTAGTAAGTACTCAGCGTCGTAGTTTCAATCTCAGTTTCAAAATTTGTACAAATATTTTCAGCATTCCAATTTCAAACAGGAAGGACTTCGAACCGTCAAGTCATCTCCGTCAAGAAAGTTTTTATTGTACCATTAAAAAGATAACGAATGAAATGATAACTGTACGACGCCAATGCCAATGTCTACCTTCCCCATATTTTTCTAATTAAGGCTGAATGGCAAATAAATTAGATCACCTACAGAAATGTAACTGCGCAAAAACAAATATCGTCGGAAATTTGGATTTGATAAGGTGGGAAAGACCCTTTCTCCTTTACCTTTCCTTACAATAAAAAACGTACACGAACTATCTGCACTATGCAGCATTGAATTAATTTTACATTATGAGTTACGAGATGAAACTATACCTACGTGTATTATTATTAATGTCGTCAATTAAGATATAGCAAAAAAAAACACTCTACATCCTTTCCTTTTAGCAACATTTACCTTTTAGAAAGGTTCTCAAGTGACGTCCACCAAGGTGGACGGATGACCTGGTTAAAGTCACGGGTTCACGGTGGATGCAAGCCGCTTCCAACCGAGGCAGATGGAGGTCTATGGGGGAGGGCTATGTCCAACAGTGGACGTCCAATGACGAAAAAAAAACATCGAAAATATGTCATTTCACATTTGTTCTTACATCGGTCTTTGTCAATAATTTGTAACATGAGAAAAATACGATTGAAAATCTTTTCTAAGATTATGAAAATTCGAGTGCCTACCTAAAATGACTTATTCTTTTAAAAAACAAGACCAGGCGATCATGAATGTAGAGCGGCACAATAACCTAATAGATTCCGACACCGGAAAATTGCAGCACACATACACAACATTAACGCACACAGCTGAACCAATCAACTCGAATTTCGAATTTCCTAGTCTCTACCTACACTGCATTAACAAATCAGAAACAGTAAATTGAAGACCCATTCAAAATACAGTCTATAGGTATGAAAGGAAGAAAAAAAGGTCGAATTTAATCTCGCTTCTTCTCCTTTATTAGGGCTATTAAAGTTTCCAGACAAATTAATACGATACAATAGGGTTTTTAATAAATAAGTAAGCAGGGGGAGGTTTGGGCGGGGTCGTTGCCCCATCGACCGGGGCGCCTCCACAAACCTCGCGGATGTACTAAACCTATATTTACTATGTATAGACATAGACAATTGTTTTTTTATGTCCTGTAAGGCTTTTTGGGTGATTAGATTGCCGGAAGTATGTTTCCAATTGAAATGAGTAAGTAATGTAGGTACATACATACATACATACATACCGTCACGCCTCTTTCCCACAGGGGTAGGCAGAGACTACTTTGTTCCACTTGCTACGATCCTGACATACTTCTTTCGCTTCATCCACATTCATCAATCTCTTCATACATGCTCGTCGGTTTCGGGTACTCCTGACCTGACCTTTTTCCAAAACGTCTCCTATTTGGTCTCGAAACGTCCGTCTAGGCCTTCCCCTCCTAACGTTACCATTCACACTCCCCATATAGATCTGTTGAGTTAATCTACTTTCATCCATCCGCTCTAATGTAGGTACTGACAAAAAATTACAAGACATCCACTACGGGATATATTTTCTAAAGCATCTCAACTACGATTCATTTTTACATCTTTACCAGGCCCCTATTTCACCAAATTGACAGTTGTCGGCGACATGTGACAATTCGAAATGCAAGGCGTAGTCAATATGAAGCCCTCCGGCTCCGGCGGTGATTCTGGTCGAGATTGTAATGTAATCAGTGTAAGAAGTGTCACTTGTTTCCGACAATTGTCATGTTGGTGAAATAGGCGCCAGATCATCCGTTCATCTTGCGAGAGTCCACCAACAGTTCGCCTTCCAGTAGGCTTATTACCTAACTCGCTCGCAATCGCCATCGTGTTCATTTTGACAGTTCATGTATGAGCTGACAATTGGCATCGGAATCAGCCAGCTGTCACATTCATACAAGAACTGTCAAAATGAACACGATGGCGGTTGCGAGCGAGTTAGGTAATAAGCCTACAGTACTCATTTGTTTTAATAGTTACAAAATTAATAATCTTTTCGTAACGAGACGTCTGTTCATCAATCGATAGCGTAATTGACTTTGAACGGTTACTGATTTTAGTAATTGGTTATTTGGCGAAAATCTTAGGAATCATGTTATAGGCGATGCGACAGCAACCCATCACTATTTTGATTCTCCTTTCCCCCTATACGTCTTGTCACCTAAGGCTCTATCTACCCTGTAAGGGATAAAGACGTGATTTACATATGTATGTATGTTATGTAACACGAGAGCTACTTTGACTGAACGTATTTTTTTTACTATGTTTTGTCCTCAATTCAACACATCAGTAGCAAATTTTAAGTTAATTCCCCGACTAGAAGGGGGACAAATTTGATTTAAACTGAACAAAATTAAAGACTGATAATGTTAGTACATAACTCATATTAAATACTCGTATTAAACAGTCACTTAGCTCATAATTAGAATACTTTGAATTCTACGTTCATATTTCGTTATTCTACGATCTAGGATGTCATCAATATAAAACGAGACTAGCGCAAAACTAGAAAAATCTAAACTTACCTCATTACTGCATCGCGTTCACGTTTAAAGCGGAAGACAAGAAAAACAAAACTATAAAGAAAACAGTCCGAAGCAATCGCTCCGATTGAAAAACTTAAAACAACTTAAAAGAACGAAATAAATTGGAAAATGTGCGGAACGCAAAGAAAAAGGAAGTGTAGAGCGAACCATAATTACCTTGATGTCTTGTAAGACCTGTAAACAAGAACGAAACACGAATTAGAGTCATCAAAATTGATATGCTAAGATGAAACAAAGAAAAAAAGAGATTTGAACCGTGGACTGACTAGGAATTGGTCTTAGTCACTTGTTTGGAAGACTATCAATAGAACACTCTTTCTTAGAATCGGTATCACAAACGTTATAAAAAATCATAAAAATACCCACGGGAAATGCCTTTCCCCTTTGGAAGAGTCTAATTTAATTTAGAATTTTGTTGGAATGCGCGCTGTCTGTAGAAAAGTACGCGATTTTTTTATCATTTATCATAAACTATAGCAAATAAATATTATATTTTAATTCCCGACGCACAATTTTATATTATAAAATAAAAAGAAAAGTAATTACACAACCTAGAAAGCAAAAGTTTGCCTTTACGATTTACACTATCGTAATGATAGATTTTGCGTATATCCCACGGGATAGACTTCTGCAACGTGCGAAGCCGTGAAGGTAAGCTAGCTTAACATAAACCACAAAATTAATTTACTAGCTATATTATCCTTAGTATAAAGTTTCGGATACAAACTTAATCATGTTTACACCTCCCCTAGTTTATGAGACGCATTTACAGATATCCTCACTTTAGCGTGTGTTATTACTTAATAGCATCGGCACACTCACCAATTACTTCAATTGCTCGCCTTAGTAATTGTGCTACTAGGTGGACAAATCACCGGTTAAACGATAAAACACGCGTTTAACAAACTACACTGGTAAGAAGCGAACCAACGAACCGGATAACGCGTACACACGTGTCACTAGAATCGTATACCGCGGTATCGCAAAAATAATAGGACGCACTGGCCCAAAGACGCGAGCAGCGAAGGATCGAGATATAAACCCTTCAATCAGTGCTCAGATTCGAAATGACATTGGGAAATACATAGTGAACAATTATATACGGTGGCGTTGCGTAACTGATAAAACAAAGCGTAAACATGATAAAGGTACGCACAAGATTTAATCTGTGCTCGGAACCGTATTTATTATGACGGACCGTGTATTGATAAGGCGCGGTACGTTATCACTAGGCGATCACCTGAGTTTTGAGAGCTTTTATTTGAAGGTTAAGTTGGTTGATAATCTATACCTAAAAGAGTAACGTGACCGGGTGACAGGTAAGGCACAGCTAGTACTGAAACCAGACTCTTGAAACTATATTACATACTAGCTTCTGCCCGCGACTTCGTCTGCGTAGAATTTTACATAAAAACCTTCCTCTTGAATCACTCTATCTATTAAAAAAAACCGCATCAAAATCCGTTTTGTAGTTTTGAAGATATAAGCATACATAGGGACATAGGGACAGAGAAAGCGACTTTATTTTATACTATGTAGTGATGATGATGTAGTGATGATGCGAAAGTTTGTGAGGATGTATGTTCTGTTCTTTCACCCCTGAATGGCCAAATCTAGATAGATTAATCTGGAATAGTTAATGCAAGAAATAGACGTCACCTGACAGATCCGGGTTCGATTCCCGGCCATAGCTTAACTTTTCGGATTTTTCTGTGTTCTAAATTTCAGTGTCGTTTAGAAACTTGACAAGCCCTAAATCTTCAAATGTAGAGCTCTACGTGTTCATATTAAAAACTCATTTCAAAATCACCTTTAATATCCGTAGTAACGCGGTGAAACAATTGACATTCGACCGCACGCAAACCGCAGACAATCGAACCTCGATTCCAAAACAGAATCGCACGAAAAGCCAGCCTCTCGAGAAAAGTGCGGATCTCGAAGGTTATCGACCCGGTTGACCCGGCCGGCGGGTAGCACCCGGGTAACGGTAGGTCAGGGATGTTTACTATCCGTCACTCCGGGTATTGAATTGCCTTACAGCTCTTGGGATGAGATAATTGGGTTTTAATTGAATTAGGTTTTTATCGGGACACAAATGTTCGCATCTGGAGATTGTTTTGTTTAGAATAGGCATTTGGAGCTGACAATGGTGACATGTTCATTTTCAGATGATCCAAGCTCATCGTCACTATCACTACATAGTATAAAATAAAGTCGCTTTCTCTGTCCCTAAGTTCCTATGTATGCTTATATCTTCAAAACTACACAACGGATTTGATGCGGTTTATTTAATAGATAGAGTGATTCAAAAGGAAGGTTTTTATGTATAAGTCTACGCAGACGAAGTCGCGGCCAGAAGCTAGTAAATAATTTAACTCAACTCAATTTTGAAGCAATTTGAATTTTGTATACAGAGACAATACAAGTAATCTGGCAGAATTCTGGTGGGCCGTAGTGGAGGCAAAATACGTGAAATTTCCCTTAAGTCAGGAAATAATTCTAAGAACTGATAAAAACAATTGTTTTTGATTTGTATGGGTTAGAAATGGAATTTAATACATCACTTGATATATTCACCCCCCCGGAAAGGGGTGGAATTGGTTGAAAATGGTGTAATAGTAATAACTAAGAAGAAAAAATAGGTGTAGTCTGTGCAATTTGCCATACGTTTTATTACATCTTAATCTATATTTGCACCCGTTATTTAGCTCAATTCAAGCTACGGAACATACAAAAAAAAAATCATATAACTAAAAATATACTTTTTGGCATTGCGGCCCCGGGAAAAATACAGAACGCGGTGCAAATTGAGGAAATGATGAGAATATATATCAAAACACAATACCAAATTTGCACCAGGGTGCGACACCCGGAAAGTAGTTTTCTATGTTTTACTGTCTTTGTACTTCGGGGGAAATTTTGGAATTAATAAAAATCGACACAATCGTCTTAACTTGGTTTGATTTACATTCGCACCCCATAAAAAATTGACATTTCTACACGGAACATGCGGTTCTGTAATACTACCCGCTACCTAGCGTTCGCTGCTATTCCTTGCGTTTAGATAGAACTATGTTTACCAAACTTCCGGTTAAAATTTTCTTTTTTTTATTGAGTGCGAATGTAGTACCTTTTAAATATGTGTTATTTATAAATTTTCACGACTATCTTAATTTCCCCCGAAGTACAATCTACAAAAGAGTGAAAAAAAACATGTTCCATACTTTGCACGGGGGTGCAAAGTTACCTGGGTGTTTATAATACTTTGAAAAGCTTAATCTAAGTTTGCACCAACCGTCTGAATTATCCTCGAGCCGCAATCAGAAAAAAATATTTTACCAAGATTCTATACATCGTACACCTTTTTAATTAACATACATTATGTACCAAAGGGGACCCTTCACGTGGCTAAACTTGCGCCTAATACCTTTTATCATACTCCAAAATAACGGCATTTGAAGTTTATACCTAATATTTTAAAGTGTTCCGTACATGATAGAAAGGTGCAAACCGAGGGAAACCATCTAGTCGTGCCCTCTAACGATTCCACAAAAAAACAGGACTACACGAATTACTTCCATACTTTTCGGTAATTCGACTATACTACCGGCCAGGACCGTCTCCGCAGGAGGGAACTCTTCAACGGTTCGTTCGATTGACTTGAAATTTGGTACACATGTAGTACGGATGACAATGCAACGATGTATTCAAAATTGATTTTTTAACAACAACTTATTGTTAAACAGCTGTTGGGAAAGTAAGTAAGTAAATGCTTCATTGTACAAGTAAAAAGAAGCAGAGACAAATAACAAAAAAAAACCTTAAATATAATATGCACAAAGGCGAACTTATCCCTATAAGGGTTCTCTACCAGTTAACCTTTGAGTAAATGAGAGGAGCATTAACCGAGAGACCGACAAAGAGTGAGTTTAAAATATCCATATATATAAAGTACTAGCTGTTGCCCACAACTTCGTCTGCATAGAATTCGTTTATCGCTATCCCTCTATTTCCGGGATAAAAAGTAGCTTATGTGTTATTCCCGACTATAATCTATCTATGTTCCAAATTTCATCCAGATCTGTCTAGCCGTTCTGGCGTGAAAGGGTAACAAACATCCAAACATACGCACAAACTTTCACATTTATAATATTAGTAGGATTTGAATGTGCTGTATCTGTATGGAATTGTACATTATTTTCGAAACTTTCCCGATTCGGTTGGCTTCGGCTTGAAAGCTGTAAAGAAGCTTTTGCTTCAAGTACTATCGAGGAGATTTTCTACTTACAAGAGCTTTGCACGGGGAATGAAAGCTGTATTCCCGAGTTTTATCGTAGCTACAGAATGTTATAGCACCACTTCATTTCCAGACCAATTTCGTTAACTTCAATAATTACTTCAAATATCCTTCCATACTGGTCTGGGAGCAAAGAAAAAACATAGAATGTACCAGCTGCTTCTCTTCCCGCACAGATGGTAAAAATCGAGGGAATGGGCGAAAACCCACTAAGTTGATTCCTCTTTCCACTTCCACCTATGCGCCCACAATCATGCTAAGCGTGGCCTTAGGTCTTGTTACCTTAGGCTGTCGACCCCAAGTGGTCGTGGGGCGTCGCGGTGACACCAAGTGCTCCCGTAACGCCTCACAGACGACTGAATAGGGAGTCCGTGTGGTTTTTAGTGGGTATGCCTGCCGTCGCGGAAGAGCCCCACATACCCCCGGTAAACCCGTACCGGGCGGATGCATAAGGCGCATTTCCCACACCATAAAAAAAGGCTCTGTCTACCCCAAGGAATAAAGACGTGATTTCTGTATGCCTAAGTTGAATACGCATTTTATTCAAGATATCCCAAAAATAATCAAAAATATTTCAGCAGAGCTTTGCTAATGAGGCACCCCTGATAGTGTTTTAGGATTTTTTAACTGTTCTAGAGTTTTACCCCTTATTCATAAACACTCTATAGGCCTGCTAACTTAGCAATCGTTTGTCCTTATTTGTCAAAGGTAAATGTCAAAGGGACAGATAAGGACAAACGATTGATAAGTAAGCAGATGCCTACAGAGCGTTTATGTATTCAATGAAATAACTATTTTGATTCCACTTTCCACCTCTACGCCCTCAGTGTCTTGCTAAACGTGGCCTGTAGGTCTTGTTACCTTAGGCTCTGTCTACCCCGTAAGGGATAAAGACGTGATTTGTGTATGTGTGTATGTATGTATGTATGGTAGTCTCCAACTTATTTCTTGTATTGGTTGTCTGGAAGAGATCGCTATTAAGCGATAAGACCGCCTATTGTCTACTTTGTTCTTTGTTTCTGTATTGTTTTGTACTGATTTGTGGTGTTCAATAAAGAGTATTTGTATTGTATTGTATGAAATAACTCTACCATCTGCTGGAATGTTCCAGAAACCTTGTACTATCAAACAAATAGGTTCCTGAGCCACTAGAACGTTCTCATAGTAAATGTCAGTGATGGGAACCGCCATGTTTGCTCTATGAGCACCACTTTCAAGGTCATCAAGTGGCGTAAAGATGGAGATCTCACGCAATGGCCTATCCACACGCGGCCAGTCGTCTGGTCCCTGTCTAGGCTAGGGTTGTCCCTGCGTTTGTATACCATGACAATAAACGTTCATTGGTAAACACTAAACAACACAAATAGAAAGTTTACATAAAAAGTTAGTTTAAAAAAAAAGTATAAAGTTAAGCAGTGGCGTGCACAGAGATTTACAG
Source organism: Pandemis cinnamomeana (assembly GCA_932294345.1). Lineage (NCBI taxonomy): Eukaryota > Metazoa > Arthropoda > Insecta > Lepidoptera > Tortricidae > Pandemis > Pandemis cinnamomeana. The sequence goes on along the minus strand of OW028706.1, from coordinate 13,800,922 downwards.
AAAAAGTGCTGCGTTTGTTTTGTTTGTTTAGTTGGTAAATATGACGTAAGTAATTAACCAGATCTATGTTTTTTTGTCTGTATGAAGTGCACGCGACTGTTAAGGGCTTAATTACAACAAAAAATAATTGATTTGTGTTACGACCGTTTCACCTTTGTTCTGTAATAATGTGTTCTGAAAAGGACTCATGTCGATTTACTTGCTAAATTTGATCTTGACTTCACAAGATTACTTTATTACTTTAATGAGATTAAAGCTTTTCCTTTTAAAACGGCATTTGAAAAAAGAAAACATATTTTTAATCATGTAATCTTAAGCACTATGATTTAAAGAGATATTGACGTGACGAACTAAGAATCTCCGCTCTTTTATGTAGTCACTAGCTTCTGCCCGCGGCTTTGTACGCGAAGAATTAGACTTAAGAACCGATGTTGATAGTATATTCTGCAATAAGTATTTACGTTGCGACTCTAGGCAACTACGACCTTTCACATGTTTATGGCTATCCCGCGGGAACTAAGCAAATTTCCGGGATAAACAGTAGATCTTCGTTCCAAACAAGTATTATCCATCCGTCCAGTCGTTTCAGTGTACCTACTCTAGTGAATATAGTTAAATTCGTTATGATTGAATAAACTTCCGCCTAATAATCTAAAAACTGCCACAAAATGTTGCATTTTTTTCCAAATATGTATTCATTGGTCATTTTGCAAAATCGCGACTATTCCTCATATTTAAGACGACAAATTATAACTTAACTAGCTTCTGCCCGCGACTTCGTCTGCGTAGAATTATACATAAAAACCTTCCTCTTGAATCACTCTATCTATTTAATAAAACCGCATCAAAATCCGTTGTGTAGTTTTGAAGATATAAGCATATATAGGGACATAGGGACAGAGAAAGCGACTTTGTTTTATACTATGTAGTGATACCGCACATTGCTGCCAATATCCGTATCTATATTGGTGACAACCCTACAGTCCCATGACATAATAGGCTACGCCCCTCCCGCCCCCCGGGGCAAACGTCACGGTGAAATGTCACTATGCGTGTGTTTGTGTACCAAATGTGCCCCACTGAAATGCTGCGTGGGACCAAGTACCAGATAAGGCATGAAGGCATTCGAGCGTTTTCAAAAAAAGTCGACATTTTTTATTTTTTTTATATGAATAGGAAGGCAAACGAGCAAGTGGGTCACCTGATGGTAAGTGATCACCACTGCCCATAGACACCCGCAACCCCGGAGGGATTGCAGATGCGTTGCCAACCTAGAGGACTAAGATGCAATGCCTCTTGTGCCCGTAATTCCGTTTTTTCCAGAAATAAAGATATACCGGAACATTTTTTTAGCTCTTAAACCACAAGCTTTTTCATACACAATCCTTGTTTATTTATCTCCTTTCCTATAGGCTTTAACGCTCAAAAATTGGCATTCTAGCAAACTGAAGCACAACTTGCTGTCTTACACTTTTTCTCTTATAAGACTACCACATTGCACTAGTACCACAAAAACAGGGCACTTTAAAAAGAAAACATTCTAAAAACAAATGTCGCCGAAAAACAAGCGACAACCGTTAAAATTCCCCGCAATCCGGCATTCCGTTCTCGCCTGATCCGCAATCCCGCATTGATTAAGGTGCGGGTTCAAGGGCGATCCCGGGATGTCTTGCGATCCCCCCGGGAAATATGAGCCTTGAATGAACTGTTTGTAAACAACGGGGTTGACGTTCGATTGACGGTTCCGAATGCGTTTAGGAAACTTTACTATGTGAAACCAAGTATCAAAAACGGGCCAAGTGCGTGTCGGGCCACTTGGAAGGGCGTTGACATTTGGAAGGGCGGCGATTCCAGTTGGATCGTTTCAATCGTAGCTGGGCGAAGCATCGGTGATTTCCCGTCACAAAATTTTGGATGTGGCGTCACATACAAATCTAAATATTTGCGTAATCTGTGGCGCATATAATGTTTGTGGTTGTGAATGACATCTGGGGGTACGGTAGTACCCTCGCCGAGACGATAAAAAGACGGCACTAGATACCGTTTCTCGGCGTTTCGCCGTATTTTCAAACCCTCATAACATCGCCGCAGTTGACACCATAGAGCCCAAATTCACAGCATAAGATGTTGTTAGGAAACTTAATCAAAGACACCAAGTTTCGTTAATAGTTTAGACGCGTGTATAAAGGTTTGTGGAATTAGCAATGTAATTTGTAAAGTGATGAAGATTTCGATTTTTCACATTCACAAATCACGTCTTTATCCCTTATGGGGTGGACAGAGCCTAAGGTAACAAGACCTACATGCCACGTTTAGCAAGACACTGAAATCGTTCGATTTTTAAAGTGTATATTTCATTAAAAAGACATGTCAAGATTGTTTACATGTAGTTAATTACCTAAACCTTTAGTATACTTTTGAATCCTTAATCACCCTGGCAACCCTGCGGTGACAGCGGGGCGTGATCCGTGACAAGTGTCTGCAGACGGCGCGCCGGCCGCCCACACCGCAAACGGCTCCATTCATGATATCCACCACGTGCTGATTTGTTTACTTTTTAACCGACACTAACCAAGAAAGAAGTCCGTAGTCTGAGTAAGTCAGGGTACTAAGAAGCGTCTACGAAAAGGTGGATCGGGGCTTGATACATGCTAAGAAGAGTATACACATACTACCGATGAAGTTCGAAGGGACAAGTTCAGTTTCTGTCGTCGATCAAGCCTATAAGCCCTCAGGTAAACATTTAGACGCAAATGATGCCGAGCGGGTGGTAGGGCCTTGTGCAAGGTCCGTCCGGATCACTACCACCATCTTACTTGCTAATCCTGCCGCTAAGTAGCAGTGCTTGCACTGCTGTGTTCCGGTGTGGAGAGTAAGACAGCCGGGGAAATTACGGGCACAAGAGGCATTTCGTCTTAGTCCTCTAGGTTGGCAACGCATCTGCAATCACTCCGGGGTTGCGGGTGTCTATGGGCAGTGGTGATCACTTACCATCAGGTGACCCACTTGCTCGTTTGCCTTCCTATTCATATAAAAAAAAAAAAAAGCGAATTCCAAAATGTAATAAAAGCAAATCATAGGTCACCCATTTTACTGATAATAATCACCACGTCAGGTTCCATTATTTTAAATATGACAGTAACCTTGTATAATACAGGCAAGGAAAGAGAGAATTTGGTTGTAAAGCCTTTAAGATCATTAGCAATTTTAACGTTTCCCGGCAAAAATGACACCCCCCAAATTCCTCGTCGCCAAATTTACTCGCCGAATTCCGAGTCCTCAAGTGACAAAAATTACGCCGCACGTTTACGAGCTTAAGTCATACGGATATTGTCTTCGTCGTTACTTAAACGCGCGCGTTATTAGAAAGCGGTGAAAGTACGAACTCCGGCCCTTATGTGTGTCAGGCATTTGAGTGATAAATGGCTTCGGAAATGACTTCTTTTACGCTTGATTTATGAAACACTTTTAGTATGTAAAGTAAAAGCTATTTGTCGTAATTGGAGAAAATTCACAAGGAAACTCAGACAGAGAATCCCTCTGTTGCCTTGTCTTCTTAGCAACTCTAAACCAGTAGTTTGCGATGGTACTGGCACTAATCATGGTAAGGTGTTTGGTATCTTTCTAATAGTGAGCAAGCATAATTTTCAAGCTCGTAGGAGCATAGGTAGAGCATATATGTCTGCCTACACGGAGTTCTCATTTTTTGGAAGCAGCGAAAAACCTGGCCGGTGCATTCAGAGACGGCAGTTAAAAACCGGAGGCCTTATTATCTTAAGTACTTGGAATGGAATCGCAATCGCATTCACCGTTCCTTTCTGTCAAATGGTAAAGGTTGAGGGTAGAAAGAGATGGTGAATGTGATCGCGCGTTACACAATAAGGCACCGGGTCCTGAATAAGCGAGTTGCCTCGCGAGAGAGTCAGTTTCGGTTCGATTTTGAGCTTTGTGTCAAACGAAACCATGTCTCATGTCGCTGCCTCATTAAGGACCCTGCTAATACCTACTAAAGAGCGAGAAAGAAAATTTTAAATCATGCTAACCGTCTAGGTTCCCTCGTTGTAGTTGATATGAACTTATTCTGTCAATTAGGTCGTGAAATCGAGATGAGTTCATTAAATACCTAAGTACTTATACATTATAGAGGTACATAACTCTACATTGCCAATTTACTATGAACATTGTGCACATTAAACAAGACTACATTCGCACTTCTGGAAAACAGGAAATCGTAATAAGCCATATCGTCAAAAGCTGACTCTATTATTTTTCTAGTATATGTGTAGCAGGGAAGGGCAGGGCAAAAACCTCATCTTTTGACTTCCCTATGCAGCTAATAAAATACCTTTACGACAAATAAAAAACAAATAAACACCGCAGCAGCGCATGCCCGGTGATATATCGCGTTAAACAAAATAGCTGCCGTATTTACCCGATGCAGGGGAAAATGCAGGAAAGTGAAAATTTATGGCTTTCATCGTACATTTTCCAATTATGGGCCGACGGACAATATTGATTCCCGCTTTTTGCTCGCAGACGGCCTTTAGGGGACAACATTAAAAATTCCGAGGCGATTCATGGCCGATCGTTCAGGCAATTTTTGGCGAAGTTTAAAATAAAATGGAAGCGTTTTGAACGCTCTACATTATGTACTGTGCGATCGCATATACATATATGGTAAGCTCATGTAAATTAGAAAGAATCGCTTCAAGTTTAGTAATTTTACGGGTTTTTTTAAGGTACATTTTAGGGTTCGAATTTATTTTAATATGTACCTAAGTTTTATTTTTATTAAGTAACTAGCTTCTGCCCACGACATCGTCGACGTAGACGACATAGAAATTGACATGTTTATTGCTATCCCGCGGGAACTACACAATTTTCCGGGATAAAAAGTAGCCTATAACCTGACCGGTAATTTTCTCAACAGATTAATAAAATTTGCATCAAGATCCGTTCAGCTGTTTTCACGTGATGCGCTCGCAAATATACAGACAAAAATTGTAAAAACTGTTGGAACGTGTTCTGTTATCGATTTTAAGTAAACCCAGACAATTTTTTTTTTTTATTTATTTATTACATTAATAAGTAATTGGTAACCAGGGTATCTTAAAATTGTTCTTGAATATATAAATGTTTTTCAGGATTTTCGAATCATGGATAACCAAAGTTTCCATACATTGATCAATGTTCAAAGTGAACCGCATCAAGGGCGGGGCTAAATTAATCAAAAAATTAAATGAAACCTTTGTATATTTAGTGGAACTAAACCAACCACCTGCAAAATATTTCGGAAAAATTCTGAGACCTTGTATGTACTGTTGTAACTCGCAAGTTTGCAGGTGTACTCTGAAGACTTGTACCAGGACAGTTAACAACACTATATGTAAGTGTGAGACGGGAGGATTCTTCTGCTTGGTTCATTAACCATCTCAATGTGAAAATGTGAACCAGTTTACTCAAAGACTTGGCTTAAAGGCCCAGTTACCAAGCCATATTCTCCAAAAAAAAAAGTACCTACCAGGATAGCATGACACGCAAGTGACCCAACCTCCATAACTGCATAGACAGTGTTCAAGTAGACGGCCCGAGACAGACGTGTAAATCCCCGCGTGCGACAGGGACGCAACACAATCGAAACTCCGAGGTACGCAGGGTCCCAATCTCGTTAAGGTTTACGAGGTTAACCTAACATAATTTAGGAGTATTTTGACAAACTTTTGTAAGGGTAGGTACGTCGGAAACGACAACGGCCTTGGGCATAAACGTTTTCCTTCAGAGAACGCAATTAGACCGTTTGAAAGCAGATTCTGATGTACGATGTGCGAATTTAGAAAGGATTTTTTTTCGCCTGGTCATATGGTCTGAGAAAATATTATAAGCATTGTACCTAGCGTTTAAACAGACGCATTGGTAATCCAAAATCGAAGAATAGGTTCACGAACTAAAACCAGACGCAAAGTATATGGCGGATGAAACTCTATGCAACCTTATTCAAATAATTTGAGGGTGTAACTATATTAGGCCGTTTCTCCTTCGATGGGCCGGTAGCTGTAGCGCGTGCAGTAGAGCAGATGTCGGAAAAATGTACGTATTAACGACATTTTTTAGCAGAATTTGCAATATGTTACTCTTATGCCTACAATAGGTAGCTATAGCCATATATATTTAAAGTTGGCGAAACGTGAACAGCAGAACATAGGTAATACTTGACAGGAATGCGTATACACGCAGCAGGGTAATGGAGTACTGACTAGCTAGAGTATGTAGCTACAGCTAACCTTCTTGGAGGAATACGCTGGCTGGCAACTGTCAAATTGGCAGCAACAGAAATAGAATCGCAATTTAAAAAAGTGGCCCCATTACTATTCGTGTACCAGAACGAATAGAAACCGACGTAACTTTCCGCGTAGGCGTGTTGTTCAATGCAATTAGGGCATCGAAATGGTAAATAACGTTTGCAAGCCACGTGTTTTTATTTACACTACTATCAACGTACAACGCACTCAATGAATCGGCGTGACCTACATTTTTGTACGCACGTTGCCAACTGGCAACACTGGCCGGCGATAAGCGAGAATACCCCATACGGCTTCTATTTAAATTTCGAACAGCGCGTTCGAAGTTTGATCATATTTTGGTAGTGAAGAGCTGGATGAAGTTTGAAGATCTGATTTAGAATCGAATAGCAAAGAATCTCTAGGTAGATACGGTAAATGATAGTTTCCATGGCTGAATAAACCAGGCTTTTATAAATAAATTACATTCGGCGGGTAGTTACACACACCCACGTTTATGGTTACTAAATTACGACTTACAATAATAATTGCTTCATGACAGTTAAATTATGGTAAGTTAAGCACAGTTTAATATCTTCTTAATAAGATAAACAAGGAAATGTACGTTCGAGAAACCATCAAAACAAAACCGTTTCCTTATTGCACAGAAAACATACTCAAGGCCTCGCTAATAACTGGCAACTCCAAGGTTATCCGAAATTCGAACGTAACCGTTCTTAAAAATAAAATCGAATGAAAAGCGAGGACGACAGATAAGGTTTATCTATGGTCCTCCTATCTGTGTAAACTTGCCAGAGATAAGAAATAGAGTGAATCAGAAATGGAATGTTTTTTTAAGTTTGAAGTGCATTTGAAATTATTCCTTTTAGTAAAGTATTTGGATATTTTGGATATTTTGTGTATGTGAATAGTAAATTACTGAGTTCTAGGTATAGGATAGAGATCTAAATGTAAAATATTTAAAAATTATGTAATAGGAAAGCAAGTAGATTATGTTGTAAATGTTTGAGGTAGAGTTTAGTAAATAATGTTGTTAATTAAAACCTTGACCACCTTTTTAACTGTTATTAGTACTAACAGATTGTAGACATACTATTCATTGGATCAACGAACAATGCAATTCAGATTATGCTTATCAACATGCAAAACTAAACAATGATGCAATTAATATGACACGATCGTTACCAAAATGTATGATTAAATTAATTCAACTTTTTTAATGACAAGTTGAGGCAGTGCTTGCGTTCATACAGCCACATGTTGAAGAATGAAACTTTTTAATTTTCCGAGTGCAGTGCAGCGCGCGTCAGTCAGCCGAGCGCAGCACGTGCAGTGCTCTACATCCATCGATTCATCGCGTGCCTCGCGGAGTATTGACCTTTTACTCGCCTAGACGCGATTTAGAACCAACCGGTCTCAAAAATACAAAAAAAAACAAACCTCACAGCTGGCGGAAAATCCAAGGCAAAATTTTCGCGTCTCAAGCCAAGTAGTGTCACTTTAAAAAAAATCACAGCACTCGTTCGGAAACTTTGTTCAAAACTTTGCGCGGCAAGGAGTGATTTGCATCGAGCGATCGATAGTTGCAGTTGAATCGATGTTACGTAAGCGCGTTGTGACGGCGTGGCACGTGAGCGACGACTGCCGAGGCGCGCGGCCGCCCCCGCCTCCTCCCCGGACCCCGCATCCCCTCTCGCATATTGTATAGACGCTTGATAAACAAATTACAAATTTGTGAGCTACCGTGAGAGCTTTAATAGGTTTTCTTACAAGTCTTTTGTAGCGTATAAACACATTTGTTTTCGTTCTTACAGTTTTTAATATTGTTTGCGAGTAAAAGTTTTTTAATACCTCCTTTTTTAAGAATTTAAGGAGTTTAACGTGTACTTATTGTGGAAGTTGAACAGCTCTCAGAGCCTTCGTTTGAATTAGTTGGAACGACGGTTAATGTGTATTTTTATACACGCAAGCTAAAAATATTGTTTGGGATTGGGATTGTAGGGTTCTTTCATCCCAATGCACATTCCACAATCGTATCCACCTTTATTATTTCTAACTCATTGAAATATTACACGTATTATGAACATATTATATATTAATATTTACACCTTATTAACTATTTATAATCTACTTACTTAACACTAAACACACAATACAACAGCTTAACCTAATACATGTATATATACACAACAATATCGATAACAACAACACAAACATTTTATCGACTGGTCGATATGTCGATACATCGATATAAGCTATCGATATTTCCTACGCCCTATTATGCTAATGAATTAGCATCGGGCGGCCGCTGCATCGCCGGCGCATCGCGTGGAGGTCAAACCAGTCATATCCTAACATTTGACGCGGAACGTATGCTTAACGATCCTACGATTGGCCTACGCAAATTGCACCCTATTGCCTTGCTAATTAAGTTCTCTTTTCTACGCTTCCTCGCGCCTGTGCTATTTAATTGTGCTATTTTCTATAAACTTTCTCACCGTTCCTGTGCTTGTGCTTTCTATTCTTTTGTGCCTTCCGAATTTCTTTGTGTATGGATTTAGTGCTTACCGGACAATAAACCGTAAGTGAACTTTTGTGTTGACATTTCTGACCCGGTAGGATCACCCGTAAAATATTACCGAGTTCCTGTGTTATACACATACCATACCTAAACTGGTGACCCCGATTTCGAACATGGTAAATGAATCTGGAGATACACAAGCGCCGACTCCCGGAACTAGTGATGGGACAGCGTCGACAAAACAGGGCGATGTTTGTAAGGTTGGAGTTAGAGTGCCACCTTTCTGGGCAGAGGAACCAGAGATTTGGTTCGCGCAGGTGGAAGGACAATTTGCCATTTCCGGCATTACCAACGACTTCACGAAATTTAATTATGTCATTGGCCATCTCGATAATCAGCACTTGAGAGAGATAAAGGACATAATTATCAAGCCGCCCGCGACCCAAAAGTACGAGAAGCTTAAATCGGAGTTGGTTAAGAGGCTTAGCGCGTCCAAAGAGCATAAAAGCAAGCAGTTGTTGCAGCATGAGGAGCTAGGAGACCGCAAACCATCGCAGTTCCTTCGCCACCTCCAAGGCCTCGCGGGATCGAGCGTTACCGACGACTTTATGAAGACGTTGTGGATTGGTCGCCTGCCTATTAATATCCAGACAGTACTCGCAGGTCAACCGGATAGCACGTCATTGGAAGACCTAGCAGATCTAGCAGACCGGGTACACGATATTATCCCAGCTTCGCCAAGGATAGCAGCGGTCAGTGATGCTGTTCCTGGTTCGGTACTCAACGACCTTGCCCGAGAAGTGGCAGAGCTACGGAAGCAGTTTCAAAAACTGACATCTGGAAGGAAATCCAGATCCAGTGCACCAGCTTCCCGAGGCAACCGCAGCGCGTCCAGACATCGATCTCAATCCAGCTACAGGAAGTTCCCGCTTTGCTGGTACCATGGGAAGTTTGGAGATAAGGCCAGCAGATGTGTCAAGCCGTGCGACTACAAGTCGGAAAACTCCAAGGGCAGTCGATAATGGCGGCGGACGATTGCCCCTCCTCTCCAACTGGCCGCCTATTCGTCACCGACCGGTCTTCGAAGACTCAGTTTCTGGTCGACACTGGAAGCGACCTCTGTGTCTTCCCACGGTCGGCGCTACGTGATCGTCGTTCAAAGACAGACTATTATTTGTGTGCTGCAAATGGTTCCAACATTGCCACTTTTGGCTATGTCAATCTAGATTTAGATTTTGGTTTACGTAGAACATTTTCATGGCGTTTTGTAGTTGCCGATGTTACTAAACCAATAATTGGTGTAGATTTTTTAAATTATTTTAACCTGATTGTCGACTGTCGCAATAAGCGTTTAATAGATAACGTAACTTCTATCACTGCTCTTGCTACTTCTGCCCATTGTGATCAGGTATCGTCTGTTAAGGTTATGACTGGTGAGACTCGGTATCACAAGATACTTGACGAGTTTCCCGAGATTACACGACCAGCCGGTAAACACCACACTACACCACATAACACATTGCACCACATTAGAACGACACCAGGCCCCCCAGTTGCTTCCTCCCCTCGTCGTTTAGCTCCCGACAAGTTGAAAATCGCCCAAAAAGAGTTCCAGTCCATGCTAGCCAGTGGCACAGCTAGGTCCTCCGATAGCCCGTGGTCGTCGCCCCTTCACTTGGCGCCGAAGAAGAATAGCGGATGGCGTCCCTGCGGTGACTACCGTAAGTTGAACGCCCGTACGGTGCCCGACAGGTATCCGATTAAGCATATCCATGATTTTACTCAAAATGTTGCAGGTTGTAGTATTTTTAGCACATTGGATTTGGAAAAAGCTTATAATCAGATACCTGTCAGCCCTGAGGACATCCCAAAAACCGCCATTACGACCCCGTTCGGCTTGTATGAATTCCCATATATGACCTTTGGGCTACGTAACGCAGGCCAAACTTTTCAGCGGTTTGTGGACGAGATGACGAGAGGGCTTGATTTCGTCTACTCATATTTGGACGATTTTCTCGTCTACTCACGGAGCCCAGCTGAGCATGAGGAACATTTGCGCATACTGTTCGCAAAATTGAAGGAGTACGGCATGCTGGTGAACACTTCCAAATGCGTTTTTGGTGAATGTGAAGTAACCTTCTTGGGATACCGTATCTCACAAACCGGATGCAAGCCATTGGACTCGAAGGTACAGGCCATTAGAGATTTCCCAACACCTACCACCGTGCGTCAGCTGAGGGGTTTCTTGGGAATGCTCAATTTTTATAGGAGGTTTCTCCCCTTAGCGGCCCAAATCCAAGCTCCACTTCACGCCCTCTTGACAGGTTCAGTAAAAGGATCAAAGCCTATTACCCTATCAGGAGATGCTTTAGCAGCATTCCAGGCTTGTAAGGAGAGCTTGTCGGATGCTGCCTTACTAGCTCACCCAGACTGTGCCGCAAATCTTGCCTTAGTTACAGACGCTTCTGACAAGGCCATCGGTGCAGTCCTCCAGCAGGAGAAGGACAGCGCATGGGAACCTCTTGCTTTTTTTTCTCGGAAACTGTCCCCTTCTCAGACCAAATACTCGCCCTATGATAGGGAGTTACTTGCCATTTACGAGGCAATTAAATATTTCCGCCATATGCTCGAGGCTAGGCATTTCGTTGTCTACACTGACCATAAGCCGATCAGTTTTGCTTTTCACGAACGAAAAAACAATTGTTCGCCACGGCAGTATAGACATCTAGATTTCATTGCCCAGTTCACAACGGACATTCGGCATATAGCAGGAAGAGACAATGTCGTAGCCGATGCCTTGTCTCGTATAGAGGAACTGAGAGCCCCTGTAACCCTCGAGGCGCTGGCAGCAGATCAGGTATCTGATCAGGAGCTACAAGAACTTTTACGCGTAGGTTCTTCCTTGCAGCTCCAAAGACTTCACATTCCTGGAGGTCCTACACCACTGTACTGCGACGTCAGCACCTCGATCTCCAGGCCTTATGTTCCCAGGTCAGTTCGAAGGCAGGTCTTTGAAAGTCTCCATTCCCTCAGCCACCCTGGTGCCAACGCCTCTGCTAAACTAGTTTCAGAGAGATTTATTTGGCCAGGTATCCAGAAAGACTGCAGGGAGTGGACACGTGCTTGCCTACAGTGCCAGAGGGCAAAAGTTAATCGTCACGTAACCGCCCCCCTTGGCACCTTTAGCCTACCACGCACCCGATTTAAACAGATCCATATTGATCTGGTGGGACCTCTTCCTATATCGCGTGGCTATCGGTACTGCTTGACAGCTGTAGATAGATTCACACGCTGGCCTGAAGCAGTACCGATAGAGGACATCACTGCGGAGACCGTGGCTAAGGCCCTACTCTCGACTTGGCTGTCCCGATTCGGCTGCCCAACGAGCATTACAACAGACCGCGGTAGCCAATTTGAGTCAGCCTTATTCCAGTGCCTCTCTAAACTGGTCGGTTTCGAGCACAGAAGGACGACAGCCTATCATCCGGCCTGTAACGGTTTAGTCGAAAGGTTTCACCGGCAGCTGAAAGCTGCAATTGTGTGCCACGCCAATGAGAGGTGGACAGAATCTCTTCCCTGGGTCCTACTTGGCGTCAGAACAGCCTTCAAGGAAGACTTGCAATCCTCTTCGGCTGAATTGGTCTATGGAGAACCGCTGAGACTTCCCGGCGAGTTCTTTAACCCCAGCATGAGCGGAACCACTGATATGGCAGACTTTTCCGCTAGGCTCAGAAACTTCGCCGAGAAGTTGAGACCCGTGCCAGCTGCTCGACATGGTAAACAGAAGATCTTTGTGTACAAGGAACTGAAAACATGCGATCACGTGTTCCTCCGAGAAGACGCATCGCGCGGTTCCCTTCAGCCGGCATACTCAGGGCCACATAAAGTCATTTCCCGAGACGAAAAGGTGTTCAAAATTATTATTAACAATAAGGAGAAGACGGTGTCCATAGACAGGCTTAAACCTGCCTTCACACTGTCTACGGATACAGGAAAACAGGACTATGAACCGGCCCCAACTATCCCCAAAAACTACGTCACTCGATCTGGACGTCTCGTTAAATTTCCAGATTATTATCGCCCGTGACGGTCTCTGGAGGGGAGTGGTGTAGGGTTCTTTCATCCCAATGCACATTCCACAATCGTATCCACCTTTATTATTTCTAACTCATTGAAATATTACACGTATTATGAACATATTATATATTAATATTTACACCTTATTAACTATTTATAATCTACTTACTTAACACTAAACACACAATACAACAGCTTAACCTAATACATGTATATATACACAACAATATCGATAACAACAACACAAACATTTTATCGACTGGTCGATATGTCGATACATCGATATAAGCTATCGATATTTCCTACGCCCTATTATGCTAATGAATTAGCATCGGGCGGCCGCTGCATCGCCGGCGCATCGCGTGGAGGTCAAACCAGTCATATCCTAACATTTGACGCGGAACGTATGCTTAACGATCCTACGATTGGCCTACGCAAATTGCACCCTATTGCCTTGCTAATTAAGTTCTCTTTTCTACGCTTCCTCGCGCCTGTGCTATTTAATTGTGCTATTTTCTATAAACTTTCTCACCGTTCCTGTGCTTGTGCTTTCTATTCTTTTGTGCCTTCCGAATTTCTTTGTGTATGGATTTAGTGCTTACCGGACAATAAACCGTAAGTGAACTTTTGTGTTGACATTTCTGACCCGGTAGGATCACCCGTAAAATATTACCGAGTTCCTGTGTTATACACATACCATACCTAAAGGATTAACTGAACTACTTAACAAGACCTACCAATTTCAATTTCATTTTATTTCATTTAATTGCCGTCAAGATTCACCGACTAATGTTGCATCATCATCATCAATCCTCTTATCATCGTCAAAGGCCTTTTCAACTGTGACAAATGATTTAAGCATTATACCAGGGGCACTTCCATGGGTGGCTGAACCGCTAAAGCAACTAGTTGCAATATTGCAGAAAATAAGCAAAATAAATTCGAACCCATAGACCATTCTTTACATGATTTCATTGTAAGGGAAAATTCCATTAAAAAATGGGTTCAAACAAACGTAAACATCGGAAATATACTTCTATGTTGAAATAGTTCCGTACCAAGCGGAGGAACTTCCAAAGACATCATTAAAACCGTAACAAAACTACAGGCATATAATTACTCTTTAATGGTACCTAATTCATTCTTATTCGGCGGTTAAGTGGTATTAAAATACGGGGCATTATTAAAATCCACAGTTGTTAGGAAATTATTAGCAAATAGGCGAGCGGCACGCGACGCGAGATGGCAATGGCTGATAAAAATAAACATACTTATTAAAGTTAGTTTACATTCATATTAAGCGAAAATTTTATTCCACGCAGTCCTGTTTCCAGGTGGGCTGAGAGCAAAACTTCCAATTTGATGAAATCCATTACGCAGAATAAAATAAATACGCATGTAACTGTCAAATTGATTGACAACAGTTTTTAGGTTCATGGCAGGATTAGTAAGTCCATTCTAACGTATTTGTTACTATCAGGCTTTGCAGATCAACCTCCCATGTATGATATTTAGCCAACACAAAACTCCACCTCAAATTTCATAATTGTACTAAGAAAACCGATGTTCCGTTATCAAAATATTCAACCCCATGTATGTTAAATCATTATGAAGAAATTTATGGAAATCCCGTTGCCAGACTACCGTTACTACAGGGAAACATTTCACCCGGTAACAGCATCCATTTTAATCTTTGACTCCACACAGTAAGTTTGTTTTCTTTACCGTTTCCGCTAATGAGCAATTAAGTTGCCGCGAGTTCCGCAGCGTAGCGTCGCTACGAGATCGTACTTATGCAAAACAGGCCAATATTTCATCGCTGCTACGTCTATTGCAGCTCGTATTATCATAACAATCGCTTATGTACTAAGCCTGCACTATGTATCACATGCAGGTACTAGCCAGGCGGCTACGAACGATGCGTCGATATAATCGAGTCTGAAGTCTGAGGATTCCAATTTGACTAGTCCGTCCCGTATATTAGGCAAATAGATCGGTTCTGCTATCGATTGTGCACGTGACGGACGGCTCGATGCATCGTGCAGCGGAGACGGCGCGATGCGCGCCCCGCGGGAGAGAGTATCCGAACGCCTCCAAAGAGACGTTCCTCTTTGAATTTTGAATTGCGAACTCTTTCTTTTCTGTCCGGTCAAGTGGCCAGCAACAAATCCGTATTTCCGTTTCAAGGGCACACGGTGATACCGGCGCTGCACCGACATTAATATGAAACGTATATGCCGTTATGTGGCAGACGGGCGTATAGTACAGACTACGTGGCCGTGGGCAACATTATACAGCTGAATATGCAATTAAACGAGGGCAGTTTCAGCGCGCGCGAGCGAGACAGCCGTCTTCCACCACTCGATATTTATTGAACAAGTTTATAACTACGTGTATTAGAAGAACGAGTTCGTACAACGTTTTCTCATTTCCCCGGACGAAACTTTTCTAATATTATAGTTTCATTCATATTGTCGGTAGTTTCGCGGAGTTTTCTTTCGTGGAAAATGAAAGACTATTTCCATAACTATTATTTCGCTTTTATTGCTTTGTTAGTTTCTTTTGCTTCAAATAGATTTGTTGAAGTTAGAAGTTTAGTACTTTATCGCTTGGAAATAATGTTTGTTCTTGGAAAGTGTTAAACAACATTTCTTATTTCCCATAAGTCGCCATATCGAGTTGCGAACTCGATAGTATCTTTAATAACGGAGACGACGCTACTGACATTTACAATTCAAATTTGGAGTGCAGTTTGGTTTTCTATTCGTTATAAATAATGTAACGGTCACTCTCGCTGGCCAGTCTGGCTGGATGCAGCCTTGACCGCGGCGGGGGAAAAAGGGAAAGAAAAACAAAACCCTGTCGGTAAAAATAGATTGAACGACGTGAGTTGCTGCCGCCGCCGCCATCATTACACGCATTACAAGGAATTGTTTTTGACGTATGAATTAAATCCGTGCTTAGTTGGTGAGATCGAAAGTTATTCTTAATTCAAATATATCCGTTCTTTTCGAATTTGGAACACTCGACTGTTTACATTTTTATATTATATACGACATGGTGAAATGGTGACTTGATTAAAATGTGTAAAGTAAAGAAACTGAGTACACAACAGCTTCAGTTAAATCTAATGAAGTAAAATTGGAGTGCTAACACCTTATATTGCCGCGGTTACATTAAAAAAAAATTGGTATACAGTTAGTTTCAGTCCCAGGGACAGACATAGGGTAGTTTTTATCCCAGAAAACAGCATAGTTCCAGCGGATATAGCGATAAGCGAATTCTGCGCGGACGGAGTCGCGGCAACAGCTAGTAACTTAGTTGTAACGTAACTAACCTCCTGTATAATTTGTTTGGAATAAACACTTTTTCATTTTCATTTTTCAGTAATAATAATAAAGTAGGTAGTAGGTAATGTGTAGATTTTCTAGCTGATTGAACAATAACATGTATCAATATGGAAGCAAAATAAAAGATAATGCGATGTCTAGATAGATTGAATTGAACGTAAATGTTGATTTTTAATTATATGAGCCCGCAATTTATGCGGGGCGGCGTCTCAGTTTTCTGAGTAAACAGAGCGAGCGCGGTCGGGCGCGCACTACTAGCTATGTAACAACCACTTTTTATACATAACCAATATACATAGTATAAAACATAGTCGCTTTCCGCTGTCCGTCCCTAGGTATGCTTATATCTTTATAAAAGTACGCAACGGATTTTGGATGGATGAAAGTATAACTAAACAGATCTATATGGGAAGTGTGAATGGTTACGATGGGAGGGGAAGGCCTAGCTAGACGGACGTTCCGAGACGAAATAGGTGACGTTTTGGGAAAAGGTCAGGTCAGGAGTACCCGAAACCGACGAGCATGTATGGAGAGATTGATGAATGTGGATGAAGCGAAAGAAGTGTCAGGATCGTAGCAAGTAGAACTAATAGTAGTAAGTAGTCTGCCTACCCCTGTGAGAAAGAGACGTCACGGTATGTAGTGTATGTACGGATTTTGATGCGGTTTTTTTAATAGATAGAGTGATTCAAGATCAAAATTAAGCTCAATACAGAATAAAATAAAATGATACACGTGCGATTACATATAATTTATGTACCTAATTATATTTTTACGATAAAAAAAAAATCGATGGTTGTCCGGACTGGGCCCGCGTGGGAACTATAGCCCAAGCCCTCTCATTCTGAGAAGCCGGTTCCCAACAGTGGGACGTATTTCTTAACACGGTAAGAATCACCGAACGTAGTAAAACCAAAATGTTAAGCAAAACTATAGCATATTTTGCACTACCCAGTATAAAAGCTCTCGGAATCTAGACAGTTTACAGCTTATCCGCCCAGTAAAAGCGCTAAAACTTTCATTAGAAAAAAAAGTTCTCTGTCGTCGACTTTTTCTCACAATGCTTGTAATTAAAAGTTCGCGCTTTGTCGCGAGAGGGCGCGGCGAGCAAACTTGGAAGTTCCAGCTTTTTCCTGCATAGCTTTAAGCTTTACCGATGCAACGGTTTTGGACCCGCATTGTGTTCTATCTTTGATCTTTGCGACATCGGAACACTTATATAAACATACATACATAAATCACGTCTGTATCCCTTACGGGGTAGACAAAGCCTAAGGTAACATGACCATATGGCTACGCCTAGCATGATTGTGAGCGTATAGGTAAAGGTAATCAAAATAGTGATGGGTTGCTAGCCGCATTGCCCATAACATCATAGGTACTTAAGATTTTCGCCCATTCCCTCGATGGCCTTATAAAGAGAAGCAACTGGTACATGCTATGTTTTTTTTTTGCTCCCAGACCGGCATCGACGGAAGAAGAGGAAGAACTTATAATTTGTTATAATCCCTCCCGGAACGCATTTCGCCGAATATAATTTGCTATAATGTAATGTTTGCCATAATGATCATTTGTCATAATTTTTTTTCACTGAAACCCTATTTTTCAGAACCTTTGAAATTGCCATCTGTAGCACTCTACAGGTTAGGTTAGCTTTATAGCAACCCTGAATAATAACACTTTACAATGAAGTCTACCGGCCGTCATACTCTCCACGTTAAAACACCGCAGCGCAACCACTGCTGCTTGGCGGCAGGATTATCCAGCAAAACGGCTTAAAAATTAAATCTGAATGTACCGACAGTTAAAACCATATCAAACCTGCCAAATATCTACCAAATTAATGACGCTACGGAAATTAAGCGCCGAGGGCTGGGAAGTGGGTAGACACCCCCCTCCCCACCGGTGGGGGTGCAGGCAATCTAGCGTCTGGCTTGGAATATCTAGGCCCGGACGCACCAGGCAAGATGGGCGGCCACATAGTACGAATTGCATAATGAAGCCTCAGATTGCCTGTTACATAACTTCGATAATAATCTATCTATACATAAATAACTGTGAACTAATCCTACATACATACATAAATCACGTCTTTATCCCTTACGGGTTAGAGCCTAAGGTAACAAGGTCTTCAGGCCACGTTTAACATGATTGTGGCCGTATAGGTGCAATGGGTAATTAAAATAGTGATGGGTTGCTACCATGATTCCTAAGATTTTCGCCCATTTTCGCTATTTTTTTGTACTATTGCTATTCAGGGACAAACCAACGATCATAAATATAGGTGCTGTACGGTGTAATTACTCTACTTTGTTCTATACTTATAGTTAACTAGCGACCCGCCCCGGCTTCGCACGGTATATTATGCATGTATTATACATATAAACCTTCCTCTTGATTCACTCTATCTATTAAAAAAAACCGCATCAAAATCCGTAGTGTGGTTTTGAAGATATAAGCATACATAGGGACACAGGGACAGAGAAAGCGACTTATTTTATACTATGTAGTGATGATAAATTTATGATTCTATCGACCGTCGTAGAAGACCGTCTCTTCAAGCAAAAAACACTGTATAAATCAAAGAGCATGTAAATAAGCCTTCACAATGTAGCTCTAACAACATACACGGGTAGAGAATGCACCGCCCCTACAAACTACTACATAGCTTCTATTATTACTCCGCGCTGTACCCCTAGCTATATTACCCGTGATATATTATCAAGTTGAAATTAATTTTGCGCTATCTCCCTGATATATTGAGGATGTTTAATTAAAATATCTTTAAGTGATTTAGGAGTCGATCGATAATTGCCGGTTCAAGGCTAATTTATTGTTTCTGTTTGTCCGAGATAGCTCTGATTTATACTGAGTTGGTTTGTTTTGATAATGACATTGTCGTCGGCGTTGCTGTATGTATATCAGTGGCGTGGCGTCCATAGAACTCGGTTCCTACCGGCTTGCCTATTTTAAGGCAGTTGGGCACTTTTATTGTGCAGAATTACAGGAAAAGGCTAGCTAAATGCCCTTCGGCTTGTCTGATATACTTGACGCCACGCCACTGAGTATATACAAGGTTTTCCAAAGTTTTTTCGGAATATTTCAGAACACCCCTACAAAGATATTTCATTCAGTTTCTTGACCTGTTTCACTTTAAATACATACATACATACACATACAAAAATCACATCTACGTATATCCCTGACGGGACAGAGCCTAAGGTAACAAGACCTGCACGTTTAACATGATTGTAGGCGTATAGGTGGCAGGGTAAAAACAGTGATGGGTTGCTAGCCGGATAGCCTATAACATTCATCGCCATCATCATCATATCAGCCAGGACGTCCACTGTTGGACATAGGCCTACCCTGAACCTCCAGTTGCCTCGGCTGGAAGCGGAGCATCCACCGCGAACCCGCGACTTTAACCAGTAGGCTTACAACCTAGCTCGCAATCGCCATCGTGTTCATTTTGACAGTTCACGACAATTGGCATTGATCAGCTAGCTGTCACATTCATACAGGAACTGTCAAAATGAACACGATGGCGATTGCGAGCGAGTTAGGTAATAAGCTTACAGGTCATCCGTCCACCTGATTGGTGGATGCCGTGAATGGCCTGCTGCGCTTGCCGATCCGCAGTGTCCAGAACCTTTCGACTACCGACCATGGTGCCAAGCCGCCTTCACCGCACCCGCTTTCAACTTGATCCGGTTGGCGGGTAAATTAAATTTTCTTTCTAAATTGGCATCCCGAGGCACGTCGGTGCAGCAATGAATCGAGTTTAGCTGATAAAAACTCTATAAATACCTATTTGCTGTTCGCGAGGAAAATGTTAATAGCAGGAACGCGGGGTGAGAACGGAAAGGAATCGAAAGACGTTAAACCTTCGATATTTGGCTGTTAAGTTAATGTTGGACTTCAGCGAGGTTCTCCCGGATGGCTAACACCACCTTTCTCAATGCTACCCCCGTATAGGACTGGGTAAAATTACTGGCACATGAAATGTTCCATCTTAGGTTATCAACGCAATTCTTTGGTGGGGTGCGGTAGACTTATCACCTAACTCGCTCGCAATGGCATCGTGTTCATTTTGACAGTTCATGTATGGGCTGACAATTGGCATTGGAATCAGCTAGCTGTCACATTCATACAAGAACTGTCTAAATGAACACGATGCCGATTGCGAGCGAGTTAGGTAATAAGCCTAATGGTCAGAATACATAAAGTTTAAAATATATAATGATACATTTGTTTGATAGTGTAATCTGTAGATTGGTTTAGGTTAGGTTTGTTTTATAACAATCCTATTAATTTGCCACTTTCTGAGAAAATCGCATTATATGTTTTGAACGGTTATGTATTTAGCCATTATGCATTTCAAACTTTATGTATTTTAATACGCACCCCAAAGGATAGCATTGCATTTCCAGCCTAGCGGACTAAGATGATCTGGGAGCAAAGAAAAACTTAGTATGTGCCAATTGGTTTTCTTCCCGCGCAAATAGTAAAAGCCCATCGAGGGAATGGGCGAAAAATCATGTTATAGGCGATACGGCTAGCAACCCGTCACTATTATGATTCCCGTTTCCCTATACGCCCACAATCTAAGTCTTGATACCTTAGGCTCTGTCTAATCTGTGATTAAGACGTGATTTATGTACGTATGTAAGTGATTTCTACTCCAATCCGCGTCTATGAAAGCCTACTCTTACCCACTCAGAACGATGAACGCAGAACTAAACAACAGCTCCCAAGGAACCCTAATACGCACTAATTGCTCCATATTAAGGATATAACACGGGGTACGTACGCTTAAGAGGCTTACCGGTCTACTTTTAATATAACTCGGATTACCTTCCGAATCTGTTTTATAGCCGGATTACTTCCTAGCATAAAATCCTCCACCCGTTTTTATTGCTGCTCCAATATTTATGCTACCAAATTGTGCTGAATTTCCGCAACAGATCCTTCAGGTCATGGCTTTTAGGGCTTTACAATGGAATTTAGCTAAATTCGATATTGTTTTAGAACCGTTTTTTACGGAGATAAGATTTGTTTTATAATTTAAAAGTGACTGGCTGCTTGCTGAGATAGGAAACGTGTTTTTCTATTCGTACTTTCAGGGAAAGGCAAAGGCAATTATGCCCATACAGCCACGTTCATAGAGAAAGAGAGGGTAAATAATTTGATAAAATGTCTTGACAAATCCGAGTATTTTTTTATACATAACTATCTGCCTCAACCGCGAATCGAACCCGGAACCTCAAGCTCAAGTTCTTTAAATACTAGGCTATCCGGTCAAAGTCTAACAATCAAACGGCAGCAGCCGTATTAAAACGTAAACTTTATTTCGTGCTAGATAACATGTAAATTTAGCCGTAAAAGTTTCTTGAAATTGACATTGGCATGTATTATTCATGGCGGCCTACATTGTGGCCATAACCGTTTTATGTTCTATGTTTTATGCATCGTGTAGTGGTTGTTTTTATTTTTTATCTATTGTAAGAGCTTTAGGAAAGTTGCAGCGTCTTTAACAATGAATTGAGTATTGTTACTTACGAGATAGGATAAATTACTCGAGAATTAACGTAAAAATAGATACCATTTTATCTTCATTGACTTCAAAAGTGAAAGTAACTGCACTAGATGTATGAGTAAATTAATGAGTAAATCATAATTTGACAGAATCCTCACTAAATTAATCTTTGGACCACTGAATTGCTTGCTTGTAGATTGAGTTAAAACGAAACCGTTTTTTTTTAAATCATTAAACAAATTATAGGCATCTGAAACGTCAAACGAAACGTAATTTTTTTTTTGCAAAAAGAGCACAGACTATCTCGTTGAAATGAAATGGATCGGGTGAAAATTCACCGCATTGACACTGGCACGCGCTGACCTATCCAGAGAATGAAAAGAAAAAGAAAAGTCACTATTTAAAAAATGTAGAGACACAAATAGCCTGCCAGTACATATTCTTGCAAATATCGAAAACAAAGCTGCGTATAATTAACAACATCGGGACGTCAGTCAGACTACTTGGCCACTAATAAGTTGTTACATTTTTAATTTAAGCATTTAGAACATAGTTTTGGATAAATAAAAAAATAACAGAGATCTCTATTATTTTATTTCATGTGTCTAATTTTCTAAGTATAAATAGTAACTAGGATAGAAAAAGTATGCTTAGTTGGGGTGGATGAAAGAAGGTTAACTATACAGATTTATATGGGGCGTGTGATTGGGTGCGTTGGGAAGGAAGGACCTAGACGGACGTTCCGTGACCAAATTGGGGACGGTTTGAAAAAAGGTCAGGTTAAGAGTACCCGAAATCGACGAGCATGTACAAATCAGGATCGTAGCAAGTGGAACAAAGTAGTCTCTGCCTATCCCTGTGGGAAAGATGCGTGACGGTATGTACGTAATTTTCTTACAAACCATGATGGAATGAGTTATTTATTTATCATAACGACCACTAGTCGAAATAAAGTACTGTTGAAATAAAAACACATTTTAAAAGTGATATTTTTTTCTTGGCTGAAGAGTACCCGCTGTAGGCTGTTAGGTATCGCTACGCGAATCGAGTGTTACCAATTTGTGTGTGGTCACACTTGTTGCGCGTTCTGGTAGGTTTATTTTAAAGTTGCCAGTATTTTTGAGGCGACCACTCGGTTGCTGGCCGGTTCGGACTTTTTAAGAGACGATTTTTTAATTTAGAATGTTCCAAATGCAAAAAGGAAAAGAGATGCTATTAATTATACTAATTTCTTTCTTTCTTCTTTCTTAATTATATAATAAAGAAATTAACATAATCCTTCTAACGAAAATGCTTCCATATTGAGAGGAGATGTGCATAATTATAATTATAGACCCTAACCACATAGTTTAAAATTCAAATTCAATCGTCACACACGTATTCAGAGCTGAGCGATTGGTCATTATTGGCCTTATATGCTCCCGAACTATGATGGGCATAGAACCCAGACTGAAATTTGAAAGTCGAATTCAATGAAGTCCCAATCGTGGCGTCTCGCTCACACTAATATCGACAGAGCCAGAGGGATGGCATAATACGAACTTCAAATTTAGAATTTTAAACCTTAATTACGTCACCACTCGTTTCCGAATTTTCCGATTCAGTATTAGAGCACCGTAAGAGGACCTTATAGTACTGTACTACGAGTATGGTACAGTTATGCAAGTGTGGTACTTTGTGTACTATATGGGTACCCATACATACATACACATACATACACATACATACGCATATCACGTCTTCGTTCTTGGGGTAGACAGAGCCCAAGATAACAAAACCCCAAGACCACGTTTAGGATGATGGTGGGCGTATAGAAAGCAAAATAGTGATGGGTTGCTAGCCGCATTGCCTATAACATGATACCCAAAACCTTCGCCCACTCCCTCGATGGGCTTTTACCATATGCGCGGGAAGAGAAGGAACTGGTACATTCTATGTTTTTCTTTACTCCCAGATCAGCACGGAAGAAAAGTATCCATACATCTAATATACACGGCGTGCTCATTTCGTGTTTCCGAGATGTCACGGTAAAAACATAATTCAAGGAGAAGTAAAATTACATAAACGAAATTAAATTAACAGACGTATGTATTACCATACCTCTCGCTCCAACGTTATGCTCAATAAACTCTACATTTCAATTCGTAAGCCAGCGCTTCATTTGACATTCTTACTGTTTGCTTTGGGTGTTTTCATTATCCAAAATTAGAATTAAACCTTGAAGTAAAGCTAAGTAATTTGTCGCTGGAGTTTACTCAATATTTTTCCCAACTTCCACTTAGTTAAAATTGTTGTTAATGTAAATATTTAGTTTAATATATTAAATACAGAAATGGAGTTGCGGTAATTACGATGAATCAGGAAATTAAATTAAAAAACTTACTAGTTTATAACCTAACTAAACCTTTCCTACACAAACTGCCAAAATAAAATTACGTAAATAAAAACAAACTGATCTCACCAGCCAGCACTCTAACCGTATCCGAATACCTTTAATTACCGCTGGCCACAACCAACAAAATTAAAAAAGGAAAACTCCACCGCATTCCATTCGAATTCGAATTCAAGCGTTCAAAAATTGGCAATCTCTCTCAGACAGAAGATTGCAAAGGAAAATACCTTTGGAAATAGCGTCCGCTATAGAGTATTAGCTCTGGACTTTTCAAAGGTCTTTTAAGCTCGCCTGTTCGCATCAGCATATCGACTCGTTAGTTGAGAATGCACAAATATGCATGTACTCGTATGTCCATGTGCAGATAAGGGAGGGTCTGAGCGTGTGTGAGTGCCAGACAGCCGGCACAATGGACTATTGTTGTGAAGTACTTTTTTTGAGTCTTGTATATTGGCAGCCTTGAGTTAGGCGACTATGGAAAGTTTTCTTTCAGCATTTTTTTTAATTTGGTGAATTGCTTGCGTTGAGGTTTTTTATAGACGATACTATGCATACCTAGGTCATACTGAAAGTCGTTTGTCTTGACTTAAGAATATCCTTACCAAAGATTAAAGGGTCTGCTGCGGAGCAAATAAACCGGGTTACCTTTCATACAAATTACTACGGGAAGTGACCCCGTTTCTTTGCTCCTGAGTTGAGTATAGTTCGGAACCTGTCTGAACCTGTTTCCTTCAAAGCTATAGCGAAAATGACTCAATTTGAGTACCTTGATATAAAAAAGAGACCAGGTTTCTACGGAGTTATATTTTAAACAAGAGCTCAAAGTAATTATGATTCTAAAAAGCAACTTATACAAGTTAGCCAGTGACTTATATAAGTTTTAGTTTTATGCGATTTCGTCGACGGATAATAGTACCGAGAAAACATGTATACAACCTAGGTGTAGACTGTAGAAACTAGTAAAATTAAACAATTTAAATTATAGTAAAAATTCAACACGCAGCGCTGACAAGAGCAATGACACGACTGTCTTTTGTTTTAGTTTTCTTTTAGCGCTGCGTGCAACTAACTTTATTTGTAGCCAGTCCCAAATAAAATAGTTTGATAAAAAAGGTAGCTGCCTAAATAGGTGCGTCGCTTACACTAGGCAACAACTCGATAGAGTGAGTATCCAATCAGCACTATGTCCGTGAACTCTCCAAGCCCTATCTTCGGACCTATGCCCGCGGCAAGTCTTACTTTTTCGGTAAACGCGGGCGATTATATATTTAAAGAAGCAATTGAAACGCTATGAGAAGCAATCTCGCCATTTGCGCGTATAAAATATTAACGGCCCTGGTAACATCCAAAAGTTATTAAATTTCCAAACCTACGGGAAATCACGGCTGCGTATAGCGCTATAAAGAGTTTACAAAGACGTTACGATGATTTTAAAGCTCTGTTTATACGTAATTGCGAAGGATTATTTTTAATTTTAGTGCTCAAATATTTTCTGTAGTCATGTACATTGTTGTTTGGTTAAGGTCGCGGGTTCATGCTCCGCTTCCAACCGGGGCAACTGGAGGTCTATGGGGGAGGTCTATGTCCAACAGTGGACGTCCTGCGGATGATGAC
This sequence comes from Pandemis cinnamomeana, assembly GCA_932294345.1. Lineage (NCBI taxonomy): Eukaryota > Metazoa > Arthropoda > Insecta > Lepidoptera > Tortricidae > Pandemis > Pandemis cinnamomeana. The sequence continues at coordinate 13,775,130 of OW028706.1, read as the reverse complement.
GATAATGATTATAGACTTCGTTTTTTAGGCTTACCTACAAAGATAAACATTCTCGTCATGTCTTTTTATAGAAAAACACTTTTTAAAAATCGTTAGCTGGAAAATATAAAAGTAACAAAACAAATCACAATATTCCGGGGATTTCTAATTGTAACTTGCTGTTACTCGTATTTATATTTTAAAGCTGTTTTTCAATAAGATTGTTTGCCTTTTTTCCAATGCTAAAAAAACAAGCTTAATCGTAATACTTTTAGAAATAAGTAGTCTTTATTTTTTATTTTGATTATTATGAATAAATAGCTGCTGCCCGCGACTTCGTCTGCAAAAAAATAGTTTTTCGCTATCCCGTGGGAACTCTGCAATTTTCCGGGATAAAAGGGATAAAGGGTATCGCTATCTCCGTTCAAAATTTTATCCAAATCCATTCAGTAGTTTTTACGTGAAAGTGTAACAAACATCCATCCATCCATACTCACAAACTTTCGCGTTTATAATATTAGTAGGATGTTGATGATTGATGATAATTGTCTGAAATGAATGGTTTTATTAAACAAATTTTATCATAGAACTACCGTGAGATTGACTCATATTTAACATATACGGAGAACTCACGTCTACGATCGAGAATTGCTCAACATCCGACGCTCCGAAGTGCATCTTCTAGGAGCCGCAAGAACAGACAAAATTTAATAATTTATCCTTTTTTTCGATAAACTAAGCTTTCGCTCGCGGCTTTTCTCGTGCAAACCCGGTCCCTGGTGACTTGAAGTTGACTAACACAAACAAATACAGGGATATATGCACAAAGGCGGACTTATCCCTTAACCCTATAAGTTCTCACGGGAATTTCTAAAATTGAAAGCGAAACAGCATTGTTTTCATTTAGAAGCCTACCCGGTCAAGTGTACTTAACTATTGCTTGTGTAAAGAGTGATAACAGTTACCAGTCGACTTCATTGTTTTGTAGAAAGTTTAGTCGTATCGTAACGGCCGAAGACATCAGTACAATCATCCACATATACCTACCAAAACGCAGTTCCGCCAACCGCCAGCGCCTTTTATTATAACCCCCAAACAAATTCAAACGCTCGTTCGAAATTCAACCAACTGGAATGCACGAACAAAACAACACAAATATAATGCATTAATGTTCCTAGTAGTTTGAAACTATCCAATTCCTCCAACCCCCTCGTGCCTAGAATTAAATGGCACCGTCTTCTACGCAAAGGAAACTTCTAATTGCAAATAGCGAATTTTTCATTTGTATTTTGGCGCGTAAAGTGATTTCGCGAAAAAACAATATTAAGGTCGGTATTGATCGCCTTCGGGCGCATGCGCGAATGTCGGAAATTTGCAATTACACGGCGTAGCGAGAATTTGGACTGAATACTTATGATGTTAAGGTAGATATTTGTGAACTGGTGCGATGCCGCCATATTGGAAAGTAAATTTTAGTTAGCGCCATTTTCGAATTTTCACCATTTTTATGATCGTTACTGCGCTTATAAATAAAGTTAATGAGGAATGCATTTGTTTGGGTATTCGTTGCAGTTTTGAGAAGGCATTGGTAATGATATTATGCAATTGTAAGGGACGAGTTCTCAATACAGTGTTCTCGACGAAATTTTAACGTTTTGTTACGTGCTGCTATCATGCTAAACGCGGCCTTCAGGTCTTGTAACCTTAGGCTCTCTCTACCCCGTAAGGGATAAAGACGTGATTTATGTGTGTGTGTGTGTGTACTAAACCTTTGCAAAATACACACTACGCAATGAAGTTAATACTCGTATTACATAATGAAAGTATGTGCTCTTACCGAACTTACTTTATAATGGTATTTTCATAATTATAAAAATTCAAAAATAAAACCAAGTAATATAAAATTATCGAATAATGTTATGTTATGTTTGTTATTTTTGAAGTGGCCATTAAATTATTTTATTAATCACCGTGGTTCCATTATTAAATCAAAAGTAGATAGAAACTTGGTCTTTTTTAACTCTGCAGCTTCAGAAAAAGCTATTAAAAAAGTTTTAAAATTTACACTTTTAGCACACAATGTGAATTCTCAAAATCTTCTCTACTATATCAGTATCAGTGTCTACCCCGTAAGGGATAAAGACGTGATTTGTGTACGTATATGTATGTATGTATATCAGTAACGTTCTAAGCGACGCATTTTACTAAACAAAACTGACCAGTTTCAAATTAATCAAAAATCTTTAATTAGAAACCCAAAACTAAGCTAAACTTCGCCCCCTCCAATAATTCCTCCAAAAGTGCTAATCACTGCACACCCATAGGAAGTGCATCGGTGGGGGGGCGGGGGGTTGTCTGGTTGCCATGGCAACCGCAAGATGGCCGCGATTAGTCCGTCTGCAGCTTTATGCGTCTTCATTATAGCGGGTTTCAATTTACGTGCCGAAACTGGTGGTGGGTAGTTTAGAAATTCTAATAATAGTGTTCGTATAACCATAGCTTAGTTGTTGTATAGTGGTGGTGAAGGCATTTTATTTGTGTTTGTTGTAGATGGATTCGGGCTGATACCGTACCGAAAACTGGCAGCGCTACCGTATAGCAGGACTAAGTCTATTGGCCGTGTCTTATCCAACCTCGACATTGGCAGAATTATCAAAAGTTTACATACATACATACATACATACCGTCACGCCTCTTTCCCACAGGGGTAGGCAGAGACTACTTTGTTCCACTTGCTACGATCCTGACATACTTCTTTCGCTTCATCCACATTCATCAATCTCTTCATACATGCTCGTCGGTTTCGGGTACTCCTGACCTGACCTTTTTCCAAAACGGCTCCTATTTGGTCTTGAAACGTCCGTCTAGGCCTTCCCCTCCCAACGTTACCATTCAAGTTGGATGGAGCCATATTCCCAAACATTGAATTGAATTGAACCATGGCTATCTTCTTTAACATTTTGTATTACACTTGGACCCGTCCCGGCTGTTATAGGTTGCTAGCTTGTACCCGCGACTTCGTTTGCGTAGAAGACTTAAGAACTGATGTTGATAGTATATTCTCCAATAAGTATTTACGTTGCGACTTTACGCAGCTACGACCTCTCACATTTTATCGCTATCCCGCGGGAACTATGCAATTTTCCGGGATAGAAGGTAGCTTATGTTTTAAACTAGGGTACCAGCTATCTCCGGTCCAAAATAGATACATATCGGTTTAGTCGTTTCAGCGTGAAGAGGGAACAAACATACACACCCGCAGCCTCACATTAAACCTTCGATCAACAATACATACGATTATTAATTTCTTAAATATGAATAGTCTATGAAATATTGGCGAAAAACCAAATGCCTTTTTTTTCATCTTTAATTGTTTATAACTTTTGCAATTTTTTATGTGCTACACATTTAGCACAATTTTCTAGGTCCATCCAATGAGTTATCGCACATAATTTTAAGAGCAGTATCTCTATTTTAGACCATTTTGAACTTGTCGGCTAGACTACTATTGGACGTCAATAGGCTTATTACCTACCTAACTCGCTCGCAATCGCCATCTTGTTAATTTTGACAGTTCATGTATGGGCTGACAATTGGCATCGGAATCAGCTAGCTGTCACATTCATACAAGAACTGCCAAAATGAACACGATGGCGATTGCGAGCGAGTTAGACAATAAGCCTACAGACTTTAATACTTATCAAATTTCAAATCAATGCCACGAAGTGACAGGGTCCCAATTTTTGATAGCACATACGTGAAAATACCACTTGGAAGTGGTGAAAAATCGTACTGAATTTGAAATTTAGAATTGCTTAGAAAACATCTTCTTGCGTTACTTCTATATTGGTCTGGGAGCAAAGAAAAACAAAGAACTTGGATTGCTTCTCTTCCCGCGCACATAGGAATCATGTTAAAAGCGATGCGGCTAGCAACCAAACACTAATTTGATTCCACTTTCCATCAATAGGTACGCCCACTTAAGCTCTGTCTACCCCGTAAGGGATAAAGACGTAATTTATGGACATGTATGTTAGAAGATAATTTCAGCTCTCATAATCTTGTGAACTATTTAAACATTTGAATTACGCGAGCTGTAGTTTTGAAGATATGAGCAGATCTTTATCACTCGAGTGGTACCTTTTAGTGACGTGCTTGCATAATTGGCCTAAACAAATAATACCTACAAACTCTTCTAGTTGAGTAAAACCTTGTAAAACGACATACGGCGCAATTTTAAGCTAACTGCCTTCCAGTAACTATGTGTAGCTCGCTATTTCTTGTTAGACTCTTTGTATTTCGATTCCGGACAAACTACTGCTTGGTTATTATGCTTCATCTGATATTTGAATAGACTTAGGAACGCGACGATAACTGAAGACCTTATAACGTTGAGATACGTCGCCTTTTTGAATAACATTGCATTACAAGTTCAACTGAGACGCACACGCGTCCTGTATCCATTTTAATGTGAGAAGTTTTCGATAGATGGCGTTGACTGTTTCGATTTAAAAGTAAATGTTGAACCAACAGAAAAAATAATAGAATAAAAGGGAGGACGAAAACCTTCGACACCCACAAAAAAATAACAGATTTGAAATTAAAAAATGACCACTGAATTATCTACATTACATGAAAGACGGTCATTGGTTGTGCAATGTTCTACCGCCATCTAGTGGAAGTTTCCAGAAAGTGCTACGAATCGGCTACGCGTCTACGAGAGTGCTACGAGCACTACGTCGTAGCACGATAACTGCATACTGACTGACAGCGTCGTATTATTTGTTACCTTATTAGTACAGAAATAGAGTTGTCAATTTATTCATCACATCAAGCATAAGACAGGATTTATAGGTGTCGCCCGATCATCCATACACATTATAATGAATGCGAATGTGAGTTGGTTTGTTACGCTCTCACGTGTAAACTACTCAACTGATCGTGATAAAATTTGGTATGGAGATAGTCCGAGACACTGGGAAGGACATAGTACACTTTTCATCGCGAAAAATTGTTCAGTTGCCGCGGGCGAGCGATAAACGAATTCTCCGCAGCCAAAGTCGCGGGCAAAAGATAGTTACTCCATAGGTTAGGTTACATACATACATAAATACCGTCACGCCTCTTTTCCACAGGGGTAGGCAGATACTACTTTGTTCCACTTGCTACGATCCTGACACACCTCTTTCGCTTCATCCGTATTCATCAATCTCTTGCTTCACATGCTCGTCGGTTTGTGGTACTCCTGACCTGACCTTTTTCCAGAACATCCCCAATTTGGTCACGGAACGTCCGTCTAGGCCTTCCCCTCCCAACGCACCCATTCACACTCCCCATATAAATCTGTTTAGTACATTCTTTCATCCATCCTCTCTACGTGACCAAACCAACTAAGCAGATTACTAACTATAGACCGACCACTGAAATGAGTCCTCGCCCGCGCGGCACAGGGGCGCGGGGTAGGGTGACAAAGGGGACCGAGAGAGGTGCGGGGGTAGTGTGCCTGCCGCCCGCACCTCTCTCCGCCCCTGTGCCGCACCGGCGAGGCCTTATTTAAGCGGCTGGTCTATAGGCAACTAACTAGGCAAGATAAATAAATATAGGGGTCTCAACACCGAATATAACTTTGTCCCTTTCGGTGTTGAGACCCTTGGTCCGTGGGGTCCTAGCACGCTATTAGCCTCATCAAAGATATTTCGAAGAGGCTAATACGCTAAGACGCTACGGGTGACCGCAGAGCTGGCAGCTTCCTTGGACAGCGTAGTATCGCTGTCCAAAGGGGGAATGCTGCCAGTGTCTGTGGAACTATGCCACGGGGGCCCCTCCTTTTTTAATTATTTTATTTTAAGATTAGTTTTAGTTTAGTTTTTAATTTAATAGATTCATTTGTTTTAGTTCCATTTCGTATCCTATTAATAATATAATTCCATTAACTAGGTTAGGTCAGGTTTAAGACATGTGTATGCGTCAGAGTAAGCTACGAGTAGGTATAAATAAATATTCGTGAGAAAAGCCGTATTGAAGTTTTCAGAATAAATCGTGCAGTTTGTTTCTGTTATTGTACAAACAGGTTAATCGAACGTAAAAATAACCTTTGAACTTGTAGTAAATGGCGTGTGAATGAACCGAAGCGTCGAGTCGAAGCGCGGCGTCCATTGCTGGCTAATTATTATTATTTGCACATACACAAATCACGTCTTTGTCCCTTACGGGGTAGACAGAGCCTAAGGTAACATATACATATAGGCCACATTTAGCAAGATTGTGGGCGTATAGGTGAAAAATGAAATCAAAATAGTGATGGGTTGCTAGCCTCATCGCCTATAACATGATTCCTATGATTTTCGCCCATTCCCTCGATGGGCTTGTACGATCTGCGCGGGTAAGCAACTGGTATATTCTGTTTTTTCTTTGCTCCCAGACCAGCATGGAAGAAAATTATTATTATTTGTTATTTTAATATTCACATAATTACCAATTGTTAATATTGAAATGAAATAAAATTATTTACTTCACCAGAACATACAAGTGTTGCATACATGAATAAATCACATTTTATCCCTTACGGGGTAGACAGAGCCTTTTTTATGGTGTGGAAAATGCGGCTTATGCATCCGCCCGGTACGGGGTTACCGGGGGTATGTGGGGCTCTCCCGCGGCGGCAGGCATACCCACTAAAAACCACACGGATTCCCTATTCGGTCGTATGTGAGGCTTTCCCTGCAGGTACTTAGCTCAGGTTAGCCTCCATCAACAAGGCGCCCAAAGAAACACGTTTCTGGACTATAAATGCTAAAGTCGAACTTTGAAGTTGACATCCACGTCAGGAGTTACCTTAGGATGGCATCCTACAAAGTTGCATATTGACGACGTTCTATTTTTACTTCTGTAATTTTATTGTACTGATTTGCGGTGGTCAATAAACAATACTTGTATTGTATACTAGTGGACCCGACAGACTTCGTTCTGTCAAAAAGATTTGGAATGTGGCAGTTTTTTGTTTCTACCTATTTTATCACTTTTGTTGAGTTTCGGAACGCAACATTAGATCCTCCAACGCGTACACACACTGTTTTGATAGATATGATTGAATTTTAACTTTGTGCAGCGGTAATAAAATGCAAATTGACTCTTTGACGTTAGGAACACACCTACATTGCTTAGACAACAGTTAGTGCTTGTAATTTAAAATGAACATTATTGAATAGCAATAAAGTTCAAATTGACTCTACATTTTAGTTAGAAAACGTTTGTAGGGCCGTTTTTAGGGTTTTCCCGGCAATTATTCGAATTTTTCTCTCCGTAAGAACCATCCCCATACTACAAGGAATATTCTAAAAAAAGAATTAGTGAAATCGGTTCAGCTGCTCTCGAGATTTGCGCTTAGCAACACATTCTTCGATTCATTTTTATATCATACTTTGTTTTATACTATGTAGTGATTGCCAGATAGTACAACACAAAATCCGCCCGCAGCAATGTACAGCGCCCTCACGCGGCCGCGTGAGCTAAACCGCCGATGAAAGCAAGAGTGTCCCATTTGTTCGGTTTCGTTCGACACGTAATAGGTAAATAATGCACGTCCGCGGTTTTGAATTCGCACAAGGTTAGCATCTGTCATACGTAGGGTTGCCCACATTTTTTTTAAATAAGCTATGATAAAATATAGTACACTTCTAAAAAATATAGTATTTTATGGAAAAATTTAAAAATAGATAAAGATATTTGTTACTTATTTGTTTTTTAATAAAAACTATTTTTGTTTTTCAGATTTGGTTTGGTGTTGAAAATATAGTATTTTTGCGTCAGTACTATAAAATATTTCTTCGGCAGTATATAGTACGCACACCCGAAATATAGTACAATACTATATATTATAGAACGGTTGGCAACCCTAGTCATACGGTAATCTATGTCAAACGAGAATGTAATGTGTTACTTCCACGCTGGTCTGTGAGCAAAGAAAAAACATAGAATGTACCAGTTGCTTCTCTTCCCGCGCTGATGGTAAAAGCCCAGGAATGGGTGAAATCATAGGAATCATGTTATAGGCGATGCGGCTAGCAACACATCATTATTTTGATTACCCTTTCCACCTTAATCACGCTAAACGTGGCCTTGTTACGTGGTTTTGTTACCTTAGGCTCTGTCTACCCCGTAAGGGGTAAAGACGTGAAATACGTGTGTATGTATGTCAGGAAAAAAACACCGGAAACGAAGTTGCGGGCAGAAGCTAGCTTATAACTTAGCAGTTATCTGAAAAGTCAGGGATTTGATTTTTAAAAACACCTCGTATAGTTAAAGGAACGAGGTTCCATTCCATAGCATTTGTCCGTGACACTCCATTGCCTGAGTAACCTTTTTTATTTTGGTGTACCTAAAGTGTCGAAGCCTTTGCCAAGCCTGGGACATAAAACAGGCTGTTAAAAAAAGTCGCGGTTTTATTTATTATAGGTAGAGATGCCAATCAGCCGCGGAATGTAAAACAGATGTAAATTACATCAACATTTCCATAATTCGGATAAAAAAGTCAATACCAAACGAAATTACTCTTGATGTCTCTTTTTATTCTAGGAATGCTTTGATATCGCCAACTTTTAATATTATTACTGTTCCTACTTTCTGTTTTATTTGAGATCACTTAATACTACTTGGTCACAGAGGAATTAAAACTTTTTACGATGGTTTTTCCGAAAGCATTGATAAAGTAAAAAAACCGTCCGCGATTTTGATTTGATTTTGTTTTCATCACATACATTCCTAGAGTTTAAAATGTTATAATAACAGAATAATACCATGATAATTGTCGTGAAAATAGTACAAATGATGTGTTAAATAAATTAGTAATTAGTCACAAAGGCGATGAAATGAAAATGATAGGGAAATAAGAAAATAAAGGTGTGTACTCACGGGAGTGGTGGCTGCGCGGCCCCGGCCTCGGCCTCGTCGCGACTCGCTCTTGACCGTTTGCAGAGTCCCGTCCGGCCCCAAAATAAGCTAAAACAACGACACACCACGGTAACATAAAGCAAAATAATAAGTAAAGTAACACAAAAGAAATGAACAGACAACATGCTATGGATAAGGGTTAGGCGACAGATTAGTTATTTTTAGTATTGGTGATTAATGATTGGGCATGAATTTGAACAGAAAAAAAACTAATAGTCTAGCTTTTATCAAAATGAAATGCATGGATAGCGCCATCTATGAAAAGTGCGTGGAATCTCGACAGCACGAAGCTGAGTATGGAGTGTGACGTCGCGTTGTACGGGACTGGCTTGGCAGTTCCGCTACTCGCCGCTAGGTGGCGCTAGGGTTGTTATGAAGTTTTATGGTTTGTCAGATTGTCGTCCTCTTATTAAGTTTATTTTATTTACAGAAGAATGCTGTAAGTAGCTTGAAGCTAACGCAATTACGCAGTATTTTCTTGATTCACTTTGTTGTTTAAGTTTAAGGAGTAACAAGAGACACGGTAAATTTTTAACTTCGATAAAAGAGTGCAAACTTTTCTTTACGATGTCTATCTATTTTGGTACCTACTCTGTTTCTCGTGTTTTTTGTTTTTGTTTTTTGAAAATTTTAGGTTCTGAGAGGAGGTTTGTGCCTCGCTGTAGACTGGATTTTAGGTTAAAGCACTCTATACGTGATCGTGATCAAATTCGACATTTGCGACATTACCCAAAATTCCACGCTTTGCTCAACTGTCAATCCCATTGACAGCTGTCATGCGTACGAGTTCAGCAACCTAACGAGCATTTCCTAGCCACTAATTAAATTGGAGAGATGTATAGAAATAAATATAGTTTCTGTTGCGGCACATGGCACGCACACCTGGCGTTTGTGCCTGTTTTTGTGTTAGACGACATTTGTTCTATCGCGGACTCTTTCTAGCATACGTTGTCCTTGTCTACCTATTCTTATTCAAATCGCAGGTTTTTTAATTATAAAAGGTGGCGGGTCTGATGGAAATAATAATGTTAAGTCTATCCAGAAATATTGTTACGATTAATGATTTTGACGCAATTTATTTAGAATTGATTTGACGTGCTATTGTAAGATTTAATGATAGTCCCCCTTAGTCACAAAAAAATAAAAATATTGTTAAGGAAAGTTATTGTTGTTTGCATCTTACAAATTCGAATTATCAGTGTCAGATTAAGATAAATTTACAAGCGACAACAGTGACGAGTCGTAAGCGTCACGTTTTCTCACCGTTTTCTCATACATTTTGTTGCGTAAAAGCACCGTCAACATCTTTTACGCACCGGCGTGGTCGGACCTTAAGTTGTCAGAGTTTTATTTAATCTTGTCAGATGTGTTTGACTGCTTTATCGGACTTTACCTCCTATTTTTTAAGATCTAATGTTGCCACAGTTGTACTTGTTACGGGAGAATTTGTCCTTGCGATGTCCTACTTGGTTATTTAAGTAGACAATACTTAATTACGTTGTTGACTCTAACTTGGACCTTCTTCGTTAGCGTATTTAATTACAAGTTTTGTTTAGGTAAGATAGTTGAACCGCCTATAACGAGATGAAGGCCAGGCTTGGACCATTTTACGAAGTTTAGAACAAGTTTTTTTTTAATGACATGACGGGCATTTTGAATAACTGGCTGAATAGAAATAATTAGGTGTCTGAATAAAAAAGTAAAGGTGAGCTTGAATAAAAAGTGGCTCTTACGCGAGTTTCTTACTAAGTAGGAACTTCTTGTAATTGCACAGATGTCGCTAAACTCATTAAATGGAACTAGTTCTACTGCATTAGTACGCTATTAGTAACCTGTGAAACGAAGGTTTAAAGATAGCGATACTGTAAGGGAAGTTAAGGTATTTCGTACCATTTAGACGACATTATCACGCAAAAAAAACATGTATACTAAAATCACGTCTTTATCCTTACGGGGTAGACAGAGCCTAAGGTAAAAAAACCTAAAGGCCACGTTTAGCATAATGGCGTATAGGTGAAAAGGGTAATTATATAAAAAAAATAACTTATCCCCCTACAACTATACGTAAAAGAATCAAAGCGATCAGTTGATATGAACGTATGCCAATTGGACGAATAGCTTTATCAATAAAGCAGTAAACAAGCTTCCATAACAATTTTATGGGCGGTTGCCCGACGGCTTGCGTTGGGGCAGGTCACGCATGTAACACTTTGAAGACTTAATATGAGTAAATAAAGCATAGTCACTGGTCAGTGCGGGCTGTTGGAGCTTGTGGAAGGTCCTTCCAGATTTCTAGTAGTTTCCCTCCCGATGCCTGGCACTAAAGCGTATGCCCATGCCTTGGAGAGTAAGACAGCCGGGAAATTACGGGCATAAGAGGCTTTCGTCTTAGCTTAAGTTTGCATTGGCATCTGTCTATAAGCTTTTGTCAATAAAATGTCTTGAACGCGTTTTCGTTGACGTCTCAATTACTATGGGTAAATTTACAGCGCCACTAGCGGAACAAAATGGCAACAAACTGTTCTCTTACCCTTATTCATAAACGCTCTATAGGCTTCTGCTAATTTAGGAATCGTTTGTCCTTATCTGTCACTTTGACATTTATCTTTCACAGACAAGGATTGTGTTTTTAAATCCACATGTGCATGATTATTTAATTATGTTACATTGCTATGCAAGTAAAAAAAAACATTTACTCAAATTGCTCGCTTTACAGCTGTCGATTCGAAAGTAATTTTAAATAATAACGATGTTATAATGAGCGCCATCTTCATTTCGAATATGACAGCTCGCTGGAATTGGAAGTGATGGATGTAAATGGCTGTTAAAAATCGGTTACGGCAGGTGCATAGAGATAATAAACAGATAATCTCGACCGTTAATCTGTACAGCAAAAATAACGAGGTTAATTGGTGTTTTGTTTCGGTTTTGCCGTTGATAATTTGCAATCGTGTTTAGTGCCGCTACTAGACGACAGATGGCTTTAATTTGCGGAACTACGGCTGCGTTGTGTTCCGAGTTTGAATAGTAGGTACTTAATTTCGTAGTACACGTTTGATATTTTTTAGTATACGTATTTATCGTGGCGGTTGGAAATTATTCCAATGTATTTTTGCAACCAACAAAACAAAAAAGTATTGAGTTATCTGATTTCACGTATTCCATTTTTGGCTGAACTAAGTAAAGACCTGAATTGATATCCACTTTCCGAATTCAAAAATCGTCCCCTGATTCACTTACGCGTGCGATGAATCGACGTGTGAAAAGTAATCGAGATAGTATCGATACCTAGTCAAAGAATCGAGTCAGCAGCCGAATCCGATTTGGCGACGCTTCAGGCTATATAAAACAGTAAACATGGTAGGTATTCTAGACTTTTCACGAAAATAGCTGTTTATGCCAAATACCTCTGAAGCGAGGTCAATGAGGGAAATGGGCGTAATTTTCTTTTTTATTTCTTTTCTAACTAGTTACTTCTGGGAGTAAAGAAGAAACATAGAATGTTACAGTTGCTTCTCTTCTCGCGGAGATGGTAAAAGCCCATCGAAGGAATGGGCATAGGAAAAATGTTATAGGCCATGAGGCTAGCAACCCATCACTATTTTGATTCCCCTTCCACCCCTTACTCGCTAATCCTGCCGCTAAGTAGCAGTGCTTGCACTGCTGTGTTCCGGTGTGGAGAATAAGACAGCCGGGGAAATTACGGGCACAAGAGGCATTTCATCTTAGTCCTCTAGGTTGGCAACGCATCTGCAATCCCTCCGGGGTTGCGGGTGTCTATGGACAGTGGTGATCACTTACCATCAGGCGACCCACTTGCTCGTTTGCCTTCCTATTCATATATAAAAAAAAACTCTTTACGCCCTTAATCATGCTAAACGTGGCCTACAGGTCTTGTTACCTTAGGCTCTATCTACCCCGTAAGGGATAAAGACGTGATTTATTGTGTGTGTAGTTAGTAATAATTTGCAATTCATAGTTGCGTGCGTGCAGTATGGAAGAAGTAGTTTAATTCAGCCTCACTTTCCACTCAAGTTCTATTTCGGCTTAACGATTAAACCAAGAAGTCTTAAGTATTGTTAATCATACCATGCTTGATTAAGGGTATCCAGTAACAAGAGTGTAATTTATAGACAAACTTGTTACCTGCCAAGAAAACAGAGTAAATAATGTGGATATTGTTGAAGATAAACTCAGAGCTTTGTCGGAAACTTTCCGAACAGAATAAAAGCTCAACTTTTAAGGAACATTCTGTTAAAATGTGCCTCAAAATTCCACCTCCATTTCTAAGGTGAATTCGCTTTGTAGAGAGTTTCTTTAAGTTTTTTTTATTTATATTTGACTGTTCTTTTCTCGAGTATAATACTCGCAGCGGCTATTATTTAATAGATAAGTAACGGTAACGAAAGTGAAACGAATCTCGTTTTTTTTTTAATTTTCTATAAAGCCGGGTATTCATCTAGGAGCTGAAGCCGTAACTGTTGCACGTAACGAAAACCCTAGTGGAAATTCATCCCTTGTGGGATGAGTAAAGGAATTATTGCCCATGCAGCCAGGCTAAAGGTTATAATGCCGGTTTCACATTTTTAATATACGTATGTATTTTTTAATAATAATAATAATAATAATAATAATAATATTTTATTTCAGACAAAGTCCATATAATGTTAGTTTACATGACTTATAGGCTATGTTAGTATAGGTATATAGGCACAAAGGGGCATTTATATTAACTACAATTACTATTTAGATACATTAAATTATTCTGTAAATGCTGCCCCTAGACTCCATATGAACCGAGTTCCAGTGCCCACTCATCGCACAGGCAGGGTCAGCCCAAATTAGCTGCAGGATGCCATTGGGACTGTCGCGAACCCGACACATCAAGGAGGTAGCTCTCTTGCGTAGAATTGCGCTAAAACAGTCTATCCTCGCCTCCGCCAACATCCCCGACGCGCTGCACCAGCGCGGCAGTCCCATCAGCATCCTGAACCCATTGTTATATTGGACCCGCAAGGCCTTTAGCGTCTTTTTAGTGCATTTTGTCCACAAGCTGCTCGTGTAGAAGGTCTGACAAAATGCCCTAAACAGAGTCACCTTGACATCCCCACCACAACGCGCAAACCTGCGGGCTATCATGTTAGAACGTACAGCCAAGGCCCTGCGTTCCCTCTCCACATCTAGATCGTCCTGAAGATTTTCAGTGACCCAGTGCCCCAGATATTTGAATTTATTAACCCTTTTTAGGGGAATACCGCACAAGAGAACATCTGGAATGGGTTCAGGGGCTTTGTTGTTTGCCTTAAAACGAAGTAGTTCACTTTTTGTAGTGTTATATTTAAGGCCGTGGGTCGTCACGTACTCCTCACATATTTTTAGGAGCCTAACAAGGGAACTGACAGCCGGACACAGCAGCACCATATCGTCCGCGTAACTAATATTGTTAACGGTTACCCCACCAATCGAACACCCGATACCGGTACTGCTGAGTCGGACTATCAGCTCGTCCATGTATAGATTAAAAAGCCTCGGTGAACTTAAACCCCCTTGTCTAACCCCGCAATTCAATCCATATATGTATAATATATGTGCTTAGTTAGCACTTGATGGTCCCATCGGAAGACCAGCGCTGGCTGCAAGGCCAGCATTATGCTGAGATGGGACCATTTCGTGATGTATGTACTGATTTTTTTGTTTTTTTTTTTTACTCTTTTTGTTTTTGTAACCCAGTCACTATACATATATCACGAATAAATGTTTTCTTTCTTTCTTTCTTTCTTTCTTAGTGTGGATATCGCTCGCGAGCCTGTCGCGAGCGGAACGCCGTGTCCTCACTACGTTTTTACATACATACATACACACATCACGTCGTTATATCTTACAGGGTAGACAGAGCCTAAGGTAACAGATACCTACAGGCCACATTTAGCGTGGTGGATGGAGGTTGTTATTTACTTTAAAACTGGCTGCTGCACGCGACTTCGTCTGCAAATAAAAAACGGTTTTCGCCATCCCACGGGAAAAAACGTAGCCTATGTTTTTTAACCTAGGGTACAAGCTATCTCCGTTTCAAATTTGATCCAAATCGGTCCAGTCGTGTCAGCGTGTAGATGGAACAAACAAACATACACACTCGCATCGAGGGAATGGGTGAAAATCATAGGAATCATGTTACAGGCGATGCTAGCAACCCATCACTATTTTGATTCCATTTTCCACCTCAACGCCCACAATCTTGCTAAACGTGGCCTGTTGGTCTTGTCACCTTAGGCTTTGTCTACCCCGTAAGGGATAAAGACGTGACGTGCTTAATCGGAAGGGGTAATAAACATTTTTATACCTAAATATATCTAAGGTTAGACTAATGAATAGCTGCATGGGCCTTGGCACGTTGAACTTTGGGAGGTCCCCAAATGTCACAAGTGTGGTGAATAAGTAGGTATACATTAGACGAACTTAGTTGTGATGTTTTTCTTTTGTATAATAATCTAAGCGATTTCTAATTTTGACATACATACTTACAAAAATCACGTTTTTACCACTAGACAGAGCCTAAGGTAACAGATACAGGCCACTTATAGCAAGATTGTGGGCGTATGAAAAATGAAATCAAAATAGCGATGGGTTGTTAGCCTCATCGCCTATAACATGATTCCTATGATTTACGTCCATTCCCTCGATGGGTTTTTACCATCTGCGCGGGTAGTGCAACTGGTATATTCTATGTTTTTTCTTTGCTCCCAGACCAGCATGGAAGAATGATTTTGACATGATACTTCATTTTTACAAGCTTTTATTTAGTACCAGTCGTAGTTTTATTTAGTCCATTATGGTTGCCTGGAAGAGATCGCTCTGTAGCGATAAGGCCGCCTATTGTTACCTTGTAATATTCTGTATACCTTTTTTCTGTTTTGGTTGTTATATGTGGTGTTCAATAAAGAGTTATTGTATTGTATTGTATTGTATTGTATTGCCCACGATTCCGTCTGTCCGGAATTCGCTTATCGCCAACCAGGGGGACTATTTTCCGGGATAAAAACTATCCTACGTACTTCCCCAGGACTGAAACTTGTATATCAAATTTCAGCTAAATCAGTAGTACGGTCAAGTGCAAAAATAAGTATTGATAGAAACTTCTCAAAAATATGTCCCACGAGCTTATTACGCCGGTCTAAGAGCGTATGGTACTTATTTTTGAATCTTTGTCTAGATACATATTATTACACTTGACTGTACACGCGTGAAAAGGTCATTACCGACAGACAGTTACTTTCGCATTTATAATACAAGCAGCGATTTGCAAGAAACGTTTGACTTGAGAGGACAAGAGAACCATACAAACACCAGTATACTAGACACAGCAAGTCTAAAGGCTCTTTCCACTTGTCTCTCTCTGTTGCGAGGTTTCCCCAGTCCGGTTCAAAAGACTCACCTTTTTGGTCTGTCTCTGCTCCGATACCACGTGGGACACATCTGAATGCATTCGGAGACATGTCTCACATGTGTTTTGTATTATTTGTCTTGACTATATTTCAGCGAATAACATCAAAGTAATAGAAATCATATCAAGATCCGAATTGGCAATCACGTGTAAGTAGGTACATTTATAAAAGGTAACCCTCAGGGTTCACGATCAAATTGAGCAATATAGCCATTATAAGTCGATGATACACGGTCAATATATCTTGAGAATCTGGCAGAGAGAAAATAACTTTGATCCTTTGATATTAGAGTCCACGATGCGATGTCTAATTTATTTCATTTTTGAATAAGCGTTTCTAATTGTGATAATGTTCTATGGAGGTTTTATATGAAAATTTTATTGATACTTTTAACAAAAAAAAAAGTAATAAAATGGCCAGTCTTTTGTACCAATCGCCAGTGTCATAACATCTGTATGCGAGCGGCTTTATGATTTTAAATCTCGAATCCCAATTGACCGACCAATCAAATCGAACGAAAGTGTAATAAAACCGCCATACCGTTTCAGACATATTACGCCATATTTGACTCTAATTCAACGGCATAAGAACTTTTGAGGTGAGCTTTGTTCGCGTACCGACTGTCTATTGTTTAATGCGCCGAGGACATTTTTATCCTGTTGTCGACGGAAGCTCAATTCAGTGCAATCACGACACGCACTGTGGTTGAGCGCGCCGCGGCGCCTCTGGCGGCGAATAGCGGAACTAATGAAGATAAAATCTCGCTTGCCAGTAAATGAGTAAGTAGGCTGTGTGGGGGAGCCTTTTCTCTTGCGAGAGGCAAAATACGTTTGATAGTGCTTTGCGAATTCATTTTTTAAATGGTGTCTTGAGGGACCTATCTACTATCCTACTTTAAGTCTGATTGGTCGGTACAGATGTCGGCAACCTTTTTGAGCATAGTTTGCGCACGAACTATACTATCAAATATACATTAAATTCACTTCTGCACAATTTAGTGGCATCCGGGTATTTCTCTAATACATTTATGTCTTATGACATACATATAAAAGAAAATAACATTGGAAAGTTTTGAAAAATTGAGCTAACTTAAAACATCTTAACACCCAAAACTCGAGAGCAAACATTAGTAGTTTTCATACACAATATCGGCCCTGACCCGGATTGAACCCGGGACCTCAAGCTTAACAACAACACTACAACACTAGGCTGTCGTTGTTCGAATACAATACAACACAAACGGGGTAGACAGAGCCAGACAGGGCACGTGCCCAGACTTCAAGTTTATTTCTAACAGTTATTGTTGTTTTTTTGCCCGTTCTCCTCTTGTGCCCCCCCTCCCCCCAGAAAAAAATCCTGGATCCGCCCTTTGTCAGAGCCTAAGATAACGTTTAGCATGATTCATGATGGTTGTCCGAATTTAATATTTTATTCTTAGCCTACTAATATTATAAACGCGAAAGCTTGTAAGTATGGATGTTTGTCACTCTTTCACGTAAAAACTACTGAATGGATTTGGATAAAATTTGGAACAAAGGTAGCTGATACCCTAGATTATCACATAGGCTATTTTTTATCCCGAAAAATTGCAGTTCCCGCGGGATAGCGAAAAACTATTTTTTTGCAGACGAAGTCGCGGGCTGCAGCTAGTGTAGTATAGTTTTCAGTGCAGGCGAATCTGTGCAGAGCTAACTGGGCAAATTGGCCGCCTTCCGCCACCGCCGGATACCGTGACGCACACGCCATTACAGCGCATGCGCGTACGTAATACTATGTTATAGGGAAATGTCGGTTGTATACTGAAATACGCCGTTTCGAAATTAATGCAAAATACTTCTGCAGGGTGCTGGGTTAGTTTGGTAGACATGCTTTTTAATTGTTTCGACTTTTTTTAATAAAAAAAAATTTTAGTTATTTAATAAAAATACATTATTTCAAAACATCTAAATACTTGCTAATATTAAAAATGCTGATAATTGTTGTTTTTACGCTAAAACGACTGGAATAACACATAAGTAATTTTTGTCTGAATATCCTTGCTTATACCTGACGGTACTGTAGTCTGGTATTCTGTATTCCTGAAAATGCAAGTTTTTGCTGATATAGATAGGAAAAAACAGCAGGTCCTTGGAACACATTTCAGTTAATTGGTATTTGTGAGCGCGACAGTTAATCAGTATTGCTGTGTATATTCACTAATTTAAATAAGGAAGTCACACGAAGACACTGGCCTAAATATTTTGTCACTGAAAAAGTAAAACACGACATAAAGCATTCAAGAAAACACTGGCCTGAATCCTTTGACATTTACAAAATGATAAAAAAAAACTACGCACAAAACGGCGTCAATCACAACGTTCGAATTATTTAAATTTGGAATTCGTGTGAAAAGCCGATTGGTGAGTCAGGCATTGTCCTAACTTCAGCTCTGACTCATACTCCGCTCAATATCAAAACGACTTATGTATCTCAATGATTCATATGCTCTTACGTCCTTTTTGATTAGCGTCTAACGTTCTTTATATCGATCGGTAACTTCCGAAAGCTCGCTTCGTGCTTTCGTGTTTACACGAAAATTGATTTTATGGAACAGCGAACAGGATTCGTTTTGCAACTCAGTCAAATTGTTTGATGCGAGTTTGTTAACATTTGCGATCACGATGAACAATAAAATTAAGAGTCGTTAATGTCGTTATTAAGGAACAATGAATGAACTGCACGACTGTCAATTATATGACAGAATTGTTAGGATTATATTTTTAAATGAATCACATTGTGTTTTAACCGACTTCAAAAAGAAAGTTCTTACTTCGGCTGTTTCTGCTTGATATTTTTATGTAGATATCTTGCAGGTCTATGGTTTACAAGTAATAATATATCCACTATTATCCACGCTGGTGTGGGAGCAAAGAAAAAACACAGAATGTACCAGTTGCTTCCATTACCGCGCAGATGGTAAAAGCCCATCGAGCGAATGGGTGAAAATCTAGGGAATCATGCTATAGGCGATGCGGCTAGCAACCCATGACTATTTTGATTCACCTTTCCAGCTATACGCCCACAATCATGATAAGCGTGGCCTTTAGGTCTTGTTACTTTGGACTCTGTCGACCTCGAAAGGGATAAATACGTGATTTATGTATGTATGTATGTAAAAAAGCCGTGGTAGCTCAGTGGTTTGATCTGTGACCTCTCAAGCAGAGGGTCGTGAGTTCGAATCCCGGGCTCGCGCCTCTATTTACCACGAGCGTTTCGGTGAAGGAAAACGTCGTGAGGAAAGCTGCGCACAACTGCGAAGCAATTCAATGGTGTGTGTGAAGTTCCCAATCCGCACTGGGACCGCGTGGAAACTATAGCCCAAGCCCTCTCATCGTGAGAGGAAGCCTGTGCCCAGCAATGATGATGTATGTAACTTGACAATTGTCAGTGACCAGTGACAATTCCAAATGCAATACGTATTCAATACGAAGCCAAGCGGCGTAGATTCTCGTCGGTATTGTAATGTGAACAGAATTGTCGCATGTCACTGACAATTGTCACGTTTGTGACATAGGGGCCTGTCCGTTCCGTCGTATATGCCGTGTGTTTATGTAAATCCGGTCGTTTGGCCGTGAAACCTCTCGGAGGTCCCGGAGGCCCGGAGGGACGGGGTCGCCGACCTTTGAACTTGGGCCTGTTTATGTCGTGTTTACATAATATGTATATAATGTATACTATACTAAAATGTGTCTTAGTGCACTGGAATACTTATTTAGTAACATTCTGAAACATAGAATGTACCAGTTGCTCTTCCCGCGCAGATGGTAAAAGCCCATCGAGGGAATGGGCGAAAACTTAGGAATCATGTTATAGGCGATGCCCATCACTATTTTGATTTTCCTTTCCATCTATACGCCCACAATCATGCTAAACGTGACCTTAAGATTTTGTTACCTACCTTAGGATCTGTCGACCCCGTAAGGGATAAAGATCCGCTTAGCATGATTGCAGGCGTTATAGGTGGAAAAGGGAGTCAAGGTAGGATGGGTTGCTAGCCGCATCACCTAATAACATGATTCCTAAGATTTGCGCCCATACCCTCGATGGGCTTTTACCATCTGCACGGGAAGAGAAGCAACTGGCACATTCTGTGTATTTTCTTTACTTCCCTGTCTATCCCTTACGGGGTATAAATACGTGATTTATATATCACTTCACTATCACTACATAGTATAAAACAAAGTCGCTTTCTCTGTCCCTATATCCCTATGTATGCTTAAATCTTTAAAACTACGCAATGGATTTTGATGCGGTTTTTTTTAATAGATAGAGTGATTCAAGAGGGTGGATAGAGTGCTTTTTATGTATAATTCTACGCAGACGAAGTCGTGGGCAGAAGCTAGTTAATAAATAAATATTAGGAAACAATCACACAAATTGACCTAGTCCTAAAGTAAGCGTTAGTAAGACTTGTGTTATGGGTACTAGACAACGATATACATACTTAAATAGATAGAAACATCCATGACTCAGGAACAAATATTCGTGCTCATCACACAAATATATGCCCTTGCCAGGATTCGAACCCGGGACGCACATATATATGATGCGCCGGGATATATGTATGGACGAAGTTGAATACAAACTTGTCTTTTTTATACTAATGGTTCAGTGCACTCTCAGTCTAATATTTCATACAGACTGTGGCCAAAAACGCCAAAAACAAAAAGCATTACAATATTTTTGTGTTAATCACCAAAACTTGCGACAGCGTTTCTGATTAAACACGCCTTTTGCTGAGACAATGTTCCAACCCGCGTTTTACAACACAACGACTTTCAACCCTCTGGGTCGAGTCAGGAGGTTTAATTTTGAACGCAGTAAGCGAGGGAGTTAAAACTTTGGAAGGCTTACTGAAACCCCGAATATTTCACTGCTTTCAAAATAGAAAAAGGGAAGCAAGTGTGAATAGTTGCGAGAATGGGAGGTTTGCTAGAGTGCGACGCCATTTTTTCTGTTGCGATTTTCATTTGTTTTTCCATCACGGTTTAGACGCCATTTTTTACCAGTCTGCGTGATACTGTGGTGTACTTTGAGAGACATAATACAACTAGCTTTTACTCGCGACTTCGTCTGCAAAAAACTAGTCATATTACTCTTAGGACCTGTCCTGTCCTGTGTGTCTTAGGGTTTGCGTGTGTTTATCCTGTCTATTTGTTTCCGCCACCTACTTAAATTGGTTATCTGGAAGAGATCGCTATTAAGCGGTAAGACCGCCTATTGTCTACTTTGTTCTTTGTTTCTGTATTGTTTTGTACTGATTTGTGGTGATCAATAAAGAGTATTTGTATTGTATTGTACCTGTCTCACAACTCTGTTATCTTCCAGTTATCTGTGATTCAGTCTCTTTTTATTACGAAACAGACAGACACATCATACAACTGACACTTAAGCTAACTGAAACTTAACAGAGACTGGTAAAACAGGGCCTTATAGTATCGCAGCTACAACATGCTTCCCCGGCTCCCTAACCATCAAATTTTGTGTAAATTGGTTTAGTGGTTTGAAGCGTGAAGAGTTTGACAGACTTTCGCATTTATAATATTAGTAGAATACATGGACGTTGTGCAGAGTTAAGAATTGTATTAACAAACAGGATACTTTTATCCCAGAAAATTGCTTAGTTACCGTAACGATAAGCGAATTCCTTGAAAGAAAGAATATAAAATATGCCACAAAAAAAAAAAACATTGTAGACGAGGTCGCGGACAACTAGTGTTGACTTCGATTAAAGAATACTCAAAATAAATTACATGCCCTATCCGGGTCAAAATATCTCAGCCCATTCACCGTTTTTAGTGAATGTCCGGGCCTCCGGGCCATCCCGGGTCGAGGGTCCGCCAGCCGTAATCCCGGACCGGCAGACGCCCGGCAGACGTGTGGGGACCGAATTGTTTCCCGGCCGTATTCAATTGATTCAAGGCTATAACCTTAGATCCTTAATCGTAACCTTTATAACGCCACGTTTTATTATTCAAAATTACTACTCTTGTTACAACTAATAACTGCCTGATTCCCATTTAGAACTAGCCAGTAAATCGCGTCGTCCATATTAAAAAAAAAAACGCGAGTACTAGGTATTTAAGTACTGGCAGCCGAGAAAAACGAATACAAACAATCGTGTTTCCGATTCTCTTGTTACAACTAACAACTGCGCGTATCCAATTTTGAATATCGTATAAAGTAAACACTGGCCACAAACAACCGGGTGCATTTTCAAAATTTCGAACGCGACGACGCATAATTGAAGTGGCGGACAGGACCACCAAATAGCGGAAGACCTCCATTCAATTGATTCAAGGGTTAACGAAGATTCTTAATCGTAAATTCTAGTATCGACGATGTAAAGCACCAAATAAAAAGACAAAGGTGAGGCACGGTTTAAACTACTACTGTTGCACGTTCCGCAGCAGAATCGTAAGCTACGTCCATACAGGGTTTTCCAGTTACTGTCACGTGCAACAGTTGCGGTAAGGATTTCAGATGAGTATACGGCTTTACTAACAATAGCCATGTTGGTTACCGTAAGTACCGTAACGTCTGGTAACTGAGCAAGACACAAAATTCTAGGACAATCCAGATTTTTTCGACATACTTGACTTGATTTTTACGACGTTCTTGCAATTTCAAAGCAAGCGGTATACAAAATCCTCAAGTTTCGTTACGAAAAAGTGCCAAGAAAGTGTGGGGATGCGTCCTAAAACACGTTGATACAGTTTTAAACGTTATTAAACGCCACGCATGTTTAACCCGTTAGACCGACGCTCAATGCGTTTTGTTTACCCAAATTGGCAGCAAAACACGGTTTTCCACGACCCTCTCTGATCCGGAGGGGACCGTCTGGCGCGCGTCTGCTGTTATCGAGATTAATGCCTTATCTGTGACCGTATATTCTACGCAAGGTCAAGCGGCGTTCGGAATTTGAATTTTGGTTTTGTTTCCATAGAAATGTTTGTGGCCAGCGTGTTTTCTTTTTGCTGCGTTGTTAGTTATAATTGAGTGTTCGTATTTTGAATATGGATTGCTGGGGGTGTGACGTTGGCGTTTATGCGTTCCGTGTCTATATTTATTGTTTTGGG
Source organism: Pandemis cinnamomeana (assembly GCA_932294345.1). Taxonomy (NCBI): domain Eukaryota; kingdom Metazoa; phylum Arthropoda; class Insecta; order Lepidoptera; family Tortricidae; genus Pandemis; species Pandemis cinnamomeana. The sequence continues at coordinate 13,751,642 of OW028706.1, read as the reverse complement.
ACTCTACGCAAGATTAACTTGAGTTAGTACTTTTTTCTCGCGATTGTTTTCAGCCATTGTGTTTAAATTTTTAGGCAGTGTGTTGATTGGAAATTATTTGACAGTTCGTAAGTCGAACATAAAAGTACAACCTGGAAAAATATTCTCACAAAAATACTTTTATAGGTAATAAAATTTATTCGACCTTTTGAGACCTAAATATAATGAATAGCTATAATATAACTTGAAGACTAGACGCTGGAAGCAATAAATAACTTTCGTTTTCATTACAAAGTTCGAGAAGAATTTCCAGCATTGGAAGTAATAAGGATATTTTCACAGCTTAATTTTATTGAGAAGTAAAGTTATTGAGCTTTATTTTTAGACACTTGTTTATATTTACTTTAAATAGGTACTAGCTTTTGACGGCTTCGATTGTATTCCAATCCAAATTGTTACAAGATTTGTTCCGTATCTAGTCTGTGTCCACCAGTGGGACGTTTGTAAGCTACGGATGATGATGATGAGGCATTTTAACTAAAACTAACACCTTATTCGTATTCATATTTAGACTTAAGTTAAATAAAAAAAGAACTTGGTGTAATAATTTAGACTAATGAACATCGAGCGTGCGTAGCGTGCTACGTGCCTACGCCGTTCGTAGCACTCGTCTAGTACATTCGTAGCAAATCACGCGTAGAAGATAATTATAATTTTATTCACTTTTCGAAAAATGGAAACACCACCAATAAGCCCTGCTGATGAAACTAGGTATAAAATCGCATCGTTCATGTTTTAGATTCCAAAACAAAAACGCGAGTGTATAAGTAATTCGGCAGCCGAGAGAAACAAACGCGCTCCTAACTCTAGTTACAATTAACAACGGCCTTCCCATTTTGAATATCGAACCGAGTAAACACTGGCCACGAACAACCGGGAGCATTTTCAAAATTTCGAACGCGACGACGCGAAATCGAAATGGCGGACAAGACCTCCAAATAGCGGAAGGCACGTGCGGGGGACTTTCACCCTCGCGCCAAGGTCACGCGGACATTGCAGCGCGACGGTAGTGTGCGTGAATAGGTGATTACAGTGTTCATGTATTGGCTGATTAGGGCTGTGTATTCAGATGTAGCTAGGAATCAATGGTGGGTCAAATTGGACTTAATAAACGAGAGCTTGCGTGTTGTACAATGAAAATAATTAGAGGCGAAATTAATACGGTTTAGAGCTGCTGTCAAATTATATGTAGGTTAGGTATGATGTTGGATAGACGCGGCGTCACATGAAGGCAATCGACCATCAGACTAGATCAAGCCGAATGAGCGTTTTGGGCTTAGAATAAAACTCTTTCTTAGCAGAAACTACCCTCAACTCCTTGGTAAGATCAGATTCGGATTCAGATGAATAGCGTCTTTGTATTTTGTATGTAACTTAGAGGAGACAGTATAAACTACATAAAGAGAAAAAGAGAGAGAGAGAGAGAGAAAGGTGGTCAATTACAGAGGACTTCCATAAGGATGAAAAAAACTAAGTACTAAGTTATTAACGTGGCAAATATTCCAAATGTCACTACCAAACTAAATCAGGTATCTTATACTACCTTAAATTGCAATATTCGTGACTCGCGGCGGAATATCGCCGTCTCCCTCGCACCTCCTTTAATGGCATAAAAAATCAATTTCCCGCCCAAATTACGCCGCGCCGACAAATTGCGAGCGTCTAGCCCATAATCGAGTATTTGCTTTCTAAGAAATTGTTTTTTTGGATGCAAAAAGCATTTTTTGGACTTGAGCAGCGAAGGGGTTAAATCAGCCAGTATTATATTTTGTTACAAATATAAATATACGTCTATCAGTTCTGTAACGAGTTTAATTTGGGAAAACACGGCTTTTTTTGAACGGACTGTTGTTATTCTGATGGCTTTTACAGCTCACCGGAGAGAAAACGAGACGCCTGACGGACCGCGCAGCAAAGGAGATGTTTTCTTAGCTTGCCAAAGGACACTGGTGTTTTCTTAGTACGTAAATACGGCACGCAGCGGCACAATATGAGTAAGAATCGGTTTTTTACGTGTTTGACCCCTGTTTCACTAAACCGCCTATTTGAGGAGCATTTGGCGTTAAAGTACTCGAGATTAGGTTAATTGTGTCAATGCTATTTTTAATCCTTGACGCAGAACAAAGGGGCGTTGTAAGTATAAATTGGATAGTAGTGTGTACAGGTAGGTCCCAAAATGCCCACTATGTTGATGAAATCTGAGGGTTTATTATCAAAATCTTAGTGTAAGCGAGACGGCAACATGTGAACTTCGAATTTATAATTTAGAAAAAACTTCAAAGTCTCCATCGAGGGAATGGGCGAAAGTCTTAGGAATCATGTTAGGTATAGGCGATGCGTCTAGCAACCCATCACTATTTTGATTTTTGTCTACCCCGTAAGGGATAAAGACGTGATTTATGTATGTATGTATTATTTCTGTGAAACACGAAAGTTTGAAGTAATGAAGCCTACGGAGTTATTTTGCTGAACAGTCACTTATTTCTTACTTACCATCGACTTTTGCATCGTTAATAACAACGCGACAGTGACGGAGGGGAGGCCGGAGATGCTCGATATCAGAATGACCTATTCGTTATTTTTCGGCGTGCCTGTTAATTCTTACGTACATATATATACGTATATCAAACTAAGCAAAATTAATGGGCCTAAACTGTTTCTTTAGAATAAAAAGTCGTCTTACAAGAGTAAGTTGAAGTAGGAAATTAATTATATCCATTTAACCGCTTGTTTGGGGAAGTCACAAAAAGGCTTTCTAGTTTTGTTTTCTCAAATAATACAAAAATAGAAAAACATAGCGTTTGACACGGATTCGTACCACACGTATACCCTAAACGTAAACCTAGAAGGACCATGACATTTAATATAACTCCATGTTGACGAAAAGCCGTGAGCTAAACTGATGACAGTTTACCATTCGTGTAACTATGGGTATTCCGTGTGTTTCGTTCTTAGCGTAATATTTCCGAAACCTTCCCCTTAGTGCAACAGACGCCTCGCAAACTTTAAAAAACGTTAATTAGACCCCGCACTTCCAACAGAGCCGACACAGTAGTTCGATACCAAAAGAAAGATCCCGCTTCGCTTAATAACTTTAATTGTCCTCCGCGACGGCCGCACTCAGTCTGCGAAGTCGATCGAACACGGAAACGAAACGTACCTATACATTGCAACGCTACAATTCCACCCACACCACCCTGTTTCCATCAAAACAAACGCACACACCCGAAAACTGTCTGCCGAAATTCACACAGGCGCGCCGCACAATGTACGTGTGTGTCTGTGTGAATGAGAGAGAGAGTGTGACGAAATTTCACTTTCCGTTTTGGCAACGTCGCACCCCCGTTCGTCGACATTTGAGAGGGGTGCACGCTAGTGAGCGAAGCCGACATTTTCGTTTTTAATGTTGGCGGTGATTCGTGTTTTAATGTGAAACTAGAGTTGCTGGCATCCAAAGTATTTTACTATGGATTTTCGAAATGTTTCTTTTTTTATGCATTACGCAAAGACTGTCAACACGTCATAAGTATAAACTGTATAAGAAAAGCGTTGCGATAAGTTTAGATTTGTAACTAGATATCTATAAAGGTAAAAAGCAAAGGATTACTTTACGTACAGATTATTTGAATTGAAAACCAGGCGCTTAACTTCAAGTGTCCCATCAGAACTAACTATTCAAACGTCACAAAAGATAAAAAAACTGCAAATTCGCTTTTAAGAGGGGTAGAGTATAATACTATAATGACAGAGAAAAAAAACTAAAAACGAGTCGTAAAGTAACGGTGCCATGCGTATTCTGCCCAGACGGTTCTCGGAAGTGTCATCCGAAAGAGAGGGGTCGTGCGTCCCGCTCGCAACTATCGACTCAATGGCACGAGTTGAATACTTTTAAGATTGTCAACTTTATATTCAGCCAGTGCTGAATTGGAGATTAAAAATGTTTTAGACATCTTTTGTCAGTGGCCAGGAATTTTAAAATTGGAAACATTATGTATGGTATTCATTCCTTTGTTTGGTGTTTTTATAATGTGGGATATTTTTTAAATATGCGGATGAAGCGACTTATTGTAAGAAATAAGATTACAATGATAATTAATTCAGGATTAAAACGCAAGAACAACGAATTCATATAAGAGAATGTGTCTGTAACATATTCGCGCTTAAAGCGCTGAACCTTTTATTTTTAATTTGGTATAGAGATAGTTTCAGTTCGGTGTAGGACGTAAGATGGTTTTCACCCCGGAAAATAATTTCCACGGGATAACGATAATATCGAATTCTGCACAGACGGAGTCGCGGGAAACAGCTAGTACCTATGCAATAAAATTGAAGGTATAATACACAGTAGGTACAGCGTTTCGTTATTAATGCTCATGGAACCCTCTCTGCGCGTGTCCGACTCGCTCTTGACCAGTTTCTTTTCATTAATCAAATTTGGCCTTCATTGAAATGCCAATGTACTTTTTTTAATAGGTAAAGGAAATTTAATTAGAAAAATAAACAAACTTTATATTCGTGATTCAGTTAGGTACAAGTTTTAACAACCTGAATAGGTAGCTTTAAATATAGTAACGTAAGAAGAACGCCCAAGTTTCATAGACAATACCTAAACTCTTTGTCGGGAATCTATTAAGATAATGCCAAGGCCTTTCGCTTTACTTGGAAAATGTCTTCCAAAAGAAAATTAATCTCTCAGTTACAAAAGTATAAATATTACGAAACGATACAAAATTCCCCTTGATCCTAAATCACGTCTTTAACCCTTACGCGGTAGACAGAGCCTAAGATAACAAGGCATGATTGTGGGCGAGGTGGAAATGGGAATCAAAATAGTGATGGGTTGCCAGCCGCATCGCCTTGATTCCTAAGATTTTCACACATTCCCTCGATGGGCTTTTACCATCTGCGCGGGAAGAGAAGCAACTGGTACGCTATGCTTTTTCTGTACTCCCAGACCATCATGGAAGAAAGTTTTAATTATTCTTACAAGTTTTTATTTAACTTGCAGTGTGATATGTGTTGTATGGTACAGTTTTTATGTAAGTATGTTTGTCCGGGTGGAATCTTGCGACTCAATTTTGAAGCAGATATCTTCAACCGATTGAGCTGACATTTTGCATACTTGAGTAAGTCGGATGACAATAGGTACAATAATCTGGTAGTGGAGTTCTGGTGACCCAGCCCGGACCGTCTCCGCAGGAGGGAACTCTTCAACGGTTGGTCCGATTGACTTGAAATTTGGTACACATGTGTAGGACGGATGACAATGCAACTACAGTCAACAAAAAAAGCGTGTATTAAAAATGAAACTTTTTTGTTTATTAATAGGTAACTAGCTTTTGCCCGCGACTTCGATTGCGTAGAATTATACATATAAACCTCTTGAATCTATCTATTAAAAAAAACCGCATCAAAATCCGTTGCGTAGTTTTAAAGATCCAAGCATACACAGAGACAGACAGACAGTGGAAAGCGACTTTGTTTATATGTAGTGATGCTCAGTTATATGACAATTCGTCCTTATGGTTTTATTTTCATTAGAAAGTAAGTGATTTCAGCTAATATTGCTCAAATAGCTTCGCTTGCGCTTCACGCGTGTGATTTCAAAAATCGAATACCCAATCGGATTTTTTTAAACCATCACACCAGCCGGAAGACTATTGGACACGGTCCTAAACCCACCGGACTTTAGAGCTACCTCGATTAAAAATAAAGCATGAAAATTTACTTTTTTTTAGCGCGTGCACGAACAAAGCGAGCGAAAGCAAGATGGCGCGCGTCCGGCGCCGCTTCCGCGGCCACATCCGCCGAAACCCGACTCCCGCGCAGCCTGCGCTGCCCGATCGAAGGACCAGCGTGAACGCAATATTGCCATGTTAATTTAATAGTTTTAATGAGATCTGCCGCGTGTGAATTCGACACTAGAGGCGCTAGTGTAGCGTGAAGCGCATGGAAACGTCAAGTTGGTAGTAAAAGTTGCAGCTAGATTGTTCCCGATTACTACAGCACACCTACGATAGAATTATTAAAAGGAATGTTAAGAAAAAAATCATACTTATATTTTACATATACATTTTTTTAGGCGACCCATTTACAATTCTGAATCTAAATTCATATTTGCTTGGTTGATATTTTAAGCGAGAAGACCTTGCGTTTTCATTTTCGTAATTTTTAATTTCATTTTACTGATTTGTTCGTCTTTAATATTTGTATTGTATTGTACAGTATATTATTTGAAAATATATTTTAATTGATATAAATAAGTCACCCGATTATCAGATCAGATAGGCGAAGGTCGTTCTTCTACGGAAGTCGACTTATTTTTCACAGGAGGAAGGGTAAGCGTCCTTTAATAGCTAAGTACCCTACCTCCAAATAAGCATGTAATTTAGACATAAATAATTAAAAAAACAACATATTTAATCGAATTAATTACAAAACGACAAGAATATTCCCTTGAGACGAATAAAACCAACAGTGATTCCTGTTAATATCCCCAAAGCCTGTACGTAATTCAATTATTATTCCGCAATGATGAATTTTCCCAGACTCGCAGCAATAATTCTTATCTACGCCATTGCTTCCATAAAAAGATTTACAGGCAAGATAAGTCTCAATTTGCGAGCGCATAAGCGCTATTATTACACGAATAAACTTTATAGCGGTGACATTTGACGTTCAGGTAGTTTTAAAATTTAAACAAAAGCACATCGGCTCCACGGGCTACTCCGAAATTTGAAAGCCGTTCGTATAACACCGTCTCGTTCACTCCTGTTGAACACTGCAAGTGTGAGCGGGACGGCACGAAAAGAAGTTCGTATTTTGAATTTGGGTGTATAAGAAGTCTTTTGTGTCGAACAGCGCTTTGAGATTTGCGCAAAACAAATGACGCGCGTTTAACTAACGCTTGTAATAGAGACGTTATTGTTGGGTGGTAGAAATCGAAATCGTACCGTACCGTTTATGTCCGTAGCAGCGAAAAAAGGTGCGCTTGTACAATGCGTGATAAATTATTCGCTAATTCGCGGAGATCGCAGCTGGCGATGGATCGCAAGTTAAGTTAAGATCATGAGTTTAACATTAGCGCGAATTCTTCAGCTGTTCAAAATGAAACATTTTAACTACACACATACACACACATACCGACACTCCTCTTCCATAGGAGTAGGCAGATATTTTGTTCCACTTGGTACGATCCTGCTCCTTCTTCGCTTCATTCACATTCATCAATCTCTTCATACATGAAAATCACAGAATGTACCAGTTGCTTCTCTTCCCGCGCATATGGTAAAAGGTCCATCGAGGGAATGGGCGAAAGTCTTAGGAATCATAGCAAGCCATCACTGTTTTGATTCCCATTTCCACCTATACGCCCACAATCACGTGGTATTCAGGCCTTGTTACTACTAATCTTTATTTTTTCATGACTTTTAATAAAAGCTCATTTATGTAGTAAACAAAAGATTTGTCTTCATCTCTTTCTAGAAAAAAGTAATTTTAATATGGAATTTAAAGGCGTTGTGACAAATGACGTCACATGTCATATCGGATCTCTCTTTCTAATTGCTGACTAATTAATACTTTAAAACTTTTATATTTTCCGTATTTCTCGACCGATATTTACTTGTAATTTCACTTTTTGTCATCTGGTGACTCACTGATAGAGATTCCACAGCCTAAACTTACTAACTTAGCTACAAATATGCGTCTCAGATTATCATAGAGGTGCGTTAAGATTTCTTTAATTCTCACGGAATAGAGAGTAAAGAGGATTTATATTCGCTTCAAACTGGCTCTATCGATATAACGACAATTAAAAAAAAATACAACAACGTGCGTGTATAATATGAGTCATGTTCCAATTTTGAAATATTCACCGCATAAATATCTAACAAACGTACCTATCCGACTATAAAATACGTACATATTGGATTGGTACATTTAAACTTAGAACTACCAAACTAGAACTGAACTTTATTTTATAGGCAATAGAGTTAAGGGTAGTTTGCACGGTAATGGGAAAAATGCAACATCGCATTTTCACCCTCGCTTTTCTTGTCCGATGACTCATTCAGCCTTTAACATGTAGGTAGTCAACATTGAGTTTTGATTCTTTGGCTGTTGATTGATTTCAGCTTAAAGGAGTTATACGACAGCATGAATTAAGAAAATAATTTTGACGTCCAGATAGCCCAGTGGTGAGTAACTTTGATTTTGATGCTAGACGTTTCGGGTTCGAATCACCTTAATTTTAGTATTTATTTAAACCATTTTTTTTATCAATGTGTTGTTTAGGAAATCCGTTGGTTCGTGTACGTCAGAAGTTTTTTAATATTTTGTATAATGTTTTTTTTTAATTGCTGCGCCGTTTTAATTTTTTTTACAACGAAATAAAAGTTCTAATTGAAGTGCAAATCAAAATTAAATTAACTAATCTGTTTTTTATCTAGCTAGCTATGTTACCTCTTTGTTGGTCGCCATCCCGCAAGTCTGTTGCTTCTGAAATTGTTGGACACTTACCTGGAACAAGAAAAAAAATGTTAAACCTAATTTTTATTAAACTAGCTGTTGCCTCCGACTACGTCTCGCTATCCCGCGGGTTGCCATTTCGATCCGCAAGTGGCGCTGCCAATTATTCCATAGTAATTGTGACGTTTTTATATACGATAACTTATTCTAGAGGCTCTGTTCTCATAGTATTTGACATCCTAACGCAAACGCGTTCGAGACGTCGGTATTTCGTGACCGAAAACTTACACTAAGCATACCGAACTATCCGACATTCGGCAGAAACAAAAGCTCACGTTTTACGCCACTAATCGCGTATAATGGAACAATGCTGTAAATCCGTCGGCAGCTGTCACTACAGCATGTTACCTGCAGCTGCGCCCGCGCTGATAAAAGGTTACGACGAGAGACGCGTTAGGTAAGGTCAAACGGGTCTACGTTCATAGTAACAGCTAGCCACGGCTATAACAATTTTGTCTAATACACTGCGCGTGTTGGCCAAGTAACCGCTGTGTGGTGAGCGTCTTCGCTAGCAATGGATGTTGAATAGAATTGGCGCAACGCGTCGACGGTTGCGCTTAGTAGCGGCTACCGTAGTTGTTCCTCGCAGATGTCATATACATTAGATCCATTTTTTTATCACTTACTGTATCGGTTGCTATTATTAGATCTGTCATTCTATATACTTCCGAAAAAATGTGTACGAATTGACAGATCTTTCAATGCCCAGGGGGCCGTGTTATCTCACATCGCTCGAAAGGAGCATTCCTAAATAAAAATATACTTATTGCTACATACAATATTCACATAGCGTAGGTACACGTCGAAAAAAACCTGACAAAATTCCAATCGCAAATCGTTAAGTAGGAGGAAAAAAAAACAATTCTCTATGATAAATGGAGCATCGCTGGTTTTTGTTTTTTTAAGACTCTCCCCTAACGGTAAGTGGTCAGAGCGCCCATAGACACGTGTCGCTAATGTGTTGCCAGTTGCCAACAACCGGGTGCATTAAAAAAATTTACAATACTTCACGATACTGTCACAAAATGGTTACAGCCACTCGGCTAATTTTAACCCGGAAAATTGCAAAGTTCCCGCAGGACAGAAATAAGCGAATTCCGCGCAGACGGAGTCGCGGAAAACAGCTAGTGCTTACATAAGTAAAAAAATACCAAGACAAAAGATCAAAAGTTCCATGTTTAGAAAAAACTTAGTTAAAATTTTAAAAATTCAAATCACTTCTATTCTATTCGACATCTTTAAAAAACATCGATTCAATCTTTATTTTTATTCCCACCTTTTTTCAGGAACATGATTGTTTTTTATTCATTCAACATTACCATTCCACGTGGATTACTAAATCTCGTTTTAATTTAAATATATTTTATTATTACGCACACGGCCGCACAAAAAGACAACCCAATCCTACGGGTATACTACCTGAGTGTGCCATAAAAAAGAGGTCAACGACACCACCAGCTGCTCCAATTCAAAATGGCGGACATTTTAATGTCAAAAATTAATAAATGCAAGCCAGTGATGGATCGTGTATGGACTATTTACTTGCTCATTTTGTATGCATGTAGCTGGCTGGTTATAAATCATTTTAGTTTGATTAAAAAATACACGTATTGACAGAGTCAATGTGATGCGTACTTGTACAAAAAAATATGGTGGGTATCACGTTACAAGGAAAAATGAATATGTTGATTGGACACCATTATTTTCCCGTGATGACATTTAAATACAAGGAATCTTAAAATTAATACAGAATATTATTTTATGGTTGGTAGATGTATCAATATCGATACACTAATTACATTCAAATTTTGAACATCTTAAATAACAAAATCTAATAAGAAAAAATCTAAATGTCACTCGTTTCATCTGTTTCGAACTTTCGAAAAACAGAAAATAATTTTACCTATGTATTTTGATGTTAAAATGTTTACTATAATATATGAGTTGTTAACTTTGATTTATAAGAAAAAATTGTTCTTAGTTATAATTTTGTAAAACGTTTATGAATAAATTATCTTTATCTTTATCTTTATCTTTACTGTAGAAAATTTATGATATGAATGTACAACATAAATTAGGAATTAAGCCATCTTTATGAAACTCAGCTTTGCTTCGTTTCATGAATCCCCACCCGTGTTTTAATGTATCTCATTACGCACCAGCCACATAAATAACTATTAAGACACTGTACAGTGATTTTAATGTATTAGTATCACACAAAGTAGTTGAAATCGGTTTAACTTGCCGTTCCGTTCTAACAGTTCACTTTAATGAGAGGGAAGATTTTTACAAGCTCTTATTTGAACTTCCCGTGTTAGTTCGTGATTGGAACAGGTCAAATCATGCAAGCCGAAATTGACACACTTCTGATCAGATTGACTTGAAATTTGGTATACATGACAATGGAAGTGAAAAGTAAAGTACACAAAAAGTACAGGCAGCTAAGAAAAACATTCACAGATTTGGAACACGTAAGCGACATTTATATAAGACTAGCTTCTGCCCGCGACTTCGTCTGCGTATTATACATATAAACCTTCCTCTCGAATCACTCTATCTATTAAAAAAAACCGCATCAAAATCCGTTGTGTAGTTTTGAAGATATAAGCATACATAGGGACATAGGGACAGAGAAAGCGACTTTGTTTTATACTATGTAGTGACTACCCCGAAAGCACCTATACAGTACTTGGCCATAAAGATTGCGCTTCGGTCTTTGGAAAGAGACAATCGGCACGTAAGAGCGAGACAACGCTCTACGAAGCCGAAATTAGCCGAGACCGATGTGCAATATTTATGGCCGGGTACTGTGCACTGCGTGACCAAGCTATCGGTTAACATACATACATACAAATCACGTCCATATCCCTTACGGGGTAGACAAAACCTGAGGTAACAACACCTAAGGACATTTAGCATGATTGTAGGCGTATAGGTGGAAAGAGGAATCAAAATAGTGATGTATTGCTAGCCGCATCGCCTATAACATGACTCCTAAGACTCGCCCATTCCCTCGATGGGCTTTTACCACCTGCGCGGGACGAGAGGTAACTGGTACATTCTATGTTTTTCTTTCTCTCCCAGACCAATATGGAAAAGTAACGGTTAACATACATAAGAAAATACGTACACACAGCAAAGCTATTCGGTAAGCAGGATAGATACGGCGCGAGCGTGCGTAGGTGCTTACCTGATTATATTGCCGTGTGTACATAAAATATAAATACTGAACCTCCTCTTTTCGATTCGGTTAAAGCGTCCGCGCGACTATTGAGTCGCAGCCAATTGTGGCGGCAGCTGAATACCTACTACAGGATGCGCAGATGACGCTTAGACAATAATGACGCGACAGATGTGTGTCGAATTACTGGATGCAATTTATACTATGGCGTGTTTCGATACGAACATTGACATCTTACTGTAGATGTCATGACCTTGTCAAAGAGTGTCAAAGTTAGTAGGATTTGACATTATAATATAGTTAACTGGCCATAAAGATTACATCGGTCTTCTCGGCTAAACTTTCAGCTTCGGAGAGCGTAGTCTTTTTTTTTTATATTTAAGAGGGGGCAAACGAGCAGATGGGAAACCTGATGGAAAGTAATCACCATCGCCCAGGGACACCTGCAAGTTGCCGGCCCTTTCAGGAACATGAAGGCTCGCTTTTTAAGGATCCCTAAATTGTCTCGCTCTAACTTACGTGCCAATTGTCTCTTTCGAAAGACCGAAGTGCAATCTTTACGGACGAGTACTGTACGTACTTTTTTTGTTTCTTTTTTTATTCTAAATTTAAAACTTGTCATTTTAATTTTATTTGAGTACCTAAGCGTTAGCTCGATGCAAAGCAAGTTACTTTATAAATAACTTTAACAATATCAAAATCGTCGTTTACAGTAAATGTCACAAGGTATCTTGGCACAACTCACACTTAATGTCAAATGTATCTTTGTTATGCCAATCAATTTCCAGTAGGCATATTCCCAAAACTCTTATGAAACAGTTACCCAACTAACATTAGGCGCTAATATAAGAGTTATAATAGAAATATAAAAGAGCTCAGAAGATCCTTAGGTCATTAGATAGTGCTATAACATAGGAGTTATAGCACGCTATAACTCTGCTATACCCCTGGATTGGGCACAGTTCTTATGCTCTTAGGTTCCACTATGGCGATGTAGTGGAGTTACAGAGTGAATTTAAGAGATATAGCAGAGCAATTGTGGAGGTACAGTAGCGCAAACTGAGACTTAAAGCGCTATATGAGTAGTATTTAAGCGACTAGTGACTCCTGAAGCGGTATTGTAGAGCCACATGCTGCTTACTGACACTTTGAGCGCTATAAAGGGAGTAAATGTATGAATATAAACTCCGTAAGGGGTATAGTAGATCTATGATGCGCCTTACTTACTGTTTGAGCGCTTAGAGGGTGGCAGTAAGGTAAATTGTAACATCTTGAGTTGCAGAGTAAATCTACAATAGCAAATTTTAGCGCCTAAGGATATAATTTTTTCCTTTTTTTGTGCATAACCGGCTATGCGGTAGTTTTTTTATGACGTTGTTTCATGAATCATGAATGATATTTCCCCTGTCAAAAAGACATTGTGTTTACGAAAATAAATGGCGGAGGTGGAATGCTAAAATTGTAATGCATTTTAAGTGGAAGCTAAAGCGTAATTTTCATTGCGAAGGAAAGTAAACTGTGAATATGTGTATATATTAGTAGCAAATAATTGAAGCGCCCACTGTTTGTTGTGTATTTATCAAAAAAAATGTTTTACTTCAGATGGAGCAAATCATTTTTTTACTTAATAAAATTTTGCCTTTTGACTTAAAAGTGACGTGACTTTGGTATTAGAGCGCTAGAAAATAAATACCTTCGCTGTATTAAGTTTTCGTTTCGTATGTTTTACTGTTTTTAATAAACTTCATAACCTAAAAATGGTGGGCGCGTGAATTTGGGGATCCGTAGTCATTTCCCAAAACCACTACCTAGCCCGCACAACTAATAGCTACACGTATCTCCTAGCTGAACGAGTGCTAAATTGTTTTTATTGTTTGATTTGCCAAATTGAAAAGATTTGTAACTTGAATACTTGTCTACATACTTAAATACTGTAAAATGCTGAAATTTTTCTCAATCGCCCATGCCCTCAATTTTTCATTTAAATGAAGATTTAAAAGAATATATTCACTCGGATTATCCTCATCATCACTACTCAATGAGTAATAACATCGGTCCTCTTCGGAAATATCATAACTTGCAGTTGCGATATCACTTCTATTACATACGGAACCCTCATCTTCACGACGCGACTTGCGAGTTGCGACGCCATTTTATGCTTACGTGACCGCAGAGTTACTAAAGTGGTAACGAACTCAATAATTCAACCTTAAATAACATGGAGGCTATATTTGACACTATAAGTTCTATTAATAGGCAGAAATATCCCTTCTATTCCGCCCTAAGTTATACAAGGGAGTTTTGTATCCCTTTAGGTATTCGGTGCTGTAAAAGATTTAATGAACACCATTTTAGAGCTAGTAGCGTTAATTGCTCCTTTTGTGCAACTATCAGTGCTCCGAAAGAGTTTGTGGTAGCCTGCTTAGAACTTTAGAAGTTAATAGTAAATGTTAATTTCTTATATGGATCTTATAGTAATAAGATTCGCTCAAAGCTATAACACAGAAGCTTTGGTCTGTATTATAGAGATAATAATCGCTACTCTACGCGTTTAACCTCCATACATTGCTCTTATAAACTTGCTTTGTCACTATAAGGGTTATATTTTATTACTAACACTCTTATGTCGTCACAAACTATAATTCTAGCCACTATTCTACCTTCACAACACTTTAGGTTCTAAAGTAAGGTCTATTTGCAGCCATAATGTTTGTTGGGTACCTCGTCTTCCAAACTTTCTTTCTGAAACCGAACAAAATTTTCCAGCCAGTATTTTCACGTTTAAAAAAGTCAAGCATAAATAGGGTTGCCATCTCTAAAATTTAGAAAACAGGACAAGACGCGTGAAAACCCCGGATTTTAGAGTCCGAAAGCCGGGCATGTCAACAAGATCGTGACTCGGGGGGGGGGGGGGGGGGTGAATACACTTGGTTCGTCGGTTGATCGTGGTGTGCGAGCATAGTGCGTGTCACGCGGGCGGCCCAATTTTTTTTTTTTTTAAACCCGGACTACAAATGAAACCTTCCCCGGACGCTCCCCGGATGCCCTCTAAACTAGGACAAATCCGGGGAAACCCGGACGGATGGCAACCTTAAGCATAAATCAAATAAAGGTGCATTCGAATTGTGAACGGAAACTGGTGACGTTCGGAAACCGGTGCCGAACCGTAAATTATGATTTACCGTACCCGGCTCGCGTTACGTCACTTAATTACGATTACCGTGAGAATGTGGATACAGTGACTATTGGGGGTTCGGTTCACGATGGGTAAAAAAAGCAGTTAGGGATACAGACAATATTAATCATACGTTACTAAATTAATAATAATAAAGAAAAAAAACGATCTAGGCGTACGGTCGACCAAATAAATAAGTGTAGCGCTTTGCCAATTGTTATGTCAATTTCGCCATCGAAAAAAAGAAGCAAATAGGTTGATTGTCAGATTGACTTTTGAGCGAAGTGAAGTTTAAATGACACCTAAAATCTAGTAGCACTTATAGTACCATCCAAGAAAACGCGTGGATTTATCAAAATTGACCTTTACCCACGGCCTGCTTTGGTAGAGTTGACATTTGAACAAAATATTTTTATGCCTTAAAAATGATTCAGCATATAACATACCACATACTCAAACCATTTAATCCCTATCCAAGCACTTACACGCATTACCAGCGTATTTCTATTTACCTCGACCTATCTTACCCCATATCGGTGCATAAAAACTGCAATTTGCCTATCAGCCCGGGTCATACAATAAGCTGCAACCCTCGCCAGTGCATACGGGCCTACCCTGCGTTTGCTGACTTGTCAGTTGTTTTGATGAACACTGATGACCTATATCGGATATTAAATCCTACTTCACTATCACTACATAGTATAAAATAAAGTCGCTTTCTCTGTCCCTATGTATGCTTATATCTTCAAAACTACACAACGGATTTTGATGCGGTTTTTTTTAATAGATAGAGTGATTCAAGAGGAAGGTTTTTATGTATAATTCTACGCAGACGAAGTCGCGGGCAGAAGCTAGTATATTATAAACGCGAATGTTTGTAAGTATGGATGGATGGATGTTTGTTACTCTTTCAAGCCAATACGGTTACACAGATCTGGATGATATTTCGAACATAGATAGATTATGGTCTGGAATAACACATAGGCTACTTTTTGCCCCGAAAAATTGCGTAGTTCCCACGGGATAGCGACAAACTTCTTTGCAGACGAAGTCGCGGGCAACAGCTAGCAAAGAATACGTAGGTATTTATATCGTAAGATGACGGAAGAAACTGGTACCAGAAAGAACCAGTTTCTTCTCCTCCCGCGCAGATGGTAAAAGCCCATCGAGGGAATGGGCATAGGAATCATGTTATAGTCGATGCGGTTAGCAACCCATCACCATGATTCCCCTTTCCACCTATACGCCCACAATCATGCTAGACGCCTTTAGGTCTTGTTACCTTGGGCTCTGTCGACCCCGTAAGGGTTAAAGACGTGATTTATGTATGTATGTATGTATGATTTAGAAATAGAAATAGAAATAGAAATATTTAAAGCATAAACTGTGTGTGTACATAGTTGACAAGAAGTAGGGGAGAGTGGGGTAAGACGGGGTCCTTAAGGTTTGATAGTAAATAGAATTGACCATAATGAGTTTTCTTAATTTGTTTTATTCTTATTATCTTCTTTGCTAATCAGTCTTCATTGTTAACATGAATGTATTTGGCAGTCTAATCAATATAATAAAATTTAAAAAAATCAATAAGTAGAAATACACCCCCATCCCTATCATGCCCCACCCCTAGGGTAAGATGGGGTACCCCCGTGGGTAAGATGGGGTACCAATATGGGGGCAAGATGGGGCACGCAGCAAACGACCATTTAGGTACATGGTATCAACAGTTACCCGTTTCGGGCATACAATATGTAAAAAAACAAACTACACATAAATAATTATGGCAATAGCTGATTGGGATAGTAATAATTATCAAACATTAGAAGTACTAAAAAACTCACTCAAATTATAAAATACCCTATCTATCAGCCAGTTAGAACTTAGAACTTAGTCGAACCTACGAAAAAATTGCTGCGATCCGTGACGCCGCGATCATTACAAACTAATAAATAGCTTCCTATAGTAATTCTACTAATATTATAAACTAGCTTCTGCCCGCGACTTCGTCTGCGTAGAATTCATATTATAAACCTTCCTCTTGAAGCACACTATCTATTAAAAAAAACCGTTGCGGTGAATAAACGCCAATGCAAAGAAAATTCTGAAACTCCTGAATTAAGAACACGACGGTTCCTTACATTCCCACGATGATTGGCTAAGAATAATAAGACTGGTATTTTTATTGGTATTAAAAAAAAGCTAAGCATGTAACTGGCCGGTTTATACTTTTTTTTTCTAAAGCCGATGGCAGAATCGAGCAAAGTTCCTCTAAAGCTGATGGGAGGCTGAAGCAGGGCTCTTCCAAGGCTGGTTAGGGAGGCTGGGGGTCGTTAGCCTGGGCTTGATTGTTTCACGAGGGCCGCAATAGCGCACTTGTGTGAAAATAAACGGAAAGTAGGGAAATTGTATCGGCGACGTGAGCGATGCGTCGAATAATGTGTTTTTTATTTTCCGCGTGAATAAATCGAGAAACTGATGGTATTTTGTATAAGATGTCTTTAATTTTAGCTGGTGGTCGGATTAGTTTTACTGAACATCCCTACAAAGAATTTTCATTAACGTTTTTGATTTTAAATATAGTCCCACCCTTGACTAGTAGAGACTTTATACATCTCTACTATAGACTAATATAAGTTAAGGCCCGGGGACCTTATACATCCCTTTTATAAACGTATTAGAATTTAAGTATTCTTAATATTTGGAAAAAAAAATACTTTTTGCCAAGTTTCTTGCGGCGCATTCTTCTTGGCAATGACGGTGTTTCCGAATGCGCTGGTAGTTTAAAAAAAGACATGTAAAAGAGCACTTGCCGCCCAATTTGCAAAAAAAAAAAATTAAAATTTTTGATGCATTTTGAAACATTTTTCAACTATGATTCTAAAATTCTGAAAAAGTCACAGGGCTATTTAGTAACTTTAAACCAAACGTCTGCTGAAATATTTAGAAACAATTTAAAGTGCTCTTTAAAGGACTCGGTATTTATGCAGTACATTATTTTAACAAAAAAATTTGAATATTGAAAGGCGCGGATAGCGTAATCGTTTAATTTAATAGAAATAACGAAGAATCTAATTAATTACTCAACAATCTAAACTATCTATCAATGCAGCCAAAAGAACCAAGCTACTTCTTAGTATTCTTATTATTACGTCCCTGTGACAGGCGAATGTACAGACAGCGGAGCTTAAAGATAATCCCGTTTTCACATTTTGAATTCGGAACCTAAAAAAGAAATAAACCTTGAAAACGAGCGCTGCATACAACAAAAGAACCTTCCGAAAATGAATTCAAAAATCGAACGCGTAAAGCCGTATCCATACTGTTGCTTTTCTCTTTTTAAAACAGGTACGCCACAATGGCCTAGAGCTGATTGTAGGTTACCCGTGCTTCCTACAGCCCTTAAGCGCACGCACTGGGGTCGAACACATAGGCATGTGTTAATTGAGCCAGGTAAATAAGGGTGGAACGCACAAGTTTTTTAATAGGACTAGATCAAAAGAAGGATCTGGAAAAAAATAGTGGTGGAATTACCTACGTTTTTTATATAAAGAATAATCTTGCGGTATCCTTTATTTTTGTATGTATGCTATGTAGTCTATTAGGATTGTAGATGTGATCCCTAAAAAAGTGATGAAAAGTGACTATTGATTGAGAATTGAGAACCTCCTCCCTTCATTTTTTTTTAAGTCAATTAAAAAAGTGAAATTTGAAAACAATGTATTGCGATAAAAGTCATTATTCTTTAGCCGCGATTTAAATTTAGTCATTAGAATTGTTTTCCCCCCCTCAAAACCAATGTTGCCAGCGTTATAAATTTAAAAACTAACACGTTCAAACGTGCAGAACTAGATATCTCGCTGCACCCGCGAGTAATGAGGCGTTCTGCGTAGCCAGGTTGTTTATAGCGTGCCAGTGCCACGGATTTGTTCTGGCTGATTTAGTTTTAAACCTATTTTGTTTCCTGGCAACAATGCAGCGTTTCGGAAAGGGGGACCTGTGTACTTTTTAAAATTATAATGTGGCTAGTGTTTGACCACAGATAATACTAGTTTGATGTAGTTTTTTTTAAAGAATGCGAATGGGAAAGTGGTTTGGAGGTGTGTTGCCAGCTGAGGGCTATGGTAGAATGCCTTATTTGCCAATAATTTCACTGGCTGTCTTACTCTCTATACCGAAATACAGCAGTGCAAGTACAACTGCTTGGGTTTTATTTTTATACAGTTGTTTTCTTCTTCAAATAAAAATTACGAAAACAACAAGACTGTCAAAACATGGCGGACGTATTCTTTACACACGGTTTATTGATGATTGTATTGTAACAGATCGATACGAGGTTATTATGTAAACAAGTTGTCTACCATGTTGGGTTCGGATGTCTATCTCACGTGGGCATTAAGTATAGAATGGTAAAGTGGGGTGATACCAAGGGAGCTGAAAAAGTGTTGCATTATGGAGTACGGAGTGCAGCATCATTATCTTAATGTTGTTAGGTTTAATGTATTAGTATAGAGAATAAATAAACAGTTGCAAAATCGACTAGACTAGACTTAACTTACAATAATACTTTTATTAGTCAAATATGACTTTCTGAATAGAAGTCTGATTTAACAAATTACATAATTTTGATTTTAAATCGGTCTCTATTACAAGACATTTTAGTGTTATTTTATTATTCGAGAGTCAAATTTGAATATCTAGGTGTAATAAAGAATAAATCATTTGTGTCCTACAATGCATGACGCGATCCAAAACATTTAGCAATCACCATTTTAAAATAAAATAAAAAGTAAATCGTTCAATTCAGCCGTAAACAAACCTCGCAAGCTCCGCAAACACTGGCAACCTAGCTTAGAAAAATATTGCGCACCCTTTAAAAAAAATGTGTTAAAAACTCTTGAAGGCAGTAATTAGAGATGCGTTAAGCGCTCGGGGCGCGGAACTGAATGCGTGGGCACGCGCGATTTTACCGCCGCATTGCTTCTGAACGCACCCCTAGCTCACGCACACTAGTGTTACTGTAACTAGTGTAGGTCTAGTTTAAATTTCGAATAGCTATTGTTGGACATTGTCGTTTGGTTTTTATGATACTGGCCAGATATATTTTAACGGAGGATGATTTATTTTTAATTTGAAGTAGCTAACTTTGTATTGCAGGTTTTAGAAGGCGTTTTAAAAAGTTCGATTTTATGTGTCTATTCTTCTTCTTCTTAAGTTGCCTCTCCGACTAGCGAAGGTTGGCAGTCAGTTCCAAATATTTCTCCCTGTCTCTCGCGAGGCGAAATAGACAGGCAGCACTCGCGATGCCGGTCCACTCCCAAAGATTCCTCAGCCAAGACTTCTTTCGTCGGCCTACGTGTCTCAATTAATTATACTTAAATAAATACTCAAACGACTGAGCTTTGCTGATTTGTATTTTATTAGTAAAGGGAAAGTCCGATAATCGTACTTGACCGGCTGTTTAAGTGTGGTTGCGATAAGAATATTGTACATAGGTATGAATTAATTTTATATTACGTATTTTGGATTGCGTACTACCTTTTATTCCTTTAAATTTTGTCAATGTAATATATGTGATAATAAAATGTGTTTGCTAGTAAATAGCAAAAAAATTATCTGGCTCCGCCAATGATTTTTATAGCAAACCATAAATTACTTCAAGCTGTAGGGGAGAAAAATAATATAGTAAAATAAAATTGTGGGCGCGAAAGCTAGAAAATAAAATGCATCGCCTTCGATTTCATGTCGTCATACTAAGGGGTGCATCAACGCACCCCTTACGCACTTACGCACACCAGCGCACACACTTCACATGAACTGCGAAACTGGGCCGCCATTGGTCGAAGCGCTGGTTATGTGTGCGTCGGCTGTAGAAAAGAGGTCGGTAAATATGTGTAGATAGAGTTATTTATACCGGGTTTCTAGCCAGTATGAATTAGTTGCGTGCATTGGGGTAGTCTTCGCTAGGAAAAAGTATTGATTTGTTCGCCCGCCGCTCCGAGTTTGCAACTGGCTGGCAAGATGAATATTCAGGCGTTTTTAAAAAGTTACGCTGTTCGAAATAGGAACGCTCGAATTAATGCGGACTGAACCGGTCTTCATCAACGGTTTAACGAACACGGCTTTAATTCTCTATTTAAAATTTTATTATCAAGCGACAATGGTCCTTTTCATGCAGCGAGTAATGCGGTCGAGCTTTTAAATAACAGGTATGACCATTTTGAATAATTTTTTTTCAAAGTAAAAACCATTTGTTTTGTTAATCATTATTTTTATTTGGTTTTTACTGAGACGAAGTACGTCGAAGAAAAAATGAGGAATGGTAAAAAAGTGAACATCGCAGCTGCTCTCCTAATCCGGTGTGAAAAAAAGGTTCAACCGAGTTAGTTCTTAGTCTATTAATAAGGTCGGATAGGTAATTCCTCTTGAGTAGTAAGAATGTACTGATGTGGCCTAGTTGGTTTTTAATTTATTTAATTGTAATTAAATAAGTTTTACAACAAGGGGCTCTTAGGTATGGCTCAGTTATAAAAACGTTTTACTGCAATTAACCATTTATAATCATAACTTTTTTATTGTTATTTTATTACTACGCGTTAATAACTAACTGTATTAATATTATAGGTATTTAACTAAAAGTTATTCATGAATGCAGCTAAAACTAAACAACTAACTACACAGTGGGCAGGAGCGCAACAAAACGAGGAAAAAATGACAGCTAAATTCTAATTCATCCTGAAAACAGAAATCTAATGCGAGCTTTGCATTGTTTTAAAATGAAGCCTTTTTAGAACAACTGTGACGTTATGTTTCACTATTAAATTGAAACGTGAAGTTTAGAAGCAAAATATGTGAGTTGTAATGAAGATATATTTTAATATCACGGCGTTCATAATAACAGTGTTTTTGGTGTGTTTTGTTCGTATAAAACAAAGTCGCTTTCCACTGTCTGCCTGTCCCTATGTGTGCTTATATTTTTAAAACTACGCAACGGATTTTGATGCGGTTTTTTTAAATAGGCAGTGATTCAAGAGGAAGGTTTACATGTATAATTCTACGCAGACGAACTCGCGGGCAGAAGCTAGTATAAGATATTAAATGTATGTACAGTCAGCAGTAGAAGTTGCAGTACCATGAAAAAACTTGAAATAATTCACAAACCACGACTGTCAACAGGGCAATTCTTGTAGACCATTTCGCGTTCTTCGTTTGTAAGACTAAAAATATTGGTGAAAAGGTGGATACAAATTGCTTTTGCCACTAATATTATTTTAACTTCAGACAAGAAAAACGCAATTTAAATACAAAGCCACTTAATGACTTGAAAAACAAAAAAAACAAATTTCAAAATTCCTGTTACGTGTAATAGTTGGCAGTCATGCACGCAAGATGCATCACTAATGGCCGATACCCGTTACGTTACATCAGCTGATATCACAAAAACCGGCGGGAACCGGTAACATCTGCCGACTGAATCACCGGCCCTCGGCACGTGCGGGAAAAAAGAAAAAATCAAAAGTGTAAACTCCCGCCGACCGTTATAATCGCCCGACCCACTGGGTGGACTCACGTGGTTCCACGTTCGAATTTTTTGCGACCTGACAGTGATATATCGGTCAACCGGCCAGTTCTTGACTTCATTTGAAATGTTTGAAATGGAACGCGATTATGACGGATTTGAATTTAGAAAATTAATCTTTTTTTTTTAATACGTCTACTGACCTGCCAGACCGTAGTAGTACCGTAAATTTTCATTTTTATTGAAATAAATGAAGCTGAACTTGTAATGTACACACGTAAACGTGAAAAAAAATTAAGTGCTCCCAAGAATCCGTCCTAACACAATTACAAGGTTGAAAATGGAATAATAAAAGTCGTAAACCATAATCAAATTGCAATCGCAACGATAAATTTGCTTTAATTTCAAGATGGCGACATATTTCTGTGTCATAAATCGGCGCCGAAAAAGAATGTCGATTAAAGTGTAGGTACGCGGAATATTCGTGAAAACAAAAAAGCAATTAAAATGGACGATAAACGGAGATTTATGGGAAAGTTTGTTAGTAATGTTTATTGCTAGACGGTTTGTACGGAGGAAAGCATTACTTTCGGGAGACATTTTTTGGCAACAGTCTCACCAATTTGCGTATGCGACGTTTTAGATTTAGAACAGAATAAATAAAATTATAGGTATCGCTTGTAAATAGGAACACAATAAAAGGTTTCGCAGGTAGACTTCTATTACGCACCCTAATTATTTTAAAAGGTGATTTCTTCTTCATATTTGTTTTAGTAATTTTTTGGTAACTTTATGTGCGGCTGTTTTCAAGACACTGGATTACTAATTCAAATCATTAATACTATAATAAATATAATATATAATGGAACCCTCTAGGCTGGCAACGCATCTGCAATCCGCTAGTGTTGCGGGTGTCCATAGGTGTTAGTAGGTACTCGCTTACTATCAGGCGACCCACTTGATCGTTTTCCTTCTTTGCCGTATCGAAAATGATTATCCGACTTTTAACAAAATCACAAATTTTATTTTTAAAAAACAGTTTAATTTATCTCGATTTTTCAAAAAATATATCTTCCCTACTACATTTACTTGGAACAGTGGAACGTATTCTTCCCAAACACCCGCCCCTAGTGCTAAAGTACGTTTAAAAGGCTCTACTTTTAGGGAGAGCTAAAACCTACTTTAGTGCCAAAGAGCTTTCTTCTTTATTTCATGCGTTTAGAAAATAACTTGATACATTTTTAGAATGATTTACCGAACGGTGATGACACGCGTTTCTCTAGAACCTACTTTAGGTGCGTGTCATTTGGGTAACCTATGACGTACTTAGGACTAGAAAGATAACAAAAAAAAAATGTTATCTTAGATTGCGACAGTACAGAAAAGAATACAAATGTGAGATGGGGCCTTAAGGTTTTCTGACCTATGTATGTGTATGTTCAACTTCAGCATAGCAAATAGACTTTTTATTATTTCTGCTTTATTTTATTCGATGCCTAACTCTAAAAGACATAAATAAAATAGAAGATTCAAAATGTATTGCAATCTAAAGATCTAAAGAACTATCGAACACGTAGCGACAATAATATTATTATTACAGTTCAATCAAACCGAAAAACACCTTTGCGCAACAATAGGTACAATTTGATCGATAAAAATCCTAAAGGCGTTCCTTTTTCAAACGGCGCGCTCTGATTGGAGGACGGGGCAGCTGCGCGGCGCGTGCGCGCGTAGGCGACATGTGATAGGTACATTGTAAGGAAAAAAGTTTTTTTTTATCAGAAGCATGTGTCTATTGTAATCTTGGTAGCTCAGCTGTCGGTAGCCTTAAGTTTTGGACAGTGTGCAAAAATATAGCGTAATTTAAAAAGAAACTTGGAAGGTTTTTTCTAACGGCGGACAAATTAATTGTTGCATACAAATTAAAAAAAATGTTGAAATTAAATTACGAATAAAAAACAAACATGCGAGCTTCTCTGTTTATTTGTTAAAAATGTGTCATTCCTTGAACACTTGAAAATTACTCAAGCATAATTATTTCAAATTAACCAATGAACCTATTTATAAAAGAGCTTCTTTTTACCACTGTCCAGTAATTATTGAAGAGCATAATGAATACATTAAAAAAAAAATAACACGCCAGGTGTGAAAGATCATAGTCCCAAACAGCCTATCCAACGCCCTGCTCGCTAGGCCAGGGCCCGATTTTTGAAAGCACATCTGTGAAAATACCACTCGAAAGTGGTGAAAAATTGTGCTGAATTTGAAATACGAGTAGCTTAGAAGATATTTACGGCTCTCATTAATCTTGTGAACAAGTCAAAAGTTTGATTAGAGCTGTAGTTTTGGAGATTTAAGCTGATTTATACCAGTTTCGAGTGATGTGCTTTCAAAAATCGGGGCCCTGATATTCTATATCAGATGTATGACCTACTTTGTTGAGTTCAATAGTCCTTTAGCGTTAAATAATAGTGAAAAAAATATTAAAATACCAAAAAATAGCTTCAATAGTTAACTTGAACGCATTCGAAGTTTTTTTTGTGGAAAAACTTCCACTATACTTGGTATGATTCTGCGGGCCTGCGGTAGGGCGAATAATTAAGACATCGTTCCTCCATGAACACGCACAACGCGATTGACAGTGACAGTGGCCTTGGAAGCAGTAGGCTTACTATACTAACGCGCTTGCAATCGTCATCGTGTTCATTTTGACAGTTCACGTATAGACTGACAATTGGCATCGGAATCAGCTAGCTGTCACATTCATACAAGAACTGTCAAAATGAACACGATGACGCTTGCGAGCGAGTTAGGTAATAAGCCTACAGGTTCCTGCAGGGCTTTGAGTAGGCCGCTTTTAAAGTGCAGGTCTGCAGGTCTTTGATTTAGTTTTTAACCCCAGACGCAAAAAGAAGGGTGTTATACATTGACTTACAATAAACAACTAGACTCTCAGTCGCTAACAAAGGTTCCTCAAGAGACGTCCGAGTTGCTTTGTCTATGTGTTGTGTGTGTCAACACATCGACTTAGACAGATAACATTAACATATTCGTTCAAATTGACACCTTATTTCGTGGCAGTAATGTATAATATCAATGGCGTAGGATCGTGAGAAGTAATGACACGACGCCACGCGCTGGAAACCTGCCTGTCTCTTTTGTTCTCAATAGTAAGATTACGGTGCGAAAGAGACATATACATTGTTATCAAAGCGCGGTCGAAACACAACTGAACCAAAACTCTGAACAATAGACGCGTTGTTCAGACTTTTGCTTCGGACAGTTTTTGAGCGTGATTGGGAGTCTAGTTGTTTATTGTACGTCAATGGTGTTATTTAAGTTTGACGTTGTTTTCTATGTGTGTGTGTGTGTGTGTGTGTGTGTGTGTGTGTGTGTGTATGTGTGTGTGTGTGTGGGTCGTGGGACGGTTGGTGACTGTGGCATCATAGTTCTCAAGCCAATGAACCAATTCCGGTGCAGGTTTTTTAATTCGAAAGGTAGTTTCCTTGAAAAATCGATCCAGCAGTTTGAAGAATATCAGGTCTATTCCAAAATGATGTAAGGCATTTTCGGCACAAAATTGTTTATTTACGACAAATGCGTATTAAAAAGGGTAGGTATTTAACATTTTGAATTTAATGTTATATTTATATGGAGTTTAATAAGGAAAAATAAAACTGAACTTAATAAGCTTCTCATCTCATTTCAAAATGCCCTTGAACTCGTTTTAGCAAAAGAGTTAATTACAAAGTAATCAGGAAGAAAGCGATACTCAAGCCTTTCGACAATATCTACTCGGTCACGGTTTAAAAAAACCTTTTTTTTAAATAGGATTCACGTTGTCTACGGCTTTTTCGGCGTCAGCCTCGAAATCCGCTTCGCCCTTTATCAATTACCTCCACATTTTCGGATTAACTTAATACAATTCTCGTTCGCAAGATGATTTGTAATTAGCCGAGCTGAGTAAAGGTGTTACGGGAGGGGGCGCCTCCCTCTAAGCTTTACGGTGCTTGTTTTAAAACTAATTTGCTAAACTTCCTTCGTAGCTGTTAAGTTATAATCGTAAATTAAGTGGAGTACCACCGCTTTTTCTTTCGCGGAAACTTCTCGACGAAATACTGGCCGCTTTTTTCGTGCGTTCGAATTGTGAAAAAGTTTCGAAAAAATGTGATTCTGTTTTCGCTGTTACGAGACTAACGCATGTATAATGCCTCTAACGATAGTACTTTCTAGCAAAACAATAAACAGAGACAGATAATAGAGACGGTTCGAAAGAACAGTACGAACGATCTTTTCACGGACTATTAACTCGGCGGTTATGTTTTTTATTACGATTTTATGGTAACGAGTGTCTTTGTTTTGAATTTCGATTTCGTATTTACTAAAGCTGGCCACTTTTCTGCCTAGGTGGAATAAAAAATATTTTTGCTTCCACTTTGAAGTAAATTTATACGCCTCATTATGGTCCGAGCTCTATGGCAGGTAGATCCGGCGGAGTATTTTCGTATAATGTGACCTTTTGTTCTAGAAATCAAAATGGGACTGCATTCAAAAATCGAACGCAATTTTACCAATTTGTTCGCTTTTTACAATAGATTGAAGCAGTAACACTATATTTATGTAGTTATCTAGGCGATAGGCGGCGAATTTTTTTGGAAATATTCGCAAAACTAACATTAATTATTGCTAACTGTAACCTATATTTACCTGATTAGGTATTTTTTTACTTCAAGTGTATGTCTAAGACACAAAAGAAATGATAAAAAAGTGCTGAACTCAATTATCGAAACATATTTCGGATATTTTTTCTATCAGTATCATAATAATTTATAATTTTAGACCTAAAAGATAATCGATATGAGGATCATTCTAAAACATAGGCACACTCAATCGAAAAAAGAATAATACTGGCTACAAAGATATCGACACAATAAGACGATTAAAGAACATACATTTGAATTGAGAACATCGCCTGAAGTCTTTAAAAATGAAGATCAACTTTTTGTTTTCTTAAAAATGCCGTTAAAAAACAAAAGCAATAACACTTCCGTACTTACTTTCGTCACCTAAACAATAAGACGTGTGCGAACGAATAAATAAACACATGCAAATGACCTATTGAATAAGTCATACAACTTGCGTCAATCGCGACTTTAACTTCATGATTTCATTGAATGAAACATGATGCCGAACGGTCGTAGTCGTAACTTGTGAATGAATTCAACGATCAAGGTCTCTCGCAGGTCCCGTGTAGGTTGTGAGGTAGTGTCGAATAATAACCGTCAAATATTTTGTTCAGGGGCCTTACCATGACGTCTTAATGCCAATTCCGATTCAGTTTAGGTTCGCTCGCTGTCAAATCCATACTAAAAATGGCCTTGTTCTTCGTACATAACCAAGTTACATTACTTGGACATTCTAAGGTAAAATAAAGGCTATTACTAAAGTAAAACAAATATGTTCGCGGCTTAGGGGTGGCCCTTGGGTACCTAGACTTAAATTAATTCTAATTAATCGTCCAACGTTGGTTTTATAAGTGTTGGCAATGTAACTTGGTTATGTACAAAGAACTAGCTTAAAAAATGATAGCTAAACTGAACTGAGTCGGAATCGAATCGCATTAAGACGTCATGGGTAAAGCCCCAGGAATAGACTTAGTACTCGACGCACTTTGTCAGGTTCTTCTGATAGAAATCAGAATCAACTATTCAACCATCAGAAACGACCTGGCGGCTGGACGCAAACTGTTTCCTGGTATGGTAAATATATTAGAAAAAAAACAGGGCTTATTTTGAAACTACAGGATGTCTTAGAATTATTTAGGAATGTTTCAGCTGACGAATGGTATTGAACACTGACACTATACTTATTGGTTTCTTAACATTTCATACCAACGCCATCTCCGATGGCATGTCAGAAACCGAGGCGAAACGGAGATCTGTAGGCTTATTGTCTAACTCGCTCCCAATCGCCATCGTTTTCATTTTGACAGTTCATATATGGGCTGACAATTGGCATCGGAATCAGCTAGCTGTCACATTCATACTTGAACTGTCAAAATGAACACGATGGCGATTGCGAGCGAGTTACATAATAAGCCTACTGGCTGGGTTTCTAGTTTCAAATTTTGAACAGAAGTGGGTAGCACTCACCTTCTTCTCGGTTAGTTTCTCGCAGCGGCGCTGCTTGCATATCTGGTGCGACTTGTCGTTGCGGCAGGGAGCGCAGTCCCCGCAGTTGTCCTTCCGCTGGCAGCCGATGCACTCGCCGCAGCGCTTGCGCTTCTTCTTTGTCTGTGGACGACAGAATGTGTCGGAATAGCCCCCAAAAATGTTTTTGGGGCTATACCGGAATTCGATTTTGGAAGCTCGTGTCATACTTCTCACTTAAATTAATGAATTAGTGTCAGCGGAAACGAAACGAACTTCGATAATCGAATTTTGGTGTACAATGCCTAAAAAAGGTAGACAAAACACCTCAGTAATTGAATTTGGGAGTTTGCGAATTGTGTCGTAGAAACACATCAAACAGATGATGCTTGGCGACCAAAATCACATAAGTCACATAGTGACAGCTAGTAGTAACAGATAGAAAAATTCGAAGGCTTACCCACCTGCTATGGGTGGTGTAGGGGTATAGCACGCGTCACGGAATGACGAGGATCTGGGTTCGATTCCCGGCCATAGCTTTACTTTTCGGATTTTTCTATGTGTTCTAATTTTCAATGCCGTTTAGACATTTAAAAAACCTCATCCAAATCACACACACATAGCGCTCAAGTTAAATTAATACTAGAGGCTCTGAACTCTGATCGACAAATCACACAAAGCAAGTATCGTAAGTTCGTAGAAAGTATATTATGTTGACCACGCCCACTTCAACATTTGCTTATTTTTTGACCACTCCCAATCTATTGGGTGAAATTCGAATTTTCTTCTTTCTTAATCTTTTTCGTAAAAAGTGCGTGAAAATGCGTTATATACAACATTGGCTGTTGTCCGGGACTTGGTCCGCACAGAATTCCTAGAGTTTCCTGATTAAAATTATCCTATGACCTTCCCCGGGACTTGAGAGAGAAAGAACGGAGGGAAAAGAGAGGAGGGGAAGAAAAGCAGAAAGGGAGGAAGAAAGGAAGGGAAGAGAGAGAAAGAAGAGAGGAAAGAAGAGAGAGAAAACTAACTCTATACCAAATCCCAAATAGATCGGTTCAGCGGTTTAAGCGGTGAAAAGGTGACAGATAGAAACACTTTCGCATTTATAATCACTCCATAGTATAAAACAAAGTCTGTACTTATGTATGCTTAGATCTTTAAAACTACGAAACATTTATTTACGGTTTTTTTAATAGATAGAGCGATCCAAGAGGAAGGTTTAAATCTATAATGCTTGCATAATATAGTAGAGAAGCACTGATTGTACCTGTACAAAGCCGGGACGGATCGCTAGTATTTATTATAGTAAATGGTATATTGTATAATTCAATTCGGTCAATATTTGGCTATGGAAAGCTCCTATATAAAATCGACTAACTGATTAATCTTTGGGTGGTATTCCACATAAAATATGCACTGTAATGATCGCATTAATTCAACATAACAGCAGCTAAAAAAACATAACAGCTGTGCGGCAGCCATTTTCTGGTGCAATTTCATTCGTTCAACGACTCGGTTATCTTCGGCCGCAATCGGGAAGCCGATTGTGGCGCCGTCAAACAGCTGACGGTCGAATACCGTTTGTTTTAAATTTGAATTGGGAAGCCTTTTGCAACTTTTCGCGAGGTTTTATTTAACTTCATTATTTGTTTTAAATTTTGAAAGTAATTTTGAAGTCAGTGGTCGGGTTAAATTGAACTTTACTAAATACTCGTAAGTTACTGGCAGCTAAATGACGATACATACCGAATTTAAGGCATTCGCTTTTTAAAAATGCAGTGCACTAAGGGATTTTTGTGATAAAACGATATCAATGCCCAGCCCATCCATGGTAAGTCTACGTAGATTCATACGAATAGCTTGGTAATTTATATAGGTAATTGTTTTTGTGAAAGATCAGCAACTATTATAATATGAAGGCTCGCTTCGTCCAACAGATGTAGGTTTTTAATAAAACTGTTAATTAGAACAACGCCATTAAAAACTAGGTAATTAGTGAGTAAATGTCATATTTAATTGCAAGCTGGTACATTACAAGTGTATAACGGTGGTTTGTTTGAGGTTAGTTTATTCTATTTGTCGCTAGATGTCGCTGTACCATGTCCTCAACATTCCTGAATCGCGCTATTAAGATTTTTCGTAGCAAGTATAAATAGTATGTCAATTATTTATCCTTCGCCAAGAAACCGCAACAGAAGTTAAGAGTTTCTGGATGTTTTGGTCGGACGGTCAGTAATGAGTTCTAACACGTGTGTCGGTCTGTCTGTCTGTGGCATCGTGACTATCTAACGGATGATTACGGTGATTTCTGTCTGATGCGGTTTTCTGAAATGAAAAGCTAGTTTGACTACGACGATTTTTATCTAAGTTTTTGTGTTGTGCAATGAAATACCGAGCTATGAAGTGAATGGTTCGTAACTTTCCTAATTATAATTCATTTCTATTCTCCTTTACAAATATTGCAAAATTACAATGAACCCACAAGTCATATGAAATTGATTAGACACAGATCCCTTGTCTAAAATGTCTTCATACAACTCATAACTGTTTAAAGCTAAGATTATTATTTTTCACAAAACCACGATTCAAACTTAACCCTTTAAATTATAATCAACTGCTTCAAATAAATTTATAACTTTAACGATTAATTCAATCGCTGTCCCGTTCGTAAAGTTGAGTGCGCTGACGTCACTCAACATAGTTCCGAGAAACGCGAGGTTTCCCCAAGCCTGACTCATGCATGCGTCGTGAATAATGATAATGACAGGCTAAGGTTTTACTAACGGGACGTAGCAGTCGCTATGAAATATTTGTCATTACATATTTAATCTAACGAACGAACATCACTACATACTAAATAAAGTCGCTTTCTCTGTCCCTATGTCCCTATGTATGCTTATATCTGCAAAACTACACAACGGATTTTGATGCGGTTTTTTTAATAGATAGAGTGATTCAAGAGGAAGGTTTTTATGTATAATTCTACGCAGACGAAGTCGCGGGCAGAAGCTAGTAATATAATAAATCAATAAAACAAAGTCGCTTTCCACCGTCTGTCTGTCTGTCCAGTCTGCTTAGATCTTTAAAACAATGCAACGGAGTTTGATGCTTGAAGGTTTATATGTAAAATTCTACGCAGACGAAGTCGCGGGTGAAGCTAGTAAATCGATAAGTTAAAATACCACCATACAAAAATCAAGTCGATACATTGCTCTGTGAAAAACAGCAACAAGTCTATGCTTCCACAAACATCCGAACTCTCGCATTATAATAGTAAGTTGGATTAATCAGTAATCATAATAATTAAATATATTTATAATATTGATAAAAACATGAAGTGTACATTTCCTCAACATTTAACTAGAGGATAACCTCATTACTTAAACGAGCTCAAAAAGCTATTGCAAAATGCATATAAATCATACTCGAAAAGCTCGCAAAGTTCGTGATCGTCGATTCCATAATGATTACATTTCGCCGGCGACACGAAAGCTTCTAAAAGCTCCTAATTATCATGTTAGCTAAATTGCCTTGATTAAAAGCTTTTTAAATTATTATAATTGCATATATCTGACTGATGTTGCATGACTAAAAATGTATAACGAATTTTGCCGTTTGCTAAATTCGCGTGTCTATAATTATATGTCATGACGGAATATATAATTTGTCTCTATTTTAGCCATTTATAGAGGGAATGAACCCCTTGCAGTTCAAACTGACTCATTTTTGATGCTTAGCTATTATTATAAAACACTGTGTTATACTTATAACCAATTATGGCACTGAAAATATAATGGCTAGAAAGGAATACTAAACTCGAAAATTATGTACCTACTTATATATAATTTAAAGTAATGATGGTTCGTATCATTACATATCGTTTTCAGCCTAATTCTTCTCATTCTTTTAGTTACACATAAGTCGGGTTCTATCTATTTATTACTTTATTTACGTAAAAGTTTATGGATTGTGTAGTATATTTTATCTGTGTATCATTTCGTGAGTCACAGACGGTTCTAGCTGGAAATCAGTGCTGCAGGTGTCTAATACCTCAGCGTAATGCTGAGCCAGCGACCGTTTCACTTTTGCGAAGACACACAACGCTGATGATCTATTTTTCACGTCTGTGTTTTTTTTCTATGAAATTGTGTATATTCTCTTATATTTGTGTGTCTTGCAAAAAGGAATAATGTATAAAATTTAATGTAATAAATGTCTTCTTTCTTTCATTCTAAGAGAAAGCCTGGGCCCAACAATGAGACGTAAAAAACAGGCGAAATTACGTATTGGAAACTTGTCTTAGCTGCCATCAGATCCGATGTCAGAACACACTCAAACTATGAAAAAGTTACAAGTAAATAGATCAACTCCTTTTATATGAATAAAAGATGATTTAAGTACGTAATTAATGGGTTCCCGGACATCGTTACTCGATCACATTAATAATTGCTTTTATTTATAAAAGGGTGTCATGTAATCATTCAATTCAAGACTAATTTCGTCCCCCATTTCGCACCCCTTTAACAAGTCATCTCATATAATTAAGCCAGTATTCAAATTAAAATTCACTTATCTCTCATACCGCTCATGCTAGTTTTAGTTTTAGTCAGTTGAGTGCGCGTGACATTGAGTGCGCTCGACTGCATTCAGTGCAAATTGACTATCTCATAAAAATTGCGTTATAATTTTATTTTGACATTTAATTTATATTAGACGTTTATGTAAGTATTTTAATTGATTAACTTAGTCTCTTCTCTACATCGGTAAATATGAAGGAACGATCATTTTTCATTTTAATTTAATGTATTCTCCCTACTGCAACTGGTACAATTTATTCTTTCTTTACACAGCTTTTAGATGGCGTTTCTGCTGGTATAAACTTGTTTTTATTTACATTTACAATTTAAATTTGTCACGTCATTCGTTAGATTAGATGATCATCACCTTTACACCAATTCAAGCGTACATTTGCGAAAAGACAGGACCTTGTGGAAGGTCCATCTGGATCGTTACCACCATCTTTCACGCTAATCCTGCCGCTAAGCAGCAGTGCCTGCGCTGCTGCGTTCCGACGTAGAGAATAATTAACTGGTGACATTGTTGGACACATGAGACATTCCTTCTGGCACCTGCATCTAGTGTTACGGATGTCTATGGTGGTACTCAATTACCATCAGGTGACCCACTGGCTTTTTTGCCAGCCCTAAAGAAACAAGTTCACCAACCTAACCTAACATCTGAATAGAAACAAAAACCATCAGCAACGGCTACGCTATTGGTAATTAATCCCTATTTGCAGCTGTCCAAGGTGTTCTTTATATGAATAGGAAATGCTGACATTTCTAAGGAATGCCGTCTAGAACACTTAGACGCATCTGTGTTATACCAAGAAACACGGTGTTAGTATACCAGCTCTTTAATGACGAAACTAGCATTAATGAAGCTCACGATTAATAAGGCGTATTTCATTTGAGATTAAAAATCTGTTATGTTTTTGATGAGTCAGTACTAAAATGGTACATCATTTTGAATTTAAACTAGACTTGGGACCAAAGAAATTGAGCCACCCATGCAATTTTACGTTGATGCTGATAACACTTACGACCTTAACACCGATATCAACGCAAAAATTGTATGGGTGGATCGATTTCTTTGCTCCCAAGCATAATCGATGAAGAAATTCGGACCTATAAGTCTATTAACATTATAATTAATCGAACCAGATGTCCACCGCCGTGGTCCATACTAAATATGAGTAAGAATTTAGAGTTTTCTTTTATTCTATGAGACTGACTAACATTTTAGAATAACTACCAACTAGTTATTGGTCCCTAATAAACTATACTAAACTTTGTTCCTACGTTCACTGGGGTTCTGAGTACTAAACTTACACTGTCATCCACGTAATGTCGGTTTTGTAAAGTCACTCCTCGAGGATCATCTAGATACTGAAGTCAGTTTGACACCCCGTCAATCTGCGTCGCGATACGGAATATCGGAGATAAGAGGCAAGGTACCCTGGACGCCTGTTACTCCCAAGGCAATATAATTAAAGCCGTGCCTCCGCGCGGCTCAGAACTGCCTCCTAATTGCACTCGCCTCAATGGGACTCATAAAATTTTCTAAGCAGGACACGCGTAAATCGCCCCACTTTAATTTGTGTTTTAAACGAGAGAAGAAGTTAATTTATTGGCGCAGCCGAATCGGCTAACTATTAAATTTATAGCCGCGAAGACAGAGAGTTCGGCCATTCCGAAACTCGGAACAGAGAATAAAAACTGCTCCCCGAATAATAAAAGGTGGAATTACGGCGAAACTTTCTCTTTTTCGGGATCTCTCGAATATCCACTTTCAACGCCGTGTAGTCGGATGAAATTCTGAGAATTCTAATATCTTTCGTCGAATATTCAGTCGGCTTTTCGCTATTCCCCGGCGGCTTGTTTGCGCAATTCGCCAATTCGCGAAAAGAGACATTAGTTGTCGTTCTTGATTTTTCCACATATAACTATAATGTGTTTTGGACCATCGCCCTATTTATTGCGCGCAAAGAAGCTTAATGTTTGTTTTTGTATTGCAGTTTGTCGATCAGAGTTATTTAACTTAGCAATTACTTTGTCGGGGTATGGGCTTACCTGTTTTTCCGAGGAGATGTCGTCCAGTTCCATGGGCCCGGTGTTCATGGGCGGCGCGCCGTGCATGGGCGACTTGAAGCCGCCCGTGGACGACACGGCCGCGACCTGCCCGCTGCTCTCCGACCCCATCTCCATGTTAGACCCGTCTGACTCCGAGCTGTTCGCTCGCATTTTCCGCCTCTCCTTCTTCCTAAAGTCCGACCTCGTCGGCGACGACCCACTGCCGAAACCGTTCTTCTTCTCGTAACCACTATCTATCAACATCGGATTCTGGAAGTTACTATGGTGCAAGCCGTTCGGAGTGTACTTCTCCTGAAGGGACTTCATGTCAAAAGGTTCGTTTTTCAACACGTGCACCACGGTTGGGCTCTGAATGTTTTGGAGTAAGCTCCCGTTTTGGTGGAGGATCGTACCGTTTTGGTGTAAGATGCCATTTTGGGTAGGGAAAGCGTTTATGGTTGCGATATTTGGTTGGTAAAGCTGTATGTGCCGGTCGTCGATGTAGGCTTGGCCGGCGGGGGCTAGTTCCCGCGCTTGGAGCGGCGCGGGCACTATGGGGTAACTCCTGGCATTGACCGCCGTCAGAGTGTGGAATGTTGTCGCATTGACTGGGGATAGGGTGGTCAGCGTCGTGGATAAAGGTGTGACCTGCGCTAGGGTCGTGAGATGCGCGGGTGACGCTGGCGTCGTTAGCTGCGTGAGTTGCGTCAGCTGACTCGGGCTCGCGCTGGGCGTGGGGCTGGCGGTCACAGGGACCGGCGTCACGCTCGGCAGCCCAGTCTCAGGGATGACGGTGCTCTCGGGGAACGTTTGGAACTGGCTCTGGAAGGACGGCAGCTTGTTGAGGGGCTGCAGCGTCACGGACTGGTAGTCCAGCGGGGAGGAGAAGCCGGCACGCAGGATGGCGTCCTTGGCGCCGACAGTGATAGGCATGGACTCCCAGGGCCGGTACTGCGCCTGGCTGGCGATGACGGATACGGCGTCGCCGGCGCGCTCGTAGTACTCCCAGCCGGGCTCCAGCAGCCGCGCGTCCAGGATGCGCTGCTCGTTCTCCGCCATCTCGCCCACGAAGGTCGAGAAGGGCGGCAGGTGCGCCTCGGCGCCGCCCTCGCTGCGCAGGGCCTCGCTCATGGCGCCCGCCCTCGCCACCTCATCCTCACCCTCATACACTTATCAACACTTAAAGTCTTTACAAAAATAAGCTCTTCCTACTCTAACTCCCTATGAACACTGGATGCACTGGAACTTGATATTTGTACTGGAACGTTAATTGGTTACCGGTTAAAGTCCGTGAAGTAGCACTTAGATTACGATTATACGGCACACTGGTTTACACTACACTAATCACAATATCTTTCGTTAACCACTAACAAATATATTATGTAGAAAAATCCTCGGGAGGCGTTACTGTTTGAGTTTACGTACACGACCTAAAGCTACGGTTATATAAAATCTTTGGCTGACTTTTAGAAAATGCTTGTCGACTGTTAACGATCGATAAAATATTTTGTGCACTCGTTTAACGATTTCTATTATTTTGGAACGTTTTAAATACTGGTCGTTGATAGATTATTTCGCTCGTTAGAAGGCTTCTTATTGTAAATACCGATCACTTCAGACTTAAATTAATTTGTACTGTGGGAGTTAGCGTATACTATTTACGGTTTATCGTTAAAAGGTTTTAAAAAATAGTGCTTATATTTAGATTTTAGAAACGAAAGATATGACTGGAGGCTTTGGTTTGTGGGTGTCGTTTGGTGTGGTGGGCGCTAGCCTGGCGGCCGGCACCAGCCTGGAACAAACAGAGACAACACGTTAGTAACAATTCCGAGTATATTGGAGTTTCCATCCCCATCTGTGTGAGACGACTTAAGCAGTACTTTGGAGGAAACATCACGTAAGATCACCAATAGAGGCAAGAAGGCGAGTTTTTTTAACAAGAGCACCATGGAGCCCGTTACACACGGTAGCTTTTCTATAAACATTGGTCTGATTTGTCGAAGAAATGAGTTTTGTTTGCAGCCCTAATATCAGTAGGTATACTATACATATCGATACCTTTAGGGTCAATTGGCGTAAAGGACAAAATGCTACTTTTCAGGAGAAGCAAAAAACGTTTTTTTTATTTTTAAATCTCTTGTATTTTTTTTATTTGTGGACCTATGTCTTCGATGTTTATGACAAAAGTGCTTAGAATTCTTCCCTTTTTGCGGTAGAATGGTAAGAATAACGATAAATAGCATATTTTAGAAGTTAAGGGTCCTTTACACCCCGGAAAATAGCGTTAGTAGTCCTTTACGCAACTAACTTTTTAAAAAATCTTAAGTTTTGAGGTTGTAAAGGTCAGTTTTATATAAAATTATACAATTTTCGGGTGTATTGCTCAGTATAATTTACACGTTTTTGGTTATTTTCCTTACATAACTGTAATTAAAGGAATCAATTATGCAAAATGTTTCGTTATTTGCTAAAATTTAACTTTTGGAAATATTATATTTTTATATTATTGCTTATGAATCATTCAAATGTCATTAAAGACGCTGTACACCAGTAAGTTATATTCGTGAACTGCTATTTTTGTAGTAGAAACATGTAGATTATCCAAGGTAGGAATAATGTAAATGAAAGAATGAATTATAGGTAATAATTGTAACAAAATGTTTATCAATTTAAATATTAAATCAGATATCATAAACGTTAAGTAAGTACGTCACTTATTCATCATTTAAAGGAGCGACCACACCGCTTCGTAGTCGCATGCGTCATGTTCTCTCACCGTTTCTTCATAGATTTTGTTGCGTAAACGCACCGTCGACGTCTTTTACGCATTGGTGTGCCCGGACCTTAACGCAACTATACACAAAATGAGATTGTTTAAAAGTTACATTTTATACCATTAAGTATTTTTGTGTTTTTGGTTTTATATCGGTAGCAAACAAACATTACTTTCAACATACATACAGGCATAAGTCATGTCTTTATCCCTTACGGAGAAGACAGATCCTGAGGTAACAAGACCTAAAGCCACGTTTTGCATGAGCATGATTGTGGGGGCTTTCAAAATTGGTTTTATTTCTGGTAACAGTAATCTTATTCTTCTAGGAACGTAATGATTTCAGTTCTTGTGAGTTTCAAAACTTCCAATTTAAATCAACAAGTATTCTAACAAACAAAAATCTTACACGTTACGTGACTGAATGAAAGTATTTGGTCTGGCAACAGCCATATCTTGTATTTCTTTTTACTGTTCAGTATTGGAAAATTTCATGTACCATTTGTCATTAATTATTGCTCACAAAAACTGAAATCATTAAGTACCATCAAGTATAAAAATAGGTATACCTAATGGGACTGACTTTGAAAGCAATGTTCGTTTGTTAGCAATATTTAACAAAAAAGCACCAAAATACTTAATACTTAATTCTACTTATAGTTTTATCACAATGTGTTTTATAATTAGTAGGTTTTAGTTTTAGTATCTGCATGTATCATATATTTAAAGGTAAATGATACAAAATTTAACTTATAAAGATCTGATTTTGAACGTACTTAGTTGGATTGAATAATTAATAAGTGACGTGCTTAGTATTTGTGAGCTCTGAGGTACTTGATTTAACATAATTATATTGATATTTGGACATTTTGTTACCATTATGACTATTGAGCTTTCATTTACTACCTACGTAGTTCTGCGCTGGTAAATCTACGTGTTTTTATTACAATAACAATCGTTTACGAATATAACTAAACTGTGTAAAATGAAATTTCAATTCTGTATAATTAACAATATATTAAAATTACGATTGCTAACGTTTAACTTTAGCCATTTTCAGCATAATTATGGGCGTATAGGTGGAAAGGGGACTCAGCAATTACAGTTATAGTGAACTATACACCCCAAAATTGTACTATTTCATGTGAAACTGACCTTTACAGCCTCAAATAATTTTAATTCTTTCAAATTTTATGGGCGACCTAACTTTTTAAATATGCTATTTTTCGTTATGGTTACCATACCACTGTGCAAAGACAAGAATTCTACGCATTTATGTCATAGACATTGAAAATATAGGTCCACAAATAAAAAAAATATTTAGCTTAAAAAAAAATATTTTGCTTCTCCTGAAAAGTAGCATTTTTGTCCTTTACACCAATTTTATTGAACCTTAAATTGTTGAATTTATAGAGATACACTTACCTTCTCATCAAAATTAGATCTAAGTATTTATATTTGTGTCTTAGCCAGGTCGTATAAGCAAAGAAATAAATATCCATTCGTATAAACGTCCTTTACGCCGTAGTTTCAATTTGGTATTAAGGTATAATGTATAGAAGTAAAGGTCGTAAAGGGCAAATAAGTAAATTAAGTCCTTTACAAGCAGGTATTAAAGGACAATATAGGTAAATTTTGCACTATACGTCGTTGTTTATACTTCATGATTTCCTTTACGTTCCATGTGATTTTAGGCTTGTTACTTACACCCACAAAAAAAGCCAAAAATATGGGGCGTAAAGGTCCTATTTTACGAGATATCAAAATTTCGAGTATACAGTTCGATAGAGCTTGAAATTCTGAACAAAACTGTATATTTAACTCATTTTCGGCATTTTGTCCTTTACGCCAATTGACCCTAAAGGTATCGATATACTAGTTTTTATTGCGCAATTAGGTCCTGAAAGTAATCGTAGTGGGTTGTTTTGTCAATAGGTTTCGGGAACAGGGCAATCAATCCAGATCAAGCTTGTTGTATTTACCAGGGCAACAAAAAAAATGGCTACGTGTTTGAAAAAAAATCTTAATCTAGATTTTTTTGACAATACTGAATTGGTACTAAAAAAAAATCAAGAATTTTTATTTCTTGATTTTTTCTTTACTTTTACGGTTGTAAAACCTAACCTACCTACCTGCTATGGGTGGTGTAGAGGCACGCGTCACGGTATGACGAGGATTCGGGTTCGTTTCCCGGGAATAGCTTTACTTTTCGGATTTTGCTGTGTTCTAATTTTCAGTGTCGTTTAGAAACTACTGAATTGAGCATGAAATTCAATCGAGACTTCTGCATTCGCTTTGATTTAAAAATACAATGGCATGGACTAGATGGTCAATGTTACCGTGATACTATTATGTCAATATATGACACGATAATTGATTCCATAGAATTGTAGCGCGTTAGAAAAGTGTTCCAATTTTAAATTTTTGTAAGATATAGACGCCGATTTAACATTAAAATGTAAAATGGTGTACTGGTGTAGGGCATAAACATCGATGCAGCTATCATGTCGTATATATGTGTCACTGACCTGTTTTCGACGTCTTGGTCACGTATATTTATGCCCTTAACTTTACGTAGATACAAATAAAAAAAAACATGATATTATTTCACGCTAAATGCGGCCTTTAGGTCTTGCTAAACACCCAATCGACCTCCATTCTCTTCTCCATATCGCATAGGCCGTTCCGCCGCAAAAACAGAAAACAAAAGCGAAACGATTAAACAGAAGAAAAAGGAGCGCCAAAATTAAATTCGGCTTATTTTACGCGCAAATTTGAAATAAGAAAAGGAAGCAAGTTATGGGTTGGCGCGGACATGTTTACGGCGCGCGGCGCGGCTGCGCGGGGTTTTGGCGCGAATCGATGACGGCCGAATTTTCGATTGTTATTGTGAATTTCTATCGCCTTTGCTTCGACATTTCGACGAGGATTTGCGTAAGTTCTTCGGTTGTAAAAATACGTTACGTTTCTGATTAGATTGTGTTTCGAACGGACTGCAGGACTTCTTGGGTTAGTAATAATAATAATAATAATAATGATTTATTTCAGACTGAGTCCATAAAATGGTTAGTAAAATACACGATTGCGGTTCAGTGCGTTTGTGAACATTAATTTTATTACAACGTATGCAAGAGTTGTGATGCCCACCATAGTTAGAACGGAAGTAGTGGAAGCAACGCTTTACCAACCGAACATTTTGAAACCGAAAATTTTGTTATTTAACTTGACCTGTTTTTTTTGGGTCAAATCTTGCAAGGCAAAGACCATGACTTGTGGAACA
This sequence comes from Pandemis cinnamomeana, assembly GCA_932294345.1. Lineage (NCBI taxonomy): Eukaryota > Metazoa > Arthropoda > Insecta > Lepidoptera > Tortricidae > Pandemis > Pandemis cinnamomeana. Next base: position 13,710,368 of record OW028706.1, on the reverse strand, counting down.
ATTATGCCATGAAAATTGATACACCTTGTATGACATTATTAACATAAACTTATTTATATTGAACTAGATGTCAATCAAAACATACATCAATATAATAGCCTAGGCTAGGTTATAAGGGCCTGTCTCACCACTCTCTATAAAGTTCCTGATATAAGTGTCACTTATCTATGATTCCCTCTCTATTTCCTAATACGAAACAGACAGAGACGACATCATGGATAGCCGACACTTAAAATATCAGGGTCTTAACTGAGACTGGTGACACAGGCCCTAAGAGTACTTAAAACTAAAAACTAATTTGATGACAGGTTATGTATTTACGGCATTTTAAGACTTTTACGAGACCTTGCCTTCGACCTTTATATTTTAGACTAGCGACCCGCTCCGGGTTCGCACGTGTGCAATCAGTGTTCCTCTACTATATTATGCATGTATTATACATATAAACCTTCCTCTTGAATCACTCTATCTACTAAAAAAACCGCATCAGAATCCGTTGCGTAGTTTTAAAAATCTAACCATACATAGGGACAGACAGACAGACAGCGGAAAGCGACTTTGTTTTATACTATGTAGTGATGATACTTAGGTGAACTCTCTTTTAAATTAACTGATTAACTGGTTATTCTATCTCAACAGCTTTACACACAATTTAAGCACACGCCATGCCGTTTTCTGCAACGCGACAATTACCGGTGACAAGTGTGGATTACAAACTCGACTCTACGTTGCTTTTTGAATTGTCACTTGTCATTGTCACCGACATTGTCGAGTTGGAAACATAAGAGACAGAATCCTTGTAAGTTTTCCGTCTCAACAAACGTCGAGAATAGTTTATCGATAAGTGTCGCTAGATGGCGCTGCAATTTTATTCATTATAGTTCGTCCAATCATTTATTTTCTCGATGACAGCTCCCGTAGAATGTAACTGCGCTTTTTACGCAAAAATTAACTTTTAAATGCGAGGTATAAAAAATATGACAACTGCCTAATTTTGTTCCTTGATCTCATATAATATTCATCTAAGACAAATTGAGTCCATATATGCAGTGATATTTTTTTAAAGTGCGATAAACAATAAACGTTTTCAAAAAGTTACATTCTATGGGATTACAATTACATACAATGATTAATCCCATACAATGTAACTTTATGAAAATGTTTATTGTTTATCGCACTTTAAAAAAATATCACTGCATATATGGACTCAATTTGTCTTAGATGAATATTATATGAGATCAAGGAACAAAATTAGGCAGTTGTCATATTTTTTATACCTCGCATTTAAAAGTTAATTTTTGCGTAAAAAGCGCAGTTACATTCTACGGGAGCTGTCATCGAGAAAATAAATGATTGGACGAACTATAGACGATTTTGAGGCTTAAATCGAACGCGTTCGAAACGTTTTTTGTGCCAAACCCTTGCACTAAGGCTTTGCTTTGGCCTTAATCGTTGGGAGAACGCGTGGAGGCAATCGTTAGCACGCATCGAGGTCAACCTGTGACGTCACGGGGTATCTAGTAGGGACGGGACTACTTGCCGACTGGTGGGAACCTATTATTCGGCACAAAATGACGACTATTCGGTTATTCACGTACAAAAAGGGCGCACAAGCATGCACAAATAAGATTTAAGTAAATAGGAATAATGAATACATAACATAAATCACGACAAAACCTAAGGTGACAAGACCTAGAGGCCATGTTTAGCATGATTCTGGGCGTATAGGTAAAAAAGGGAATCACTACACAGTATAAAATAAAGTCGCTTTCTCTGTCCCTATGTCCCTATGTATGCTTATACCTTCAAAACTACACAACGGATTTTGATGCGTTTTTTTTAATAGATAGAGTGATTCAAGAGGAAGGTTTTTATGTATAATTCTACGCAGACGAAGTTGCGGGCAGAAGCTAGTAATTAATAATTGTAAAAAAAAATAAAGAGCAAAATGGCGCGTTGTATCTCAGTATAATTATAGAAATTCCTTCCAGTTCTTTATATTTTGTGCTGTTGGGCAAAACTGCGCGATTTTCTCCAAACGGTCACGAATACGAAGCGAATGACGAGAACTTACAAGGCACTGACTAGTCGGCAGACTAGTTGGCATTTTTGAAACCGACTAGTCGGGTAGTCTGCAAAAGCCGTAAGCCCATCACTAGTACCTAGTAATGGCAGTGAACATTTGTGATAGAGACGATACGGGATTCGCAACAGTCGACAAAGAAGATAATGTATGTGATAACTTGTGTGAAAAAATGTAGTCTTCCTTGACTATATACGATTATACAGAGATTGCGACATCATTAGGAGATAGCGGGGCTGGTACATATGCGTGGATATATCAAAATTGATCTTAGAATTTAAGACACTGAGAGAACCCATCACTATTTGATTACCCTTTCCATCTATACGCCCACAATCATGCTGCTAAACGTGGTATTAGTGGTTACCTATACGCTCCGTCTGCCCCGCCAGGAAGAAAGACGTGAATTATGTATGTATATAAAAAAATAAGAAAATATCAAGTGAATCGTGTATTTAACAAAGAAAACTCTTGTGGTGACAACGAAACTAACCCTAAACTAAAGACTTAAGTTAACGCGTCACGTGAAACAAAAACAAGTGTTCCCCAAACCTCCAATCAAAACAACGGTAACGAAGTTTAAATAGATTAACAGCTATATTAAATTCACGAACCTGTTAATGAAATTCACGAACCCGCGGCCGTGTGTGGCCAACGCGCCCGAATTCAGAAGTCGGGGTTATGACAGAATGCCAAAGGATCCGGGTATACTCAAATTAGTCGGTTTGTGAAGAGTAAACAAGCTATTTATAGAGCTCGTAGCCTCATAGTAAAGCTTCACTATTTCGGCTACACTATTTTGAGTTAACTATTTTTGAAATACCAGTTTAAATTGGTAACGATTGAGATGATTTACAGCAATTTCTAAAGCAATAGCAACATTCCTTAACTGAAATGCGTAAAGATTCTCAATGAAAACAGTAAATTCCGTTTGAATGAACTTCTAAATTTAAACGTCCTATAAAGCGTTACGTTCTAAATTTAAAACGCTCTATTATTGGTATTCCATTTGTTATTTTCAGCCAATCAGATCTATTCACGTTTTTCTAAATTTAAACGCGGAATGCTTTCATTGATAGCCTGTCGTTGACATCGTACTGGGATTATTTTTATGACTAAACGTTTACGAATACTAAATCTGAATTTGTATTTTATTGTTTTGCATTGGCGCTTTTAATTGTCTAGATACATATTAACTATCTCGTGAAGATAGATCAAAAGAAATGTCTTTGTTTACCCCACAAAGGTAAATCGCAACGGCCTCCCTCTTTCACATTAACAAACTGTAGGGTGGTCTTTTACCTTTGAAATGTGTAAACTTGACAAGCAATCGTCATAAAATTGTAGACTGCGAAATATCAAGAACCGAAATGTCACTGTCTGTTTTTTCTCGCAATCGCATTACCACAGTTTATTCAGCCGGCGTGTTTTTTATGCAAATCGTAAGCAGCCAGTTCTAAATGGAATCAAAACGATTCCAAATTCAAGTTAAAGAGAATATTCAGCGAGCGATCGCGTCAAACTGCGATCAAAACGCTCCGTCTAGTAATCACAAGGCAGAACTCTTTGTAGATGCGCACAAAGAGCGAACGAGAAAAAAAGATTAAAAGCTCACTCCAAACGGAACGCAGCTCGCAATCCGTGTGTGAGCGTGTGCTTACCTCGTTTATTCCCGCGTGTGTGTAAGTTTATTCGTCTGTTGTGCGCGTGTGCGTGTCGCGAGGGTGTGTGCGTGGGTACGATAGTATCTGGGTCTCGGTTGTCAAGGGCGACCGTACAACCGCTGCAGCGAAAGCATTGCGCTTTCAGCTTTGCGTCGTAATTACACGGCTTATTTTTAGAGTCGGATGTTGTCGCTTTTTTGTGCAAGCGCTGTTTAGACGATCGCGATCCCTGTAAACTTGAAATCGCGCCCTTGATTTCAGTTTATGAGGCTGATTCGAATTTCAAATACGTTTTGGTCGACGCGAGCATTGTCACTGGGCCGCCCTTACCGCTGTACCGTTGCATTTTATTTCAATTTGCTGAAAGAAACATCACGATTTGAACTCAATCAAAGCGCAATAAATCGTCACAGATATTTAGGCAGGACGAAGTTAAAGAGAAGCACGTCATCTACTTTGCAGTGAAGGAGACACTAATGACAACGTGCCTTTTATTAATCAAGCTGCTTCAGCTCAAGATGAAACAAAAGCAGGAACTGACGTTATTCACCTAGAAACTATAAGGTCTGAATAATAGTATCAATATCATTCAGATACTCATCAACGCAAGCCGTGCCCGACAACGGCAGGGAATTTAACGCGTTCATTCAGCGACAATGCATCGTGCAAGGGGCGAAAAAATCGATAATGTTTAGTTTGAATTTTCGACCGATTGTGCTTCTGGTGTTAGCGGAGCGAAATTATAAATGTATATTATGTCGAATTTTGTTAAAGGTATAAGTTTAAGGTTCTAATGATTGCGTTTAAAATTTTAGAGTTTGCAGCTCTGTTTCGTTTTTGTATCCATGTTTTTTTCTTGTGGTAACAATCATGTAAAAATAAAGTGAATTAAATTTCTGTTAAACAAATGTCGTTTGAGAGAAGTTATACGGAACAATAAAAAATATCTCTTAACATGTCAAAATTGCACAAAGAAAACTTTTTTTTAAATGGAACAAGGAATCACAAGTACAATATTCTATGCCACTCAAAGCTTCACCACTTCAAGTGCTTTTAAACCTTTAATATCAGATCGTAGTATTTGATCAACCTTCACAAAGCAGGCTTCCGGCGCCCGCGCCGGATACTGATAAATCATATCCTGAGATCACACTGATAATCACTGATAAGCCGTCATCATATTTTTTTGAAGCGTAAGGTCAGTTGCCAAATCTAAACCTGAATTACATCGAATCATGAAACAATTCACGCTGTAAGTATTTTACACTAGCTGTTCCCCGGGAATTCGGTAGACGAAGAGAATTAAACATACATTCATAAATATTGCGGCTTTATATTGGTAAAAAAAGAATTTTCAAAATCGGTTCAGTAGATCCAGATATTACTACAAGCTCATCAACTTTGCCTCTTTATAATTGGCATAGACGAGGACTAGCAAGTTTTGTGCTTTACCGATCCACACGGAATGAAAGAGATACATAATGAGAGAAGTGAAAGACGCTGACCGAAAACAGGAGACGATCGACCCTGGAACCTGCAGTAGCCAGATAAAGCTGGAACGATCTGGGAACCGACTAACAAGATCGCTCCAAATGGGAAACTGCAGAGCTGGGAGCTGTATGTTACGTTTGAGGAAAGGGTCGACGATGGGACGGATAATGAGACACCATCCAGTGGGGATATTAGTTCAGTGTAAATTTAAGAAGGATAAAGAAGATCTAAGTATAGATGAGATAAACTGAGACAATAAATCTGAATGACCAAAGAAGTTTGTAGAACTCTAAGGTAGAATATTGATTTATTATTTAAAACAAGTAGCTAATGAAAACAGCGTTTACATGGGAAAGATGACAACGAAACAGGATGACCAAAGAAATTTGATGAAGTTGTTCGATGTTTAATTTAAAATAAGTTGGTAATGGAAACACGTTATAAAGATCGAAATAAGTACAGTAATAATATAGCGTAAATAGCTACTGGCAATTGGCAAAGGTTTGACTGAAACGGAAACAGTCCTTTCTAATTAAAACATTTATGTTAAGTTTGTATTAAGTTCCCCTTTAGGTAGTTTTACATTCAACTTATTTTCTGTATAAAGTATCTTTGTGAATAAACAAAAGCAAGAAGATGAATAACGATTTATCGTTCAAAGGTTAACTGGAAGAGATCCCTTTTAGGGATAAGTTCGCCTTTGTGCATGTGTGTTGTCCTGTATTCATCTTTTTCTTGTGTTTTATGTACAATAAAGAGTTATACATACATACATTTATAGAGTATCTTAGAATATGACAGAAAAGAAGAATCTAAAAACAATAATGTCATCGATACAAAGAAGCCATTGAAAGAGCAAAAAACACTAAATGATAAAAAATATTCAATGATAATTTGACTTTATTTAAAAGCTTGAACATTAAGGTAAAATGAGGTAAAATGTGTACTTGAAATTGACTTCAAAGGAGCCGAATAGTTGAATCTTTCTCACGGTTTCGTAACACATTGTGCGTAATCACACAGGATACGTGCATCAGCCTGATTGGTGGGCTGGTGCGATTTCAGTCCTCGACAGTGTTATTTGAATCGAATCAAACACATGACGTTTACATCAAAATACAGTAATATCGTGCTGGAGCTTTTTTCTAGCGTAAAATTGCATTGCGTTTCAATTAGTAAGCTACGAGGACAATTTAAAAAATAACCGAGCAATTTTTCCGTCTTATGAAGCAAAAAATTCTCTGCTTTACGAAGATGAGAAATGGCTACGCAAAATTGAACTAAAATTCAAAAAATAACTAGAAACAACACTCCAACAAACCGACACACCTCAAGAAACCCACACTGAAGCCACGGCTTGAAATCGTGATGCAACTTCAGAAACAATAAAAACAAAGGACGTCACTAAGGTTAGTCCACAATTTGATAAGCCGCGATTCTCTCGATATAGAGTTACGTCGCATCCCATTCAGACGCCGTTGAATAGCGCCGCAGATGTGGCGTTTTTTCACCACCATCTTTCCCACACTACCACTTTTTCTGATGCCTCAAAACTATTACAAGCGTACCCTTCCCACCGATCAACGAAATACAGTACGAGTTCAAACTTTAAGGCAGTCGAGACAAGATCGAAAGACCCTAGCGGCAACTGCAAAGTTAAGTAGGCGCAACGCACTTTTGTAAACATTTTTTGTGCACACGTCTGTCTTTGCTATCGGATGCGACATCGGAAATTGAGCGTTTTTTGTACTTACACCTATGAGATGGAATTGTTTGAAGGAAGTCGCATATTACAGTGACTGTATGATTTAGTATTGTTTCCTCTCGAAACTGTAGCAGGATCAACTTTCCTTTGGGACTTATGGATTTACTTAGCGATAAAAAGTATGGTCGTTTTATCGTCGAGTTTAGTTCGTCAATCTCAAATTACAATATTGTTTGTAACTGTCTATGTAAACAAAATAAACTTTATCATTTTCATTTTCACAATGAGCAATTATTTTGTTGAATGAATTAAATGTGCTCCGGTCGAACTTAAGACTCTGTGTTCCAAACAAACAGCAAATACAGTAATTTTTACTGCCTTGTATTTTCTCAAACCACAGCTTAAAACCGTTAATGCGTTCAACCTCCGCAAAGAACTGTATAATGTCAATATCCTCAGAATCGGAATTAGCTTCGCCAACAGCTTCAGTGCTTCCAATAATTTATCATGTATGATTTATCCCTTAAACTGTTCGACGTTCGCCGATCGGCCGTTATAGCAGAGCGTTCACCGGCGCGCCTCCCCCTTCACTTAGAATATCCTCCACAATTACATTTCCACCGAAACTTTTTCCTACAGCTATGTTTGAACTTTTCCGAGACTAGAAGGCAAAATACGTGCATTATACGCTATAGCTACCGTCATAGCTACTTTTAAAGTACAGCTACCGACGTTATGAAAACTGAAAGCGTCTTTTCAGTTTGCTCTCAAGCAATAAGAAGGGGATTATCCTTGAAGAAAGTATGAATTAACTTAAGATATTACTTGTGGCAATATAGATTTGAGGGTAGGATGAAAGGAGCTTGAGACTTTGATACAACATCGTTATAAATACTTAGTCTACCTAAATTGAGACTTGAATTTGCTTTTTGAGTTATAGTTTTGGTCCACTTCTGATTCTAAAGGCTTGTTAGCGAGTCCGAAAGTTTTCACATCTCTTGAGCTTGCTTCGAGTGCGAATTCAATGTCATGCAATTGGCCCCTTCTTTACATTGGACAAGTGCTTCGGGTCCAACAATCTTTGTAATTATTTCAGCCACAGAGATGGTAATGGAACAAGTTCCATTATCCAGCATCTAGTTTCCAGGGCTTCTATAAAGGACACTACAATACTGAGACATGCACAGTTATCAAAGTATAAAAGCAAGTAATTGCTGTACCAGTTTAAGGCCATGTCAATATCTACTTTAACTCACAAGTAACTGACTAAGACCAAACCTCATTTAAAAAGTGGTGTCTTAAATTTGACAAGTTTTCGTGGTCGACTTTAGTTGAGTGGAAATTTAAAAAATGATAATGACATTTTGGAAAAATTCTGCGCCGTTGATCAGCTTTCTCATGATCTGACGAAACACGGAAATTTCCCGAAACTAGACCGCAGGAGGAAACATAACTCGCTTGTTCAACTAAAAAGGAAGCATGTGGCATTGCACAATCCAGCGCTCTGTACCAACAGTTAGCTCCGGCGAAATTGGCCAATTTGTTTATTTGTTTTCATTGGCCTCACTGAACTTGACTCCCCATTATCGCATTCACGGGAGGAAGGCGTATTATTTATTCGATTATTCCGTGGGACCGGGATCTTTGCAACTTCAAGTGCGATCGATCGTGTGTTGCGAATACGGATTGTCTTTACGTCATCCGGGCTCAACTGAAGGGCCCAATCCTTCGATTTCTTTCTCCAGCTTTTAGAGATACTAACAGGGATTGTGAAATTACGTTTCTGCATATAGACTTTTATCTATAAGAACAATTTTAAGATTGGAAAGGTTCATATCAATCATGAGAACCTAGCTACCTTTAAATGTTCATCTTAACATGAAATTGAGGTTTTTTAAGACTGATGGGAATGTTGGATTTGATGTGTTGCTTACTTATATCCTGAGCATTTTTGTAGAAATTTGGAACATACTTCACTTTAAAACAGTCTGAACAATCTTAAAATGTTTCGACCTGTATTGTTTACAGAAAACGCCCGAAACCCAAAGAGCAAACCACTGTAAATCTGTTCATTTTCTTCGTTAAACATAACTTCTTTACTTTGTCCAGAGTTAAAACTTAGCCTTTTTCCAAATAACGTCTCCACAAAAGTTACTAAATCATTTTCCGTAAGAATCCTGCTACAAAACTACCGAAACCAATTGAACTCCCAAGATCTAGAGCACCGAGTATAAAACTGAATCCTCCAAGCATCCTATTTACTTAGCCGAATTTTACTTAGCGAACGAAATATATTGTGCGTAAACTTGTACGGTACGTTGGAGTTTGTTCATGCATAGTTTTGTCTTGAAATAGACCAGTTTGAGCAAGTAGTTAACCCTTAGATTAGATACTAGCATCAATGTCTTCTTTCAGTCTCGTTTTGAACTCATCTTTTTCTCGTCGAAACTGCTTTGTCCTACTGCATTAAGTCTTGTCTTAGATGCTTTCTTGGATACTGTTCGTAGTAGTCTAGTCAAGGAGGTACGCTAAAATTGTGAAGGGTCTAATTTAATCTTATGGCATTTTGTATCAGTCTCAAGCTTCCTTTATTTCTTAACAGCGAAGATTGCAACAGAAGGTGTGATGGTGAATATCAAGCAACTTGATATTGGTCTACCTGCTCAAGGGTTTTAGTTTGATTGTATTTCTAGTTAGGTTGGCGCGAAACAGAACATTTTCTAATTACAATCGACGCAGATCAGTTTCGGCAAGTTTCAGGTACCAATCTACCGCGTTGAAGGGTAGTACGTTGTGTAGGTACATAGTTAGTGTACGTGTAGGTATAAGAACAAGGCTAATGCGTAGAATAAACGGGGCGCTACATTTCCACGGAGATGGGAGGTGGAGGGGATGAAACAAAAGCGATTGGGGGGTGAAGGGGTTATTTACAACCACTTTACAACGGCGGCAACTACAGGCGCATCGATAAAAATCGTCATTCTTCCCACTTTAAACTGGCGGCTCCAATTAAGGGCTAAATGACTGACATCATGCAGCAGCCGATGCGTCATGCGACTTGTCGCGATCGATTCGCGAAAGCACACAACGAAAGCTCCAGCGGAAGCACGCGAACGCGCACGGCCGCTTCACGCTCCACCGCCGCCAACCTCCAACTAAAACGCACAAAAAACCAGAAGCTTCCTCCGCGGAAACTACACTTCCACAACTCGCACAAACTTTTCGTGGTACCTTCTCTTGTGGCTCGACCCATCCGCGTCCTTTTTTCTCAGTGCGCCGGCTGGGTAACACAAGATTCGAAGGACGCGAAAAATAAACAAAAAGGGAATCGGAGTTCGCGATCTCGTCAGTTGCGTGTGGTTCGCGCGGGGTATTCTCGCGCGTGTTTGCGCGGCGCGGGCGAGCGGCGGACTGGCGCGGCGGCGGCGCGCGCGCGGGGAGGGGGGACGCAGCTGCCGCGCCGGCCAATGGCGGCGGGTCACGTGACCGCACGCACCCCGCGCCGCACACGCTTGTTTACAAATAATAATAATACGCGCCGCTACAGCTACGAGCTACGAGCTACGCACAGCTGTCGTTGCATTTGGCGGGATTCGACTCGGAGCTTCGATCTGTTTACGGAGCTTTCGTATCGAGCGGAGCTTACTGCGATGTTTGCCAGCATTTCCTTAACCTAAAAAGGGTTTGTAATGAAATTATCGCTGTAACCTGGGGTGACATCATCCCTATTCGCGGCAGGTTGACGTTTCCGATTGTTTTGCGATGTAAGGTGCGAGAGGGTGCACTCCCCTCTGATAGCCTAGCTGAGGTGGACCACTTGACAAACATTATTAATTGATACGCGTACTTAGCCCACAGGTGGGCCCAGCCCCTGGCTTTCTCGAGCTTCATGGGAAGATAAGATGAGATAGTGTTTAAAGGTGGTAAGTACTTAGGGTTGTGGGGTGATGCCAATGAAAAACAAGCGATCGTGATCTAAGTAACCTCTACAGCGTGATAACATTTTTTGTAAGAAAACTATGCTAAGGATATAGGTAACCTAAACAATTTTTTTTAATGTGATTAGGTATCTAAATCAGTCTCTTGCCGGTGACTCTATCGCGCACAAGTCTCTTATTGCTATCCCGCTGGAACTATGCGATTTTCCGGGATAAATATTAGCCTCTCGGCTTAGGTGTTTGTATCAGAAACTGGTTAAGGTACTGTATATAGATAAACATACAAAACCGTTTCCCAAAAAGCCGAATCATTATTTAATCTTGTGCCCGACATTGTACGTCATAAAACAAATTGTCCCGCGTGGAGGGATGCCATTTTTCACTTCGAGCGCGGGGTGCCTGACAAATGCACTTTGATATTTAGATATGCCGCATAGCAGCAGTGCTAGCTCTGTTTTGATCCGGTGATATTACTGGCGCATTGCAATCCTCTTCTGTTGCGTCCAGCGGTGGTGCTCGATTACTATCAGGTGACCTTCTGACTTGTTTAGTTCCCTATTTTACGCTGAATATACCGCACTTTTTTTTTAATGGGTAATTAGACTCCCAAACTGTGCAGGGGTGTTCTGACTGACTAACTCGACAAGCTCATGGATAAATTAAAGGAATATTTGACACTGTATTACTTAATTCCCAAAAAAAAGTGGCTTCATCAAAAATATTTTTTGCTACCTACACGATAATTTTCCTATACGTTTTACATTACAGGGTCTCAAAATTGTTTCAACAGGCGGCTGGATTAGTTCATCATCATCATCATGTCAGATCAAGACGTCCACTGCTGGACATAGGCCTCCCCCATGGCTCTCCTTAAGGCTCACCTAGTTTGACTAAATAGCGCTCTAAATGTTTTCCAGGATTTTCGAATCATGTCTGACAAATCATCATTACACATAAACGGATAACTCACGTGTAAAAATTTGAGTGGTGGTTGACATGTTTCGGACTATTTCGTAGTCCTTTTTCCTTTTTTTTTTTGTAGTTCTTTTTTTTAGTTGCGTCGAAAAGCCGCGCGAGCAGAGCGCTGGCGCGCAGTGTTCGTGTCGCTGCCGCCGGGGCGAGCGCTCTTGGAAAAAGGACTACGAAATAGTCCGAAACATGTCGAGCATCACTCGACTTTTTACACGTGAGTTATCCGTTTATGTGTAATGATGATTAAGTCTCACGGTAGTTTCATGTTGAAAATGTCTGACAATTGTTTCGCATTTGGCTGGACTAAATTTTGAATAAAAAATTTCATTTAAAAATGTTTGTAGGGCAAAAGTGATTCGATCAAATGATAGCAAACTCAACCAGTCACTGTAGTCAAGGTGTTAAGACTTTAACGAGTCAATTCAGCTGTTTCCCCAAACATTTAAATGACAATTACATAAATATAGATAAGTTTTAAACCCTCGTTTATTATAACGCCGTCAATAATAGACGGTCAGATTATACGGGCATAGACAAGGCTTAGATTTAATAGACATCGGGTGCAACACCTGCCACGGCTGCCAAGTAGTGTTGCCATGTTGCCAACGTGGGCGATTTTGCGCCATTTAGCTGCGTACTCAAAACGAGAATTGGCGACAAAATAACCTAAAGCGACTGGCTACTTCAGTACAGGGAATTTTGGGATACAAAGAAGTTATAAGAATTTGCTTTATTAAAACCAAAATTTAACTTAATGGTGATAAAATAACTTATAATGATATTATAAATGCAAAAGTTTGTATGTATGGATATCCATATGTAAACTTAATTGTAAAGACGACTCCTGTTGAACCCCTCTCCCTTAGAACGCCACAATGAACGACAATTCGCCACCTGCATCCACCGGTTTCCCGCAACTTTCACGACGTCCTCGAAACACCTAGTGGGAGGCCTGCCAACACAGCCCTTTATGCTGGCCAAATTAGGATGGTATTTCGGGTGTCCATGGGTGGTGTGGCGTAACGAAACCACGTAAGGTAGAGATGTATGAGAGAGCGCACTGTATTAATTGAATTGCGGACTAAAGACAAGAGTTCGAAGGATGGGCTTCCGGATTAAACGACCTTTATCATTTCAGGTTAATCCCAAAAGGCACTCACCTCGTTTTTTCTTCCCTATAGCGAACCTGAAAGCCTTCTCCTGTTGCAGCTCTAGTCTTGTTCCAGTGGATAAAAATTACTCTGTACTTCATGCGCAAATTATATTAGAATTTTTTTTATCACACACATGCATACACATACACAAATCACGTCTTTATCCCTTACGGGGTAGACAGAGCCTAAGAGGACAAGACCACGTTTAGCAAGATTGTGGGAGTAATAAATAATTGAATTAATTTGCATTAAGTTTCAGAATTAACTTCTTCTTTTTTAATATGACCCCATCGATCGATGCAACGATTTCGCCAATGTCAAAGTAATAAAATTAAATACAGTATTCAAAAATATTGTGACAAAAATGTCGGCCGCGTTGTACGGCAGAACACGGTCAAAAGACCCCTCCCTCCTGTCGGGCTTTTAGGCAGCAATCTATGATATCACTCAGAAACTGCCAGGAAATCATTAGCCGATGCCCAGGGTGCACCGGATCAAGCACTGCTCTTCACCCCGGACGAATCCAAAAACGAGCCGCAGCTCTTGACCTCACGCGGAGGTAACCCGACTCTCACCCCTAGAATTATCTTTCCAGGCGAGTTCAGGAATGACAGCGTCATTGCGCGCGCAGACCATAGCAACCGCTATTCCAGGCTGCATCTCGTTCGAGGCCGACTTAGCGCCGCGCTTTTAGAATTTGTGCAAGTATTTTGAATAGTAATAAATTTTTAGGGTTTCAACCTTTTTGACTGTTGACGTGGCTGGCTGGCGCTAGTCCATAAGGCGGCTGTCACTTGTTTCTAAATTGTCGGTGCACGGTCGGTCTTTTATGCGGATTTGTATTTAAATTATTGTAAATATTCATTAATGTGTGTAACGTTTGGTGTAAAAGTGTAATTAGTGTATATAACATCCCGGATAGTCTTCGCGGGTGTGTATTTATTAAGCGGCGACAGTGGCTAAGACTCTACGGACGAACTCTACACAGCGTTGGTCGAAGCCGGCTTCCTCAAGGTTTGTGGCTCTGAAATTGATTGTTAGACCTAATACTGCACAAGGGACAGCTAAACCGCGGCCTTGGTAACAGTCACTGTTTGTCTATCGAAGGATATATTAAACAGAATTAAAAGGAAATAAAAAACTGTGCACTTACCATTAGATTACCGTAAGCTTACAATAAGTATAAATTTGGACAAATTCGTCATATTATCATGGGACCCTGTGAAGTGAGTAACATTCGCCAAGCCCCCAGATGAGTCATGAGAATTTCACCGCCAACGCTACTCGTGTCACTGCATCAAGGCGCCATCTGTTGTCCGCCACATTAATTATGTTTTATGCACGCTGCCGCTGTGGCATACGGTAATGATGTTGATTAATTAATTATAGGTATGGTTTTAATTTCATCCTATCATTTTCGATATGCGGTTTTATTTACAATTTCCTTTAATAGTACTTACTTAAAGGATTATTTAATTTATTTAATGAGTATTGTATTCCAATAATGCGAATGTTTTTATTTTATTCAAACAATTTTATTAATTCCTCAGACCAAATGAAAACTGCAAGACGGAGTTATAAGGAACGTCAAAGTGAGGTAGGTTTGAACTACACCTTGCCGCGTGCGTGTGCGTAGCTTCTTTGCACTTGTGTGCGTGCATACGTATGCACACAGCTAGGCGTGTTTAAAGCGTCCTCACCTTGCCTATGACGTTAAAGCCTGAAATTCATTCTTATCATAATATCTTAGTTGTTCTTAAAGTAGTTATTTATTTTACACCGTGTTTTTAGCATCGTGAGGAATCTTACAATCACCCACAGAGCAGTTTATGTCCCCATGGCAATAGTCCTGAGGGACGACTATACTCAGCAGTGGGACTGGCGGCCTCGTATACGTGTGAGATGTGATAGGTCAGTAAGAAATAGGCAAGAAAGAAAGAGGTAACTAAGTAACAGGCTAGTAATAAAAATCCGTGCTCGTCGCGTCCAATCTTAAGCAAAACTTGAGTTATGATTTTTAGTATTAGTTTTCGAAAGCTTACATAGCGAAAGTTTGTGAGTTGAGTGTGTATGTTTGTTTCTTTGTCACTCTGAAACGACTAGACAGATTTGGATCAAATTTCGAACAGAAACAGCTTGTTCCCTAGGTTAAACCATAGGAGCGATATACAAATTCTTTGCAGACGAAGTCGCGGGCAACTGCTAGTTTACTAATAATCTGTGTACCCAAGGAACATTGATATATTACAATTCAATAGTTTGTAGAGTTTTGGTCTGCTCTTCTGAATATTCAAGGTAATTTTGGAAACAACTGACATTATTTTCATAGCGTCTTCACATGCAAATTAACATACACTCTTTGTTACACAAAATTGTTTTTAGGGAACAGAATATAAATTTAAAATGTATTCTTACTAAAAGTTTGAAAGTAATTTTAAATGAGTCACTCTTCTAAAGGTGACGGTCGCAAGCATCGCCTTGCTATTAAATTTTGGAACATAAATTACTGCTCTACACAAACGAGCTTTACATTTACATATTTGATTTATTATTTCATCACATAATATAACAAGTTCAAAAAAATTATTGCATAACTCTATGAAACTAAAATATTAAAGAACGCTTCGCTTCAGGCAAGATTATTTTTATTCATTTAATATAACAAGTTCAATATTCATGTTTGCGGTGCTCGGAGCATCATGCCGTTCAATTGGAGTACATTTTAGAATAAGATTGCACCCTGCAAAGCTTTCTTGCATCGCGGCGCCAATTTCATTGCTACAAAAGTGCGTAATATCGATCACCGGCTCCCTTTCCCCATCTTCCGTCTCTCTCCCGCGACGCACAACTTTCAACTGTCAAAATAAGAACGGCCTAACCGTGAACGCGTCCGTAAGCGTCGACTTTGCGCGGGAATCGGAGACGCCATTTTGTCGTACGAACGTCAGTTACGTCATTTTTTCCCGCCAAGCGCTTCCCCCGTCGTGGTTGCCAGGACAACCGATCTGTCACACGCACAGAACATAAAATGCAAGCATTGATTTTTTCCCTTCCTCTTTTGCTTTTGCGTGGCGACGATTGCTTTTTTAAGCGAGAGTTTTAGCTCTAGGTGTTAACAATTACAATTACGGTTAGACAACAAATTATTTATTTTAGTAACATTTATGTGATGAGTTTTGAGATATTTAAATACCTATGAGAATAATTAATTGACACATCCAATTTTTCAAAATTGCAAACCAGTTTTGTATTACTGTATTATAAATACTGGCCTCAAAGAACTGGCGTAAAATTTAAATAAATAATACAGTTTTCAAATACTACACAGAACTTCAAAGCAAACCAAATGAAATGGTAAATGCAGACCATGTTTGCCGCTTAAGGGAAAATTTGTTAAGGTAGGCTCAACCCCAAGGGTGGCCGAAGGGTTCGCCATCCCTTCAGCCCTCGCGTTAACCCAATAGAAGGAAAATATGTCTTGAGACGGACTCTTGGAATACATAAATGATTTACCGCGCGATGGGTCAATCGGGTTTTTGGTTTCCGTGGGTTTTTTATCAAACATCTTGCGGAGGACCCGGCGCCCGATGTTAGAAAGCACATGATGTGAAAATACCACTCGAAAGTGGTGAAAAATTGCGCTGAATTTGAAATACGAGTAGCTTAGAAGATACGGCTCTCGTTAATCTTGTGACCTAGTCAAAAATTTGATTAGAGCTGTAGTTTTGATGATATAAACAGATTTATACCACTTTCGAGTGATGTGCTTTCAAAAATCGGGCCCTGTAGAAGATCTTCACCGATCTGGTAATAATTATGGAATACGAATTGTTCACTGTGTCTTAAAATTAATACTATGGTATGGTTGGTATTGTTTTTTTCTGGATTTTTAAATTTTGTTTAACAAATGCTTCTTTACCTACATTGGTTAATATTCAAAGTGCACTGCGTCAAGGGAGGGGTGAGGGGTGACTTAATTTTGAATTAAAATTACGATATACATTTATGTCGCCCCGGGCCGTAAGTAGCAATTTACCGCCAGTTACGCGAGAGGAAATTTCCACTTCCTGGCCTTTATGCTTAGTATAAGTTTTCGATAGCAAAATGCTTCTCTCAAACTGTCAAATACTATGAGAACTGAATGTTGCTGTTTCCGTCCGCTAGCGGCGCTGTCAATCATCCCATAGTAATTGAGACGATTGCGAAATTTTTCGTGTCAAAAACTAGGCTCAGGGGAAGGCGTAAAATTGTTCACACACCTCGAATGGTGATAAAAAAAGCCTCAGGTCGCATGTATATCGGCCTCGCCTTTGGCTCGTGCGACGAGTTCCTGAGATATGAGACATTCTTTATTTCACCACCCTCGTGTAATGTACTATAATAGGAGTGTTTAAGCGTTAACTTAACTAGATACCTACTGAAATATGCCAGAAAAAATACGAAACTATAATAATCAAAGATTCAAAATAGGCTGGCTTAAAAATATGGCCAAGGCCGAATTAAAAAAACTTTTTGATACTTTCCTACATACATACATATGTCACGTCTTTATCCCTTACGGGGTAGACGAGCCTAAAGTAATAAGACCTAAAGGCCACGTTTAGCATGATTGTGGGCGTTTAGGTGGAAAGTGGCATCAAAATAGTGATGGGTTGCTATCAGCATTGCTTATACCTATAACATGATTCCTAAGACTTTCGCCCATTCCCTCGATGGGCTTTTACCATCTGCGCGGGAAGAGAAGCAACTGGTAAATTCTATGTTTTTTCTTTACTCGTAGCCAGCATGGAAGAACTAGCTTGGATTTCCTAACTTGCTATACAAGCATATTTGATTCTAACTGGAAGTATATAGCGTATAATCATGAAAGCTGTATTTTATGGTAGTCATTGTAATCGAGTAAAATAAAAATACATTTCAAAAATGTACACATTTATTCACCTTACAAAAAACATAAATATATAGATAACTTAAAATAAACCTTAATGCTTATCCCTCCAAAAGCAAACTTATTGTAAAACAACCTTAATTTTCTGTAATGACCTGTAAAAAATAAAAGACAATTTTTACTCTATTTTTACAGTGACAGCTACAATTAAAAAATCACAATTGAAATTAAATTTATTATTAACTAATATTTACATTAAACTTAACTTATTAATACTTGGTTAAATCATACCTAAGCATTTACAATTATAATACTTGCCTTTAGGACAAAAGTGATAGCACACCAAGCGTTTGTTACACAAAGTTTTATCAAAAACTATAACCATAACCAACGATTTTGACATACTATATTATAGATTTTTTGTCAAATTTACGCCTAAATCATCGGTAATAGTTATCGTTAAACTTGGTGCAACTCACTATAAGTAGGGGAGACCGAGGAGAGTTGAGACAGAGGTGAGTTGATACAAAGCCGATTTCTCTGCACCTATGACAGTTAGCGAGGTCACAACTTCACACAAACTGAGGAGTGTAAGAGCAACGAATCAGCGAAGTTACCAGTCCGATAAACTGTCACAGCTCAGAGAAATCGGCTTTGTATCAACTCACCTCTGTCTCAACTTTCCTCGGTCTCCCATTTAAGTATTCATAAAATAACAAATAATAGTTACTTGTAAATAATGTAGCTTTTGATTTTCGTCGTGGAACTATCGATTTTTACGTTTCCGAAGTGTTATCGGCTTTAACCGTTTGAAACCAAGAGAGAGCACAAAATAATTGAATATACTAGGATAGCCCCCTTATTCATAAACGCTCTATAGGCTTCTGATAACTTAGAAATCGTTTGTCCTTGTCTGTGAAAGGTAAATGTCACAGTGACAGATAAGGACAAACGATTGCTAAGTAGGTCTTTATTTTACTACCGCGACAATAGGGAATATTCATGTTTCTTTACATGGCTTTTATTAAATCCCATGTATGTAGTAAACAATAAAAAAATCGTGTAACTATAAAAATAACCGAGATATTAAGCTACCAAAGATTTGTTTATCTCTTTCTAGACAAACCGTATTTTAATATGGAGTTCATTTGGGCTTTGTGACAAATAACGTCACATGTCATATCGGATTTCTTTCTAAGCGCTGACTTATTAGTAGTTTAAAACTCTTATATTTTCCGTGTTTCTTGACCGATTACTTTTTGTCATCTCTTTTACGATATATTCATGTTTTGTATATGACAAGTGGCAATTGGAGCGCTTATTGTAAGTGTAAGAAACACCTCGAACCTCCGACAGTTGTTAAGTCGGTGAAATACTTGCGTTGCCGATCTATATACTATATCTATGCAAAAGCCTTAGTGGCAATAAGTTTTGATTTTAGTGTTCACACTTTCGCGTAAACGAAAGAGAGTTCCTATAGTTTTTCACGCGACAGATGTAAAGACCGAAGTGGTAAAATTAACGAAATGTATTTAGTACTAGAGGTCGACAAGGAGAAATCTTATGAAGATAAACCAATAAAAAAAAACAACTAAATTACTGGCATATTCGAACACGAAACTTACTCTTTATTGTCGAACACTATTACTTAGAACAATAATTCAAAAAAATTACACCGGAACTATATTTCGATATTTCTACCTCTGTCGATCTGATTAACGGTGAATACTTGCGTAAAAGCAGTGTGTAATTCAAGCGAGTGAAAGAATAGCGATTATTATATCTCAGTAGTGACATCTAGCGACTTGCTTACACAACTCAACTTCGTCATGGTAACGCAATTCTAATTACGCTTCAAATTAATCTAATCTTAAGTAAAAGTTCTAAACCCCATATTTTGACTTAAATCCAGCATGATTCTCAATACACACTTATAATAGTAAAGGCAGTGTAGCAAAAGCAAAACTGAAATGCTTTAAATGTGATACTCGCGCCATCTATCGGCGAGTAGCGGCGAAACGCGAGAACGACTCAAATCTTGGAATAAAACACGGTTGTAGGTTGCATTTGATGTTTTTAAGTGTTGTTCGCTATTATAGTGCATTGACAGCAGCTAGGGATCCAAAATACGTCAGTGTAGAGGTTCTGTCCGCTAGATTGGAGGGCCACGAGTCGTTTTTGAATATATTTCTGCTCGCAACGGGAACTGTATCCGACTGGTACGGAACATAAGTTGCTGCAAACTGTTGATCTGCGAATAATAAGGCAATAAGAAATTAAACCACATTCTTATAAACAATTGAATAGTTGGGAAGTTGTAAAACAGATGGCGCTGTATGCAAAAAGTGAAAAGGTTTGTCATATCTTGTATAGATGGCGTCGTGGACGCAATCTCACAGTGAAATGTAACTTGAGACTAAGCTAAATAATGTATTCTTTACTCGGTGGTGGACATATCTAGATTTTTTTACCGTATGCGTAAAAAAAGAAATGCAATTTAAGCTCAAATTTATATTACGCGAAGATTACACACATCCCAAATTTCAGGTAAAGCAGATAACTATGTTGGAAAACAATAGAGTTGTGAGATGAATTCAAATAATAGGGTGTTAGTAAAAAAATAGTGATAAAACTACACAGTTTGCAATTGATGAGTTATCCAGTCAAGCTACTTTTTTGACTACTTTGACCTCCTCGTCTCCTTTGATCTTGTTCCCTACTCACTTGCTAACCTCCGAGCCAACGACCTCTTTGACTTCTTCCTCACGTGCAGATCTCGGCGCGCACGAGTTGCGTCATGTTGTCGGGCATGTTCACGACGTACCGCCAGCTGCCCTTGTTGTTGAGGGCGGCGCGAGTAGTGATATACTTACTCCATTCTGACGCTGCAGAACTCCTCTACATTTAAAGCCTGGTGGCCACGGCCATGCCTAACAGTTACAAGCCAGGACTAGTCGCTACCCGGCACCCAGCCATTTTACTTGTTTGACCTTTTGATTTGATTGACTTCTTTCTCTACGCCCCTAGCTGTTTCTTACTGGCCACTACCCAACCTCCGAACCTAACCACCCCAATGACCTTTTTGACTTCTTTGACTTCTTTTATCTTTTCTACGCTAATAGAAGTTCCCTAGTGACCACTAGTCAATCTCCACACCTAACCACCCCAACGACCTTTTTGACTTCTCTAACTTCTTTTATCTTTTGTAACCACTAGCCAACCTCTGAGCCTAATCTCTTTGACATCTTACTCACGTGCAGATCTCGGCGCGTACGAGTTGCGTCATGTTGTCGGGCATGTTCACGACGTACCGCCAGCTGCCCTTGTTGTTGAGGGCGGCGCGGGGAGTGATGTACTTACTCCATCCTGACGCTGCAGAACTCCTCTACATTTAAAGTCTGGTGTCTCGGATGGTCGACTAACGTTTTACACGGCCATGCCTAACAGTTACAAGCCAGGACTAGTCGCTACCCGGCACCCAGCCATTTTACTTGTTTGACCTTTCGATTTGATTGACTTCTTTGTCTACGCCCCTAGCTGTTCCTTACTGGCCACTACCCAACCTCCGAACCTAACCACCCCAATGACCTTTTTGACTTCTTTTACTTCTTTTATCTTTTCTACGCCAATAGAAGTGCTCTAGTGACCGCTAGCCAATCTCCGAACCTAACCACCCCAATGACCTTTTTGACTTCTTTAACTTCTTTTATCTTTTGTGACCACTAGCCAACCTCTGAGCCTAATCACCTCTTTGACATCTTACTCACGTGCAGATCTCGGCGCGCACGAGTTGCGTCATGTTGTCGGGCATGTTCACGACGTACCGCCAGCTGCCCTTGTTGTTGAGGGCGGCGCGGGGAGTGATGTACTCCGTCCTGACGCGGCAGAGCTCCTCGACGTTCGGAGCCTGGCGTCTCGGACGCTCGGCTGACGTTTCGGCACTGGAAACATGTACTCTGCTTTAAGGATGATATACAGGGTCTAGGTCTACTTTGCAACTGGAGTACATAAGCGCACTAATGTTCTTTTGTATGAGAACGTGCGAAGTGTATGGTGGGGGTATAGAAAACGATCACAGCGCATGCCGTGGCAGAAATGTGCAATCGAGGGCTTCTGTTCCCTGGCAGCTCGCACCAGCTCTGTTGGGAACGTCACAGTGCGCTCTTCCGTCACGTCGGAACGAGACAGAGATATGAATCTATCTATCACAAAGTCTTCTATCTGTAAGTTTAACTAGCGAGTCTCAGTGCTATCTTCAAAGCCTCGGCCCCCGAGAGCTTCCGTTCCATTGCAGCTCGCACCAGCTCTGTGGGGAACGTCACAGTGCGCTCTTCCGTCACGTCAGAAAGAGACAGAGACATGCATCTATCTAACACAAAGTCTTCTATCTGTAAGTTTACCTAGCGAGTCCCAGCGCTATCCTCAAAGCCTCGGCCCCCGAGAGCTTCCGTTCCCTGGCAGCACGCACCAGCTCTGCGTTGAGAACGTCACGGAGCGCTCTGCCGTGACGTCGAAACGAGACGGACCTATGTATCTATCTACGAGTATAAGGGAGTCTTCTATCTGTAAGTTTACCTAGCGAGTCCCAGCGCTATCCTCAGAGCCTCGGCCCCCGAGAGCTTCCGTTCCCTGGCAGCTCGCACCAGCTCTGCGTTGGGAACGTCACAGTGCGCTCTTCCGTCACGTCGAAACGAGACGGACCTATCTATCTACGAGTATAAGAGAGTCTGCTATCTGTAAGTTTACCTAGCGAGTCCCAGCGCTATCCTCAAAGCCTCGGCCCCCGAGAGCTTCCGTTCCCTGGCAGCACGTACGAGCTCTGCGTTGCGGCGGCGGCGCGTGCGCCGGGACGACGTCCGCGTCGGGAACGTCACGGAGCGCTCGACCGTCACGTCCGAGCGGGACGGAGACATGTATCTGGAACGAGTAAGGTTGTCGCTTTATTTATTTTTATTTTTAGTTTTATATAAGAGGGGGCAAACGAGCAGATGGGCCACCTAATGGGAAGTAATCACCATCGCCCAGTGACACAAGACTTGGGGAATCACAAGTGCGTTGCCGGCCCTTTCAAGAACAGCTGGAAGGCTCGCTTTTTAAAGATCCCTAAATTGTACCGCTCAGGGAATGTTGCAGCAGGAAGTGGTTTAGTTATGATTTTTACATGATCGTGGATGCTGACTCTTAGGGCAAGTTCCAGTTAACTTAAGTGTACGTTATGTGTTTCATAGTAATAAATAGAAACATCATAGATAACTGACACTTCAGATAAGTGGAACTTGACAGAGAGTGGTGAAACAGGTCCTGAACGACTTCTATGAATCTAATAGACGTTAGGACTTTGACCGCTGATCTTACAAGACGATTTCAGCTACAAGACCTTTTAATCTATTCAATTTTGCAGTGCAAAGCCCGTCCGGACCGCTGCCACAGTCTTACTCGCTAATCCAGACACCAAGCAGCAGTGCTTGCGCTGTGTTCCGGCGTGGCTGGCAACGCATCTGCAATCCTTTAGTGTTGCAAGTGTCCATGGGTGGTGGTGCTCGCTTAACATCAGGTGTCGCATCCTTGTCGTGTAAAAAAAATCTCATAGCATAGTCTCATAAATGTTTACAGGATAATGGTGCGACCACACCGCTGCGTATACGCAGTGACGTGTCGCATGCGTCACGTTCTCTCACCGTTTCTTCATACATTTTGTTGCGTAAACGCACCGTGGACGTTGTTTACGCACTGGTGTGGCCGGACCTTTACTTTATAAGACTTTTTAGCGTTGTTTAGGAATAATCAAAAACTTACTTCCACCACTCGTTGGGATTATACTGTGTAACTCCACTCGCGGCCTGTCGGAACCAATCTGCACTGTCGTACTGGTTGAACGGGGTGTTATAGTAGTTCTGGTTATAGACGTTGTTCTGTCTGAACACTTTCTTCTCGTAGTCGAAACTCGGGGTCCAGTAGTTGGGGTTCTGGAAACCGAGTTTGGAGTAATTCTGGAACGCGTTGATGTTGTAAGGGGATGGGTCGACGGGCGAAGGCGGCTGGAGCGGCGTCTTCTGAGAGAAGATTTCTGGAAAGAAGTGAAATTAACGTTAGACTTCACACAAAGGTATAGGTTGCTTCTGCGTCTTCAGCATTTTGTTTTCGTTGTCTTATGAGCGTTTAAGCTAATTCGCAACAAGTCAAACTTTTTCACGATCGCCGTTCGTGTATCTCGTTTTATACTCGGCGATGAAACCAATTTCACCTTATAGTTAATTATTGAACCACTATTATTGTAGCTAATTATTTCCAACTGCTCCAATACATTTAACCGTAATCCCTTCTCACAAAATTGTACACTGCGGTCCTTGATATAATATATGTTCACTTACCATGGTTAAATCTTGAGTGGAACTTCGTGTTGTAGTTCTTTGGTTCATTGACGATGGAGATCTGGTCGACGTGGGGCAACGAGTTCGGTCCGTAGCTGTACGGATAGTCAGTTTTCTTGTTGGAATTAAAGTCGTCCCGGGACTCGTCGGAGAGCAGCGTAGAGATATCGTACTGTCCTGCTTCGATTAGCCTTCGGATTATTTGTCTGAAAAAAAAGAAGGTGCATTAAGTAAGAGTCTGATTCTAATTCAAAACCGATAGCGACCAGTACGCTTTACAATACAATACAATACAATACAAATGCTCGTTATTGAACATCCATGCTGGTCTGGGAGCAAAGAAAAAACGTAGAATGTACGGTCAAGTGCAAAAATAAGTATCGATGTGAACTTCTCAAAAATATGTCCCACGACCTTATTACGCCGGTGTAAGAGCGTATGGTACTTATTTTTTAAACTTTGACTACATACATATTATTACACTTGACTGTACCAGTTGCTACTGCCTGTTTTATTGTACTTACCTACTTCATTTTGTCTCTCATATTCTTCGGGGCCCCATTATCGTAACTGAAGTACTCATGGGTTCCGAGGAGTTGACCAGTGCTAGTTCGATCTGGCACCTACAGGTTCATCACTTACTCAGGGTATGGATCCGGATGCACGCAGTAGGTCAGACCGGGCTGTGCGCAGGGCGGCGCCCGCCCCGGCGGCGACGGCTCGAACGCACAGTTCTGGCCGTACGGACAGCTGTATCCGTCTCCCTGGGTTAGCCAGGCTAGCTGGAAACAAAGATTACAATGGGTCAAAGTCATGCATGCATGTTAATCCTAGAGTGGAGACCACGTTTGGGAAAGCGTAGTGTGGGACGCCTTGCGACGCGTTGGACGGATGACCTTAGGAGGACACCTGGTAGCCCAGGATCGCGAAAGTTGGCGCAATATGAAGGAGGCCTACGTCCAGCAGTGGACGATAGATAGATAGATGTTAAACAAATGAAACTCATATTGGTGACGTGAAAGGTCATCTGAAGCGAACCTAAGCGGAATCGGAATGGAATCACATTAAGACGTCATCCGCTTGGAGCGTTCAGTCAGGCCTTACACCATAATGTTCATATGTTAAAGTAAGTGCAATGGGGTAAATTCGAAATTGGGGGAATTCCGAAAATCGTGGATATCCACTAAATGGGGAACACATTGGAGCTTCCAGGTAAGCGTTGCTAGATTATGTAAATGTCGACCATATCCGGTATTTAATAAATTAAATTTAAATAAAAATACGCGACCAAATTTTAAAATATTCAAATTAGTTTCTCAAATTGGCTTAATCATAAAGAAAAAAAAATACATTTATTCTTGTAACCAAAGGCAATTGTCTATACAATCATCGATTTCTTCTACTTACAAGACAAGAGGATGTCGTACATTTTATTTACCTACTCCCAAGTACTAGTACACTAATGTCTCAAACATCCGAACGAATGTCAAGCTAACCTAGCTATTAGCTAACCTTTCATTTAGCCTTCTCATAAGTGAGGTCTTGACACAAAATTGTGTTAGTATCGCCTTCACAGGTGATCCGAAAAGCTATTGTCGCCGGCTCACTACTGCCCTCGTTCGCTAATCGTTTGATAGCTAATGTGTCAATTATGCCACCATTGTGACAGAAGGTTGACTGTTATGCTGGTGACACCTCGGTAATTGACAGCATATGTTATGCTTAACGTTGTTCGAGTTCAAGTTTCTAGTCTGGTTCAAGAGTTCAAATTCGTGTTTTGTAAAAGTTAAAAACAAAATGAATTAATATGAACAAAAAAAATATTAATTGCGATAATGAAATGACAATGTAGCGGATTCTTCGTACATGGCTATCCTGTAGGAATTTCGAAAAAGGCGTCCTGAACCATCTATCTATGTAAATAATAACCTACTTCATTTTAGATACAAGCTTTTTGCCAACTGTACTTGTATTGTCATCCGTCCTACATATGTGAACCAAATTTGAAGTTAATCGGACCAACCATTGAAGTCTCCTGCGGAGGCGGTCTGTTTATTAATTAGAGTGGTGATACAGACACTCACCTTCGGTTTTAAAATTTATTAGACCAGTGTATCCGTAACTCATAACCCAGCATCGAATTTACAGCATATTTGATTATTATATAGCTAGTAACTTCTTTCTTCCATGCTAGTTTGAGAGCAATTAAAAAACATACAATATAGCAGTAGCTTCTCTTCCCACGCAAATGGTAAGAGCCCATCGAGAGAATGGGCGTAAATCTTAGGAATCATATAGGCGATGCGGCTAGCGACCCATCACTGTTTTGATACTCCTTTCCAGTTTTACACCCACAATCATGCTAAACGTGGCCTTTAGGTCCTGTCACCTGTTCTGCCTGCTAAGGGATAAAGATGTGTACGTATGTAAAATAACATCGTTTAAAACAATGCAACATACTGCGCTAGCCCTCGTTAAAAGTGTCACAAGTATTAAGTATTTGCCCAAGTGAAACCAGTGTATACAAAGCATTTCCTCCGTAAAAGCGGATTTTCCTGGCGTGACTATTATGTATACTTTTGCGTATTACATAACAACACAAGAACAAAAGAGAATTACATTTCATGTCAATAAAAACCTATACTTGATATTTAAAAAAATGTATGGCTTGTATTTTTTATTTTGATACTAAATTCTACTCGCGAATTCGTCCTAGGATTAGCAATTGACGTGTTTATCGGTATTCCGTGGGAACCATGCAATTTTCCGGGATAAAAAGTAGCCTATGTTTAATCTAGGATACCAGCTATCTTCGTTTAAAATTTTATCCAAGTCCGTCCAGTAGTTTTAGCATGAAGAAGTAACAAACATACTCACTCACATCGTCACAAACTTCGAAAATCTTAAAATCATGTTAGGCAATGCGGCTAGCAAACCGTCACTATTTTGATTCCCCTTTCCACCTATACGCCCACACACATGCTAAACTCTTTACTGAGCTAGTCTGTCTTTCCCTTACGGGGTAGACAGCCTAAGGTAACAAGACCTAAAGGCCACGTTTAGCATGATTAAGGGCGTATAGGTGGGAAGGGAAATCAAAATAATAGTTGCTAGCCGCATCGCCTATAACATGATCCCTAAGACTTTCGCCCATTCCCTCGATGGGCTTTTACCTGCGCGGGAAGATAAGCAACTGGTAAATTCTACGTTTGTTCTTTAATCCCAGACCAGCATGGAAGAATATGGCAGGTTATTAAATAGTTACTCATTTGTGCTAATTACAGATAGGTTACTTTTGCTTCATACAGCGAGCAAAGTACAGTTATCATGGATTATTCCGCAGCCGTAATTGCTCGGTCACTTTCATCGATGTGACCAGAATATGTATGCGGCAACACGCCGATTAACTAGATTCCGTAATCCTTCTAAATGCCATAAAGTGTCAATTCAGTTTGTTTAATGTTATGCTAAGAGGTACAATGATAGGGAATCTGGTTTTATAAGTAATTTGATGTTATCACTGTCTAAAAGTTGATCAATTTTTTCATATTTGAATGTTGTCCAAAAAAAAGTTGACATGACCGTTTTCCTTACTCAGATTCGTTTACCTGATCGATCCTTATACAAGACTAGCTTCTGCCCGCGACTTCGTCTGCGTAGAATTATACATAAAAACCTTCCTCTTGAATCACTCTATCTATTAAAAAAAACCGCATCAAAATCCGTTGTGTAGTTTTGAAGATATAAGCATACATAGGGACATAGGGACATAGGGACATAGGGACAGAGAAAGCGACTTTATTTTATACTATGTAGTGATAGTGATGATGCCAAACGGCACAAAATACACCAATGCTTAGTTGTCTTAACTTGATACATTCAAATACTTTGAAAATACCTTTGACAAACTACAAAGTAATATGTTAATGAGGCACTGCTCCAACGAAATATTGTATACTAGCTGTTGCCTGCGACTTCGTCCGCGTGTGTTTTTTGTGATACTTTACGGCTTTGCTCGATATCAAAATTATTATTATTATGACTATTAGGTAATGTGTCCCAAAATTTCCATTCCAGTTCGTCACTTTTTTTAATAGAGGTACCTAGTAGGTATGGGACGTGACGAACAGGAAAATAAACCATACTGGGACACATTTTTTCTTGTAAAAGGATGGATAGGGTAAACGATTCTGAATCAGAAAAACCAAAAATATTTCAACTTTTCGACTTTTTTTTAGAAAACGTTCAGTCAAACTAGCCCCTGCAATAGGGTGACGGCACCAGTGTTGGACACTTTAAGCTGACAAGCACCAGTAATGGACACTTGTCTTCATCCTTAATTGAAAGATTATATGGTTTTAAATTGTCTGTTTAAAATGAATGACTATGCCTTAGTGTCTTTTAAATAAGAGTTATTTTGGGCCCAAGTCCATTACTGGTTCCGTCACCCTACTCCGTAAAAAATCCGAGAGACCTTCAAGTATACAAAAACCAGGCGCTAGGCTAGCACGGTCTGCCCTTTTCGATCATAGTAAGTCGCTTAGTGTAATCAGATGTGTCACCATTTACGTAACATTGAGTATTGCTGCCAAAAACTGAGTCACGAGCCAAGTGACTAACTACGACATTGACATTTCTATGGAACGGTGGGCGACGGTATTAAAACGCACTTTGCAATGGAATTAACTGCTGAACTTAGTATAATTGACGAAGAGTTAGGATACTATCCGGTTCAAAGCATGCCTCTTTGGTTACATCATGGGCTGGGAGGAGAGTCATTTAAGTATCGCTAAGAAATTATTCCGTAATTTGTCATATGTAGTCAGGTCAGATTCGCCAAAGAATTCTGTAAACGTTTTTCTGGATTTTTCAATTGCTATGTTTCCGTACATTTGGCGAACTTCAAAGTGCACGGCGACAAAGTGGTGACTTAATTTTGAATCCACAACTACGATGAAAATATTGGAGTGACAAATAAAGTTTGTAGTTAGAGAATTTTTACTTTAAAAGAAAATACTACATAGTCATACATACATATATCACGTCTTTATCCCTAACGGGGTACTCATACTCATACTCATTTATTCGTAATAATTATAGTTATTACATGTCATTTTTATCATTATTTTATGTTAGACAGAGCCTAAGGTAAAAAAAACCTTAAGGCCACTAATCAAGACCAAGGTATAGGTGGAAAGGGAAATCAAAATAGTGATGGTTTGCTAGCTGCATCGTCTATAATATGATTCCTAAGTCTTTAGCTCACCAAAAATACTACGCTATTACTAATATATTTATCCCCGATTAAAGAGACGGATTTGAACCTATGTAGGTTAAAAACGTTTCGAGTTGTACAGGGATCAAAAGTACCTCGAAATGGTTCGTGAAATACACACGGCTGCTGCGCCGGCAGTTACTTTTTCTTTGAACTTGGCTGGGCATACGGCTGTGCTAGATTTGAATGTATACAGCTAAACCAAAAATTGGTTCATGTAAGATGGCTATACATTATTTTAAATATCCACGAACGACGCTAAAGACTCCAGCAACTAAAAAACTGACTCCAAATAACCATTAATTAAAGTTTTTTGTGCACATCCTTAATTATACCCATTTATTAGCCCCCAAGCTTTAAAACAATATCAACATAGTTAAATAAAAGCTAGCGATTATAAAAATATTCACAGGCAATTGTATCAGGCGTAATAAAGGTTATGTCATTGCATCGTAACACTATACTTCCGATTCTTCTGATGATCTACTGATGTAAGTTTAACTTCCTAAATTTTTTGCCAAAGGCTCTCTTGAATTATGCAATGTCATTGTTCATTGTTGGTGTGTATTGAGACATTAGAAAATATTTTGAATAATTAGGATAGTAGAATAGGTTGTGATAGAAGCCCGCTTCCCACGGGTGTTTCTGCTGTTTATTAGCGTGATAATTTGTGTATAAAATGTTGAAGTGTTGGGGGCGGTAGTAAGGCAATTTTTTTGAAGTTGTACTCTTATTTTTTTCTGAGATTTTTTTTTTTTTTTTGTTTCATAAAGCATCAAATAGGTACTACGGGAACAGTTTATTTACCTTTACCTATGTACGGTCAAGTGTAAAAATAAGTATCGATACGAACTTTTCAAAAATATGTCCCACGACCTTATTACGCTGGTGTAAGAGCGTATGGTACTTATTTTTGAAACTTTGACTAGATACATATTATTACACTTGACTGTACGTGTTGGTCGAGGCGCTGGCCATTTGCCTATAGTAATAAACGTAGGTATGTACATAATTTAAAAATTTGACATCTTCTGTTTAATAAAAAATACTTGTATCGTATTTGCATTTGTAGTATGCAATTCGGTCGAGACCTTTTTTATGTCAAAAAGTCACGACGCTCGGTTATTGTTTGTCGTTTAGTGCGTGATTTTTATGACTGACCTGGGGCCCGATTTTTGAAAGCAAATGTGTGAAAATACCACTCGAAAGTGGTGAAAAATTGCGCTGAATTTGAAATACGAGTAGCATAGAAGACAATCACAGATCTCATTAATCTTGTGATTTAGTCAAAACTTTGATTAGAGCTGTAGTTTTGGAGATATAAGCTGAAGTTATACCACTTTCGTGTGGTACTTTCGAGTGATGTGCTTTCAAAAATCGGGCCCCTGACACAGAATGAACGGGAACCTACCGAGGACAAGCTAGAAGCACGCGCGTGCTAGCCCTGGCAACAAGCGAGGTAAAAGCGCATGCTAGCCGTTCAGATTACCTCCGGCAAAAAAGAGTGGCGCTATAACTATTTATGTAAAACTTTTCTAACAAAGGAACTGAACAATAAACGCTATTTAAAATCAAAGGTTTTTTGCGAATAGGGTGCCAAGAGCTCTTCTACATGTTTTTTAAACTACCAGCTGTTTCGGAAAGACCATCATCGCCAAGAAAATTGCGCAGAAAGAGAAAGGAACTTGGAACGATTACCTTTTTTTCCCTCTGCCCTTGGTCCTTCTACAGTTAGTCTACAGGTTTTCGGCGGAGCTCCTTTTTCTTGGTATTGTGCCCTTCGGGCAATTGAAGATACCTAACTAACCTAATCTACCTATATTTGTATTAAAATATTAGCATTTTTTCCGAGTAGTACAAATTAGTAGGACCACGGGCAATAAGTACATTATTTTTTCAAAACATATACATAGGTAATTATTTAAGTAAGTAAGTAAATGCTTTATTGTACAAATATAAAGAAACAGAGACAAATCATAAAAAAAGACCTAAAATATATGCTCAAAGGCGAACTTATTCCTATAAGGGATCTCTACCAGTTAACCCTTGAGTAAATGAGAGCCGCATTAAGCGAGAGACCGCCAAAGAGTGAGTTAAAATATTCATATAGTGAAAACCACAATAGAGCGTACATCTCAAAATACAACAAACAATTCATAAATAATACATACATACATACATACCGTCACGCCTCTTTCCCACAGGGGTAGGCAGAGACTACTTTATTCCACTTGCTACGATCCTGACATATTTCTTTCGCTTCATCCACAGTCATCAGTCTCTTCATACATGCTCGTCGGTTTCGGGTACTCCTGACCTGACCTTTTTCCAAAACGTCTCCTATTTGGTCTCGGAACGTAAACTACTAAATATCATTACACACTACATACAATATGAGTACACACATACAATATTTAAGGAGATGGTGTGAGCCACATCTTCCTCGAGCACTCCACAGTCCACAGGCCAGCAGAGTGAACTGTGAAGGATTTGGAGTAAGTTTAATTAGATTTAAACAAAAAATGTTGAAGATTAGTCTGAAGTATAGTTTTTTGAATAATCAACTTGAAGATTTGTGAGATCGAGCATTTTACGTAGATTTCTAATAGTAATGGAGAGCTCTAACTCACTAAACTCGGATTGGTCGGGCGGGAAACAACTACAAACTACAAAATTACGTAAACTAGATCTTATAACATTGCCTGGTAAACTCGAATTGCTAGAAAGTGAGAGATAACGTCGGGTTATCTCCTGAATGGTAAATACGGTCTGAGTTAGGAACATACGTAATGGAGTTGCGTAGGCGCACGCAGTGGTTACGGGTCAGCGTTTCGACAGTTTTTTTTTTGCAAATCTTTTTTTTGTGAACTATTAAAACTGTGTAGGTATTTAATTATATTTGATATTGTTTTAGTTTTAAGTTAAAAATTTGACACCTTTAAGGTAGAATACAGAGCATTTTCTTTTTATTGTACGACCCATTGTTGTGTGTGTACAGTCGACGTCAAAGATATCTTTACATTTTAGTGCCTAGTCGTTATAACTTCCTGTTTAACTTTCATTATGAAGGGTTAACAGTGCTTGGAGCAACAAGGCACTAAAGTGTACCACAAATAAATGGTTATTGTATTCTGTTCTATAATAAATGAGTTAGCTAATCGCACTTTTTTGTGAAAATTAGGCTACTGTGTTCTATTATAAGTCTTTGGTAACTAACATTAAGGGCCTGTTTCACAACTCTCTGTAAAATTCCGGTTATTTTAAGTGTCAGTTATCTATGATGTCGTCTCATTCCGTTTCGTAGTAATAAATAGAGAGGGAATCATAGATAACTGTCACTTACGATATCCGGAACTTGAGAGTGGTGAGACACGCCCTAAAACTACGAAATAATCAGAAGACTGAATTGCAGTGTAGATATGCATCGGTTTTATAACTTAACTGCGATACAAGAATCAGCTAAGACCTGAAGAAAACTAATAACATGGTATTCTGAAAATTGTGACTGGCAAAAATAATAGCAACATCTCCATATTCGCTACCATTGTTAACCTAAGCAGCAGTGCTTGCGCTGCTGTGTTCCGGCGTGGAGAGTAAGATAGTCGGTGAAATTACTGACACATCAGGTATTTAACTTATTTTTACGGATGTTCATGGGTGGTGGTGGTCATTTACCACCACGTGACCCACTCGCTCGTTTGCCTTCCTTGTCGATTTAAAAAAAAAAACATTTGTACCTTTTATAATCAGAGACCCACAAACAAGTGAAAGTATATATTTTTTTAAAATAAGGAACGCAGCAGTCACTTCTGTAAAGCCAGCCCGTGTGTCCCCACTGCTGTCTGCACATCGGGATGTTTGACACCTCATTGTCTCGCCTAGTGTCACTATGTGTCACTAAGTGTCACCGTGTTGCTTCCGCCGGGGTTAAGGGTTAAATTGGTAAACGTTTACAACATTCCTATTTCGTAGTTGGATTGCACTAACGTCGGCACTGAGCCTAAGTTTTTACACAAAATAGCCTGTCAAAATCATAACCCTCCTTTGGCTTTGCCGTAGTAGGATAAAATGTTCTCGAACGCGTTCACGTAAACGTCTCAATTACTATGGAAAAATTGGCAGCGTTACTTGCGGATCGAAATGGCAACAAACTGCAGTTTTCCTAGTAATTTATATTTTAAGGCAAATGCGCTCGGGACGATGGATCTGTATGCTTAGTGTAGGTTTTCGGTCATAAAATACGTCTAGAACGCGCGCGTTTGCGTTAAAATGTCAAATACTATAAGAACAGTTTGTTGCCGTTTCGATCCGCAAGTGGCGCTGCCAATTATTCCATAGTAATTGAGACGTTTACGTGAACGCGTTCGAGACGTTTTTATATGCGAAAACTTACACTAGAGGCTCAGTTTGTTCCCGTTTCGATCCGCAAGTGGCGCTGCCAATTGTTCCATAGTAATTGAGACGTTTACGTGAACGCGTTCGAGACGTTTTTATATGCGAAAACTTACACTAGAGGCTCAGTTTGTTCCCGTTTCGATCCGCAAGTGGCGCTGCCAATTGTTCCATAGTAATTGAGACGTTTACGTGAACGCGTTCGAGACGTTTTTACATGCGAAAACTTACACTAGAGGCTCAGTTTGTTGCCGTTTCGATCCGCAAGTGGCGCTGCCAATTTTTCCATAGTAATTGAGGCGATTACGTGAACGCGTTCGAGACGTTTTTTTGTTTGCAAACTTACACTATAGGCTCGGGTCGTGACACACATAGGAACTAATGTGTGTTACGAACACCATCAATCAACACGTCCAAAACGTTGTTTTATTGTGTTTTAATTGATTACGCAACAAATTAATCAAGATGTTTCTACGTGCATATTATTTTGATTTAAAGCCTTATTTGGTTTATTAATTAGTCATTTGGGAATACGATGTGCGTTTAAACAGTTATATAGCGAGAAACATCTGCTACTATTAAATTTTTCTAACAAAAGTCGATAGAATTACTGTTGTATTAGACTTTGTTTATTGAAGTGACACAAGTACATCAGATAGAATACAACGTATAGAAAAGAATAATAAGTTTAAAAGTTTTGGTTAGCCAGTTACATACAACATACTCCCCCGTAATCAAAACAAGATTATAAACATAAACCTATACCTTTTATACAATTCTGATGCTTGATACGAGCCAATGGCTTAGTTAGTACATCAGCCCACATCTCTAAAGTATTAGTATATACGACATTGATAACATTTTTACATAATAAATCTCGTATAAAATGAAATCTCGTGTCGATATGCTTGGTCCTATTGTGGTGAACCGTATTCAGTGCTAACTTCTGGGCAGACTGTGAATCATTATAAATAGTAACGACAGTTGACTTACCAGTAAGTTCACACATCAATCGTCTCAGAAATACAGCCTCTCTACCCGCACTGGATAAACTCATGTATTCTGCTTCGCTGGACGATAAGGCAATGGTGGTTTGCTTCTTACTTTCCCATGAAATGGCTCCCCCGGCCATAGAAAAATAGAATCCGGTGTATGAACGACGATCCATAGGACAATTGGCCCAATCTGCATCCGCGTAGCCAATTAAACATCCACCGTCTTTCCTGTAAGTAATGCCCAAATCCATAGTGCCTTTCAGATATTGTAATACACGTTTTGCCGCCTTCCAATGACTTTTATCATATTTAGTATTAAATTGACTTAAATATGATGTGGCAAAAGCAATGTCTGGACGAGTATTAACGGCCAGAAAATTGAGTGAGCCTATCAATTGCTGATACGGATAGGATTCACTTACATTACTCTGCTCACTCGGCAGAAGCTTTTTATTTTCCAACGGTGTAGGCACACTCTTACAGTCCATCATGTGATATTTTTGCAGTAAATCACGAATGTAACTTTCTTGAGATATTTTAATCTCATTAGGTTTGCAATGTATATTTAAACCTAAATAATAATTGAGTTCGCCAATCACTTTCAGACCAAAATAATTCCGTAAGTCAGATATGACAGTATTTAGCGTTTTATTATCTTTGTACAAGATGACAATGTCATCGACATGGAAAGCGAGTATTATTAACTCGTTACCAAACTTTTTAGTGTAAATACATGCTTCCGAAGGAGTTTGGTTAAAACCTATGCATTGTAAAATTTCGGTCAACTTTTTATACCATGCTCGCGAAGCCTGTTTCAGCCCATAAAGCGAACGTTTCAGTAAACATACTTTATCTTCTTGACCAGGTTTTAAAAATCCTTCCGGCTGACTCATATATACTTCTTCCTCTAAAAATCCATTTAAAAATGCCGTATCAACGTCTAAATGGTGCATTTTCATTCCCTCTTCCGCAGCCAACGCGAATAACATGCGTAAAGAAGAGTTTCGTACGACTGGCGAGAAAGTTTCCAAGTAGTCAATACCATAAACTTGGTTAAATCCTTTCGCGACAAGTCTAGCTTTATATTTAATTACGTCACCATGCGCATTTTTCTTCAGTTTGTAGATCCATTTGCATGGTATAACTTTCTTATCAGGTCTATCAACGAGAACCCAAGTTTGTTTTTCAAGCAGTGACTGATATTCATCTTGCATAGCTTGATACCATTTATCACTATCTTCTGCATTTACAGCCTGTGTGTAAGTTGTTGGTTCATCCATCAGCTGAGGGGACGAAGTTTGCATGCATACACAATTGGCAGCAGAATTAGGTTTTCTGGGTCTCAAATTGTACCTTGGTTCTACAAAATCAGTATCAGATTCAATTTCTTCTGACGAAGACTCAATAACAGGTTGAACAGCGTTATGCCATTGCTCATCTTGAACATCTTCTGATAAATTTACAATATCAGGTTGAATCTGTTTATCTTCGATGACAGCGCTTGTGACAGGTGTTCGACTATCTGAACTATTCAAAGAGTTTGCTTGCGGATTTAGCAATAGAGGTACAACTGCTGATTCAGTTAAATCATTATCAGACTTACAAGTTGTCTTTACTTTCAAATCTTGAAAATCACATTCAAAGAAAGTAATATCTCTGCTTTTCACAAGTCTTCTGGGATATCTAATATCTCTGAAATAATAACTTCTGGGATCTTCTGAATATCCTACGAAAATATGTTCGGATGCTTTCATATCCAGTTTCTTTCGATTACACTCAGGAACATGAATAAAAGCTCTACATCCGAAAACACGCAGATGAGAAAGATTTGGTATTTTAGCATACCATTTCTCGTACGCCGTCTTGCCTTCGAGAGCACGGTGAGGAGACCTATTTTTGAGATATACAGCCATCTCTGCAGCATCTTGCCAATAAGCCGGAGAAAGAGAACTGTCAGAAAGCATTGATCTTACTTTCTCCATAATTGAACGATTTGTTCTTTCTGCAATAGAATTTTGCTGAGGGCTATAGGGAACTGTTGTTTGATGTTGAATTCCTTCATTTTGTAAATAACTCGAAAATTCAGCATTAACA
Source organism: Pandemis cinnamomeana (assembly GCA_932294345.1). NCBI lineage: Eukaryota > Metazoa > Arthropoda > Insecta > Lepidoptera > Tortricidae > Pandemis > Pandemis cinnamomeana. Next base: position 13,673,346 of record OW028706.1, on the reverse strand, counting down.
TATTCTTTTCCATTATCGCTCTTCAATATCTTAATATTTGCTCCTGTTTCCCGCTCTACTCTGGACTGGAAAATACGAAATTTGTTCTTTACTTCCGCTTTTGAAGGAATAAAGAATACAAAAGTCATACGAGAAAAATCATCTATAAAAAATAAAATATACTTATTGCCTTGAAATGAAGTTTCTGGCAAGGGTCCACAAATATCTGAATGAATAAGTTCCAGAACAGAAGTTGATCTTTTATGTGAAATTTTCTTGAAAGGTTTCCTACTCTGCTTACCTTCAATGCAGGGGATACATGGTTCCTTATCGACTTCTGAGTAGTCCACGCCCACTGCGTGTCCCTTCCTCAGTTGATCCATTCCGATGCGACATAAATGACCTAGTCTTCTATGCCAAAGCTTGAAGGTAGAAACATCAGAGTGCGTCTCAAAAGCTGATAATTGAGTCGTTGGGTTGACCGTACAATCTAGAGAATACAGTCCACCACATATAGAACCATGTAAAATTACATCGCCTGAACAAGAAAAAAACATCAGAATCATAAAAATTACAACCAGTTCTATCAAAAACTACGCTAAAACCTTTATCTACTGCCTTCTTTACTGAAATAAGATTAGAATTCAAGTTCGGTACATGAACTACATCAGTAATCTTCTTTATATCAGTATTCTGACCGCAACTGGTGATAGAAATATCTCCAATGCCTTTACTGGGCAGTACATCTCCATTTGCAATAGTTACAGTCCCAGTAGACGAACTTCTCACATTATTCATCCAATCAGCTCGTGACGTCATGTGTGCTGAAGCTCCAGAATCAATAAACCATTTATCACGCTCTAATCCGTCATTGACATTCAGTGCACATAGAGAATTTTTGTGATTTACGGGTCTCTTCTTCTTGTCCTTTTTATGGGGACAATCTGGACGCTTATGTCCTGGCTCCATACAGTCGTAACACACAATAGGTTTCTTCGATTTGGATGTAGAAGGTTTGTTCTGGTTCATACGTGTACGAAGAGCAGTATCTGGGTTATGTATAGCTGGTTTATTCAGTTCATTCAATAATTTGGTCTTAATTAAATCCACTGTAATGTCTATATTGGAATTTTCCAAAGCCATTACTAAAGGTGCGTATTGAGGACTTAAACCTCCAAGAAGAATCGCAGCTATTGAAGCATCTTCTATAATTTTGCCAATGTCGGCTAAATCTTGCACAGTTGACATGATAGCATTTATGTACGTCTCTATGTTGGAATCAAAATCATCAAGACAGTACCTGTACAGTTTCCGCTCGAGGCTTATGCGTCGCCCTAAACCTTTGTCCTCGTAAGTGGACGAAAGAGCATCCCAAGCTTCCTTGGCAGTTTTGCATGACCTCACATGAGTTATCGCCATACCATCTAAAGTGAGACATATTTTCGATAACGCCTTTTGATCGTTTCGTGATTTTATCTCAGTAGAAACTTTACTACCTTCAGAATATCCGATGATCGTCTCCCATAACTCTTCATGCATAAGATACATACGCATTTTGAATTTCCATACGGAATAACCGTCTCTGTTTATGAGTGGTTTTATACCAGTAATCGAAATATTTGACATATTTATACGTACAGCTGTTCGATGTCACAACAAAATATTATGAAAATATCTTCGTGAATTATGTTAATTTTTCACAGATTTTCGTAATTAATACATGCACATACTGGAAAAAAACTAGTAGATTCACTTTTTAATAAAGAATATGCAGTTTTATAAGTATTACTCAGTTAAAAATAGAGTTTCGTGCTGATAACGAATGTTGTATTAGACTTTGTTTATTGAAGTGACACAAGTACATCAGATAGAATACAACGTATAGAAAAGAATAATAAGTTTAAAAGTTTTGGTTAGCCAGTTACATACAACAATTACATTTGGCATACCTACATATTATTCCTTGATTAGTATAAAGGTGCACTACAAATATTTTTTTCAAATTTCCCACGGGATAAAAACACGAGGTAAATAATTAAGACTATAATTAGTAGATAATTGCTAGAGGATCACGTAGGTGCTCTAAGAAGGGTTTTTCTGAATTTACCACGGGATAGGAAATAAAAACCTTATACTTGGAGACATTAGTGGATGTATGGGGTATGTCGTCACTCTGACATCTGCGCGGACGAAGTCGCGGGCAAAAGCTAGTTTCTGTATAATTGTTTGGCTACGATAGCTGTTATAGGTGATGAGGCTAGCAACCCATCACTGTTTTGATTGCATTTTCCCCCTATACGCCCACTATCTTGCTAAATGTGGCCTGTAGGTGCCTGTTACCTTAGGCTCTGTCTACCTCGTAAGGGATGAAGACGTGATTTGTGTGTGTGTGTGTGTACGATAGCTGGCGACGTCGCCATGGCGTCCCAGGGAGGCAGAGCTCTAAGATGGCATGCCCCCCCTCCCCCTGGCCATGAAGTCTGTTAAAAACAGGACGGAACAAGTAAAAGCGTTAAAACGCGGCAACCTGTGTACTTACACATTGCAAATAATGTCGCGCATTGTGTGCTGTACAAACAATTAATATTCAGACAATACGGTAATAGATGCAAGTGGAGCGAGGCTGCGCGAGCGCTTGCCTAATCCTGTTTAGATCATAAACGCCGAAAATACGCATGCGCGCAATGCGAGGTGCGCGCGCCTTGCTCAGATGGTTAACGAATTATGTCATATATAATATATGGCTGAAAATCAGTGCTGCAGGTGTCTAACACCTCAGCGTAATGCTGAGCCAGCGACCGTTTCACTTTAGCGAAGACACAACGCTGAGCATCTTTTAATGTGTGTTTTTTTTTCTTGTTTTTTTTGCTTTAAATTGTGTATATTCTCTTATATTTGCGTGTCTTGCAAAATAACTCTGAGCGCTATGCCGTCATTTCTGAGCGGTACAGATTTTTTCTCATACATTGAAAAAAAAATTGCACCAACTTCCGGCACCACCACTTTAAAGCGGCACTAGGTTTTTCGACATTCAAATCAAAATCATCTATAAGCTATAAAAACGCCGTAAATTAATAATTACTCGTAATTCCTCACTTGTACCTGAGAAATTCCATAAATGTACCGCTCAGAAATGACGGCATAGCGCTCAGAGTTATTTTATGTTATAGTAACAGCCTTCTAAGCTTCATTCACGCTGGTTCATTTCACATGTTTTTTTTCCATGGGCTTGTAGTCTACTACTGCTTGTCTATTTTATTGTTATCCGGTTGTCAACAAGTTGATAAATAATCATGACAGTCAATAGACGTTAGTCCGCGATAGTTTTTATACGACATAGAGATCGGTATCAATATTTATGCATTAATTGAGCCACGCCTTTGTTCTTATAAGCCCACTGTATTGTATTCTAATTACACTCACGGACCTTAAGCAAACATTAATAAAAACCTGGACTGGAGGCCCAATCATGTCTGTGAAATTAATAATCGTGAGTGTAAAAAATTGTGTTGAATTGAAATTAAATAATAAATAAATTGGTGAAAATTTTTATTGAATTCGACGAGAAGTTTACGAGTAGGTAGCTTTGAAAAAGATTACAGCTCTAATTAATCTGAAGCAATCGAAAATTTAATTTGAGTTGTAGTTACGACGGTTGCTTCTGGGGCCTGATTTTTGGAAAGCACATGTGTGAAAACACCACTCGAAAGTGGTGAAAAATTGTGCTGAATTTGAGATACGAGTAGCTTAGAAAATACTTAGGGCTCTCATTAATCTTGTGACCTAGTCAAAAATTTGATTAGAGCTGTAGTTTTGAAGATATAAACAGATTTATACCACTTTCGAGTGGTATTTTCATACATGTGCTTTCCAAAAATCAGGCCCCTGGGCATTTTTAAAATTTTCGAGATAAACGGCTAGTTTATGTATCGTAAAATGTCAAGTTTTAAAACGATGCGCGAGTCAAACTCGCACTTGGCAGATTTTTTAAAGCGTATGATCGCTCATTTCTTAAATATTTTTGACACTAATAGTGGTTGGAATTGAAACACTTGTAGAACTATAACTCTTGCAAATAACGATGGCAAGCGAGCTTTATATGTGATAAACACATGTCTGCATACGTGTCAAAGTATGTGTGAAACCGAAAGCGATAATAAATACAGAGAAATGTAAGACACGCACACTTCGAATACGCGTGCAGATACGTGTTTACTACAAGTAAAGCTCACTCCCCGTCGTTAATTGCAAGAGTTACACCAAAGTGCTTGTCATTGATCATGCTTGTATCTAATAATAGTGAATCGGTAACGGATTAACATTAATTTGTCAACAAGGACAAGTTGTTTACAACTTGTTATTGTATTACTGTCATTGCTTAATTAGTTAATTACGTGCATGAAGCGTAAATGATTGGTTTATTATCAGACTGCGAAGTATTTCTTGTACTTACTTTAAGATAAAATTAACAAGATTAATTAGAACACTAACACTTTTATTAAAAACTTAAATTCCTTAGTAAAAACTTACATTCCTAATACAACTTTTTTGCAGACTGTACTTTTTTTTCCGTTAAGTTGGTACCTGACTAGTGTCTCGAACGCATTCTCTTAATGTTTACTATTTTCAAGTGATACACATACCGTCACGTCTCTTTCTCATAGGGATAGGCTACTATGTTCCACGATCGATTTTTACCTTCATCTACATTCATTAATCTCTTCATCTTTATACACAATTCTCTCTTCTTTTGAGTGCGGTGATTTCAAAAATGTTACCCGAAAACTGTTTGTCGCTACGCAAGCTAGTTCCAACTTAAAACACAGATGGCGCCAGTGATCCGGGACAGCAGTGCGTGTCATTTATCATTCTGATTGGTCAACTGACCCGCCGTTTTATAAATAACACTTTCTTATTGGCTGGAGCTTACGTCGCTGGCGCCGACAGTTACGCACTAGTCTGTAAACTAATAGAATCTGAAGTTGATCTTATCCTTGTGTAAGGATCCATTTTAGCACAAAATATTAGGCTGTAGTAAAATGATGTTAAGTATTTTATTAATCTCCATCGTAAACTTCGACATTCTTTTCTATTGTTGTGATTTAAATCAGTTGCTTATACAGCGTGGATTTGGAGTAAGGGCCAATCATAAACAGCGTTAAGTTTAGGCCCGAAAGAGTTAATTAAGGTTTTAAAATTTAAATTATTCAACACGCGATGTGTTACGGTCAAGTGCAAAAATAAATATCTATATGAACTTGTCAAAAATATGTCCCACGACCTTATTACGCCGGTGTAAGAACGTATGATAATTGTTTTTGAAATTTTGACTAGATACATATTATTACACTTGACTGTACTCTAAACAATGCAGTTAATATAATAAGTTTGACATGTGAATGTGACATAGAACGTGACAACCAAAATAAATTTGCGTTACACTGCTGCTCGACAGCATCATTAAAAAGTAATTACGTCGAGTTAGAGAAAAATAAAGAATTATGATTTAATAACGTTTGTACCGCTAAAGCCTATCCCCCTTATTCATAAACGCTCTGTAGGCTTCTACTAACATAACAATCGTTTGTCCTTATCTGTCACTGTGATATTTACCTTTCACAGATAAGGACAAACGATTGCTAAGTTTTTGGGGTTACCTTCGCGTGTGGTCAAGAGCTGCGGTTTTGGATCCGTCCGAGGAGAAGAGCAGTGCTTGGTCCGGTGCACTCTGGGTATCGGCTAATGATCTCGGTTGATGATACATTTGTTGTCAACTTGGGGGACTTGTTTGTTTACAAAAGCATTAAAATTGGAATTGACCATACATAGGGTCCTTTTCGAGATCTCATAACACAAATGCGTTTGTTTTAATATAACAGTTCGGTTACAAAGTTCAACAGTTTCAAAGTCAAAGTTCAAAGTTCGGCTGTTCTTTGTCCGAAACCAGCTAAAACCGAAACCGAAACTTTGCTCGGACACTAGTACAGATCTTTGCCCACTACACGGTACCATACTATGACCGTAACCGACACCCAGTACACCTTGCTTTGTCTCATTAGTACCATTAGACAAAGCAAGGTAAGTGACGGCTACGGTTATAGTATGGTACGGAGTAGTGGGCAAAGACCTTTATTAAACCATAACGTAAAGGTCCTCGTGATCTCATTACCGAATTAAACCAGTTCTGGAAAGGCTCGCTTACGTAAGGTTCATCGACCCGGACACTTCGATCCTTTTCCTTCCTAAGCGCCTGACCAATTTCGTCTAAGGCCATTTGATTACGTCTATTTGTCTTTGACTGCGTCTATTTGTCCTTGAAAGGGCTTTTCTAGAAGGTATTATTAGGTTTTAAGGTTTTAGGGAGCAAATAAAAAACTTAGGATGCACCAGTTGCTTCTCTTCCCGCGCAGATGGTGAAAAGCCCATCGAGGGAATGAACGAAAATCTTAGGAATCATGATAAAGGCATAGGCGATAGCTGGCAACCCATCACTATTTTGATTCCCCTTTCCCCCTAAACGCCCACAATCATGCTAAACGTGGCTTTTAGGTCTTATTACCTTAGACTCTGTCAATCTGTTAGGGATAAAGACGTCATTTATGTGTGTGCGTTACTTGAAAGCTTATAGTGTCTAACACTGGTACCATCACCCCATAAAAGAAGTGCAGCTGTATATTGAACTCGTAATACCTACCTATATTGTATGTATGTATGTATAGCTCTTTATCCTTATCCTTACTATCCTTATCCTTACTAATATTATAAATGCGAAAGTAACTCTGTCTGTCTGTCTGTCTGTTACCTTTTCACGCTTAAACCGCTGGGCCGATTTAGTTGAAATTTGGTAAACAGATAGTTTGAGTCCCGGGAAAGGACATAGGATAGTTTTTATCCCGGAAAATTGCATAGTTCCCGCGGGATAGCACAGGGATTCAAATTTAAGACGGAACAAAGTTCGCCGGGTCAGCTAGTTGTACATAAAACACAAAAAATATGAATACAGGACAACACAAATGCACAAAGCGAAAGAAGTATGTCAGGATCGTAGCAAGTGGAACAAAGTAGTCTCTGCCTACCCCTGTGGGAAAGAGGCGTGACGGTATGTATGTATGTACAAACGCACAAAGGCGAACTTATCCCTAAAAGGGATTATTGCGGCACGTGCGGAAATATCGTGTCCTGTTACTGATGTGTTTATTAATTAATTTGATCCAGTCAATGTGAGATAAAATTATTGATGTGATTACAATAACAGATAGCGGCATAATCAAGCGCGACATGACAAATAGGAAATCCGTACACTCAATGTCGTTTGAACAAGGCATAAAGGACTCCATAATTAGGCGAACACTTGACAGTTCATTGCACACGAATGTTGTAATGTTGCCACAAATTCGCTAGTGCTGCCAGTATCGATATTTAATCGATGCAGATTATCGAGCAGCATTGTGTTTAAAGTCAAACTAATAATTTTGTTACTTTGCTACCTCTTCGATACAGTGAAGTCTAGTCACGGAACCACAATTAAGACCATTTTTTTAAACAATCGATGGATGTATGATAGGTAGTGGCTGTTGCTGGCAACACGAGGTTAGCTCTATTATGTTGGCAACGCGTGCCTCCCCACTATTCTAATTCCGTCTGTCATGGCGAATTTAATGGTTTTAATTTTAATACATACATAAATCACGTCTTTATCCCTTACGGGGTAGACAGAGCCAAAGGTAACAAGACCTAAAGGCCACGTTTAGCATGATTGTGGGCGTATAGGTGGAAAGGGGAATCAAAATAGTGATGGGTTGCTAGCCGCATCGCCTATACACGATTCCTATTTTCGTCCATTCCCTCGATGGGCTTTCACCATCTGCGCGGGCAGAGAAGCAACTGGTACATTTTATGTTTTTCCTTTGGTCCCAGACCAGCATGGAAAATTTAATTTAATTTAATTTTAATGGTGTCGTGAAAACCCCTTTCTTGCTTTGATGTACGTAATAAAATAATAGTGTGTTAAGGTGTTATATTTCTAATAAATTCAGTGAAACAGCAAGCTTTTGATCAACTGACCAGCCAAAAAGCAACCACAGTCCACGCTCTCAACAGTAGCCACAAATGTCGATTGAAAAATCAAAATAATGATGGGTTGCTAGCCGCATCGCCTATAACATGATTCCTAAGATTTTCGCCAATCCCCTCGATGGGCTCTCACTATCTGTGCGGGAAGAGAAGCAACCGGTACATTCTGTTTTTTCTTTGCTCCCAGACCAGCGTGGAAGCAAAATAATTAACAATAATAATTAGCAGTATAATTTGTATATTACCTACTTAAAAAGCACCTGCATGATTGTATATTATGTATATATATCAAGCACACATTCTGAGAATGTGGTCAGTCCACTTTTATCTTATAATTATTGTCATATGTATGTTAATTTCTGTCGAACGCTCTTCCTAACGCACTAACCTTGATATGCGACCTTGAACAATGTTATATCTTCTAATTTATATACTGGACTATCCCAAACTCTTACATAACAGAAACATGGTACAGATCAAAATTATAATACTTAGGGGATTTTTACTTTTTATACTTTTTAACTATTTTTTTATTTGAGGATTAGTACGTTGAAATGGCAATGGGCTGGTCACGTTTGCCGTAGAACTGAGAACCGTTGGAGCAAACGTATCCTAGAGTGGAGACCACGTTTGAGAAAGCGTAGTGTGGGACGCCCTGCGACGCGTTGGACGGATGACCTTAGGAGGACAGCTGGCAGTGGCTGGATGGGGGTAGCCCAGGATCGCGAAAGTTGGCGCAATATAGATAACTATTTTTTTACATTTATTTGTGTGTTTGTGTTTGATGTGCCGCGCAGATGGTAAAAGCCCAGGGAATGGGCTTAGGAATCATGTTTAAGCGATGCGGCTAGCGACCCATCACTATTTTCATTCCCCTTTGCACTTATACGCCCGCCATCAAGCTAAGGGTCTTATTGCCTAAGGCAGTAGACAGCTACCTCGTGAGGGATGAAGACGTGATTTATGTTTTTGTGTGTGTGCCACATTTTCTTTGTGACAACTGAAGACAGTTTGATGGACTGTTTTTTTTTTTTTTTTTTTTTTAGTTACCAACGACGAAGACTAAATAAAAAATTGGAATAAATCTAATTTGAACAAAAAGTTTTGCGTTTAAGAGCTTTAAAACTTAAACAAAGTCTAAGTTTAAATAACCACGAGACATTAAGTTTGTAGCAATAAAAAAAATGGCGTATTCAATTTTAATACATGATTGTGATATCAAAAATGATGTTACGACTAACTAGAGCAGAATAATTGATTAAAGCACCTAAATGTTAATAATGCGTTATATTGCGTTACCTATATAAAAATTATACACATAGATAAACAAAAGATTAGACACCACACCATAAAATACTGTAAATGATAACCCCTTTTTTACCTGACGCAAATACGTCTGTTTTTTTCCTAAAGCAAGTAACGCGATACCTAATAATTTATCATAATATTTATGTCAAATGTTACCGCATGTTTAGTAGGCGAAAATAAGCACAATTTTTACCAACATTCACACCTGCATTCGGCACAAAGTTAATGTTTGTTTTCATCTACCTATTTAACTTCCATGCAGGTCTGGGAGCAAAGAAAAGACATAGAATGTACTAGTTGCTTCTCTTCATAGGAATCATGACTTTTATAGGCGATGCGGCTAGCAACCCATCACTATTTTGATTCCCCTTTCTACCTATACGCCCACAATCATGCTAAACGTGGTCTTTAGGTCTTGTTACCTTAGGCTCTGTCTACCCCGTAAGGGATAAAGACGTGATTTGTTTGTGTATTTATATGTCCTTCATTTGAGTTTCAAAAAAGTTATGAATCGAAAAAATGGTAATGTGCGCCGGTCTTTACTTGCCTACAATTTTTTACGCTGGTAACCTTTACTGGCCTTGAACCTTCAAGACGTGACCTAAAAGGACCCCTGAAGACGCAACCTTACTCCATTGTTTGCGAAAGGTTACGCTTCTGAGAAATTGCATAGTGCCCAGTCATTTGAATGTGTTACAGGAAAACTTGGCTGTTGCTAAAGTTAATTATTAGGCATTGTTTGAATGTCGCAGATCATTTCTAGTAGTCGCGTACGCATTTGTGAGCTACGAATGTTAGCAATGCTCGCAGTCTGCTTTTTTTTCCACTTTAATCGATTATGTTTAGTCCATTATGGTTGCCTGGTAGAGATCGCTCTGTAGCGATAAGGCCGCCTATTGTTACCTTGTAATATTCTGTATACCTTTTTCTGTTCTGGTTGTTATATGTGGTGTTCAATAAAGAGTTATTGTATTGTGTTTACCTAGTTGGCTGCCAGATTGTCAGCCCATTACATTATTATATTAGTAACAAAATTTATTAAGTATTGAATAATTAATAATTTCCTGACCCACTGTGGATCTTTTTCATAGTTATTGTCACTGACTTTATATTGAATTGGCAAGGAAAATCATTGTAACATTTATTAGATCGTTCTTCGGTGTTTAAAATGCAAGAATTACATATTTACGGGGTAAACCGAGCCTAAGGTAACAAAACCTAAAGGCCACGTTTAGCATGATTGTGGGCGTATAGGTGGAAAGGGAAATCAAAATAGTGATGGTTGCTAGCCGCATCGCCTATAACATGATTCCTAAGACTTTCGCCCATTCTCTCGATGGGCTTTTACCATCTGCGCGGGAAGAGAAGCCACTGGTACATTCTATGTTCTTTCTTTACTCCAGCCCAGCATGGAAGTTAATAATATAATTTAAAATTGAAACAAGTATGACAGTGATATTAAAATGTTTTACACATGTCAGTATAATACCATGTTTTACCACTAAGCATTCAAAGTTGAACTTTATGTGGGACGCACAGAGTGAGCTTCAGACCACCATAAAAGTCAGACTTAGTACTTTGTGATGTGAATTATCAAGAATCTAACGGGAAAGTTTGTGCATATTAACGACAACTAACTTGATTGAATACGTTGCTTATAAAATTTATGCCGCTAATTTATCAAAACAGTAACTTGGTGATGAAAAAGAAAGTTTATACTTTAGTTTAGAGTTCGTGATTTTTAAGACGAATTGATGCAATAAGACATTATGTATTATCAACGGCATATAACCCGCGGTTACCTTCCAAGCGGTTTTTTCCATGCTGGTCTGGGAGTAAAGAAAAAACATAGAATATACCAGTTGCTTCTCTTCCTGCGCAGATAGTAAAAGTCCATCGGGGGAATGGGAGAAAATCTTAGGAATCATGTTATAGGCGATGCGGCTAGCAACCAATCACTTTAATTCCCCTTTCCACTTATACGCCCACAATCATGCTAAACGTGGCCTTAAGGTTTAGGTTTAGGAATAAAGACGTGATATATGTATGTATGTATTACCTTAAAAAAGCTTACGATATTTCAACGCAATGCAGTTTCATGCTTCATGGTCGCGGGTACACCGAAGAAACGGATGGATATTAATGTTACATAGACAGTATACCGTAAAATATGGTGAGGAGGATTTTTCACAAGCTAGCTTGCTACTTAACATTTCTGGCTCACATATATGACATATCGCACCTCTATTGCAACAACAACGTAAATGCAAAAATTTCAATAAACGACTTAATGATAGGAAACGGTCCGAAATCGACCGAACTTTTTGGTACTACATTGACTTTCAAGTTTTTCCCGCAAAATTCCACCAGAGGGCGTTGCGTCTTTATTCTTTTGAGCGGCTATTGAAACCAACAATGACTTATTGGTCAGTTAATTGTATCTCCGTTTTTCTGCTAATTTGTTATTGTCATTTTTATTATTCATTTGTTTCGAGACAGACTACCCGTCTCTTTCTAACTGTTCGTTCTATTTAAAAATTTTAAATTTGAGAACAGTATAGGGGATCACCATGACGTCTTAATGCCGTTCAATTCCGATTCAGTTTAGGATCGCTCGCTGTCAGATTTTTACTAAAACTGACAGCTAAAATCTGAACTGAACCGGCTCCAGTACAGTACATTGCGCCAAGTAGCACTCCCTCCTGCGGTTAAAGACAAAATACTTACCACAATATCGACGACCTACAAGTATTTGCATAAGTAATTAGTCGACAAAAGGTCACGACACGCACGAGGTAATTTCTAGAAGAATCCATAGAAAACTGAAACACGTATTGCCCACGCCTATTGCCTACCTTGTTTTTTGTTTCTGTATTGTTTTGTACTGATTTGTGGTGTTCAATAAAGAGTGTTTGTATTGTATTGTACAACGCATAAGAATCGCGTCGCGCGCGAGATAGACCCGTCTTTTTCTTATTGTTAGTTCTAGAAAGAGACGATCTATTTCAAGCCAGCCGTGCTGTCTATCTTTATTAATGCGTCGTGAACTTGACCTATATCTTTAATCCCCAGCACAATTACTAAACACATCATCGAGGCCGACATAACTCCGCAAGAACCTAAAGTCATCAACCGATGACTACAAGATACATTCAGAAAATACATGCGCTAACATGACCTCTGTGTTTGTAGATAAGAACATTTTTGGGTTCACTTATAATTAGTGACCGACCGAAATTTCGGTTTCAGTTTCAGTTTCGGCCAAAAAATCTAGTTTCGGCCAAAACATAGCCGAAAATTTCGACCCCGCCGAAACTCGAGTGTTCGTGAATTTTCGTGCGTCGTTCGGTAAATTTCACAGCTAACTCGTGCTTGCTCGCCGGCGGGGCCCCGGCTCAGTTCGCCACCGTTCATTTAATCGTGAGTTGAGGTTATATTTTGCAATTGAGTTTTTGGTAAGTATAACATGTGTTAATAAATGTTAAAAAAAACATTGCCTATTGTCTACTTTGTTCATTGTTTCTGTATTGTTTTGTACTGATTTGTGGTGTTCAATAAAGAGTATTTGTATTGTATTGTATTGTAAATTTCGGTAAATAATCGTAATTTAAAATGTTTTAATAAGTTTCGGTTTCGACCGAAACAGACAGCAAGACCGAAAGTTCGGTTTCGGTTTCGGCTGAAAAATTAGTTTCGGTCGGACTCTACTTATAATGTTGATTTTATTGCAAAGTTAACCTTTTTTAAACTGTCGTTTGCGAACCTTGGGATGAGTATGAAAGTAGTGTTTATTCACGACAGTTGGGTAAGACTGTGGGGTCATCACTCGACTGGAATACTGTTGGTACGATTATGAAGCTAAAGAGGAAATCAGGCGGCCAACCTGAGGCCGTTTCTCCATTAAACTATATTCCGATTCCTCCCTGAATAATCAAGCATCAAGAATAGGTGCTTTTTAACGCACGATTTATTCTGCCACACTCAAATGTTTTACTTTTTTTCAAATTTTGATACAAAACTAGAGATCGTCGATTTTTACAAAAATTGCCGAATTTCAGACGTTAACTAAATCATTTTAACGGATAAAATAAAAATAACAAAATAGAGGCATAGTCTTTCTTATATCACACCTAGAAAAACAAAATTGCTTCGGTTTTGAACGAGGAAACAGGGGACTACGAAAGGCTGGTTTCATCAGTTTTCTGTAGATATAGGTACCTACCTACCTAAGCAGTCCGATCTACAGTGGTTTTCATGACTTTCATCCTTTTCTGGAGGGATGAAATGGAGGAGATAGCCATGCTTTATTCAAATAGGTACCTACTTTTCAAAAGTTTTGGTTACCGGATTAAGTCTTTAGCAACTTATTTAAAAATTAGCTAGCCATTGTCTAGAATCCGATTGTTATTTTATTATTAGTCATTGCCTAGTATCCGACACGGGGAGTGTTCAGATATACTTGTCTTGTCTTTTTAAAACCGTCTTTTATTCGACACTAGCTTCTGCTCGCGACTTCGTCTGCGTAGAATTATACATAAAAAACATTCCTCTTGAATCACTCTATCTATTAAAAAAACCGCATCAAAATCCGTTGTGTAGTTTTGAAGATATAAGCATACATAGGGACATAGGGACAGAGAAAGCGACTTTATTTTATACTATGTAGTGATAGTGATTAGCGAAATTGACATAAATAATGGACAGAACAAAAGACACAAAAGAAGTCGTCTTAATTTTGACGTTGGCTATACATTTAGGTAAGTAAAATACGACACGGAATGTATGGAGAGTTGTATTTCAAAATATTGTGAAATAAACGGTACGGATTGCTAAGGATTGTGTCATCTTACAAAATCTAAGTATTCGATTTCTTACAAAGTCATTGCCCATATTTCAGCAATGAGTAAAATTATATTACTGTATTTGTCAACCGAAAAAATAAACAGTCTTCTTTACATCGTTCTACTAATATTTGAGTTTTAGTGGTTCCACACAAATCAACATAGTTTTAACATACATACCTTTATAAATCACCTTACGGGGTACACAGGGCCTAACGTAAGAAGACCTAAAGGCCACGTTTAGCATGATTGTGGGCGTATAGGATGGTTTGCTAAACGCATCGTCTATATTATAACATGATTCCTAAGGTTTTCGCCCATTCTCTCGTTATGGTTACCATCTGTGCGGGAAGAGAAGTCACTGCTACATTCTATGTTTTTTCTTTACTCCTAGACCAGCATGTAATAAATTATAATATAGACATAATTTTAAATGATTACAATGTCTTCGTTTTACATATGAAAGTCAGAATCATGCTGAAATCCGCTTTCAAAGCGTTCAATATTCGTCGCCAAATAATCCATATTTGCGATAATTTCACGAAGGAGATCACTATCCAACAGGTAAATGAAAGAAATTATAATGTATTATCACAAAGCCCGCCAAAACTAGCGGAAAATGAATGTTATTGAACCTTGCGCGATACTAGCGCCTCTAGTGGCAAATTCACACGCGATAGCCCCCATTAATCAATCACATGAAATAATTCTAAACAAGCAAAGCTTGAATTCTTGACACTAGTAATAGGGTTCAAAGTAGATAGACAAGTCGTAAAGTACTCGCGCATACTTTTACATAACTGCGATAAATGTCTGTGTACATAAAAGTACGTGTACATATGAAGCTATATGTTGAGTTGACGAAATGAAAGCGTTATTCAGGGTCACGGTCGTCTGCAGTGATTCGTGTGTTGGAGACAATCTACACTTGACCGACCTCAGCACACATTAGATATACATACACACCGTCACGCCTCTTTCCCACAGGGGTAGGCAGATACTACTTTGTTCCACTTGCTACGATCCTGACATACTTCTTTCGCTTCATCCACACTCATCTATATCTTCATACATACTCGTCGGTTTCGGGTACTCCTGACCTGACCTTTTTCCAAAACGTCTCCTATTTGGTCTCGGAACGTCCATTACACTCCCCCTATAGATCTGTTTAGTTAGTCTACTTTCATCCATCCGCTCTACGTGACCAAACCAACTAAGCACACATTACAATAATACTAAATTAAAAAAATTAAAAATAAATATTTACACAGGATATTTACAAATAATTAGGTACGCAAAAACGGAGCGATACAAAACATAGAACGGTAAACTAAATAATACAGACTTTTACTAATTTCCTAAACCAGTTCAGCGTCCGAAATAGACGATGGACGACATTCCATACCAAATATGATCACAATGCAGTTTCGCCAAAACAAACGGACGGACCACACTTTGCCTGTACATTGCTGCATTAGCAACTATACCATTATTTTCTTCATTGATCATGGTTCCAGTGTCTTTGCTACAAGGTTAAAATAAAACTTTTTTCAAACGGTCTTTTGCCTTTACAATTTGACTTTTTCGCTCGTAGTAGCTCATACCTATCCATTTTACGGGCATTGTAGTCATCGGAGGTCAAATACTACGTATGACACGAGGACTTGAAGGGTCTTATAGAGTCGTGCCATCTCACCCACCCTTATAACGTTTAAATATATATTATTATAATAATATATATTATATTTTCCCACCCAGGCAAATGATTGTACCAGTTAGGGAGTTCTGTTATTGGC
Source organism: Pandemis cinnamomeana (assembly GCA_932294345.1). Lineage (NCBI taxonomy): Eukaryota > Metazoa > Arthropoda > Insecta > Lepidoptera > Tortricidae > Pandemis > Pandemis cinnamomeana. Next base: position 13,657,349 of record OW028706.1, on the reverse strand, counting down.
CTTAAGATTCGCATTGTAAACTAGAATAAGTATGACTGTAACGCTGTAGAACACCTCAATTAAATAAATAAATAAATAAATAAATTGAGAGAAAGAGAGATGTTGTGATACGAACTTTGAACCACAGATAGTCCCTGCTGCGAAGAACAAGTGCTTTCCTAAAATTAAGGTCGCCAAGAAATTGTCGCTGCACTTGCTATGCAATCTTAAGTTGACCCGAGCTCTGGTAGGCATTAAACAGAGTAAAGTCTTCGAATCGTTGTACAAAAATTTTTACCTTGCTACTCCGCTACTGCATCCTGTTACATACATACATACATAAAACAGGTCATTATCCCTTAGACATAGCTTAAGGTAACAAGACGTAAAGGCTACGTTTAGCATGATTGTGGGCGTGTAAGTGGAAAGGGGAATCAAAATAAACCGCATCGCCTATAACATGATCCCTAAGATTGTCGGCCTGTTTATATAGGTACGTGTACGAAAACACATGAAAACAGTGAATACAGGATAAAACAAATGAACAAAGGTGAACTGAATCAAAGACATAGATGACGATAGACTGATGTTTATCAATGATATAGGAGCGATGTACGTCGAACTAGACGTGCCTTCGCCGTCATAAGGACACGTAATGGGTTGTGTAAGGCGCCGGCGCACTGGCCGCGAGGACGTGCAATCGCCGCCGCTTTTGGTCGCGGATGCGCGCGATTGTCTCTGCGATCGGTATTTGGGACGGTTCGGACGGATTAACCGTTTTAGGAATTTAGATTCAGGCTTAGTAGTGACAGATAATTTGTTTATCTTTTTGGATAGCATGATCATCTAAGCGGAAGGATAATAGAATAGTTAAGATTCGAAACACTAGCTGACAAGGGACAGAAATTATGTCAAGGCGGCTCATCAATCCCAGTCTACCCTCTCTTGTAAAAAATATTAAACCTAATCGTATCGTGGTCTAAATCCCGTCAAAATAATGTTCAATACGGTATATCCTGATAGAGGTTTTACTATACTTATTGCCTGCCGACGTTTAAAAATAATGTGTCAAAAATGTTACCAGTCAATTGATAATAATGACATCACAAAAAATAATAATGCATTCATTATTTTTTAACAAGTCAGTGTATTACATAAAACTGGCCAATTAGCGGCTCCCAACCTTTCCATAGAATAAAATTCAGATCTCGACCCGGTCGGATTGCCGCAATAAAAACTATTGTTCGCTTATGTCAAATACAATAGAGTTTATCTCCATAACTGTCAACACGTAATTATATCTTGAACGGACGTCGTTAGGTCGAAATTGCAAATGAAATGAAAGTTGGTTATGGCTTATGATATTTATGAGGATGATCGCTTGTCAAAATGTCAACCGTTTTAATACAGGGCCCTATTTATTCACCAACTAGCTTCTGCCCGCGACTTCGTCTGCTTAGAGTTATACATAAAAACCTTCCTCTTGAATCACTCTATCTATTAAAAAAAACCGCATCAAAATCCGTTGTGTAGTTTTGAAGATATAAGCATACATAGGGACATAGGGACAGAGAAAGCGACTTTATTTTATACTATGTAGTGAATAGGCAATTACATTTCTTAACGACACTGAAAATTAGAACACATAGAAAAATCCGAAAAGTAAAGCTATGGCCGGGAATCGAACCCGGATCCTCGTCATACCGTGATGCCTACACCACCCATAGCAGGTGGGTAAGCCTTCGAATTTTTCTATCTGTTACTAGCTGTCACGTGACCTTGTTAGTATGCGAATTTTTGTCGCCAAGCGTCATCTGCTTGAATGATGTTTGTACGACACACTTACAAACTCCCGTGGAACATCTACTGCTCACCAGGGACGAGAAAAGGCGCTGTTTTACAACTAGACAATTCATGTCATCACGCAGGTAGCATTCCCGCGCTGAACTGCGATTGCGATTCTTTGCGCGAGAAGGCTGCCGGCGCGAGGGTCACCTGTTGCCTCTCTCAATCTCCTGCTGAGCTCTCTGTGTAGCTCCAACACATCCTTACTCCAAGGACTACAGTCTCGACACCGAAAGCAAAGAAATGATATTGGGCGCAGAGACAGCTGTATTAGGTATGTGACAACAGTCTTTTTGAGGATATAGCTCCTTTCCTTTAACGTCCTCATACGTGCATAGTAAATGATGCAATGCTGACGTGAACCAAATCATAGTATAGAAATAGGATGGAAGCGGTACCGACATGGACAAATGTATGTCGATACCGCAAATAGACATACTTAACCTTTTTGGGTTTGATTAGTTCTGTCCAAATATAAAATGTTTATAAAATATGGCTTTCACAGATGCCTATCTAAAAGCATGCACGTACAGTCACAGGCAAAATCAAAAGAGCAAACAAACTCTTGGAATACGTGACATATTTAGCCGTAAGTAGCAATTAACCGCTCGCTACGCGTGCTAAACGTGGCCTGTAGGTCTTGTCACCTTAGGCTCTGCCTACCCCGTAAGGGAGAAAGACGTGATTTGTGTATTGTGTACGCGAGCGGAAATTTCCACTTCCTGGCCATGGGAAGACGTTGTGTACACACCTCGGGCGGTGATAAAGAAATCCTCAGGTCGCATGTTTGTCGCCCTCGTCTTTGGCTCGTGCATCAAGGTCCTGCGATCTGAGTCATTCTTTATTTCACCCACTGGGCGTGTAATGTACTATTAACAACAGCATTCACTGTATCTTTGTGCAAACAGCCAACAACTTCATTCATTCTTTGTATTTATGGCAACCGGTCACTTTTAGGTTAGCAACCCTTACTGCCAATGACTCCTGACAACAGCACAGAGTCTAACATGTTTGACCGGTTTTTATTTGTTCCGAGATGGGGGTTTGTAGATGAGATGTGTGTATTTGTTGTACCTACGCCTGCACAGCCAACAACTAAGCTAATACATAATCACAAATAAAATAAAAAAGAACTTTGGTTCGGAATTGAATCGCATTAAGACGTCATGGTAAGGCGCCTGGGCTTAAGTGTATGTGTCCATCTTTCCCGTATAATATTGGTCCAGTACAGCGATGTCGCAGCGTGTCAACAGCACGTGTCGAGTGCGCCCGCGCATGGCGCAACGCAGTGGTGAAAGAATCGTTTGCCAATTACGGTGCGAGTTCAAGTTTGGAATAGGATGCCTTAAAAGTATGTATACAGCGTCTTATTACACATAAACGGATAGCTCACGTATAAAAAGTCGAGTGATGTTCGACATGTTTCGGACTATTTCGTAGTCCTTCCTGGAGCGCTCGCCCCGGCGGCAGCGAAACGAACACTCGCGTCAGCGCTCTGCTCGCGCGGCTGTTCGACGCAACTGACAGCGGCGCACAACTACCCTCGTTTTCATCGTCATTTTTATTATTGTTGTTTGTTTCATGTTGAAAGTATACAGCGTGTCTTAAATTTAATTTAGAATTCAGCAAGTGGCTGGATTAGTTTAATGCATATATACCGTCACGCCTCTTTCCCACAGGGGTAGGCAGACTACTTTGTTCCACTTGCTACGATCCTGACATATTTCTTTCGCTTCATCCACATTCATCAATATCTTCATACATGCTCTTAGGTTTCGGGTACTCCTGACCTGAGCCTTTTCCAAAACGTCTCCTATTTGGTCTCGGAACGTCCGTCTAGCCTTCCTCTCCCAACGTGACTATTCACACTCCTCATATAGATCTGTTTAGTCTACTTTCATCCATCTATTAGTTCAATAATGATGATAATAAGGTTTTGTGTGTGCAATTGCAGACGAGGTCATCATGGCGGACAACTACCGGAGATATACAACTAACGCAGGTGAGGCCGACGCTCCGACCGTTCATTTTAAACTTTTTTATTTTTATAAGGAATGGCGGTACCTATAGGCCGGGCTGTGTTCCCACCCGACTACTAACCATAGGAATGTTTTGTAACTTTTAGTTTGTATGGTTTATCAAGGGTTATGTGATGTATTACAATGTCAAAACTATTGAAATTGATAATTAACTCACTGCAATAGCCAGATCAACGTTTGGCTTGACTTGTTTCGGTTTAATTGGTTTAATGCGATTGAACTGATCGAGTGTTGCCGTACATACTTCCGTGTATTTGTCAGCTTGTTTGTGAAGTGCTTTCCACTGGCGTTCGTGTCGCCACAGTGTATGTGTTTTTTGTGTTTAGTTTTATAATTTTATCTGGGTCCCACTGAAAAACAGCGTTGCGGCTTGCCGCAACACTATGCTGAGTGGGGTCCATTTTACACCATATCGGTACTATTCCTTGGTATATTGTATTTCTACTTGTTTTATATCTACGTGTATCGAATGTGTGTAAATAAATTGTTTCTCTTTCTTTCTTTCTTTCATATATCATAAAGGACGGTAGGGTTGACATTATGTCGGGCATGTCGCCGCCCCGGAGAGTCGCTCAGGCATATCATGTCCGGTTGTTCTCATCTGGCTACCTCGCACTTGAAACACAACCTAGTAGCCAGGATTATTCATCAGTATACACATACACAAATCACGTCTATATCCCTTACGGGGTAGACAGAGCCTAGGGTAACAAGACCTCAAGGCCACGCTTAGCATGATTGTAGGCGTATAGGTGGAAAGGAATCAAAATAGTGATGGTTGCTAGACGAAACGCCTTTAACGTGAAGGTTTTCGCCTATTTCCCTGATGGAACTTTTATATAAATATTTGTATTGAAAGTGTTTGATTGAATTTTGTTTTTTGTTTTACAGGACAGCGTATCCAACTAAGTAGAACCGGTAAGCGATTAATCTATTTAAAATACGATATTTCAATACAAACATTCCGGCTGATCATTTAACAAAAACAAATGAATAACTCAGCATTCAAACAAATTGATTGGTCACACCCATTGCTAGAGTAACATCCGAAATGTCTTATGCCCGTACCAGTGCCATTGAAATAAGGACTATCTCTGTATGTTATTAAAGACAACTTTTAATTAATTTGAAATGGATTAAGCTTTATTTAAACGTAATTGCTATAGTTGCATTCGGTCGAGGACCTCTTGTTTGAATTATAATTATAATTAGATATTTATTTGATATAGACATCCTGCTGTGTTTTTGCGCGCAATCATTTCTTAGGCTGTAGGTACTTATGTATGTAAACTCACTATTGCACTCAAAAAAATAGATACATACATAAGTACATACATACATACATACCGTCACGCCTCTTTCCCACAGGGTTAGGCAGAGACTACTTTGTTCCACTTGTTACGATCCTGACATACTTCTTTCGCTTCATCCACATTCATCAATCTCTTAAAGAAAGAAAGAAAGAAAACGTTTATTGACACAAAGCGACACAAAGAAAATAAAAACTAACTCTTCATACATGCTCGTCGGTTTCGGGTAGGTACCTACTCCTGACCTGACCTTTCTCCAAAACGCGCACTAATTTAAAATAATAATAAATAACTATACATAAAACCCACTAGTATGAAAATAACCAACAGACAAATACAAACCACCACATTTATAGTCGGTTTAAAAAAGAATTCCAAACCATATAAAAGCGTGACTCACCAAAAATAATATTCGTATGTGATGGCCCAGTCGTTTCATGGTGCCCAGCATGGAAGGCTGCAACAAAAGGAAATATTACATTTATTTACTCAAATAAAGGACATAAAAATACACACACACACACACACACACACACACATCTTATCTTAGTCTAGGGGTCCCTACGGATACACTTCGACCCATTCGTGGATCTTTTGTGTAATTACCCCTCCTTCGCACTATTCCATCGCTTTTACCACCTCATTCATGAATTGGGTGATTGGGCGTAGTGGTAGTGACTTACACACGCACACAAATCACATCTTTATCCCTTACGGGGTAGACCTAAGGTAACAAGACCTAAAGGCGACGTTTAGCATGATTGTGAGCGTATAGGTGGAAAGGGGAATCAAAATAGTTAAAGTTAATATTAACAATGCATTGTTGTAGAGAGTACGAAGCCGGTTGTTTTTCGAGTAATGCTAGAAGGCCGAGCGCTAGCGAGGCTATCTATTTTACTTCTAGTTTGAGTAAAAAAAAACGTTTAAAATTTTCTTAGTATGTTCGAGAATTTTAAAGTGAACGCGAAAATATTTATCATCATACCTTAACACATACACATCACGTCTTTATCCCTTACGGGGTAGCACAGAGCCTAACCCCACGTTCAGGAAGAAGAATTTCAATAGCCGCATCCCCTGCAACATGATTCCTATGATTTTCACCCATTCCCTCGATGGGTTTGTACCATCTGTGCGAGAAGAGATGCAACTGGTACATTTTATGTTTTTTCTTTGCTTCCAGACCAGCATAGAAGTATCCTTTAAGTAATTGCTTAATATTGGGAGAACAAATGTTTTATAAACAAATAGCTTTAGAATAGATACGGATGAACTATGTAGGTACGTTTTCTAACGTCACGTAGATTTGGTGGGTTTACCACGAACGTCAGAGCCCGATAATATCTCTCCATAGAAGAATTGGCCAATAGAGCACCTGTCAAAAAACATGCTTGAAAAAAATTATGCACTCCGATTAGCCAATTTAATTCTACGGTCCAAAGCCAAAGAAGACGATAGGGTTGAGCTGCTATATATATGTATTACCGACACGATGGCAATATATATGTTTAGTCGTTGTATCACCAATCATGTAAAACCAATCACTAATAATTTACTAGCTAATAATTATAAAAGTGGAAAATGCACCAGCCCACCTGGAGGATAACCAGACAGCCTAGAAGCGAATGATATGTCTATGGTCGTTGCCATGTCATACTGTCAATTGGTGTCAATTGTGCCTTTCGTTCTGAAAGGTCTGTGCCCAGCAGTGGGACGTATATAGGCTGCCGATGATGATGACAAATTATAAAATAATAGTGGTTAGAGAACCCGCATTACCACTATTGGGTAATCATTCTATGCATCTTAAACTTAAAACTTGAAGGATTTGGTACCATAATTTTAGAGACGTTTATCAACTTAATTAAAAATAACTGAGGATGATGTATTCATGTTAAGTTCAGTGCAGTCTGGTGGTACTCGTTGATGTCTTTTGTAAGGGTTTAATCCATGCGGATGGATTTTACACACCTAATAAAAAACTAATTTAACACACATTTCCTCGCCGGTAATTTTCATGTTGACAGCGTGTTTTATTCATTTACCTATGCTGTGTCTGAACGTATATCTGCTCGCCCAACTCTATTGTCCTTTTTGACTCCAGGATGACTACTCGCCGCGTTTTAAAGTAATAAGAACTTTATTTCACCACAGAAGTTACAAAGTGCATAACAAGAACACATTGTTACATAGAGATAGGTAGACGACATTTTATGCGGTAAACGAAACAGCGGCCTTCGCACTAGACTCAGGGTCTGTATCGCGAGTTTTGTATTTGCGAAATATGTTTCAAGAAATCGTATGAAACTCCATGAAAATGATAATAATATAGTAATATTACTAACAATCAAATAACAAGCGAGTTAGGTCATCGACCTTCTCGACCTCCAGTCAACCTTCCGGTCTTGAAATTCGTCACAGACTTCGTAAATCCATAAGCCATCGTAATTAAACAATACATAAGGAAATGGAATTTAATGAATCATAAACTGCTATAATTACAGAGTGATCGAAATTTCCAGGAAGCCCTTAAATGGTGGAACCTTTTCGACCTTCGCAAGCTTCCTCCATCGAAGGATGATAAAGTATTTGGTACCTACTTTTATCTTTAAGGAAAAATTTAATTCTCTAGAATGTCACATTAACGATATTTCACAAACATGTATAAGTGCTATTCGAAACTTTTATGTGTATATTACATACATCCTTAAGTCACGTTATGCCCATTAATCTCTCATTATTCCCATTAGCATGGTTGTGGGCGTATAGGTGGAAAGTGGAATCAAAATAGTGATGGGTTGCTAACCGCATCGCCTACAACTGATTCCTAAGATTTTCGCCATTCCCTCAATGGGCTTTTACAATGTGTGGAAGAGAAGCAACTGGTACATTCTATGTATTTTCTTTGCTCCCAGACCAGCATGGAAGGAATATGTATATTATGTGTGTATATAAAATCTACCTCTGTTCCAAATTTTATTCCGATCTATTCTGCCGTTCTGGCGTGAAAGAGATACATCCATGCTCACTAATTTTCGCATTTATAATATTAGTAGAATTTATGCCTAGGAATTTTATGATCGGGTGGATTTTACGATCAGGCGATCCTATTGCAAAAATGCAAGTAAGCTTGTAAAAAATATTTCAAGGACCAACGAGGGACCTCAGATTGTATCTAAGGCGTCGTTCACACTCGTAAAACAACAATGCCGTCTCACGGATGGACGCGGCTTTATTCCCACTGGTACTTTATTGAGTAACTTTATGAACCTTATAGCTTACTAAGTTGGTTATCGCCCCATCTATACGTAAGTTTATAGCTGTGTATCGTAAACCAGGGGCTTTACTATGACGTCGCAATGCGATTCAATTCCGATGCAGTTTGGGTTCGTTTGCTGTCAGATCTATACTAAAAATTACAGCTAAAACCTGAACTGAGTCGGAATTGCATCGTTTTAAGACGTCATGGTAAAGCCCCAGTAGGTCACGTGTGGGGTAAATTGCCGGTCTTTTTCTTACCGTTCGACTAGACCACTGAACAGATTTTAATCACAAATAAATGACTATTCTATTCTATATTCTATTCTATAATAAAATGGTACAGAGATAGTTCCAGTCCCGGCGGAGGTCGTAGGATAGTTTTTATCCCGGAAAATCGCATAGTTACATACATAAATCACGTCTTTATCCCTTACGGGGTAGACAGAGCCTAAGGTAACAAAACCTAAAGGCCACGTTTAGCTTGATTGTGGGCGTGTAAGTGGAAAGGGGAATCAAAATAGCGATGGGTTGCTAGCCGCATCGCCTATAACATGATTCCTAAGCTTGGCTAATGTTACCACTTTTACACGGTTTAGGGTTTCGCTTCCAAAATGTGGCGAAATAAATTTGTATGTATGAGAATAGCTGTAATTACCTGTGTCGAAACAAGGTGCAAATGCAAACACCTTAACAGCGGGAAATGTTAAGAGATCAAAGGGCCGCACGCGCAGGCGGTCGTGCCTCGTTACCTCATTAGCTATATAGGGAGAGTCGGGTACTACTAATGTACGACTTCCTAATGCACGCCCAGGAATGAACGACTTACTAAAAGGCTATGAGTGTATGAATGAAGATCGCCTATGAGGTGGACTGATCACATAAAAGCGGCAGTAAATGGCTAGTCGTCACTACATGAATGCACGAGGAAGGCGGTGTTGTGAAGCTATAATACCTGGAGTGATGACCACGACCACGCTGTCAAGAGTGATACCGACAAGGAAGATGAGTGTATTACGCGAGGAATGACGGCTGGATACAATTCGTAAAGTACAAATTATTTTTGTTTTTTTAATAAGCACCGACTCGCCTTGGCTTTTCGCGGGCTAATAAACTATAGAATTCGATTCCCACCGGCTTGCCTATTTTAAGGCAGTTGGGCAATGTTGTGCAGAATTAGAGGAAAAGGATAGATACCCTTCGGCTTGCCTTCAGATATACCTACTTGACGCCACGCCACTGGTATGTATGTATGTATAGGAATCAAATGGGGCATAATCTAGGAAATCTTTTACTAAGTAAGAAATAAGAAACGTTTATTGTATAAAACCGTGTACAATTGTGATAACATGATTTTTATAAGTTTCAACAGTTTTCGGACGTACAATTGTAACTTATCCTTGACTAGCTTCTGCCCGCGACTTCGTCTGCGTAGAATTATACATAGAAACCTTCCTCTTGAATCACTCTATCTATTAAAAAAAACCGCATCAAAATCCGTTGTGTAACATACATACATACATACATAAATCACGTCTTTATCCCTTATCCCGTTGTGTAGTTTTGAAGATATAAGCATACATAGGGACATAGGGGACATAGGGACATAGGGACATAGGGACATAGGGACAGAGAAAGCGACTTTATTTTATACTATGTAGTGACTATGTAGTGATTAAGATAGGCTAGGTTTTGTCACTGTTAGTGTCAAGTTCCATGGCACAACGACTATGTTCTAGACTAGGCAACAGCTAATAGTCTAATCTAGTTTATATATATTGCCTGTGTCGTGGTATTTAATAATAACAAGAATATAATAAATTACCTATAAACAATTAAATAAATTTAACATTTACATTCATTTTTTTACATTATAATTTTATTTTTAACAATTGCCGGCTTATATTTAGACACGAACATTAACGTCTATGTGCATATAAACAGTTCGTTCCACCGTAAAACGTTGTTATTCATAAATTAGCATATTTTTATTATACTTTTGCACATATTTAGCAAACACACGGATGCAAAACCCGAATTCCTACTTAATTACCGTGAGATATACATCTCTTGTAAAAACCCGAGAACTACAAAAGAAATTGAACGCTATATTATTATGATTATGATTGTTATCTACCGGAATCATTGAGTCATATAAAAGCGGGAAATGATGAATTAAGTGATACGCTTGGAAAATTTGGTTACCTATAAGTATTTAAATTTTAATACACTTTATAAATATTCCACTGCAAGTTCCATGTTGGTGTGAGAGCAAAGAAAATGTAAAGGAATGAGCGAAAATCTTAGGAATCATGTTATAGACGATGTGGCTAGCAACCCATCACTAATTTGGTTCCCCTTTCCACCTATACGCCTATAATCATGCTAGTGACATGGTCTTGTCACCTTAAGCTCTGTCTATCCCGTAAGGGATAAATACGTAATTAAACAATTTTAAAATGTCTAATTATTTATTTTCCTTAGTTTATATTAGTAATAACATAAAGTGGGGATCGAACCCGGATCTTAAACTTCGTAGTCAGGTTCTCGAACCACTAGGCTATCCGGTCATCCTGTATGCTAAGCGTGAGTTGCGTCAAGTTACTATAACGATAACCGACGATTTTGACATATTTCATAGGATTTTTGACAAAAATCGCTGGTTATTTTTTACGTTTTAGACAAAGTGATTTGGTGCAGCTCACGCTAAATGTACCTATCTGTACTTAATTACCCGACTACGCCATAAGGAGGGTTATGTTTTTCGAGTGTATGTTTATAATATAGCCTTTTTATTCCGAATTCGCTACAATTTCAGTAAGTATGTTGTTGTTGTTTTTTTATTATTTTATTTATTATTAAATTGGAGGGTTTGGGCTATAGTTCCCACGCGCGCCCAGTGTGGATTGGGAACTTAATACACACCATTGAATTTCTTCGCAGATGTGTGCAGGTTTCACGATGTTTTCGTTCACCGAAAAGCTCATGGTAAATTTCAAATGTAATTTTCGCACATAAATTCCGAAAAACTCAGAGGTGCGCATTGTGGCATAGCTACCTACTACGATATGATGCTAGTTATTTACAATTAATAAACATTGAGATTTCAGATTTAAAACTTTGTTTCGGCGCCGATTATAAAGTCGCCTTTGACAGCTATACCTTTGGACCTTAGTCAACGGTGGCACCAACTGGTGAGCAAAGAAACGATAGTCCCCATTCGGCAGAGTGTTAGGCAGAGTGTTAAGTGGTAGGCAGCGGCTAGTATGGGATAAAGATCTAGGACGCATGCGTCTAACTATCTATTGGATCATCTGCAGTAATATGCTGTCATTGCGCCGATGATAGATGCATTTGTAGGCTCTGTTGAAACCCTTCGTGACGAGTTTGCCATATTAGTTGGTTTGAAGGTATAAAGCTGAAGTGAACGCGTTATCGTCTTTATCAGCATCACCATTGTCCGGTCAATGTCTGCGTGTGTGTCAGTCAGTGGCGTCGTACCTCAAAAACGGATAGATCGATTTCGATGCAGTTTTTTCACTCGGAAGCCAGTTTCCTTGCGGTGGTTAGCCATGTTTGGTAAAAACTGTCCGGCATTTTGAAGAGTATCTTTCCAAAATGATGTAAGGCGTTATATTGCCCAATAGTTGCGTGGGGGGTTTTTTGTAATTTTTGATACTTATTAACATTAAACTACCGTGTCAAACATTGGGAACTAACAGATCACCATCTACGTACAAAACATTGGTACGGATGGAGATATTTTGAGACCCTGGGTCGGATATACGATGGTTCTCATCCCGGAAAATTGTACCCAAATACACATATACAAACATACACAAATCACGTATCCCCTACGGGGTAGACAGAGCCTAAGGTAAGACCACAATTTTTTTTATTGTCATCTAAGTACCTACCTAGTATATTTTACTCCGTAACATTGAAATATTTGATAGGAAATATTGGCAGTACGAATCTCGCAATCCAATCAAGCATAGACGAATTCGATATTAATATTAAGCCATAACTTCAATAATTAATTTCAACTTTCATCTTACCGAAAATTATTAATGCGTCTACCTACCTACGCTACGAGTGAATAATTTAATACACGATGCTCAAGTCTAAAAAAAACTAGAAAAAATTCACATACCCTCTAACTCACGCACTTTAACCTAAAAAACAATTAGATTTATTTCAAAATTATTAAAATGTACACTTTTAATTTAGAAACACAGCACGGTTTTTTTTTAATTGATCGTTCATCGCGATTTCCCGCGCTTTCCGTTGACGTATCGGCTGCGTTCAGGAACGCACGTTCGAGGCAATGGCTTGTGCGACACTGGCAGTCAGCTGGCCGGTCCGAACTGTGCTATCGCGCAACTCACGCATAATCAAATGAGAGGAAATGTATTGCGCTATTAAAATGATTGAATTACGCTGTTTTGTTTATACTAATAATAGTATTATAGTGTCGCTAGAAATAACGTTTTTCACTTGTATTGAGAATTGATTGGTGTTAAAATTAGTATTATTATTATTCCTTCCAAGCTGTAGGCTTATTATCTAACTCGCTCGCAATCGCCACCGTGTTCATTTTGACAGTTCCTGTGACAGCTAGCTGATTCCGATGCCAATTGTCAGCCCATATATGAACTCTCAAAATGAACACGGATGGCAATTGCGAGTGAGTTAGGTAATAAGCCAACTGGTCTGGGAGCAAAGAAAAAACATAGAATGTATATCAGTTTGCTTCCCGTGCAGATGGTAAAAGCCATTATTATTAAATACTAGTAAAGTGTTAATGTGCGTACTGTACATCGATTATTTAAATAGTTAATTAACTATTGAGTTGATTACAGAGTACACGGCGCGTGTTGCGTTGGTAAATATCACACCTCGTCGACAAAATATACTATACAGGTTTATAAATTTACACTTCAACTTAGTAGTTAGTTTAACGAGTTCAAAAGTATGTTTGTGTGAACTAACGATGGTCTAGAATACTCGTAGATAATGCTCCTGGGATATATATTTTTTAATAACTGAGATAGAGATATTTTAATTTGATTGTAACATACCACTGAAAAAAAAACATGCCCTAGCTTCTTATGAAATTCTAGCCCACTTTTGGGCGACAGTCTAGTAATAAACTTTCTATCTGTCAAAATTAAAGTTATCTAAGTTTTGAATTGGTCGGCCGTACTAAAACATTTCATAGCGAAATATTTTTGAATTAAATTGAATTCTTAATTGTCACACCCAAATGACCGCAGTCACACTTCTAACAGCTCCGCTCATGCTTGCACCTGACATAACCAAAGCAACCTACTTACAGCCAAAGAAAGCAACACCTCGCGTCATATTGTTGTGGCCAACGTGCTTGCTCACGTCCCGTCCCTCTCGCACTACAGCCAAACTCCCTAAGAGAGCGAAAGAGAGCACAGAGAAATGTGGCCAGATTTTGGTAATCGCCTAATAAATCGCCCGATGATCGGCATATTGGCATCATAGACGGCGTAAGTCTAGCGCTCGGAGAAAAAAAAACTTTAGGCGTTTAGTTTTAGAGTTGTTTTTTTTGTGCGTAGTGTGGTTTGGTTAGAGTCCACTAAAACTGCAAAGTGAAGACATATTAGCTTTGTTTAGTTTCGTAAGGATTGGCATATGCGGATGATATTTGATTTATGTCGTTTATTTTGGGAACCTGATTTTGGACACGTAATACGGCAGCTGATGTCGAGATCTGGTTTTGATTTAACTGATTGCGATTGTGGTAAGTAATGGAATGGCTTTTACCGTTATTGTCACATTATGATTCTTCGTTATGTTTGTTAGTCTTCATTCTACCTGTAGTTATATCCAGGGAAGAATTCTCTGCCCGCGTCTGTTCCCTGGACGCTACAATCTAGCATCCAACATTTGATAGTCTTACAAATCTATCCTTTTTCGAATTAGTTATTATATACAACTATTTAGGCGATGTGGCTAGCAACCCTTCCACCTATACGCCCAGAATCATGCTAAACTTAGCCTTTAGGTCTTGCTACCGGCTCTTATCTACCCCGTAAGGGATGACGATGATAAATTAATTCCAAGTTACAGCTTTCTAGTAGAAATAGTCTCATAGCATGCCCTCGACTGGGATGAGTGGCAGAAAACTAGGGGCCTTTGCCCAGCGAAAAAAACAAAGAAAATACTACAGTTTAAAGTGACAGCAACAGATGTATCTATACATATAAAATTCAAAGTCCTGACTGACTGACTGACTGACTGACTTAACTATATATCAACGCACAGCCCAAACCACTGGACTTAGAGACTTGAAATTTTGCACATAGATACCTTATAGAATGTAGGCATCCACTAAGGAAGGATTTTTGGAAATTCCCGCGGGATAAGGAAAAAACGGGAATTATATATTCGACTCCGAGTGACGCTATCTCAGTAACTATAATAACTAGACTCTTCAAATTCGATACAAAAGTAGGTGATTACAAAACTAAGAAACTAATTTCAGGATTTTTGGAAATTCCCACGGGATGAGGAAAAAAACGGGATTTATATATTCAGTTCTACGGGATCGAGTTTTACATGGCAATTGCTGATTCTACGCGGACAAAGTCGCGGGCACAAGCTAGTGCTGTATATTAGCGTTAATTTGAAACTAGTTGTAGAAACACGGACGTAGACCGCAATGTATTTGCTTACTCTGGTTAAGTTAGGCTTCCTAGATAATATAAGAACGTTTTTGTCTTACAGGTCTTAAATATTAATGTAGGTACATTTATTTTCTTAACCAAACAAATACAATTCTAACGGTCTTGTAATAGTTAAAATTTTCTAGGATTTTAGAAATGTGTGTTCAAGATTACGATAGATAACGAGTTGAACCATTTATTACTAACTAATGAAGAAAGAAGAAAAGAGAGGAAGACCAAGAAGAACATTTATGGACCAGGTGAACGAGAGGGTAGAAGTCGGGTCGTATCAGGAAGTTGAAGAGGACCACATGGAAATTGCTCCACCACTCATAGATACGAATGTGACTTTTTGTTACGCTTTCACTCGTCAAGTACTCAACCGATCTCATAAATCATGAGGCGATGTGGCTAGCAACCCATCACTATTTTGATTCACCTTTCCACCTATACGCCCACAATCATGCTAAACGTGGCCTTAAGTTTTGTAACCTTAGGCAAGGGATAAATCACAATCCATGGCTAGGAGGGAACGTGTGTTTTTAGACGGTAGGCCTCTCCCCTCCTTCCACAGGGAAGGCAGCGGTGAGTTGGAGAGCCCGTCATACTCCCGTTGCTGCCCCGAGCGCGGGAATGCATAAGGTGCATTTTCCACACGTTAAAAAAAATAAAAAAATACGTGATATAATTATGTACAGTCAAGTGTAATAATATGTACCTAGACAAAGTTTCAAAAATAAGTACCATACGCTCTTACGCCAGCGTAATAAGGTCGTGGGACATATTTTTGAGAAGTTCCTATCGATACTTATTTTTGCACTTGACCGTACCTATGTATGTATGTATTTTCTACTATTCGAGCCACATGCAAGCATAATGTGCCTTCCTCCGCACAAGGTTAAAGACATGCAAAACCCAAGCCCAGCTCGCGCTCCATTTCTTAATAATTCAAGGTCGCGTTACAGCAATGGAACCAATTACGAAGTGAGCGTCAAGTCAGCGTACCCGTCAAACATTTACAGAACAATGCATTTATTTTCCTTATTCCATGTATAAATAATCAATCATTTCAAGTACCGTAGAGGTTAGCTTTGTCCACAACGAAATAATAGTACATTACTGTCTAGGCCAGGAAGTAGGCAATTGCTGGCTGAGTATTGGTTTCAACGGACGAGCTTGCGAGTCCGTTTAATAATACGAAGCCAGCAATGCTATTCTGGCCGAGGAAAGTATAGTGCTTTTCTCAAAGATCGAAAATAAAACAACAACAAAAATAAATGAAAATAAAATAGTGAAAATTGTTTTGCTTTGCCGCCTTTGCCGCAACCCATCACTATTTTGATTCCACTTTCCACCTCTACGCCCTCAGTGTCTTGCTAAACGTGGCCTGTAGGTCTTATTACCTTAGGCTCTGTCTACCCCGTAAGGGATAAAGACGTGATTTGTGAATGTGTGTATGTGTATGTCCTTCCACAGGACTGAAACTGTACCAAATTTCATTTAAATCGTTTCAGTGTTTTAGGCGTGAAAGCGTAACAGGTAAAGTTACTTTCGCTAATAATATTAGTACTTAGTAGGGATTAAGCGTGAAAATCGCGAAAGTTGAAACTCGCCGAGTTAACGCTTGCAGAAACGATATTTTATCACATCAACTAGAAGTTAGCAACATAATATCACTATTCTGCCTCCGCAGCGTTGCAACACGCGTACAGTCTGATTTCTTTTATCCTGGCTTTGGGGGAATCAAATTGCTTTCCCTTCTTACCAACTCCGGCGACGTTTGGTGCGCGACGTGAATAAATATCATCTTTGCAATACTCTTGTTGGTACAAGGCTCCATTGTTATAATTATAATCGTCTAAACCAGCCGATATTTTAACACGTTCACTGCGGGTTGAGGTAAAACCGCCTCAAGCTCGACATTACGTCGGTGCGGGGCTAAAAGTTGTGATATCTCTCTCGTGCGGGAGCTGTTGCCGCTTACTTACAAGGCGTATGATAAAGACAAATATACATTTCTTTATGTTTCTCAAACGCTGACTCTTTTATACAGAAAAAAGGTTAGAGGTCTAAATAAGCCTCGAACGCACTGGGCATATATTTTTTTCACACAGTGCGGGTTGAGGTTTATTTAGCCTCAAGGAATTTGACCTCAAGGCCGCACAGAGCTGGGGGCGGGCGACGCGGGAGTCGACAGCTTGACGTTAGTGCGGTGCTAGTTATCGACGCTGAACCACGCGTGTTTTACGTAAATATTTAGTAGGTATTGAATACGTCGTAACCGATCGATAGTGTTTGCTAGATAATTTCTATTTTTTTTTTTTATCATACATATAAGTATCTGCACTGTATAATGTTATAAATGAATGGGTTTTATTTAACATAAACCAAAATTTGTTTTCTTCCTGATAGAGCATTTATACAAACCTACCTCTAAACTAAACAAAGCTTGTACTATTGCTACTAAGCGGCAATTAACAAATGTATGTATAGATAAATAAATACTTATATAGATAAGCAACCATGACCCAGGAACAAATATTTGTTATAACACACAATTAAACGCCTTTAAAGATGTTCGATAAGATGATCATTCTTTTATCGATAATTTACCTATAAGTGCCATTCCCTGCTCTAGTCTCAGATAAAATTCAGTGCGATTTGAGGTCTAAAAGATCTCAAAAATTCTTTAGGTATTTTTTCTTAAGCCAGAGGTCAGAACCAGGGGCGAAGCTAAGTGTATTTAAAATATTTACTAAGCAATGACTACAACACAAAAAAAAAACCCTGGTCCTATTCTTGGCAAAGTTATGAAGGATCTAAGTAACTACTGAAATTTGAGAGCGATTCGGCCTCACCCGCACTGTAAAAGAGTTCCAGATTGGGCTGATTCGATCTCAACCGCACCAGCCAAAAGTCTTTCAAGTTGAGCCCCGCAGCGAACGTGTTAAAGCAGACGTGTGAAAATCCCACTCGAATATCGTGCCGTATTTGAAATACAAGTAGCTTAGAAGAAAATCATAGCTTTCTTAAAAAATCGAGCTGTGGTTTTGAAGATAAATCGTTTTGCTCACCTCTCATTCAGAAAAGTAAGCTTTGCAACTTTTCTTTCTGTTGCTTTTCTAAGTGTTTTTTCGCAAATGCAATTTTTTGAAGTTGATAATTGTAAAACCACGCCATTTTCTATGTTGGTAGCTCATATTTAGAATTCTTTTTTTCAAGTTGTTTAATGTTCGGTGTGAAAAGTTGTATCTAATGAGCCCCTCGCGGGAGCAAAATTATTTTCATCTTGGGCGTTATCACTTGAACCCCTCAATTGATTCAATATAGCGCCCTCGCCGTAAATACATAATTTTGGTCCCTTGTGACACACGCGCTCATGCTCCAGGTCGGTTAAAATCCCACGGGATAACATAAAACACAGTAACTCCAATCGAACTTGCACAATCACTTCCTCAATATCTTACGTTAATTTTGTTATACGTTTTTTATGCAGTTTTTTAAATTATATACCTATCTGTGTGTCGTGTCGTCCGCGAATATGCGCACGCGCAGCGATATGAATCGAGATCTAGCATTGCGCAAGCGGCGTGGGAACGCCCACGCGTCGGGCAAAAACTGACGGAACATGCTTCCGAACCGTTTCCGATGTTACATATTGACATTCTCATACTATGAACAAACTAAGCGTTTCGATATTAAACGAATGAAAATAGGTTTTTGTTATAAAATAAATGTGGTTTTAGCTTTTTTGCTAGCTCTACTCATCATTCATCGTAAAGTCGACCAAGAAACTGCTTTATAATTTTTTATAACAGTTCCTCTATCAAGAAAAAGCAATAAAACTGATTGTCAAGCTCAGGAGTAGGGTCTGCTAACACTGGATTTTTTATTAACTTGGCAAATTTGCACAGAACCCTCGGTGCGCGAGTACGAGTCGCACTTGGCCGGTTTTCTGTTGTTTGTGCCGAATTTGTGCGATTTTTTTTTCTTTCTAGAATGGAGTCAAATTTAACTTGCGAAATTGGACCTACACATACATAGCAAGTTGAATGAAAAGCTTGTAAAAACTGGGCATCTGCATGCTCCCCGCGAAGGTTTGTTACTCCAACATAGTAGGAGTAGAAGGTGCATACACTATTTAAACAATTAAGTAATTTAACGGCGTCACTCCACGCCAGTTTTTTCAGGCCGGAAAGCGACGCGACGAAAAGTCGGCACAAAAAAGAACCTCGCGAGTTCGAACTTTGTTTTTTTATTACAACAAGGGGACTGTACTGTTATCACATCAGCCACGCCATCAGCACATACAATGATGTTTGTGGAGAACCTTCCGATTCTCCGTAAACCGTGGAAATGGGTATTTCAATGGAAGGAAAACAGCTGACCTTTCTGTCATCCTTGCGGTAATGTTTAGTTCCTTTCGTCTGGGTTTTTACTGTTTGCTTGTTGAATCATCTTTTGCTGAAATTCATAGTGTAATGTGACCGTGACTTCGCTTGGGTAAACCTTATGTGTTTAACTAAACCAACGTAATTTATTCTTCCATGCTGGTCTGGGAGTGAAGAAAAAACATAGAATTTACCAGTTGCTTCTCTTCCCGCGCAGATGGTAAAAGCCCATCGAGGGAATGGGCGAGTCTTAAGAAACATGTTATAGGCGATGCGGCTAGCAACCCATCACTATTTTGATTTCCATTTCCACCTAATATATGCCCTTAATCATGCTAAACGTGGCCTTAAAGTTTTGTTACTTTAGGCTCTGTCTACCCCGTAAGGGATAAAGACGTGATATATGTATGTAACGTAATTTATGTATTCCTAAATCTACTGTTACATTTATCTGTTTTACAAGCTTTTTATTATCTTGCAATGTATGTTGTATTTAAAGTAGCTAGTTATATTTGTCCGGGTGGAATCTTGCGACTCAATTTTGAAGCAGATATCTTCAACCGATTGAGCCGAAATTTTGGCATACTTGAGTAAGTCAGATGAGAATACAACAATCTGGCAGTGGAGTTCTGGTGGGCCAGCCAGGATTGTCTCCGCAGAGGGGACTCTTCAACGGTTGGTCCGATTGACTTAAAATTTGGTAGGTACACATAGGTATGTATGGACAGATGGCAATGCAAGTACAGTCAGCAAAAGCTTATATTAAAAATGAAATTTTTGACAGTTTTTTTATTAACTTAATTACTGTCTGTATGTATAGGTAGGTACTAGTTTTATGAACAGATAAAGTTTGTAATGCGATAAATGAATGAAAAAACGGTCGTTGCCCATGGTCCACCTACAGTTTGCCCACCTGGTTTTCGACGGAGCTACGCCCAAGGGCGGAGCCCCTTTTTTTAGGTATTGTGCCCTCCGGGCAAATGAAGATATAAACTAACCTAAAGGGGATCCATGTAGAAGTAATACAAAATAAGGTGATGTTCATATTTTTTGCTTACTTACTGTACATCGGAAACAGTAGTTCTATTTGGAATAAAATCCGTGCTTCCAGCTAGTTCGATCCGCCAGTCTAACTATTTGGAAAAAAAAGTCCAAACAGTTCGACGATCGAACTACTAGTAGGACTGGATGGAATAAAGGTCTTCGCACATTAAAACAACTCAACGGCGACTCGACTCTATGCTAGACATTGAAATTTAAGCCCTGTGTCATATGTTCTAGTTTAATTTCAAAAAATGATTATAAAGTAGGTAGTGTACAACGAGTGGCCTACGCATCGTACACTAAAGGTCAACCCCGACACGTTTGTCACGCAATGACCACACGTCGTCCACGCAACGACCACACGTCGTCCACGCAACGACCACACGTTGTCCACGCAACGACTATGCGTTTGCGACTGACGCGTGACTGGCAACCATTTGCAAATGAGTTGCATTGTCCACTCGTTGACACCGCGTTGTCCACTCGTTGACACCGCGTTTGTCCACTTGTTGACACCGCGTTGTCCACTCGTTGACAACGCATTGCCCACTAGTGACCATTGGGTGGATCAACTAGTTGACTACTCATCGAGAGTGTGAGTTGAGTTGGTGTCGGATTGGCGTGGAGTTGGTCTAATGTGCGAAGACCTTAAAGGGCATTTGTGTACCACAACACTGACAATGTATGGAACGCCGAACGGCTGTTGCTCAAAAATATGATCACACCGTAAACTTGCAGATGAAGTCGTTGTACAAACAGTCGAAAACATCAGGATGTCTGTACACTCATGACTAATCGGCAAATTAAGCAAGAAAAAAAACTAGCGAACCTTGTAATTACCATAAATAATACCCTTGTGACTAACACAATATACTTACAATTTTTTTTGGGTATTATCCAACAATACGTAACTAACTCATAAGAAAACACAAATTAAGGAATCCATTTATTTGCTTCGTCTCAATACAACAAATACGTAAACAATAAATTATTTATTATAATTTCTAAACTACTCACAGACACCAATTACATCAGTATAATGTTTACAATAGACTTATATTTAATAAATTTAACGTGGGATTATTCCCATTAATTTATATTAAATTTATTTAAACAAGTTATAACCTGCTTTTTATTTAACTCTTGTAAACGGGTAAGTAGCTCGACAGAACTGTATTAAATATTAAATAAAATTTCATCAAGAGAGAGCGTGTTCAAAAGCCTGTGATCATTTAACTTCCATATAACCAATTAATAAATTTATCCTTGGCAATTGTATAATAGTCAACATTTTTTGAGTAACACTTTTAATTACAAAATATAGTTTTTGTGACAGAAAAGAAAAATAATTTCGAATAGCTCACAAAATTATAAAACAGGCACAACGTGGATATTAATAATTTATTATTATTAATCTATATTCTGAAAATTCGTCGCATTTTTCCAAACTGCTGTAAACAGGTCAGATTTTCACAAAAACTGAATAATTTAATTTTAAATTACTTAAACATCTATTCTGAACCCGTATGGAAACACCCAATACTTAACTATACGTTACATTTTAATTCAAAAGTAACATCTAGAACATTCTAACACCACAACTACCACACTCAGTTGACAATAAAGGTATTAAATAAATAAAAAACAGAAATACGACAAAAACTGTATTATAATTTGAGAAATAAAAACTACAATAGTATTTGTCTAATAAACATTTTACAAGCAAATAGCATAGCATAATCCACATACTTACATACACATATAACACATTAGAACTGATCGCTGCGACATACAATTATAACATGACCCGTTCTCTCATAGCTTTTATACTGTGCCATGCGTCTGGTCAACTGGTTAAACACAACCTACAAGATAGGACTCCCTACTCCGTATACCGCCAGCCAAACAACGGATCAAGTTATGATTGTCCAAGCGCAGAGATCACTTTAAGGAATCACACGACTTTTTAACTTTCGAACGCTTAATCGAAGCTAAAAAGGAGCAAAACTACAGTAGCCAGTACTAAAAATTCAGAAAATCATTTAATAGACTCAAAATTCCAACAAAAAAAGAATCTGATGCTTTAAATTGATAGCAATGAAAGCTTTATAAAATACGTAATTATCTATCTTTTTCAAAAAGATATTTCACAAACACGTCACTATGACAGAATAAATACAAAATATTTTTGAAAACTACTTTAGCCACAAAAAAATCAGCACACGGACTTTTTCGCGCTGTTACAAAAAAAAACATAAAAAGGGTTCAAATTGAAATTTATCAAATCTAACCCCATTCTGTGTCCCTTCACAAACAACAAACACGTACATCCTACACTTCAGCTAGCGATCGAAGCAAAATACAACGTTACTTAAAATCACAAAAATAATCACCAAACTTAACAGAATTTTACTGTCAGCTAGCAAAAACAATTATAGCTAGTTACCAAAGCAAGCCTTATAAGCGTTTTTTTATGTATATTTTAACCTTTTCAACGCCAACCCTGGTGAAAAGGTTACTCTTGCGCTGTGTTCTCCGACGTATAAATCAGTCGTTGGAGTCGAAAAGATTAATAATTCTTTACGGGGCTAATCTTCAGGCAAATCAAGATTCTATTGAAAACTTTACGATTCAATGATCTATTAGTTAACGCTTGAACAATATTTTTATAAAAAAAAATCGCGCGTATAACTCAGAAGAACTAAAATTTGGCAAAAGTTAACTTTAAACTAGCGTAATTGGCATAATCTATTATGATCTGAAATATAGAACGTCGTCAGTATTACTAACCTTAAAATGGTTAACCTATGTCATCAAAAACATTATCGACACTACAGGTGTTTGTAATTGCCCCCTACAGAATTAAAAAAGGTTCATTCTAAATTTTAACCTTTTGAGACAAACATAAATTTACATAAACATAAAGAATTAAATTGAAGTTACTTAAAACAACTTAAATTTGAAACATAACTCTATTTGAGAAGGATGAGTTGTGGATTTTAAAGTTTAAAAAATCCTATGAAAACGAATCTAATTACAAATATATGTCAAACCGACCCGTAACCTTATACCGATACTGTTTATATATTTTAACAATAATTTATATATCTAGATACAATATAATATATTAATTATTATAAATTTAAATAAAGCGGTTACACGCTAGACAGACAGTTTGATGCATCTCTTTCTAACTGTAAAAGTTAAAAAAAGATGGCACTTCCCTCACCATTTTCAGCATGGGTCCCAAGTAAAGGTTCCAAAATTTTAGCACATAAACAGTCATACGTTATCAGTCAACGTAAAAAAATGCATAGCTTCCCTGTCTTATCCAAAAACAACTAAAAATTATAACGACCAATGAATAAATAGTATTTGATTGTTGTGACCAATCCGGGATGAGTACCTGTGAATGTTTTCCTGTGATTGGTTACTTAATGTTTAACCTTTTTATTCGGTATCAGTCTGCGTAAAAACAAATGCACAGCTTTCAGCTTCAGCAGAATGTCTTCGGCATGCTTTTACTTTGCATGCTTTGACGGATATATTCGTCGTTGAGGTTAAAAGGTTAAAGTTTGACGTTTAACTAACGGACCGCGTACACCGGTAAAGATAAACTTTTCAAAATACAACTAACAAAAATTGTTATTTCAGAATGGTAGAAGTTTTATTTTGCAAACTGTTTTTGAATAATATTCATACGATAATGCCTATTTAATCCGTTTCTATTGCTAACTAATTACCCATTAATTTATACCAGTATACCTTATATATTATATTTCGAGATAACACAGTGTTTTTGGTTTATATAAGTCAGATGTAAAATTTGTGTTCATTTCAAATACCTACCTTAAAATAAATACCCGCAATCCTAGTTCGTAGCGGTGGTTTGGATCATTTTGCGACATTTAACTAACAACAAATTCACACTTGACTTACCTTTTTTACCTGTCACTTAGTGAGTGACATCATTTATAATAAGGATGATATACAAAATAATGCTAAATACTCAGTTATTGTAGGAAAGAGTAACGATAACATTAATATTTTATCAAGTACATGATAGTAAAAGATACAATTGTCAGGTGGCTTTTTACTTTACGACATAAAAAAAATATTTACCGTAGGTAACGTTAATACTGTAATATGAAATATATAACAAAACTATTCCTTATTACCCGTTTTCTACTTTTTCTTGTCAATCTGTACCTACGTATCACTTGCACGCTTAGAGCGAGACAAAAAAAGTAATACTTGCTTTTTCTTGGAAACAATGAATAAAAATGTAACAAAGTGAGATTAACGCTATAACCATGGGGAGGAAGGCGTGCCAATAGTCAATAAACAGGTTAAAAGAATCTGGTTAAATCAGGTTAGAAAATTTGCGAGAATAGTCGGCCAATAGGACGATAAAATGTCTGTACCTGTAAAAATAACTGTAATTTCTGCTATTGATCACATTAAAAACCTTAGCGCTATTCAAGTTCTCATTGCCTTGGTCACTCTCAAGTTATCACTTGAATTTACATATTATTTAACCTTTTGACTGGGTGCCTCCCTAATGGAGAGTATTGGAACCAGCGTACGCAAATAGCTTATTATTGCACTGAGCGTGTGAGAGGCTTAACGTTGTGGTTAAAAGGTTAAACATTTTTTTTTTCATAAAAAGGGAAGTTTTTACAAATCGATAGTGGAGCACAACGAATTATCGCTCTAAAGCCATTTTCAGACGAAACGCAAGTTCGTGTAAAAAGGCTTAACAGTTAATTTCTCTATTATATCTATGATTAAGGCTAACATTTTTTTATAGTTTTTAAAATTTGTTATAGGAGAGTCAATATAATAATCATAATTTATAAACTATTTATACTAATTGCTTGTTTCATTTGCCTTGTTTATAAGTCATTAATATTTTCGTTTCCATGTTCTTTTTATGAATATTATTGCGGTTTATTTAAGCTTTTTTTATTCAAGGCAAAGGAATTAGCAATAACGAGACTAGAACAAAGTGTATGTTTTCCTTTCGAGGTACATATAGCAGGATATGTTCCACCTTCCAACAGTTACGCACTTAGTTGGAAAACGCAGCGATTTTACACACTAGCCTCTTCATACACAGACGCTCACTAAATCTAAGATAGTTGAACATTATTTGTCTTATGTCTTGATTCTGACGATTGCTTTTGGAAGACACAGACAAATCAAATTTTAACTACTAGGGTTTTAGTTCTTTACTAGAGTAAATTGAGTATCTTGAAGAAACTTGACTGTTCGATAGTGAAATAACACAGTTGTCTCAAGGACTTTAGAAAACAGGATATATTTTTTAACCTATCATTGCACAAACCGATATAGTCTTAAAATTATACAATTCTAATAACTGCAAGAGAACCAAGCTCAGTTTTTTCCTAGTTTACTCTCACATTTACAACGCCTCGTTTTATTAAACGCCACAAAAAACCGCCGCGTTTTCCAGCCACGTGCGCGTGCGCTGACATCGCATAAATTAAATACAATAATAATTGAGATACCTTGGTATCGTAGCGTCTAAGGAACCAGGTTGAGAATGTTTCGGTTCTCCAAAGACTCTTTGAGGGCGTAGAAAAGTTGCAACTGCTGTTCTGGCTTGAGGTTGTATACCTGTGAAAGAAAAAGATAACCGGAATCAAAATTCCATTTTGCAAATAGACCGCAAAGGGGTATTTACGCCATTTACAACAGCTTGTAAACCCCTAACTTATTTATTATACGCCCAGTTTCTTAGAATTAAAAAAAAAACACTCCCCCCTTTCCTAGCCCAGATATTTAATTTTAGGCAACTATAATAATACATAATGCCTTAGGTGAGTCGTTTTCAAAAAAAAATACATAGTTAAGGTCTTAATCACAACAAAAATTAATTGATTCTTTAGTGTTACGACCGTTTCACCTTTATTATATTGCAACTAGCCTTCCGTCCGCAGCTTCGCCCGCGGTAAATTAATTTTCCCGTAGGAAAAGGTATTTTCCCGCGGTAAAAAGTAGCCTATGTCACTAGTGATAATGTAGCTTTCTAACAGCAAAAGAATTTTTGAAATCTGTCCAGTAGTTTCGGAGCCTATTCAATGCAAACAAACAAACAATCAAATTTTTCCTCTTTAATATATTAGTATAGATAAGGGTGAAAAAGTCGTAACACAAAGGAATCAATTAACTTTTGTTTTAATTAAGGCCCTTAACTACGTACATGTGTTTTGAAAACGACTCAGGTGGTAAAGGATTAATATGTTAATTTAATACTAAAGGTTCTCGACCAGTGGCGTAGCTAAGTAACCAAGGGCCCTGGTGCAAATAAAAAAATGGGGCCCCACTTTTTAATAATAATAGTTCGATCGAGATTTCCTGGTAAAGATTCGAGGGCCCTCTGAGCTCGAGGGCCCCGGGGCACTGCCCCGCCTAGTCCCTAGGTAGCTACGCCACTGTTCTCGACCATACTAGGGCTTCGCCCTCTATGTATGATAATCTCTGGTATAGCCAGAACTGTCCAAGATAAGAGCCCCAATTATAGCTGACCTTCTCGGAGATAGTGCTGTAAGATGATCAGTAAACAGTACATCGTGTCGAACGAACTTAGTCAACCCTTGGTGTATAATGTAGCTCAGAGGCTCCCAAACCTATTTTACTCGTAGACCACTTTCAAAAGTTTTACTGTTTTCTGTACACCCCATGCTGCAAATTTTCAACTAAGTATATTCCCAAAACCCTCATTTTCATGACAACGTGGACACCGTCTGGTCTTCCTTGGACTCCTGTCTGTCCTGATTTAAACTAGTCACAAAATAAAAGGCCCGTTTTGACAGTTCACGCCCATGAAGTTCTCTATTTTTTACCGATCGAAATGTTTTGACGGTAATTACATTTTTCATTGATGGTTACCGCCCACTCCGCTAAGTGCTGTGAATAACGATTTTTTTCGTACTGTCCGCAGACTATTAATAATCGGTTAAGGAAAAAATAAATCGATCAATATAATATTTTTAGGCCGACTCGCACTTGGCCGGTTTTATTTTTTTGAACACTCGTGTTGGGACAAATTAATTACTGATTTCTTTTGGTGTTTGAGTGACTGTTATTGTAACAAAAATATTAAATGAAAGAAAGTTGACGTATCGTAACATTGTATCATTTCAAAATACTTACAATATCACTTTAAGTTAAATTTTCTTATCAGAATTTTAATCCAATGCACTTTACAGTACATATTCAAATCGATCAAATACTCATCCAAACTGGAATCGATTTATCGTGAGTATCGATTACCGAGTCGTATGGTTACATCACTAGTTACGTCGGGAAGACAAATGTCAAAACGGGCCTTTTATTTTGCGACGAGTTTAGATGGTGTGAAGTTACCTGCTGCAGCAGTTTCTGGGGCGTCGCGGTGCGGATGAAGCTGGTGATGTAGACGTTGACGAACGTGGCCATCAGGAACTGGCAGTCGAAGCGGTCCATGATGCCGCCGTGGCCGGGGATCACGTCACCAAAGTCCTGGAGACAGTAGGCGTAGGTGTTAGACGTTTACGTAGACGACTGTCTAATACCGTAGCGAGCCTAAGATTGTTTGATAGGTAGGATTTAGGTATTGCTACATATGCCAGCAAGCGCAGCGTGGGACGTCCACCCACAAGGTGGACCGATGACTTCATTAAGATCGGAGGATCGCGCTGGATGCAAGCCGCTTCCAACCGATCTTATTGGAGATCTAAAGGAGAGGCCTATGTCCAGCAGTGGACTTGAAATGGCTGAGATGATGATGGTGATGATGATGACATATGCCATATCCTATACTAGCTATTGCCTACAGGGTTTTTTTTTCTGTACTACCTCCAACATGATCGGAGCCTAATACTTACTTAAAACATTCATTCCAGTTCTATCATTTGCTACTGCTCGTACTTTCATGCTACATACTTTGTCTTTCTTGTTTCCTTCCTCTTGGGTTTGCACCCGTTAAGCTATTCTGTCTATTCTAATTTGTATACATACTTTTTTATTTCTTATCTCTCATTCCGTTCTCTTTGTCGCTCTAATCTATCTATTATTCTGTCCACTTTGTCATTCCTCATCTTGTATTCTTGCTTAGGTCTATGCCTACAGGGTTCAAAAAATACAGTAGCATCTTCATTGCTGTATCAGCCGTGGCAAATGGACAGACAGACGGCGGAGACGTAGTAATAAGGTACAATGAAGGAAATGTATTCACGTACAACCGTAGCACCCTGTCGCAATTGACAGGCCGCCGTCACTCAAACTAGAGTGATATGACACCTTGTTGCGATAGGGTACTACGGTGGTAGGTGAATACATTTCCCTTGCTGTAAACGTGGAACCAAAAAAATGTAAAAAGGTTACTGACCTTAATCTTGAAAGCACGCTTAAAGCCAGACGCGAAGAACCCACCGAACGGACCAATCACAGAGCTGAAGATACTGAGCGCCAGCGAGTGAATCATGAACGGGTACATGTTGAACTTCTCCATGCCGATCTGCGGACAATAAATTATAGTTCACTTCCGAAGACTTATAAAGATTTAGGCATGGATGTTTCCTACAAGAT
Organism: Pandemis cinnamomeana; assembly: GCA_932294345.1. Taxonomy (NCBI): domain Eukaryota; kingdom Metazoa; phylum Arthropoda; class Insecta; order Lepidoptera; family Tortricidae; genus Pandemis; species Pandemis cinnamomeana. The sequence continues at coordinate 13,628,190 of OW028706.1, read as the reverse complement.
TTAAAGCTATAGTTACATAATGAAAATGTATTATAATTACGTGCAAGGTTGTAACCAACAGAACATAAGTTTATTTGTAGGTATTTGAACTGATGATTTACAATTTTATAATTACGAAAGGATAAAGAAGAAAATGCGGACAATAAGCGGTGTTATCGCTTAAAAGCGATCTTTACCATACAACCATTTAAGATACAGAAAATAAATGAAAAAATCATTCGATCATTTTCAATTTCAATTTCGATCAGTTCAAAAAACCTGTATCCTTCGATACTAAACATAACATTTTGAAAGTATACAAAATTGCGATATGCAATGTGAATTTTCTATAACAATTACTTTACTAGTATTTACTCGTGTAAAACACTAAAAAAATTAATAACCTGATAATACAATACAATACACTGCAATACAAACGTTCACCACACCACAAATCATTACGACAATATTGATAATTGAATCAGGCGTCACTTTTCGGTCCATATGAATAGACCAAAAACGTTCAATAGTAGACTTGTTCCGGCTATGATGTTTTTTTTTGCGTGGGAGTGGAGAATACTCATGATATACTGTCACAGGACAGCATGCCCGACTCATCTGGGAATTGATCACCAGACGCCTACGGACTACGGGCTATGACGATCTTAGGAACGACGATAACAAGGAAGAAGAATACAAAGGTTCTACTCTATTCTATTCTCCCTTAATGGCGGCCGTAAGGCTTGGGCCAATGTCAGTTTAAAAGACAAAGGTTACTCTTGATCTTACTCGCTAATCCTGCCGCTAAGTAGCAGTGCTTGCACTGCTGTGTTCCGGTGTGGAGAGTAAGACAGCCGGGGAAATTATGGGCACAAGAGGCATTTCATCTTAATCCTCTAGGTTGGCAACGCATCTGCAATCCCTCCGGGGTTGCGGGTGTCTATGGGCAGTGGTGATCACTTACCATCAGGTGACCCACTTGCTCGTTTGCCTTCCTATTCATATAAAAAAAAAAAATCTTCATGAGCGGCGGAGACAAAGGCTACTCACGATCTTCATGAGCGGCTGCATGAACTGCGGCGGCGTGTACTCCTGCAGACGGAACAGCAGCGAGGGCTCGCAGTCCATCGTCATGCGGCCGAGAGAGTCCGAGTACTCGATCGGACACACCAGGTACGGGTATTGGGACATCAGGTAAGCCATCTGGAAAACAAATAATAATTTTAGCATAGATAACGCTTGAAATGATTAATGACTAGCTACTGCTTGCCAATTTGGCTATGAAGAATGCGTTATCACAAACGAGGGAAACTAAGTATGCTAATTTCCGAGATAAAGAGTAACAAACTAAGTATTTGGTTGCTAAATGTTTCATCAAAATCCATTCAATAAGTAGTTTTTGTGTGAAATAATATTAGAAAGAAAAATAAGTATTTATTGTGCAAAGTAAACAAACCAGACAGGATTGCTAACGATACGACTTTTTAACTAGAAGTTGTAAAAATTTCATAAGTACAGCGTTACGCAGGGTAGTATTTTGGGGCCACTCTTATTCCTTCTATACATAAATGTTTTATCTTATATTTTCTTTCATAAGCTCATTGAAACGGTATCACACTCACCACAAGACCAAAAACGACGGTGGAAAAGCCACCCCCGATGAAACCTTCCCAGGTCTTCTTGGGGCTCAGCTTGATGAGTGGAGTCTTGCCAAAGAAGAAACCGAACACGTAAGCCATCACATCATTGCAGATTATCATTGACACGGGAACTATGAACCAGATGAGACCTGGAAAGAGAAAGAACATAGTTTAAATGAGTGTTAATATTATTACGTTACACTAGATAGAATTGGATTTCCTTCTATGCTGGTCTGAGAGATAAGAAAAACTATAGAATGTATCAGCTGTTTCTCTTCTCGCGCAGATGGTAAAATACCATTGACGGAATAGGCCAAAAACTTAGCAATCATGTTATGGGCGATGCGGCTAGCAACACAACACTATTTTGATTCCCCTTTCTACCTTTACGCTTACAGTCATGCTTAACGTGCCCTTAGGGTCTTGTTACCCTAGGCTCTGTCCATCCCGAAAGGGTAAAGACATGATTTATGTATGTATGATTCTGATATAGAGGCTGGACAGAGATATAGACTGATATAGACGCTGGTAACTAAGACGAGACCGAAAATTTTACAGCTATCGGCCAAGCGCGGATCCAGCCCTCAAAAAAGGTTGTGGTCACAGCTACTAGAAAATCGGCTAAGTACGAGTCGGAGCATGAACATGCTCATTAACAATCATGCAAGTAAAAGTGTGACGTCACAAGTCTATTAAGGTTGTGGGCATGCCCATCGTGCCCACAACGGTGGATCCGCCCTTGCTATCGGCACGTGGCATTGCTTCTTTCAATAAACACTGTCACAAGGTTCCCTCGGGCTTACGTAAGTAAGAAAAGTAGCCTAGTCTATCTAACTCGTCCTTGCATACGCGTATTATATCTTTCTCTGCCGATCCATTACCGATCTTTTTCTCGATTGTCTATAGTTTTACAAGTACTTGTAGTGACCCTAGCGCCACTTAGTTGCCCACTTCATAACTACTACGACGCACAAGCAGCTAGCGCCAGTAATGCCACACTGTTCTACATTACGCCAACGAAGTTTCTCAACTGTATTTATTACTTTGACATTAGCGAAATCATCGCATCGATCGATGGGACCATATTAAAAAAAGAAGGAGAATTTACATATTAACATGTTAGTTTTTTTTTAATATGAAAAGGAAGGCAAACGAGCAAGTGGGTCACCTTATGGTAAGTGATCACCACTGCCCATAGACACCCGCAACCCCGGAGGGATTGCAGAAGCGTTGCCAACCTAGAGGACTAAGATGAAATGCCTCTTGTGCCCGTAATTTCCCCGGCTGTCTTACTCTCCACACTGCTACTTAGCGGCAGGATTAGCGAGTAAGATGCCGATGTAATAGCGATGGTGTGATGGATAAGGAGTAAATAATTTTTAACATTTTAAACTGTACAAATGATATCTTCGTCGACTATACAAGACGGAGCAGGCATACATTCGCGGAGGGCAATACACTCTATTTACAAACTGACCTGACCGAATGTTAGTCGTTAACAAACGGGCAATCAATTTCAACCATCTGTCGTCCGCCAACCTAGTTGCGCTCGTTGCGAAGTATTTACACTGGTTACACCTCTACCTACGCGCTTGTTGTTTGTTTTATAGCAAACTAGCGACCCGCCCCGGCTTCGCACGGTATATTATGCATGTATTATACATACAAACCTTCCTCTTGAATCACTCTATCTATTAAAAAAACCGCATCAAAATCCGTTGTGTGGTTTTGAAGATCTAAGCATACATAGGGACATAGGGACATGGGGACAGAGAAAGCGACTTTATTTTATACTATGTAGTGATAGTGATAGTGATTGTAGGCGTCAGACAAGAATATCAGATCAGGACTGAGACAGCGTACCATCAACCAAATATGCGCTTGTTCCCCGTAACTATTTTACATAACCAGGACATTCTAAGGTAAAATAAAGACTATTTCTAAATTAAAACAAACATGTTCGTAGCTTAGCCGCACCTTAACCTAAATCAATCCAAATTAATCATGTAACTTGGTTACGTAGACGTAGTTTTTTTTTTAATTCAATGCTAGTTCTAGTAACGAAGCTTATCCAGCCATTAAATATCACAAATGTCATATCGACCACTTAAAAAAATATTTCTAATTAATAATCTATACATCTATACATATAATAAAATCGTTGAGACCAAAAAATCTGTACATTGAAGATTAAAAAAAAAAAACCGACCAGGGTGACTTAAAATCGATAACTGAACATAATAAAACAATTTTTAAAATTTTTGTTTGTTTGTTTGTTTGACTGAGCATCACGTAAAAACTACTGAACGGATATTGTTGAAATGTTCACAAATCTATTTCAATCAGTTCAGAATAGGATATAGGCTACAGAAATTTTGGAATTTTTTGGAAAAAGGGGGTGAAAAGGGGGGTTAAAGTTTGTATGAAAAAATAAAATTAGATTGTTCTAGAATCATGAAACTCATAATAAATACTTAGTAATAAAAATAAAGAAATACCTGTTTTAGCATTTTTTTTAAATCTCATCCAGAGACGCAAAAAAGAGGGTTTTGTGTTTAAAAATAATTAACTTCATACACCTATCTATACAATAAAAACCAATGAAGTGTAACCTTTTAAAATTGCTAAATAATACTTACAATTTAATACAGGTAAATATAATTTCTCAGTTTTCTTGAAATTTAATTTTTGAGGTGATTACGCACAAAATAGCGGAACTCAAGAAAATCAGCTTTCCTCGGTATAAGTAGTTGGTAATAATTACAAACAAAATAATACTACGGAGAAAATAGATAGATACGAATGTACATAAGACATAAAGCCGGAAAACTGTGTCAATTGAGAAAAAACATTTATAAAATAATTACATGCTGTACAGGTATTTTTCAACGAAGACACTTTCGTCAAACTTAAATCAACCTAAATTGGCGTCCTAAGCTGTGTTCTTTACCTAACACCTAAAGTTCAATATGCAATACCGTTACTTTGTTTTTATTTATGTGCTATTATTCACAACGCGTTCGGTTTTTGAACGCACTCTTATTTGAAAACCTGATATATTATGAGGGCGGCGTGAAACGCTTGGCTGTATGCTCTTAATATCTTTGCCTAAAAAAATCAAAATCAAAAGGCGCGTTAACGTCTGCGCTACGAACATGTCAGAATTTTATTGTGAAAAAAGTTTGTGCTTTTAGTATGAATCTGACAGCGAGCGAACCTTAACTGAATCGCATTACGATGTCATGGTAAGGCCTCTGTAGGTAATTAATTTGTAGATAAAGGTAATAAGTGTTAATAATCTGTAGCTACCTACTTAAACCAAGAAAATAAATAAAAAAACTTCTGCTAGAAAAAATTGAGTCGCAAAATATTAATTAAAACGGATTAGTAAATGAATTGTTAGTCGTAAGGTAAAAACAGGTAAACATTTATGTACCTATTATTTGATTAGAATATATTTATTTTTTTAAATTAATCATGGTGTACAAATATCGTTAAAGTGAGCGCAGTATTCGCCAATAAGCGTCATAGTTCGGCGAAATTAATAGTGATGTAGGTAACTAAAACTGTACTTAGCTTTTTTTGAATAAAGAAAATATTAACAAAACTATAAATTAAACTATTTTGTAAAATAAGGTACAAATAAATGTGATGAGTCATTAACCAGTTCACACCTGTTTTTTTTTCAAGATTCCGTGTCACAAATTATTATTTTCATGACGTAATTCTAAAAGTATAGTTTCGTACACACTTTCAGTGGTTCACGTGACGAAGTTAATAGTCATAATAATAATAATTTTGATATCGAGAAAAGCCGTAAGTATCACAAAAACACACGCGGACGAAGTCGCGGGCAACAGCTAGTAGGAAATAAAAATAAAAGAGCTGCAATTCCTCGATTATTAAGACTAAAAATTGGAACCTCTTTAAAAAACTTTACTTAGCCAATTGGGTAAAGGCACGCCTGTTGCAAATACACCCCCTTACAAAAAAAAAAAACGGGCACCCATGGTTTTTGTATTTTATGTGCATAAAAGCTTGCTTTCTAAGCTTTCATGCCTAAAAATTTGAAAACCATAGGTAGGTGCCCGATTTTTTTGCAAGGGGGTGTATATTATTAACCTATGCTTGTCAAGAAAAAAAAGAAAGAATTTGTAAAGAGCTCGTGTAAATTGACTTAATCATCATCATCAGCCTGAAGACGTCCACTGTTGAACAAAGGCCTCCCCCTTAGCACACCATAATGAACGACAACTCGCCACCTGCCTCCACCGGATCCCCGCAACTTTCACGACGTCGTCAGTCCACCTAACGGGAGGCCTGCTAACACTGCGTCTACCGGGTCGTGGTCACCACTCTGTCAGTTCTACGAGCGATGTGGTGTGGTGGCGTTTAATTGACTTAATAATACCATTGAAATTAAAAGGCACTTCTATAAGAATTGTCCCAGTGGTCTAGCTTATTTTCCGTTAAAAATTATATGACATTTTCACTCTATTACACAATTCCTCTATACTCTAAACACCCACGCAACAATGTAACAACGACTCAAGAAAATCCACGATATTAATACATTCAAGCAAACAGGAATTCATAACAGTATTCCATATTACCCGCTGTCAGCTATTAATAGTTCTTGTTTACGCAACTACAGTTTTACTAAACGTTGTTCAACAATGGGGACTATCGTTTCTTTGCTCACCAGTTGGCGCCACTGTTGACTAAGGTCCAGAGGTATAGCTGTCAAAGGCGACTTTATAAGATCGACGCCGATACAAAGTTTTAAATCTTGTATCTCATTAAGTTTATGAAATATAAATAACTACCAGCATATCGAGTAGCTATGCCGCAATGTTGTGCAGTTCCGTTGTGTCCGGAAAAAAAATCCGCTTTCAAAGCATTTACATTCATCGCCAAATAGCCCATATTTTCGATAATTTCACGAATTAGATCACTTTTCAACAGGTAAATGAATGTAATTATAATTTATGTCACGAAACCCGCCAAAACCAGTGAAAGTTAATGTTTTTGGACCTCACGCGACACTATTCTATCTGTTGGCGAAGACCGCATGAAAATCAAATCAGGAGTTTCCGAGACGCAGCGGAGGACTTTTTATTTTTTTATTTTTTTATTATCGCTTTCCCGCCGGCACTGCGTTTTTTTCCGGGATAAAAACTACATATACTATGTCCTTTAAGCGTGAAAAGATAACAGACTGACTGACAGACAGAGTTATTTTCCCATTTACTATAACATTTGTACGGATAACGACGCTTAAAAGGCGAAATGCCCTGAAATTTAACTTTTTACATAATACATACATATGTTGGACTTGTTGTAAAGAACACATATTAGAACAGTAACGCAACCTCCACGTTTCACCACCCCTGCCTAAGCCTGCCCTAGTTACGGCCGTGAAAGGTTTCCCGTCCCTGACAGTGTCTGTGACACAATAATAGACATGTATATTGTGCAGGCGTTATCTATCGAGGCACGCTTAGAAATAGGGACGTTTGAAATACAGTTTTGTTGGAAATGTTCACTGTTTCTTGTCATTTCGATAACTTAAATAAACAGGAATGAACTTACGGGGACGTAAGTCTGGTTTACGGATGATTGAACGTTCTTTTTAATAGGTGTATGTATATAACTTTTTTATATGCTACTAGCTGTTGCCCGCAACTTCGTCTGCATAGGATTCGTTTATCGCTAACCAGCAGAAATTGCGCAATCCGTTCTTAGAGGATGCCTACGTCATAGTAGCTTTATGCATGCAGTCTCAGCCCGATCGGTTTAAAATTGACAAAGTTTCATACAAACTTTTATCCCCTATTTGATCCCCTTGGGGGTAGGATTGATCAAAATCCTTTCTTAGCGGATGCCTACGTCATAACATCTACCTGCATGCCAAATTTCAGCCCGATCCGTCCAGTGGTTTGGGCTGTGCGTTGATAGATCACTATGTCAGTCAGTCAGTCAGTCAGTCACCTTTGAGTTATATATATTTAAGAAGATACTCGACACATACACAAATCACGTCTATATCCCTTACGGGGTAGACAGAGCCTGAGGTAACAAAACCTAAAGGCCACGTTTAGCATGATTGTACGAGTATAGGTGGAAAAGGGAATAAAAATAGTTATGAGTTGCTAGCCGCATCGCCTATAACATGATACCCAAGAATTAAAGAAGAAAATGCAGTTACAACGAAATACTATCATAGTTCTAATAACACTCCAATATGTGCAGCGACTAAGCCATACTCATCGAGATAGCAATAGAGTGCTGACTGATAAGATTATCGGTTGATAACTATAATAAATAATTTGCCATATTGCTAACAGTCGCTATTAGGTCTTTGAAATTTTAGGTATTTTCTACTTTAACTACTAAAGGAACAGGATAGGATCATATCTCTCTTTACAACAGAATCATGTTTAAACTTACATAGAACGTTTAACGTTTTAAAATTGCTATAAAATGAATGAATGTGAATGTTTGGCATGTAAACGCAAATGAAAATTAATGATTGAATCATTTTAAACTACATTTTAAAGTCACCCCGTAGATCAAAGTCGAGAAAATATTGTGAAAAAAAGACTTTTTAGAAACAAAAACATATTTAAAACATTCACATTCCGATGTTAAGTTTAAATGGAGTATTAAATCGCACAGTAGCTATCAAAAACCCTTTAGTTTAAAGTTCACTGAACTATTAAATACTATCCGTGAACTATGAGGCAAAATGATTCACAAACACTCTGAACAATGAAGAACAACCTGACCTATTGTAAGGTGTCATGCTATTGTGTTAGTAATTGAGAAACTTACTTTAAAAAGGCCGTATTTACAGTTAAAAAACCTTTTTAATTTCAAACTTAGAGTTTCACTTCCAAAGTTCAAATTAGATAAATCATCGATATAAAGTTAACGCTGTTTGTACTCACTATAAAAATGTGCCTAAGTGGCTTGCATTTTAATAAGTTTTTTACAAATAACGTCGTCAAAGTAAATGATAGTCATGGCCAGATGTCAGTTAATGAAAATGACACTTTAAATTGATAAGTACAGAAACTCGGAGCAAAACAAGGCATTTTTTCTGATGAGCAAATGATAATCATCTTTAGAATGCCAGAGAAATGATTAGCAACAAATAGTTTTGAAGTATTCTGATACGAGATCAAAGAAAAAGAAAGAATAAATCTAGGAAATAATACTACAAGGGCAACTGAACTGTAAAGGAATGGAATTCGCTTCCATTGTCTGTATTTCCTAAGACTTCTCAAGATTAGAACCGGAAGAACCAGTGAGGTACACCTATGGTTTCACCTGCACCTTTCAGATGCGATAGGGGTCTCTGTAGGCTTATTGTCTAACTCGCTCGCAATCGCTATCGTGTTCATTTGTACAGTTCATTTATGGGCTGACAATTGGCATCGGAATCAGCTAGCTGTCACATTCATACAAGAACTCTAAAAATTAACACGATGGCGATCGCGAGCGAGTTAGACAATAAGCCTACTGGTCTGTTTGCCATCCAATGATTAACATTACCACGTATTATAAAAGACATCATATAGTGATTATAAGCATAGTTAAACAATCGCAATAGGAAAATAGAGCAAGAACTAAGACATAAATGTAACTAAAACGGGTCAAATTATTACAATAAAAGCCCAACAACTATTGGTGACTTCACACTCATCCTGTCCGCTTTTATGTTTGGCCAATCGCTCGAGAACACGACTGAATGTACCTACTACTGATAGGATCATCGCAACTGAGCTGTAACTTGCTGGGCCTTAGGATGATAGAGAACATTTTACTCGAGCTAGGACACCGGCCACAGTATCAACGATGATTATGTCACACGCCAGTCAACAATATGTCATTGTTACCTATTACTGTGACGTATAGACAATTAATCATGCAAACCCATTGTGCGGGCCGCGTGTGAAAGAAATGCTAATCATTTGTTGTGTTTATGACGTCACAGTTAGCCCAACGATCGATTTGCCAGTGAATTAATGTCTTAATTTAATTAAGAATGAGAATGTTCTATACAAGGAAGGATTTAGTTCTATGTAGAACATGCTGGCGTTACGTTCGTTCAAAAAGTAAGTTCATAACCTTGTTTTTCATTCCCTAGCAATCCACAGAAATTTACTTAAGTTTTTCACCTATACTCATTTACAATTTACATATTTAAATATGTAACATCTCTGTATTTATGCAGCCATCACCTATGTTTCACAAATAAAACACTTTTGACTTTTGACAAGACAAAACCCGTCGTCATAATGTTCCCCGCAACTCTCGCGATGTCGTCGGCCCACCTAGAAGGAGGCCTGCCAGCGTTACGTCTTCCAGTTTATGGTCGCTCGAGAACCTTTCTCCCGCAACGATTCTCAATTCTACCAGCGATGCAGCCAGATAATTGCCACTAACTTACATATTATATTAACTTAAATATTCTTCAAGCTATATTGGTGACTCATCGGCGAATTCCCATATTCCAAATTCCATCGTGCAAAGAAATTCTGAGCGTAGCTCTCTTCAGACTCTCACCCCCTTATTCATAAACGCTCTATAGGCTTCTGCTAACTTAGCAATCATTTGTCCTTATCTGTGAAAGGTAAATGTCACGGTGACAAATAAGGACAAACGATTGCTAAGTTAGCAGAAGCCTATAGGGGGAAAGCTTCGGAACCAGTCATTACTGGTAGCACACACTGGTCGAAGACTCTTGTCTTCAGACACTGCGGATGTTTTATCGAGAAGTAATTCCCGTAATAACTTAAAATCTAGCACTCACCTTCAAATATATTCTGGATGATAAGATAGCTCTGCGTGACAACAATGAGCAAAGCCACATGGGTCCACGCGAAGAGGCTAAACTGTCTCATGTAGTAACGCTTGACAAGAGACAGCACGAACCAGACGAAGCCCACGCAGTAGAGAGAGAAAGAGATGAAGCGATGATACGTGACCAGGAAGTGGAGGTAGTCCTGTGAACACAGGTACAATATGAGTAGTCCCCGACATAAATTTAACTTAAATTTAGTGACCCGTTAGGTTTGTCCCTGACTTTGCAGCTAGAGATCTGGGGTTCGAATCATACGAGTGCTTGTACCCCAATCATGGATTACGTATGTATTTAGGTATCTATTTAATTAAATATATCCTAGTCCTCACAGTACAGGCATCGCTTAGTTTGCGACTAAATTTTACCGTCCCGAGATATTTATTTAGGTAAGTACGTATTTATTCAATTACACACGAACTTTGCATGCCAATAAGCCTGTAAAAACATCAAAACGAAAAAGATTACAAAATGTGAAGAATATAATTTGTGAATTTCAACCATAGCTTTTTTTCAGGCGATAACAGAATGCCTATTACAATTTGGCTCCAAAAATTAAGTGGATCACAAAGCGCTATTCAATTTGGCAAATTGCTTTTGAACGAGCTTCGGGCCCCGAGGGTATGTATTTACGACATTTTACGAAACTAAATGGTAAACGCCGAAAGACGAATACTTTATGTGTTTATCCTTTAAATGGGTCGATCAAGTATTTCTCGTCGTTATTTTGTCGCGTCAGCGAGTGGCCAAAAGAAGTATAGTTTATTAGAAGAAATTATACTAACATGCATAGTACGACCAATTGTGACGACGTGAGTGAGTGTGTATGTTTGTTCCTTCTTCACGCTGAATCGACTAGACGGATTTTGATAAAATTTGGAACGAAGAAAGTTGGTAGTCGAGATTAAAATACAGGCTACTTATTATCCCGATAGCTGTCTAGAGTCGCAATGCAAATAAATTGCTGCAGAACATACTATCAACATCAATCAGTTCTTAAATCTGATTCTATAAACTTACGATTCAATGTTACCCAGGAGAACTATCCGCTTGTTTTTTTTATTTAACTTTGAAGGCAAAAGTGCAATAACAAACTCGGGAGCAGGAAACCAGGACACGTTTCATACAACATTCTAAGAGAAGTGACCCGGTTTCTTTGCTCCCGAGGATATTATGTTATTTCACGTGAACAAAATCGCAAGGTATCTATAGATAGATAAATAAGACATGTGCCAGATGTCAGACCTCACCAACTTGGATTACAAATTGGATTAAATGATAAACAGTAGCAGACGAGGCTAAAACATATATGTGACTCAATCTTTTAAGTATTCGAAATATGGCGTACCTAAGTTACGTCACGCATGATAATTATCAAAATAATCACTTGAATCACAACCCATAACTGATTAATGAAGAATTATTTGATATCACAATCAATCAAAGCAAAGCTGAATCGATGCGTTACGAATACAGGTTATCATCCACTTATTCTATACTTAAGTATAGATAGATATATACATAATATTAATAATTATGTCAAGTAGATAGGTATAGCTACCTAGTAGAAACAATGGAAATATTTGAAATTATGACAGTTGAATCTAGAGTTGGTAATTATGGTTTATCAAGTCCCGAGATTTTCGTAAAAAGTCAGGTCCCAATTTGGTCCACCCGGAAGAAATGCTGCCATTATGTCGCATCACTGATTTATAACTTAATAAACAAAAGGAGGTAGGTTAGGTTAGTTAGGTATCTTCATTTGTCTGAAGGGTAAAATACCCAGAAAAAGGAGCTCCGCCCTCAGGTGGAACTCCGTCGAAAACCAGTAGACACACCCCCTTATTCTTCTAACTAGGCTTCTGCTAACTTAGCAATCGTTTGTCCTTATCTGTCACTTTGACATTTACCTTTCACAGATAAGGACAAACGATTGCTAAGTTAGCAGAGGCCTATAGAGCGTTTATGAGGGTGCGTAACGATGTATATAAAAATTTTTGGTATAATATTAGTAGCAATAACGCTCATTTGATATAATTATTAAATCATATAACAACACTTAATATATTTACATATGACATAATTATCATTTCTTATAATGATCATTTGATATAATATCATTTAATATAACATTCTTTAAGTATAATGCTTATTTCCTATAATGAACTTATGGTATAACGTTATTTTAATATAAAATACAACAATTGGCATAACCATTATTGATATAATGTATTAGAGACATAATCACAAAACGAACTGCTATCAAAAAGTAGGTTAGGTTAGGTTTAAACTGCGTCCCCCAACAAAAACGAACTGCTATAAAAAATATTATTTTATATAAAATGAGCGTTATACCATATAATCGTTATAAGAAATAAGCGTTATACCGAACGATAAATATACGAAATAAATTTATATATTTTAAAATTATACCAAACGTTTATTATACACAATGAGTGATTATACCCTTTGAAATTATATCAAATGTTGATATATCGATAGAAAATATATCAAATATTTTTATATCAATCATTACACACCCCGTTTATGAATAAGGGGGTTAGTGTCTAACTCGCTCGCAATCGCCATCGTGTGACAGTTCTTGTATTAATGTGACAGCTAGCTGATTCCGACGCCAATTATCAGCCCATACATGAACTGTCAAAATTAACACGATGTCGATTACGAGCTAGTTAGATAATAATATAATAAGCCTACCGGGGAAACCAACTGTAGGTGTACCAAAAAATCACGGAATTTAAATAATAAATTAAATGATAAAATTTACGTGTAACTAGAAGTTTCTATCCATACATACATACCTACTGTAACTAAAGTAAGTGAGCTTGTAAATTAACTAGAAAAATAACAAAGTCACGAACATGACAGCAGTATATTCGAGCGTGATCATGACCTTGGATGAAAGCGAATTAGTGTCGTAATAAACATTAATAATGCAATGCATCGTACGATTGATAACTTATCTACGACAACAATTATGACTACGATCGCGACGAAACAAGACTGTCAAAAGGTCATGTTATCGTTTTCATGTCTTTGAACTATTTAACAAGCTTCTTGCAATTGGTTTGATCAAGGAGTGAGCGCAGGAGCGCAATGGTTCTCGTGCCTAAGTGGACTGCGGTATTTCGAGCTAGTTTCAAGTTTGCGGCGTCCAAGTGCTGGAATGATAATCCTCCCCCTATCCAAGGAGCGTCAAGTATTACACCTTCAAGCGCAAGCTGAAGGATCACTTATTGAATTTAAAAAATTAAATTTTTGACAGAATCTTTTGGACTAACTTTAACCGATAACTAAGTTTCTATGCAGAAAATAATGCATTCAACCGGTACGGTTAAAAAAAACATGTTTACATTTTTTGTGTTTATTACACCAATGTCAAACGCAGTGGCGTGCGACCGACGGATAATTACCCAACTGCAGCCACAAAGTGGCATTCAGTTGCTGGTCAAGTCGTTAACGGTTGAGAAATAATTACTGATGGGTTTGCCATAGTGCAAGAACCCGTAGAATTCTGCACTGACATTAAAAACCCTCAGCAATGCCTAGTAAAATCTGGGTCGCAAATATTTTTCGTATCTTTGTTACTTCGATTTGAATAACGGGAAAAAGATTTAAGATAGACAACACATCGGCTATTCTTCTGGCTGCCAAAAACCCGAGAAAAACTAACTAAACTTACCGGTTTTTCCCTTATTTTAGTGACTATAAACACTTACCGTTCTATTAATGACGACACCAAAGTAGTCAATAAGGTTTTCCCCGTAGAAGAAGTAGTTGGAAGTCAGCAGGAAGTACCAAGAGAGAGAACGGAACCAGGGCAGACCGTGCACCCGGTACACCGCATAGCCAATGTTTATTATCTCTTCAAAACATTTCACTTGCACGCATAGGACCTGTGAAGAAAAAAAACGTATAAAATTCACCAGTAATGGTGCCCACGCCAGTTAGTGTTGTAAAACGCTATAAAACATTTTAACACAAATTTCCTAATAACCTATTTCTTGTGTAAGACGGAAAACCTCATGTTAATTATCCCTTACACCACACTGACGCGTTTCGATCCCTCTACGGGTTCATTATCAAAGTTTAATGAGCACAACTGTTACACATGCAAGCCAGCGTCGTACGTCGTTATCTCGCACGTAAGCAGCGGAGAAGCAAACCCCCCCCAAACACCCCCCCCCCCCCCCCCAAAGTAACGCCTGATTTATTAAAATAAAAAATGTCGTGTTTTATAACGTTATACAACACTTCAACTTCAAGTCTACATTCATCCCATTTTCCACGCAGGCCCAGCGCGGATTGGAATCTTCGCAAACACAATTGGACAGCTTCATTGGAGTTTCTTTCCCCGAAAAAATCAGATGCGGTAGCTAGAGAATATGGGCCAAACTACTGTCACGATTTTTTATTAATTTATTTACTAGTTTCACAAATCTATTTTGTACATACACAGTTAAATATTCTAGCATAAACGCCGCAGAAAAAACGCCTGATACCTACTTCCGTCATTCGCAATATTCGGTTTCTATTTCGCCAGTAGTTATGTGACCTTGTACCTAATGTTAAAATGTACGGATATTTTCATTATCAAACGAAGTAACCGCAACTTTATTCATTCCCACACCAATATTACCTACAGCCACTCAAAATCATTACATTTATAACTTTAAAACCAACATATTTAAAGTAAAAGTCATCTAAATATTTTATTGAATCAGGCGTTACTTTGCGTAGATCCATTTCAATGAACAAAAAATTTACCTTGCTACTCCGCTACTGAGTAGCGGAGTAGCAAGGTAAATTTTTGTTCATTAAAAGTCACCTAGTTTAGCTAGTAGCAGTAACTAAGATGCAAATGTTTGACAGCTATGCCTATCCGTTGGAATTTATAAACAGTAAACAATCAAATTATAAATAGATTACACGGCTATGAGTGGAGTTCTTTGTTCGAAACTAGACTAAAGATTAATGAATTATTTCTATTATTGGTTCAGTAATCGTAACCGCGTTTTAAGCGTGTTGCAGAGACCTGTCTTCTCTATTATTCTTATCTTTGACCAGTAGAGACTTCAGACATCTCTATTCTACTATAGACTATTCTAATTTAAGGTACCTACTTAACTCGGGGACCTTATACATGCCTTTTATAAATGTATTATAAGTTAGTTTAAGTAAGAAGCAAAGTTTAAGTATTGCTGTAAATTTATTTTATTTAGAAAAAATGACTTTCTGCCAAGTTTTTTGCGGCGCATTCTTCTTGGCAATGGTCTTTCCGAATACGCTGGTAGTTTCAAAAAAAGGCATGTAAAAGCGCTCTTGGCGGTCCATTTACAAAATAAACTTTAAAATTTTTGTATTTATAAATTTAATGAGTTCTTTACGTAGGTATGTGCATTTCACAGAATATTCGCATAGTTACCACAAATGGTGTAGCATGCAGTTTTTAATTTTAATTTTGGAAGAACTCTGCAACCATATTACTACGAAACGAATTTGAATTTAATCGAAATAATCGAAAAGCATAGTAGGTATCCAAACTATTATGTGAAAAAAAGAAATAAAATACGTATCTAATACTTACTTACCTATAACAAATAGTCTATCTGATAGACAAACAAATAATAGTCATCAACTAACTAACCCATTAAGCAAGTCACAGAACCAAGTCATTTCCTTTTGTTTCAACATTTCACACTTAAAAAACCGTAAAGCCGGTACACATCAGCGAGCCACCACAACCAAAAACTAATGCGAACGTGGTGTTCCTGCTCGCAGTTGAGTACCCAGCTTAACAGACCAACAGACTGTCAGTAATCTATCTATCTATCTAAATCTAAATCTAAATATTATATATAACTCAAAGGTGACTGACTGACTGACATAGTGATCTATCAACGCACAGCCCAAACCACTGGACGGATCGGGCTGAAATTTGGCATGCAGGTAGATGTTATGACGTAGGCATCCGCTAAGAAAGGATTTTGATCAATTCTACCCCCAAAGGGATAAAATAGGGGATGAAAGTTTGTATGAAACTTTGTCAATTTTAAACCGATCAGGCTGAGACTTTGCATGCATACTATAATTCTTAACGCGAACAAAGCCGCGGGCAAAAGCTAGTCTACTATAAACATACCGTAATCATCAGCGCGAGGGGGCCTCCATAGATGAGGAGGCAGAATGCTCCAATCATCAACCAAGTGAAGATGCCTCGGATAACCCAGTTTCGCCATCTAGACGCAATCAGAAGAATTTGCCATGGTTAAATGCAGTGGCGTAGCTAGGTAACCAAGGGCCCTGGTGCAAATAAAAAAATGGGGCCCCACTACTATCTGAACTGGTTGGGTTCTCGAAAGTTTTAGTCCGATCGTGAATTCCTGCTAAGGGTTCGAGGGTCTCCTGACCTTGAGGGCCCCGGGACACTGCACCGCTTAGCCCTTAGGTAGCTACGCCACTGGTTAAACCATAGGTATAGAGAGCGTCATATAGTTTGAAGCAACCAAGTCAGCCAAAAAGTTCGGTACACCATAGAAATAGTATGGTGCCTAACTTTTTGGTCACTTCGGATGTTACATACTATATGACGCTGACTGGACATATATAGTTGGTATATTTAATGGATCAACTATGTCTTGTTGGTACGGTAACGTTTTCCTGGCTCTTTCTCTTAAAACTCTTTAAATACATACATAAACCACGTCTTTATTCCTTACGGGGTAGACAGATATCAGCGCTAGTCAAAAGCATTACTCCTTCTCGCAAAGGGTATCTGGATTCTCTCAGGGTTAGTGTGTAATAAAAATGGTATTGTCTATCTCGTCCAAGCATATGCGTGTTATATCGCTCTTTCTCTTGCGTTGCCGATCTGTTACTACTGTACTATTTATACATACATGCATAAATCACGTCTTTATCCCTTACGGAGTAAACAGAACTAAGGTAACAAGACCTAAAGGCCACGTTTAGTATGATTGTGGGCGTATAGGTGGAAAGGGGAGTCAAAATAGTGATGGGTTTTTAGCCGCATCGCCTATAATATGATTTCTAAGATTTTTGCCCATTCCGCGGTGACACCGAATGCTCCCGTAACGCCTCACACACAACCGAATAGGGAATCCGTGTGGTTTTTAGTGGGTATGCCTGCCGTCGCGGGAGAGCCCCACATACCCCCGGTAAATCCGTACCGGGCGGATGCATAAGGCGCATTTTTCACACCATAAAAAAAAGCTCCGTCTACCCCGAAAGGGATAAAGACGAGATATTTGTATGTATGTATGTATTAGAGTAAAGTTGAGTGCCCTTAATAATAAACAAAACATTTAAACCATTAAAAAAAGATTAGAAAAATTGCTCCCGTATTAACTAGAACATAGTAAATGGTATAACATATTAATGCTATTTTCGGACTACTCAATGTTACTGAGGCATACAAGGTTAGTTGTGTATTTTGTAAATTGATTCTACTAACATTTACATTGGACAATTTCATTCTATAAATGTTCATTTCTAAAAACAGGAAGCAAAAAGTCATAATGAATTTACATTAAAATATTACTAATTGCCAAAACAGCACCATGACATGACATGTATTTTTTTTTAATATACAAGTTTTACAAGTTCTGCGGTGCTGTGTGTAGTTTCTCTAACAAGTTTTGTCTGTTAGTGTTATTTTATTTTGATCTCATATTAATTTGAGTCTGAGTTAGGTACTTAGTACATAATACCTACCCTAGTTTAGATGTAAGTAGTTAATAGAATAAAATACAAATAAATAAAAAATGAAATATTTGCAGTTCCCTTACAGGGTGTGATCTTGTATCTTGTATCAAAGCAAATAAATGTTTTGAGTTTGAGTTTAAAAATACTAATTTACATAAATGGAATTCCTTACATTTACAAAACTGTTTTAAAACTAAATATCATTTATTGTACCATTAGTCGTGTACTATCTAGACGTTTTCAAAGACTATGTTCCACTGAGTAAGCAAAATATCTATTTAACATGTTGTAATGTCTCTCTGTGTTTGTGAGTGGTTTATTTCAAATCCTGCAAGTAAATTTTTACCCACTCCCAATGGTTCGATTTTCTTGAAATTTGGTAGCTCTGATGTCAAAGTAATAAATAACCATGTGATTACATGAAATAAATTCTTTGTGCATAAAATACATACATACATAAATCACGTCTTTTTTCCTTGCGGGGTAGATATAGCCAATGGTAACAAGACCTAAAGGCCATGTTTAGCATAATTGTGGGTTTCTAAACAACACTCAAAATTAGAACACAGAAAAAGCTATGGCCGGGAATCGAACCCGGCGCTGTTTTTCAAAATGATAGGTACTATCAAATGAATCAAGAAACCTGCCATAGGTGCTGTAGGGGTACAGCACGCGTCACGGAATTTCGAGGATTCGGGTTCGATTCCCGGCCATAGCTTAACTTTTCGGATTTTTGTATGTGTTCTAATTTTCAATTTCATTTAGAAATTTAATTTCTAACTCTATATTATAGAGTCTATAAGTAAACATAAAAAATCAAGAAGTAAAAATTCTTGATTTATTTGATAGTACCTATAATTGTGGGTGTATAGTAGGAGGAAAGGGGAATCAAAATAGTGATGCATAAAACTTCTACGCTAAATTCTAGCTTTCTAAATAGCTACATATCAGTTTAACTACTTTGTTTAACATCAATATTCAAATTTAATTCAATTAAATCACTAGACTGTTTATGTCTACTCCAAAACTCCCATTGTTTCTTCAATTGTGCATAGGAATGAGGTGAAAGTCCAATTTGAAAAAAAAAAAAACTAGCCAAGCGAGTTGGATTCTTGCACTGAGGGTTCTGTTCCAGCTATAAAGGATCTTGACAAGCAGACAGACTGACAATGAAGTTTATTAATATTATAATAAGTTTATTTTCTCTTCCATCGAGGGAATGGGCGAAAGTCTTAGGAATCATGTTATAGGCGATGCAGCTACCAACCCATCACTATTTTGATTTCCCTTTCCTGCTATACACCCTTAATCATGCTAAATGTGGCCTTTAGGTTTTGTTACCTTAGGCTCTGTCTACCCCATAAGGGATAAAGACATGATATACATACATATGTAAGTATTTTCTCTTATTGAGGTATGGAATCTCAAAACAAAGAAAAAACACATGTCACAAAGAGTGTCACATGATGCAGAACCATCACTACATAGTATAAAACAAAGTCGGTTTCCACTGTCTGTCTGTCCCTATGCATGCATATATCTTTAGAACTATGCAACAGCTTTTGATGAGGTTGTTTTTAATAGAAAGTGATTCAAGAGGAAGGTTTATAATGAATAATTCTATGCAGACGAAGGTGCAGGCCGAAGCTAATCATTAAATAAAAGTTGAGAAAAGTTATATTAATTTATAATAACTAAGGCAACCCTAGTTTTACAGACACTATTTTAAAAATTATTTAAGTTACCAATCATTATTATTTTTTTTTTTATAGCAACTTGAGTCTATAAATATCTAATAAGGAAAACTATAATTGTACCTACAAAATATTTTAATGATTACTGAGTTTTGTTAAATTGCTTTTGTTAATCAGATGTTTTATGGGCGAGAACATTTTGATAGCGCTGGAGACGTGTTTATTGCTACTTAGGTAACACGCAAGTTTAATTGAATTATAGTATTTAATACAACCATTAAAATTTATTTATAAAAAAAATACCTCGACGAGAGCCCAGAAAGCGCGGAGTCGAGAATCTCGGGCGTCTTGTCCGTGCCCTGAGGCAGATTCTTCGCCATAATGTCCACATACTTGTCTTCTAACGCCTTCTCCTCCTCAGAATCAACCTAAACAAACGCCGATATAAGTAACCAGTAGTCTAAAACTGGTTTCCTATTAGGAAAGAAACAATAATTCATAGTTACATGGTCCGATTCTCCAGCAGTCTCAGCTTTGTCGTTACCGTCACCATCGCCCCCTCGGTGTCTTAATTCACTCATTTTTAACTTTCAGCTAGTGAACAGGAGCACTCTGTACGAATTATTCGAACAACGAGAATTATTCTAATCCATTTACGAATAGAAAACAGACGATGTTTTCCACCGACTTGTCAAACGAAAAATCAATACTATTTTTTTTTCGGTGTTGCAAGGCTTTTAATATATTTTTGGCATAGTAGAAAACTTACAGCTGATTACGACAGATAGGTTTAAGTTTAAGTAGCACGTGAAAAACGGAATTAAGTAGTTGAAAATGTATTATCCTTAATCCTTCACTCTTCAATTTTAATTTATTGAAAGGTCTTATCAGTATGATAAAAAATATGTATATTTCTGTGGATAAGGTATTTTTTTTTATCTCACCTGAATCACTTTATAACTAAGAAGATTTTTTCGGTTGAATAAATACAAAATGTGTACAATTAAGCTCTTTAGGCATGTATACTTTTATGAGTGAAAATCACGAAAGTTATACTTTATAACTTTGTAACTAAGTAAATAACTGTGCTGAAAACTCATAATGAGCTGCCTGCTGCTGAACGGATTGATGAAATATGTCGATTACTTAAAAAGTAATGTTTCTAAAAATATTTTACTTTGTATTCAATGTTTCAGAAAATAAGAATGACACTTTTTATAAATTATAACCCTACTGCAAAAAAAAAAACTAAGTGAAAATGCGTCTACTCAAACTGAGTAGTAGAAAAAATAGTGGTAGTTAATAAAAGCAGTGTTTAAAACTGGCTACACAAAAAAAAAGCAAATGTAATTGTAAACAATATGGCGAGTGATTTAGACAATTTGGATCAAAATATTGAAAATGTAAGTAAAATCCAAGTGAAATTGCGTTGGTTTGGGTTTCGAACAGGTTATTTATTAAGATATTAATCTATTTCAGATAAAAGTCACCGTACGGCAGTCTTTCGCACGCATCTACGCTTCGTTGAAAGCAAGGGAACTGAAGACACTTAGGCAACTTGACGCAATACGTAAACAATGTCAAAACGACAAAGATCTCAAACAGAACTGTGTTCAAAATATCCATGTATCTTATGATAACGAGTCCACATTGCTAGAAAACGTAAGTAACTATGGATTAGTCGATTTAGAGAAGCTTAATTTTGATAGTAGCACATTTACACTAGAAGAGTATGTTAGTCCGAATGATGACCACATGTACTGTTATAAGACTATCGAGGAATTGAGCAAAGAAAAGGATGAAGATTTAGCTATACAGGAGGCAGCTTTGAAGCAAATAACTAGCACAGATAACTGTGTATGCTATGTAAACATAAGGCCAGAAGAAGTTTCTAAGCAATTTAGAGAAGTCACCATAGAAACAGTTTCTTTAAAACCAACGGAAGAGTCTATAATTGAAGACAACAAAGAGCTCATGAGTGAAAACACTGAAGATGACAAAAGTGATAGTTCAGATGCAGAAGTAGTAAAAATAGATCCAACAGATGATTGGTTAAATTCGATAAAAAGCCAAACAGAAACAGAGCCTTCTCAAGTAAGTGATGTTATGGAGCATAGCACTATTACTTGCTTGTAAGACTAGGTACTAAGTGAAGATTACTTAAATTTTGTTACTTAATATTTTTAATAAAGTTTTATATTTTTACGAGATACCCACAGTATGCATTTTTTACTGTTTTAATTATTGCAAGGGACATTACAAAAGTTGAAGTAACAAATTTTATCTTAGCAAAACCTGAACGGGAGACATAAAGTACTGTTGAATAATTTGATCCTGACCCAATGCAGAACCTATGCACAGTAAATGTCCAATGATATTCCTTGTCTGTGCAAAGTGTGTGTTAAGGGTGGATCCAGGGGGGGGAGCCATGGAGGTCATGACCCCCCTTGGGCTGGGTCTAGGACCTAGGTGGACCACTGTATCTGTTATTATCAAAATTAAATTATAACCCATGTGACCTCGCTATTGGTGCTAAAGCTGGATCCGCCCTTGTATGTTACTATTACATTCTTTGTGAGAATTTCACAGTGGGTGAGGCGTCAATTGGTTCAATGGTACCTATAACAAATCACCATACAGCAATAAATGGTATTTAGCACTGATAGACATCATGATAATTTCTGGTTAAGACTTAAAAACTCGAATTTTGACTTATTTGGTATTTGTTATGTTCATTACTCGAGTTAGATTCAAGACTGAGGGTACCCTGTCGATCCCTAGTAAGCATTCTTTTTATTCTGCAGAAAGGAAGTACATTATGTTGATGAATCAGTGAGTTAGGATTTTTTGTTTTGTATCATAATTTAGCTACTATCACTTTATCATGTTTTTCAAAGTGAAGTATACTCGGGAGCAAAGAAACCAGATCACTTTTCATACAACTTTCTATGGGAAGTGATCCGGTTTCTTTGGTCCAGAGTGAATGAGGATCTACTTGGCAAGCATGCTCCGTCTTATATTGTATCTTCTTCACTTACCGTCTCATGGTTTCTAACATTCTTGTGTTGAAATATTAATGAGATGCATCACTGATGTTCTCCAAGTATAGTAGATTTAAATGCTTTTATGAGGCTGGCATAGTCACACAAGTGCACTTAAGCCTCGTAAAAATATTAGATTAAAAAAAATGCTTTTATTCTAAGGTTCAAAAAATGAAACAACATCTTAAAGCATCAACTTTAATGTTAATACATTTTTACAAATGGCGTTATGGAACACTTAAGCTACGATCTATGCATTGACTTCCGATTACATTCCCTAATTAATAAATATTACCCTTTTATGTGTCTGTACGCGCTATTTGTTCCACGGAATCTCGGGCGATTGAAATTAGCAGATCATTTTAGTGTTACCGGCTTAACATAATTAATTTCAATTAATTTTGTCACCTTGTAACACTTCATCTGATCAGAATGGTTGGTGGCTGATGCTACTTTGTAAGTTTTTAAAATATTAACATTTTGAAAAAAAGTTAATCACAATTATGTGTATTGGCGATACAGTGTTGCTGATTATAGCAACACAAATTTCGTTTAATTTTTAAGATTTTGAGGACAAGTTTAGTGTCATCCTCTTGCAAGTTTTTGACATATTGACAAATTATTAGAGAACCAAAATAACTCATGAAAAATATGTCGTGCATGATCAATGATATAGTATTTTTAAAAGGAATTGATTCCTTTCAATTTATGTTTCAATTGCCTTGGCTCTGTGGCTCAAATAGCTTGCACAGATCTAATGTCAACAGATACCAATTTTCAATACCAATCCTTGCCAGCTACTCATGCATTCAACTATGTCTTTATTTATGGCACTTAAACATGACATTTGTTTAATTAAATTCTTATAAATTCCCATTGGTGGATGGATTCTGGTTCACTGAACTGTGTATTCTAGTTTGTACTCAACTTTTTTCACTGGATTACTTGGATGGCACAATAAGAAGTGCTTATGTGGGAACATGGTACTTAAAGGATAGGTGTGATAAATATTAGGTGCAAGAGGCTAGTGTGGAAGATACAGTGTGTCTACGTGTTTTAGGAATCCGACCTTATTTCTAATAGGCACTAATTTTCTGTGTAATATGGATTTTAGGCCACCTTTTTCTGTGTCAATTTTATTGTCCCATTATTTTTAAAGTGAGCTACAAACTAAGAATTTACCGATTATGGTTTTAGATACACGTTTCATAATGAATATTGTTACGATAATGCCTACGTACCGATGAGTTAGTAAGTCATTTTTTTAGAAGGATATAAAGGTATTAAAAGATAATTCAAAAACTTGGGGAGTACAAATTCTTAAAATGAGTACAGGTTTTGAACTAAATATTACGTAGTGCGTATCTAAAGCTTGTTATAAAATAGTTATGAATAAGTTACACCACTAACTTAATTATTCATGTTAAGGCTACTATTATACATTTTTAACAAAATAAACAAGTGTTACGTCTACTATACAAGACCGAAGTCGGTGCAGACGGCTGCGACGTCTCGGTTGTTTTGTTTCTCGGTGCTGGCCGCCATGTTTAACTCTACCAAAGTATCCACGCTGTTTATACTGACCCCTTTCAAAATCTTCTGCGCCGCTAAACTAGTGAAATTAAAGCTCAGGTCACTTAAGCTAGGGAAGTTATAAAAGTCCTGATTATCCTTCTTACTGTCCTGGCTAAGGCTGTACCGTTTCTGTTTGTTCTCCAAACTATTGATCTTTTCCGTTGACGTATTGATACCTTTGATCTGCTCTTGGTTCTTCAAGGCCAGGTTTGGTTCCGACCCTAGCACGCTAGGTTTCTCGACGCCTTTTGAAAGAAGGTTCGCAATGGAATCGGAACTCATTCGATTATTTACATTAGGAAGCCCGTTCAGCATCTGCAAAGCTGCTGCTTTCTTTAATAAGTCGACGCTTTTCAATTCGCTGTTCGAATTTATATTCGTCTGTAGTCCCCCATTTGCTGAAGTTAACGAGTTTTTCTGGTACCTTAGACTACCCAAGGATCCGATGATATTGTCGTAGCTTTTCGTAGGCGTTGAAGGATTACTGTTGGCAGTGTTGTCCAGATTATTGATGTTGTTATGTATCGCCGGAGACGCGGGGTTAGAAGTTACCTCATTCGAATTGTTCAGTTGATTCTTGTAGATAAAGCTATTGTTGTTCGTGGCTCCTATTTGCAAGGATAACTTGCGGTTGTTGTTCATTCCTGTGTCGTTGATTGAATTCTTGTTAAACTTGTTCTCTTGCACTTTTAAGGGTTCTGCATCTTGGTACATTTGATTGTTTTTCTCAACGCAAGCTTCGAATGAGGTTTCAGTCGGGTTTTTTGCCGTCTGATTCCCGACACCGTTTTGCGACACCGAAACGACTTGCCTGTCGTCATTGATTATGTAAATGTTGCTCCCATTGCTGGTCTCTGTGACTTTGCCATTTTCGAAAGTAATAACTGATCTTACGGGCGAGTTTTGAACGTAAACTTTGGTGTTAGTTCCGCCGTTCTGGGATATTGTGTTCGTGGTAACCTTTAGCGTGATGGAATTGTTTGCATTTGGGGTGGACATCATTGTGGGAGAAGGGCTTTCAGCCTTCGATCCTAGTGCTTTGCTGTGCAGTGGGGTGGCGGTTTTCTTGGGGGTGCTCGGGCAGTTTTTTGGAGATGTTTTTGGTGATGTCTTACCGTTTTTTGTCTCGCCACCGACTATTGGGGGTTTGTTTCTGTACTTGTGGAGGCTTTTCGGGGAGCTCTGTAAGCTCTGGACCTTGACGAGCGACTGCGCTCTGCTCAGGCCCGGCGCATTGCTATGACTAGGGGACGGTTTTAGCGTACGGTCTGATATGTGTGACTCTAAGCTGGAGTGACCGCTGCTGCCGCTGGTATGATAACTCCTTTTCATAGGCGAATTTTGCTCGGATCCGTTCTTGCTATCCTTTCTAGGAGTTCGGTGCGTAGTTGTGCTTTCTAAGCTGGATGGGCCGCTTGTGGACATGATGTGGTCTGAATGGGAGTAGTCCACTCGTCTTAAACTCCCGCTGGGGCTGTCTCGTAGCTTGGGGTCGCTGTTCCGTTGCGGGGATCCGAAATGATCCAACATAGTTTTGTTAGTGGAGCTTCTACTGAGCGTGGAGCGTGGAAGGCTGCCGGAGCTTGGACTGGAGTGGCGACCAGGCGAGTGGTCGTAGTGGACGGAGCCCGCGAGGCCGGACTCCGTGGAAAGGTGCCGCTTGTGCCGCCGCGGCAGCGTCGACGACCGATTGCTGATCTCCGAACCGTCGTAGTACGATGACACGTAGGATGTTTGGCTCTGCAAGGACTCCTGGAAACAAGAGAAGTCATTCGTTATTTAAAACAACTGAACGTTGTTTGCATTTGTAACGGGAGTAGCATAGCATTAGTGTGTTTGGGCATACTGCTTAACTCAACACTATTGAAGTTGTTTTGTAAGTGATTAAAGGAACTACAGTCACGGGGCACGAACAACTTTGTACAATTGCCTGTTCTATTCTCTGTCGCTTCCGCGAAAATATTTACCATCTATCTCCAGTTTCCATATCTGTGGTAAGCATGTGCACCCTATCTTACCATCCGCCAAACGGCAAATCCCGCAAGCCAGGCTCGGTTGGTTATACGGCCAGTCCTACGCTGAATCTTCGTGCTCCGCGACCGTAAGACCTAGGTGCTGGAACAGGAGAATTGGCGTTGTTCCATACCTTGGAGTTGGTCTGTGTGGCGACGCAGTGCAGATGCACCGCTTTGGAGTTGAACCACTCCGTGGGCGGGAACTGCGCAGAGAACGTGCTCATCGCGCGCGCCTGCTTGCTGCGGCCGCTTCGTCTGAATAAGCGGGACAGCAGGGACGCTTTC
The DNA here is from genome assembly GCA_932294345.1 of Pandemis cinnamomeana. Taxonomy (NCBI): domain Eukaryota; kingdom Metazoa; phylum Arthropoda; class Insecta; order Lepidoptera; family Tortricidae; genus Pandemis; species Pandemis cinnamomeana. The sequence continues at coordinate 13,601,349 of OW028706.1, read as the reverse complement.
TCTGCAATTGGCAACATTTTCATGTACACACGGCAATATAATCAGGTAAGCACATACGCACGCTCGCGCCGTATCTATCCTGCTTACCGAATAGCTTTGCTGTGTGTACAAAACTAACTAAGATAGCTTAAAATTCGAGACGATTTTATCAATAAAAATTAAGGTAAGAACACCAATGCGCTGTAAAATGTAATCCCAAAAGATCACTCATTAAAGTCGTCTTGCGCTGTGTTGCATTTGCTTTTATGCTATAAAAGTTAGGTCGTGTATTCCAGGCCGTACATTCCAAGGTCGTTGGCTGGTTGGTGGCACCTCCCACTCGCAAAACCCTTGCCTATGAAATCTGTAGGCTTATTACCTAACTCGCTCGCAATCGCCATCTTGTTCATTTTGACAGTTCTTGTATGAATGTGACAGCTAGCTGATTCCAATGCCAATTGTCAGCCCCTACATGAACTGTCGAAATGAACACGATGGCGATTGCGAGCGAGTTAGGTAATAAGCGTACCTACTGATTGATACGTTCAGTTTGATACATGAATGCAATGATCGACAGTGACGCTTGTTCAATAAAATGTACCAATAAAATAGTTCGAGCCGTGCGTGACTTAGGTACAGACAACAAGAATAGGGAAGACGAAGGAACTTACTAGGCGATGCGGATTCAACACTCGGCGGGTAATCTGTAGACGACGAACTGTCGGTTGTGTTGGCATGCTTGTGGTGCAGACTGCGGGTAGAAGCGCACCGCTGCAGGTATTTGCTCGAGGAACCGAAGATTCTCAGCGAGTGGCGTCGGTCCAGCGAGCGCGGGGCGGGGAACGACGCGCTGCGCCGCTTGTTCGGCCGCCCGTAGAGGATTTTGTCGTTGGGGTTGCCTGGGAAGAAAAAAAGAAGTGTAAGGGATTAATATTGAGTACCTAAGTATTTAGCAAAGGTAAGGCAGACGGTGAGATAGTGGATGCGGAACTGGGGTCCGATTTTTGAAATTATATCGCTCGAAAATATAGCGGTAGTGATCGTTTTTGGAAAAAAATTACGGCTCAATTTTATGTAATCTTGTCGACTGTCGCAAATTAAATTTGATTTGTAGGTATGTATAAAATAATTGCTTGAAACTATTATAAGGTAATAAAACACCATGGAATCGAGAACCTACCTAAGTTTGATTTAAAAAAAAACGATATTTTAGGTTCCAAATTTACAATGGGACATTTACCTTTTCATACAAACTATACTGAACGATTTTTTTTAATAACCAAATAGATGTATATTATTAATAATAATACATAGGTACGTGTATATATTTAATTGTTATTTAAGATGGTGAAATGAATTTCATGCTCAATAACTCAAATATAATACACAGTGGCCTCGCGATTAAAAAAAATCTCCTGGGGACACCCACAAACGACAAATGTACTTACAAAATTTTGTAGAAACGCTCAAATCACGTCTTTATCCCTTACGGGGTAGACAGGGCCTATGGTAACAATACCTAAAGACTAAGGATTGTGGCCGTATACGTGGAAAGAGGAACCCAAATAGTAATGGATTGCTAGTCGCATCGCCTATAACATGATGCCTAAGATTTTCAATTTCACCCATTCTCTCGATGGGCTTTTACCATCTACGCGGGATGAAAAGCAGCTGGTACATTCTATAATTTTTCTTTGCTCCTAGACCAGCATGGAAGAAGAGAAATATGTGTATCTAAATTAAATGTAACGGTAGCGTACCTAACTAAACTTAGCACTAAGTCATCAAAGTTCCCCGAGAAAGTTATATAACTATTCTAGTTACATAAAATCACGGTAACAACATAAACTAACGATATTTCACAGCTGACCTCATACGTTATGCGACTTTATTTGATTCCCAGTTGACGTCCGTTAATTCAAAGCTTAAATGCAGTTAAGTGCACTAACAAATATCTAATAACGGCAAAATATAGCAACCAGTTAATTATAGAGTTAAGACTGAAAGAAAATGTGGGCAATGTGAACAGACCTTTATCCGTGACCTACCCAATACTTCTTGATGAATTAACTAAGTACATCACTAATGCTTCAAGCAATGCTGAATACAGAAACGACATTTTATTTGCGTTGTCCTCGCCCACATTATGCATCGAATTATATTAGGTACGGACAATGATATCCCTCAGAATCTGCTAGGAAATCATTAACTGATGTCCAGGTTACACCGGACCAAGCACTGCTCAGACCCCCCCGGACGGATCCAAAAACGAACCGCAGCTGTGGCGTAACTATAGGGTGGCAGGAGTGGCAAAATGCTCTAGCTCTACGGGGCCCCGAACTGGCTTGGTTCAGAGCACAGAAGGGATGCTGATGTACTTCTTTATATTGAGGAAGGAGCTGACCAATTTGCCACGGGCCCCAGACGTTATAGTTACGCCATTGCCGCAGCTTGACCACACGTGGTAGTCGGGCAACTCGCACCCTGGAAAAAAATCCTGAGACCTTGTATACGGAAACGTCAGATGTCAGAAACAGGGGCCTGGTTTTCCTCTTCCAAGTCTTATTTATTTTCGGTCTTCTGTAGGTACAATCATCAAGTGTCAGGATCGCTGTCTGCCGCAAAGTTATCGCGGCAAGTGCGCGCGATTTCTTTGTGCGTCACAGGGACTGGAATCCAGTAATGAAGCGTTCCTGGATTTAATTTATACGAGTAAATACATGCCTGCCTGTGAGTGTAGATGATCTCTTGCCTGACATCACTCAACCAGCACGCTAAGTGTGTAATTCTTTAAAATAAACTGCCGCAAAGTGATAGATGCGCTCGGCATGCAAACAATTTGACCCGTTTTCGGTCACAAAATAAGTCACGATATTTCGTTCCGCTTGCGGCGCTGTCAATTTGTCTGATAATAATTGAGACGTTTACGCGAACTCATTCGGAACGTTCTTCGAGACAAAAACTTACACTAGAAGTTGTGGCTGCTGCCGCAATGCTTTGTTGCTCCATACTGGACCAATTTAACGAAAACTTTTTATTTCTAAACTAAATAAGTTTAGTATGACCACACTAATAAATACAAGTAAAAAATTAATGAATAATGAATGCGTAGCGACCCCAGCGCCATCTAGTAGGCTGGCGGCAGCAATGTCTCACTGTTCTACATCACGCCAACGAACCTTGTCAACGCGGAAGCATACATACAACTTCAAACTATCTTCTTTCGGACTTCGGTCCTCAGGCATAACATTGCCTGGAGATAGATCTCACTGACCTCACTGTGGCACTCCCCACAAATCTAAGGTTGATACTCACAATTAAGTAACTAATGTCGCCCACAAAATACCTTTGATCTGAGTGCCTGATAAGAACCGACTTAACATGTGATGTGAGTAATATAGCACTCTAGAAAATGACTACATCACCAACGCCCTGGTAGATTGAAGTCACCCGGCAATAAACACAAAGAGAACACGATTCGTATTAAGTTTAAATCCGTTACTTTATTAACTTGGCATTGTCACGGCACGATCACGGTAACTTAGCCAAGTTATTACTTAGTGAAGTTAACTTTTTTTTACAGAACGGACATGCTACTTGGAAGCGCCATGTCTTGTGCTTTTAAAACTAAATAGGTACGGTTAAGGAATATTTAAAAATCACTAGATTGAAAATGTAGAGAACAGGAACAACAATCATGCGGCATATTAATTACCTCAGTAGATAGAAATAAGTACTCTACTCTAACTGCCCAAGCTATTGGAAAATGATCTTGTAGGCTCATGTTCACTCCCAAATAATCCAGGCGTTTAATTCTAGAACGCTAGAATGCTGCGCATTCTTGCAAACACGAAGATTTATCGTGCAAAATGGCGACCGCACGCGCACGTTACTCCAGTTTAGAAATAACCTGGAATGTGACACGTCATTATAAGTTGGCTGAACGTATGAGATCTCCGCCTTTACGCAAAAAAAGTTCCTGAAAAGGAGCTCTCATTACAAACTTCTGTTTGCGTTCACGGAGCCACCTGTCATCGACCGTTGGACGTTGATTTAGTATGTGGTGCCTTTTAGTTCCTGTTATGGCCAGTGACTCAATTAACTTTGTAATTGCATGTAGGTGGTCTGGTCTGGATGCCTGGAATCCGAAAGAACAAAAACAGCTAAGCGCTAATGAGGCTTTCCGTGGAGGAATATTTTTATATTGAGATTTTTTTGTTCAATTCGTTCGTAAATTTGGTAATGGTGGGAATTTTGCTGCTACAAAAGCGGAAGTAAAGAGATGCATATAATATGAGAGTTCGTTTGTTTTCTTATAAGTACGTGCAAATTGGAACGATGTGACCGTTAAATTATTCAATTTGGGCTGTTCGTAATTCAATTATTGTTTTGGGGGTTTGGAATACTCTATCGACTATATCTGTTTAATGTTCTTTTAATGTATTTTTTTCTGTTACGTAGGTAATTTAAGCTAAAAGAAAAAAAAATGGACATGAAAGGACATAAAATTGACAATGAAATGGAGTTAAGACATTCGGGAGCTGATAAAGTAGGTATCTATTGATGATGAGATGACATCTCAGAGAAGTAGGTAGATAGGTACTATCAAGTTTTCTATGGGGTGCGAGTTGGGTTACCTCCGCGTGTGGTCAAAAGCTGCGGTTCGTTTTTGGATCCGTCCGGGGGGAAGACCAGTGCTTGGCCCGGTGCATCCTGGGCATCGGTTAATTATTTCCTGGCGGTCTCCGAGGGATATCATTATCCGTTGGCTAAGAGCCCGACAGGGGGCAGGGGGTCTTTTGACCGCGTTCTGCCGTACAACGTTGCCGACATTTTGTCACAAGATTTTTGAATATTTAGACATTGGCGAAATCATCGCATCAATCGATGGCGCCATATTATTCTAAAAATTGAATTGAATTGAAGTTTTCTATGTCTTTTTGAATCCACGATCCCATATTGATACCTATAGGTGGGTGAGGACCAAAAAGTTACACATCATTAAAGTTGCGTTAGTAGTTAGTTAAAATTCGTTAACTTTTTCTGTGAAACGAAAGTTATCCATAAAAAAGTATGACTAATTTTCATGTCACAATGGAAAAAGTTAGCAAATTTTAATTACCTTACTAACTTTAACGGTGTGTAACTTTTTGGTCCTCACCCAGGTCACATCACGATAACATTGACAGTCTAATTCATGTTTCGGGGCTATCCTAGGTTTGTGGATGCTGAGAGAAACTTCTGAATTTCAAATACGAGTTTAATATACTATCTTACAATATTTGAGAGAGAGAGAGAGAAACATTTATTTAGAAAAAGAATACGTCTACCGCACACGGTATAACAAGCTGTCAATGTCCAACGATCTAGCCGCCGTGGTCCTTCGAGCCGGATACGTTCATTCATGCCTATCAAAATCAATAAATCCGGTTCAATTCAAAGTTATTAGTTAGTAAGCACGGGTTATTAAAACTAAACTAGCACTAAGTAATTGTAAACAGAAGGAGGAATAAGGGAACATTAATCCATATTTGAATTAAGATAAAGCGCTGGTTTAACTATGCACTAAAGTTAGTTCAGTTAGTTTAATGCTGAAGTAAAATTATATTACTCGATATTCGGAATCGTAAAATGTCAAATTAAGCCTAGCTTTGTAGCGTGCTGTTGTATAATACATACATACATACACATACATACACAAATCACGTCTATATCCCTTACGGGGTAGTACATCGTAAGGGATAAAGACGTGATATATATGTATGTATGTAATTTATAGAACTTCTAAATGCGAAAGAATAAATTCAGATATAATTTACGGACAATGTTTAAAAAGGTACTTTAGAAAAGGCTTCTATGATAGAGACAGAATAACAATTTGAACTATTCCTTTGGGCAAGAAACCTGCGCTATAAATCAAACAAAGAAAAACCGGAGTCGCTTTAAAATGGTCATGATATGATATTCATGAAGCAACTCGCTTCAGTCAGATGAACTGGAACTCCTTAGCACTTATAGCCGTAGCGACTTCAAGAATGTAAGAAATAAGACACCATCCCTCTCGCATTGGTCTGGTTGAAAGAAGACAAAACCATTATCGCTATTATGTACAAGGAATGCTAGACTGGGATGGAATGGATCGGTTTGCGTTAATCAAAGCTACTTCATCTTATCTGAGCAGTTAAGGGCACGGAAGTGCAGCGCCAAGTCTAAAAACCTAAAGCAATTATGATTAGTCTTCCCCTTTCCACTACCACCTATGCGCTCACAACCATGTTAAAGCAGCGTCTATGGGTCTTGTTATCCTATGGGCTCCGTCTACCCCGTAAGGGATAAAGACGTGATTTATGTATTTGACAGAAAGTGGGTTCTCTATTATATGTATATATGATACACTCGTAATTCGTCATCAAAGTGTCGTCTTATCTAAAGGAATAAGTAATTATTTTATTGAATCAGGCGTTACTTTGCGGAGGTCCATTTCAATGAACAAAAAAATTTTACCTTGCTACTCCGCTACTCACGCGCAAAATAACCAAGCAATGAAATATATATGTTTTTCATGCAATCCCTCCCTCCACTGCTGACAATAAAACACATATAAATCCCACAAACTTAATTATCCCTTACACCACACAAAAACTGACGCGTTTCGATCCCTCTACGGGATCATTATCAAAGTTTAATGCACACAACTGTTACACAGTAACACACTGTAACTGTGTGTGTAACAGTTGTGTGCATTAAACTTTGATTGATTTGATGACTTCTGTGCCCTTAAGATACAATACAATACAATACAAATACTATTTGTTTAACATCGCTAATCAGTACAAAACAATACAGAAACAAAGAACAAAGTAGACAATAGGCTATCGCTTAATAGCGGGCTCTACCAGACAACCAATAAGACAGAGAAATAAGTTGGAGACAGTTTAAGTAGGTGGCGGAAACAAATGAAGATAAGGTTAAGATTTTTTGACTTGGCCGTTTTTTTCCACGACAACATTCCTGATGGGATATTTCTAGGCATCCGTCCCTTCCTATCGCGATCGGTACTGAAATACACGTTCTGCCAAAGAAAACGAGTCACGATCAACTAAGTTGCGGAATGCAGTCACATTTACATGCCACCGAGTGTATACGCTGCAAAATTAGTTCTTACAATCCGGAGTGCATCGAACGATTCTTTGGCGTAATGCTAAGAGTTTACGATGCGTTTTTGCATAATTTAGGGTAGGTAAAAGCAAAAATAATTGCGCTTGATCGCTATTTGGGATAAACATAAAATGATACTGCGGAGGCTGGACACTGCGAACATATGTTATGATTATCTTTCAAAGTATGGTGCTTAGTATAAATATGTTGTGGTAATAAATGAATTTTATTAACTTTTACAGTTGAATCGGTTGAAAGAAGGTTAACTTAACCCAAGTTCATTGGCATGGAGATACGACAGTAATGTAATGAGGGTAATACAAATAAAAATTACGTTAAATACCGAAGAATAACGGCACTAATGGCGAGGTGTCGAGATATTGAAACCAAGAGTCGATAATTTAAAAGATAAATGAACAGTTAGTTAAAAGAGCATCTTATTTTATTAGATCCGACTTAAGAGTCAGATACATTTTAAGTATTTACTGTTTAGGTACGGTTTTGTCTTGTTTACGGACACGTGCAAGTGATCAAAAGACAGAAGCTACGTTTATATTAAAACAATGCCCAATATTGTATCTTGTAGCTGACCTAAGCATCGAGAGAATGGGCGAAAATCATAGGAATCATGTTAAAGGCGTTGCGGTTAGCAACCCATCACAATTTTAATTCCATTTTTCATCTATACGCCCATAATTTTGCTAAACGTGGCCTGTAGGTCTTGTCGCCTTGCTCTGTCTACCACTACCTAATTTATTACATTGTTCAAATAAGTTAGTTCCGCAAAGTTGTACTTGAAAAAGTCAATAAAACTTCGCAAAAACGTACATAATTGCTTGTACTTCGCATTCAATAATAGGTACCTATTGAAGTTTCATATTTTCGTACCTCTAGAGTTACAGGGTGTTGCGAAAAATTAGAAACCTAGCACCTATTGAAGACCGGAATTTAGAATTTTAGTGAACAAATTTAGGTTTTTAGCGTGTTTTTTTGTAGGCAATCGTCTCTATATCACAACCGGAGATAATTTCCGATGTTTTGGTACTGTTTCGTCATACTTTTTGCCGCATCTTGCAACCTTATGATTGCCTCTAAGTGCCACGAAAAAGGTTTGTCTTTTAATTGATGTCACAAGAGATTAAATACTTATGTTCTTAATTAATTCAGGTATCCCATCATCCATATATCTTGTGGTAAAGGCATGATTACTTTTGAGGTAGCCATAGTTACGTGGAATATTTTACTGACGAATTCTGTGGTTTAAAAAAAGGAATCATAATGTCATGCGTGTTAGCTTTTATAATATCGTACGGACCTTAATTTGTCTCGTTAGCAATTAAAAAATTAACAATGTTTTACGTTTACCTACCAGCCTCTTTCATGATTACAAGCCAGCTTTAACTTAACAAGATCCCGTTAAGTGGTTGCAATCATCTCATAACTATTATTTATAATAATTAATAGTTCTAGCGGAACAGCAATATAATTAAGCTTGCATCTCAGATTTCCCGGTGGGTCCCTTCTGTGCACTCATTAACATAATACTAGTACCTATCTATTTGTCTTTATCCGGTTAAAACTGTGAATCACATATCGACTGACGTTAATAAGTCTGTAAAACAATATCTGAGATTAAACTATAGCTGAAAGTAGTATTTTAACAACAATCTATACTTCAGTAATGTATTGTCTGATTTAGGTACGTTACTTAACTAGATATGTTCTTTCATAAAAACTCGATTAAAATTGCACAGCGCAAATGTTTGTCGAGGTATTCTAAATATCACTCAATTGTTTGGTTAAAAATAACTGAAGTATCCTTTTCAATATTAAGTCTTTATTAGTCACCGCAGTCTTGTTAATTGTTTGATATCTAAACGACACTGAAAATTAGAACACACAGAAAAATCCGAAAAGTAAAGCTATGGCCGGGAATCGAACCCGGATCCTCGACATTCCGTGATGCGGGCTATACCCCTACACCACCCGTAGCAGGTGGGTAAGCCTTCCAATTTTTCTATCTGTTACTAGCTGTCACGTGACCTTGTTACCATACGAATTTATTTCAATTGTTTTATTTTTAAGCAAGTACGGTCAAGTGCAAAAATAAGTATTGATAGGAACTTCTCAAAAATATGTCCCACGACCTTATTACGCCGGTGTAAGAGCGTATGGTACTTATTTTTGAATCTTTGAACTATTAATTATATTATTACACTTGACTGTACATAACGTAGTACTGTAGTCGTAGGTACATACTGAATAGCAGGCGTCATTAAAATATTATGTAGGTATGTTCCAATTTAAACTTACTACTGGCGATCTCCTACAAATTCCCAAGATATCTACAAGACGCCATGCAGTCCGACCTACATGTGGAGTGCAGTTCTTAAAATAGATCTCATTAAGACATTTTAATTGAACACGTTTAACGCTGGGTCAAGTGGTTGGATCCTGCACTAACAGACTAGAGCATGAAGTCTTCCGCAGTTTAAAAAAACACTGCTAAATACTACTAGCCTAGTTTTTTGAACGGAGTATTTATAATAAATAAAAATGAATCGTCGAAAAGTATGTACGCGCATAACTCCCGAACGATTTAAACAAAATTGGGTTTTTTTATAGTAGTTTGTTATCGTCAGGACAGTTTGCAAAAAAAAAAAAAACAAAAAAAAAACTGGAACAGGGGCAATGACCGCGGGCATCCACTAGTGTCCAATAAAAACAGATCGCTGTAAAATATTACCTAATATAGCTTAGCTACGTAATATTTCTATTTATAAGTTTACTAATTACCTACTTAATGTCGAGTACAAGTAATGTACCAGATTTTTTACTGGAAGAAAATATAACCTACATCCTGTATCACAAGCGTCCTGTATTAATGTACCGTTGGATTCGAAGTAAAATCTGCAATGTAAAAATAACGTAACATTACGTTTTATAGCTGATAATAACAGGTTTAAAAATGGAAGTACAGGTAAAAACTGTAAATTTGTTAATCAATAGACATAAATCAGAGTAAGTCACATTAATTTACCAGTTTAGGAATCTAACATTTAAAAAAAATGACGAAAGAATTATTCAACTAAATATTTTTTACCGATATACATTTTGAAGCGCCGGCTTTAAGACTGCATCATGCGAAAGAAATTTCAAGGTTCATCGCCCCAAGATTTAGCAGTAAAAATAAAATAAAATTTCAAACTGGCTGCATGGAACCAGATCGAAGTGAGTCGGAAGGATTAAAAAGCTTATTGGCATTTTATTGGGAGCTACAAAACGATATAATGTAATGTGAAATTGTGAAGTGTTTATGTATGAGTCACTGTTTTAATGTTATTTGTAAATAATCCAACAATAAGCAGTGTTGTGGATAAAGTACGAGTCAAATTTAGATTCTTATAATCTGTGTCCAATGTAATTCACGATTAAAAAAAAACAGCTGTCAAATGATTTTGTTTTAATTGTTCTTAATCAGACTAAAGCCCATCTCTTCAAACAGCCAAAACGTTACATCAATGTCCATGACACTTACGAAATCAGTCGTGAAATGGACGATGCCATCCTCAACGTAACTAATCCCAAAATGGATCTTACCACAAAGAAACAGTGTCGAATTCGTTTTAAACTTTTTTGATGATCATTTGAAACTACTACAATTTTGTCTAGGTATTAAGAGGAAATTGAGATTAGTCGTTTCCTGCTTCTTTGATCTCGTTTAGTCTTGCAACTGAACTATAAAATGCAGTTAAGAGATTAATTGAATCAACTTTGGGATTATTCAAATAGTTGACAATGCTTTAGTTTCTGAACGAAAACGATGACATAAATTGTTTCTACTGCCGTTTGATCTTTGTCCTGTGTATACTTCAAATACAATGCAAGGCATAGTTTAATCGATATGATTATGTTTGTGGTTTGGGTTTTCTTTTGTGTTATTATTAGGTGACTTAAGAGATGACCAATTAATAGTTTTTCAGTAAGCTTAGTTTAAGCCCACTTCATGGGCCTACGGATAAGTTAAGTTTTCGCTTCATCCATTTACTAATGGTTAAGTCGAGGGATTGCAACGACAAAACAAAGGTTTTCTAACGTATTTATTATGCGCCCCCTTACTAAAAAGAAAAAAAAATCCACGCCCATAAACGCGGGTTATGTAAATAAGGTTCTTGACCATACTAGTGGTCCATGCACCCCTTTCTCTGCGTAGATGGTAAAAGCCCATCGAGGGAATGGGCGAAAGTCTTAAGTATCATGTTAAAGGCGATGCGGCTAGCAACCCATCACTATTTTGATTTCCCTTTCCACCTATACGCCCTTAATCATGCTAAACGTGGCCTTAAGGTTTTGTTACCTTAGGCTCCGATCCGACCCCGTAAGGGACAAAGACGTGACATATGCATGTACCCTTTGGCGGTCTCTGCGCCCCCCCCGTGGGTGGCGCGCCCTCACTGAAAATCCCTGCGATAATGAGAATCATGGCTACCTGTACTCGCGGTAACTGTTCTAGAAAAAAAGTAACGACTTTAACCGGATATCAGTGACCTTGGCAATAAACCTCAAATTTCGTCAAATTATCTCCTAGTTTTTAGTCGACCCTCGACATTTCCTAAATCTGCGTTGCGGTCACTCGAAAAAATATCATTCCGGCCAGGTAAATAGCGGAACGGTAATGATAATGAAGCCATTTGTGGTTAAAACAATGTTGGATATTGTCATTAGGATTACGTTGGCGTAATTATGAGGTTGGCGACTGTTTTGAAGGCTAAGGTCATGCCAGGGACAGCAAGTCGCGTGAATAAGTACACATCAGGGGCGCCGACTTTTAGAAAACCTCGTGGGTGCTCATGCTTATTTGATGACTCGAAAACGGGTCGTCAGGTAATGAAAAACACCTAAAAGGCGATTACTGATCTGTTTCGTGATGTCTATTCTCAGGGGTGCTCGGCACCCACTGTTTATTTCTCATGGGTGCTCGAGCCCCCGAGCACCCACGGAATCGGCGCCCCTGGTACACACACACGAACAAATCACGTCTTGATCCCTTACGTGCTAGACAGAGCCTAAGGTAGGGTACCTACAGGCCACGTCCTACTATCCTACTAATATTACATATAAACTAGCTCCTGCCCGCGACTTATCGCGACTTCATTTGCCATGCAATTATTTGATAATATAACGCCTGAAGAGGATGGGAGCGAATGGATTGGACTTTATAACGATATGTGAATTTTGATGAAGAATACAACAAAACAATTCGACGACACAATGCAACAGCAAGCAGTCAAGATATAAGTGTAAAAGTCATTATCAAAAGAGTAAAAAAAATACTAAGAATGAAAAATATAAAGAGTTCACAATAACGCCTTTTGGGACCGGATCTCCTACAGTTAATTAGATTCTTTGATAGCTCTCGTCACTCGTCTTCCATGCTAGTCTGGGAGCAAAGAAAAAACATAGAATGTCTCAATTGCTTCTCTATCCGTGCAGATGGTAAAACCCATCGAGGGAATGGGCGAAAATCATAGGAATCATGTTACAGGCGATGAGGCTAGCAACCCATCACTATTTTAATTCCATTTTCCACCTATACACCCACAATCTTGCTAAATGTGGCCTGTAGGTACCTGCTACCTTGGGCTGTGTCTACCCCGTAAGGGATAAAGACGTGATTTCTGTATGTGTGTATGTCTCGTCACACTGTGGCTCAAAATAAGCTTGCTTGCTTCAACAATCTGCAGAGCACCATAGCAAATTGTAGCTATTTGTATCCCTTTCAAACTTACCCTGAACTAGCTAAAAATAGCACGTTCTGCGCGTACGAGTAAACAAAAGAACGTTCAAATCATCTGCCGTGACAACAAATTGTTACCCATTTGGACACAATGGCAAGGGCTGGCCACTCAATGAAGTAAACAATGCGATCTTCGACAAAATTATGAAAGATTCACACAACGTAAAGGTTGCGCTGGAAAACGTTTCGCATTTTAAATCTGAAGGACCATTGGGTAAGAAGGGTGTCGTTGCGTTGAGGTTTGCACTCGAAGATAATGGCGTCTTTTTTAGCGAAGATTCTACGGTATAAGATACGGTGTTGGAAGGCTGTGTTGTGCAAGACTCGATACTTGGTGTTTGGGAGTCACCTGCACAAAAAATACTAGAACTAATAATGTTAAGGGCCTGTTAATTCACCCTCTCGTAGTTCCTAAATCTATGAAGCCTTTCTCTTTTTTTTTTAAAGAATGAATAGCAACGCCGTACAGACACCTGACACTTATGACATCTGAATGTCTTTATAAATTAATTTAGATTCCTATAGTCCGTCCATAGAACTCGATTCCCACCGGCTTGCGTATTTTAAGGCAGTTGGGCACTTTGATTGTGCAGAATTAGAGGAAAAGGCTAGTTAGTTAAATTCCCTTCGGCTTGCCTTTTGATATACTTAACGCCACGCCACTGCTAGGTAGGTACAATCTATTGAAACCTTACGATCGTCAAGAAGTATTATTTGTTCTAAATTCAATCCACTAAACTACATACGAAGACACCAATTGGCCAAAAAGAGGAAACATTAATTTGCACGAACGCGGATTAGACATATACTTACTCCGAGGAAAGGAGATAGTTGGAAAGTGAACAAACAACAATTTTACAATTTACAACGATGACTACGTGATTTTATGAATGGTCGGTCGGTCAGGTCAGCGCGAGACGAACCTACAACCAATTCTAAAGCCATGATCGTAAAATTGAATTTTGTGGGACACAATAAAATCTTCGGTTTCATTCATGCTAAATGGAGCACACTGGAAAAAAATGAATCAACTGAGATTGCACTTTTCTTTATTAATACGCTATAGTGAGTTCGGTTTGTTATCCGTGTTTCGCTTTTGTTGACGTGCTGTTTATTGAGTGATTTGAAGATTCAATTTAAGTTGAGTAATGACCCATTCATTTGGAAATTTGTAATCTGCTCAATGAACTTGATGGGGTTTCTTAACTAAAAACAAAAGAACAGCGATTCGATTTATGAACAAAAACTGATGCGAATTTGTTTTGGGCTTTTGAAGAGCCACAATCCAATCACAATACAATACAACGGCTCTTTATTGAACACCAAAGAATTACAAGCAATTTAGAAAATGGAACACGAAGAAAACTACAAGGTAAGCAGGCGGCGTTATCGCTTCAGTCCGATCTCTGCCAGGCCAGGTAGTACCGAATAAAGAGACACATACACACACACATACACTAATCACGTCTATATCCCTTACGGGGTAGACACAGCCTAAAGGCCACGTTTAGCATGATTGTAGGCGTATAGGTGGAAAAAGGAATCAAAATAGTGATGGGCTGCTAGCCGCATCGCCTATGACATGATTCCTAAGAATTTCGCCCATTCACTCGATAGGCTTTTACCATCTGCGCGGGACGAGAAGCAACTGGTACATTCTATGTTCCTTTGCTCCCAGACCAGCATGGAAGTAATGAAGAAATCAATAGAGTAAAATAGGTGATTAAATTAATAAAATTTCTAAATGTCAGTGAAAATTAGAACACATAGAAAAATCCGAAAAGTAATGCTATGGCCGGGAATTAACCCGGATCCTCGTCATTCCGTGACGCGTGCTATATCCCTACACCACCCATAGCAGGTAAATAATTAATAGGTAATTATATTGGAGCCCTCAGCTAAGGTGTAGTAGAATATGAACTGGCAACATCACATAATACTCTAAACAGGCATTTAAGCATAGGTATAATAAGCGATCCCTCCTGCCCGCACTGCGGGAAAGAGGAGACGAGCAAGCACGTCCTCACGGAGTGCGTCATGTACGCGGCAGCGCGGCGCGAAGCATTCGGGAGCGACGAACTGGAGGAGGACGAGCTTAGAGACATCCAACTAAAAGATGTCCTTATGTTCGGCAGGAAGACACGAAGATTCGGGGAGAGTTGCTGTGTGGGAGCGCTGCTGGGACAGTAACTGGCGGCTCCAGCCAAGGGGAACTGGGCTGAATGATCGCCATAGAGCAGGGGTCACCAATTAGTTTTGCTCGGGGTACGTTTTAAGAAATGAAATGACCATCGCGGTCCGCACATTTTATAGTAAAAATATTTAGCTCGTTGTTTTTCGAATTGACGTCCTCAAAATTAATTCGGGGGATACATTTTTATTATATTACGTACTCTGTAGTGCAAGTTGCTATGTTCTCGCGGTCCGCACAAATTGGGTCGGCGGTCCGGATGCGGACCGCGGTCCGCCATTTGGCGACCCCTGCCATAGAGGATCGACAGCCCGCCTGATCCAGCCAGGCGTCCCCACATCAACATCAACATCAAGGTGTAGTAAGTATAATTTAACTTTAAAGTTAAAGACTTTAAACAGTGATCATGCCTCAAATAGTTTTAAAAATGACTGTCATTAGGTAGTTGACGAGACTATTTGCGTGGGCGCGATCATCTGTGAAATTATACTTACAGCATCATTGTTTTTCATTCTTCAACCTTGTCAATTTTGACAAACAACGCTAGCTAGTTGTACCTACTTACTATTAGGCAAATCATTAGGAGCGAACTCAAAGATTGAATGAAATACAATTTACTTTACGCGTCCATGACGATTGAACAATACTCGTTTTTTTATATAAGACGGGGCAAACGAGCAGACGGGTCACCTGATGGAAAGTAATCAGCATTGCCCAGGGACACCTGCAAGACTTGGAGAATCACAGGTGCGTTTAAAAACAAACAAAAGCAAACTTCTTAAAATTTTAACAACACCGCCTTTGTGCATGTATCTCAGTGTTTGTCAATTGTATTTTTCAAATGTTATTGCACTTTGATATGCCTGCCTGTTTTTGAACAATTTAGTTTTCCCTCCTTTTTTTTTGTATTGTAATATTTAATTAATTTATGTATTTTTTAGTAACACATAACTCGGGTTCTATCTATTTATTGGTTTGTTTATTTCCAGATAAAAGCCCTTAATCATGCTAAACGTGGCCTTAAGGTTGTGTTACCTTATGCTCTGTCTACCCCGTAAGAGATAAAGACGTGATATATGTATGTATGTACTAACAAACGATAGTAGGAAGAGTGGTTTCAACTCTACAAATCATTACCATCTCTTATGATTTTGCCATAGCTGGTAAATAGTTATTTGTGTCACGAGGGAGCAAAATGATGTATTTACGGCGAGAGCGCTCCATTGAATCCAGAATGTAGCGAAGGATTCTACAATAGAATCCTGAGCGTAGCGAGGGATTTTAAAGTAGAATCCAGAGCGTAATGAGGGATTCAAGTGTTAACGCCCAAGATGCATAACACTGCTCATATGACTTTTTTTTATATAAGAGGGGGAAAACGAACAGACGGGTCACCTGATGGAAAGCAATTATCGTCGCCCAGGGACACCTGGAAGACCTGGGGAATCACAAGTGCGTCGCCGGCCCTTTGAGGAACAGGAAGGCTCGCTTTTTAAAGATCCCTAAATTGTACCGCTCAAGGAATGTTGCAGCAGGAAGTTGGATCCAGATATTTACCGTACGAGGAAAGAAATTGCGTTCAAAACATGACTGAGCTCTGTACTATCTTTTAGGCAGTAAATTACTTGAGAATATACCTTATACAATTGTAGTTTTGAGCTTCAAGAATGGGGCCACTGAATCGATTACTACAAACTAGAACTAGACAGGAACTGGGCTAATCAAATTCAGGTTTTGGCGTTGCACCGAGCTGCACTAGCACAAGTTAATGCTTCCGTGTACACCTGGTTTCATATCGCACTTTATGGCACGAATAAAGATTTGCATGGAGCTTATCTATTCATTCATTCATATATCACGTCTTTATCCCTTACGGGGTAGACAGAGCCTAAAGGTAACATGTACCTAGAGATTGTGGGTGTAGATATAGGTGGAAAATGGAATCACAATAGTAATGGGTGGCTAGCCTCATCGCCTATGACATGATTGCTATTATTTTCGCCTATTCCCTCGATAGGTTTTAACCATCTACGCGGGAAGAGAAGCAACTGGATGATCTAGCCCTTATTCATAAACGCTCTATAGGCTTCTGCTAACTTAGCAATCGTTTGTCCTTATCTGTGAAAGGTAAATGTCAAAGTGACAGATAAGGACAAAATAATGCTAAGTAAGCAGAAGCCTACAGAGCGTTTATGAATAAGGCTAGATTACAGCCGACATTAACAATTAAAGCATAACTTCATCTTGCTAGTTACTTTATAACAACACTAACTTCTGCCCGCGACTTCGTCTGCGTAGAATTATACATAAAAACCTTCCTCTTGAATCACTCTATCTATTAAAAAAAACCGCATCAAAATCCGAGTAGTTTTGAAGATATACGCATACATAGGGACATAGGGACATAGAAAGCGACTTTGTTTTATACTATGTAGTGTAGTGATGATACTACGCCACTCACCCGTCTCTGTAAGCACAGCTTACAAAGTAGGAAGAATGTGGTTGACCACATTCAATAAAGACGTTTTGTGGACTATAAAACTGTAATGGGCGAGAATACGAAAAACCGCAGTCGTGGAAACTGACAGCGGTCAGGTTGGCTTAGTAAACGATACTTTGGAGAGTTAGAAAATGTTTTTGTAAAGGGTTAGGCTGGATGATAAGTAAGCTGTGTATTTACCTATACTATTGTTAAGTAAATAAGTAAGTATTGGAATTTTCTTCCATGCTGGTCTGGGAGCAAAGAAAAAACATAAAATGTACCTACCAGTTGCTTCTCTACCCGCGCATATGGTAAAAGCCCATCGAGGGAATAGGCGAGTCTTAGGAATCATGATATAGGCGATGCGGCTAGCAACCCATCACTATTTGATTTTCTTTCCACCTGCACGCCCACAATCTTGCTAAGCGTGGCCTTTAGGTCTTGTTACCTTTGGCTCTGCCTTATGTAGGTACTAGTTATTGCCCGCTACTTCGTCCACATAAAATTCGTTTATCGCTATCCCGCAGGAATTACAGCCTTACAATTACAGCAAAAGTAGCCTATATGTTATTCCAGACTATAATCTATCTATGTTCCAAATTTCATCCAGATCTGTCCAGCCGTTCTGGCGTGAACGAGTAACAAACATCCAAACATCCATACTCACAAACTTTCACATTTATGATATTAGTAGGATAGTAGGATAGGATAGGATGTACAAACCAAAATGTTTCTTACACCAAATTAATTACCTACACCAAGATTTGCCTGGACGATATTTAATCCAAGTCTGTAGTTGCACAGGTACTATTATTATAATGCAAACCAAACATACTTATATGATAATCAATTCATCCACGTGGTAGCTAACCGCATGCGCGTTAATGGCAGTCATTACTGTCAAATTAAAGGTGACTGAGAAAGCGCCATCTGTGTTCTTTCCTGTGTACTTTCCATCGGAGAAAATTCACTATCTCCGTACCTACTTATAGAATCCCAACTGATGTAGTTTGAAGTACAAGTATCATTACAAGCGAAGTTTTTGTAGGTCACATTATAATAGGTTTTAGTTAGTGATTTTACTTATGAAGAGTTTGTTTTATTTGTCAAAAAACACGCTATTTAGTAGAATGAAGTCTGATGTTTTTTAAGTAATCTCACTTTCGTATCCGTACAATGGTCCAGATGTATGTACAGTCGTCATCAGATATAGTAGCGGGCGAAGTCCTCAAATATTTCGGAGCAGCCTTAAATTTCAATAAACTCGTAACATTAAATCAGGCCAATAACGTCAGAACACCCAATTCGTCATAAATATAAAAGCGACCTTTCAATGAAATTGGGACGTCACTGATCGTTAAGGTATCGATACAGACGAATCGCGTGTCCTGATGTTATAAACCTTATCGTGTAACGAATTTATTGAAATTTAACGTTGCTCCGAAATATTTGAGGACCTCGCGCGCTACGATATATCTGATAGCGATGGGGATTTTTGGCTTCAAGTGCTTCTTGTTATTGAGGGCAATCTTAAGCCACAGTTAATCTGGAGTCACTAGATAATAGACTTTGTTCCCACTTGATAGATACCTACCTATATAGCCCGGTGGGTATGTCGGGCGAGTAAAACAGCCGGAAAGGCTAGTGGTAGTATAATTTATATGAAATTACATTATAGCGACATTATGCCGCGACATAATGTTAATAATGTAAAATATATAAGTACCTATTATAAACGGTACAGCCTTTCCGACAGCTTTACCGACCCGGCAAATCCACCGGTCCGGAAGTGGGAACAAGGTCTTATGCTTCCTGGATAAATCAAATTTATTGACTTGTTACTATTACAGTAACATTGCTAGCACAAGTGAGATAGTCTACCCGACTCTTTCTAGAACGAACAGTAAGACCTCGATAGTTGGTGCTCCAACACCGTGCGATTTAAGCGGTCTTTCTTGCCCCGTACGTGCAAAATTTGGAATGGGCTGACGGCTGGGGTTTTTCCAACTGGCTACGATATGGGTACCTTCAAGAGGCGAGTGTACCATTTCTTGCAAGGCCGGCAACGCGCTAGCAGTCCCATTGGTGCTGCAGTTGTCCATGGGCGGCGGTGATCACTTACCATCAGGTGCACCGCATGCCCGTTTGTCGGTTTTAATATAAAAAAAAAAAGACGGGTACAGCACCCAACCATACCTTTACATTGCACGCTTATAATCATCCTAAACGTGGCCTTTAGGTCTTGTTCTATAGCTTGAAATATAAAAACGACTTTTGCTTTCAGAGAAATGAACCGGGAATCGGGAGCACGATTCTCTAAACGAGGCACAGACAGACCGTCATAACTTTGACCCCTACGCTCATAGGCATTATACAGAGTCAGGTGTCAGACGCTGGTCAATGCCAGCGTCAACGCACGACAGCTTCCCATCTAGTCTAGGAGTTTCAAAGTTTTTACCGCACTTCGCCGCACTCAGTGCGTCAATACAAGATTTATTGAAGACGTTTCCTGTCTTTTCCCTCATTCAAAACCACCCGTATTACAACGGGTTAGAGTGGAAGTTGTGTCAACGCGTGTGGCATGGTCTGAGGAGAAATTGTGTTTGAATTATGTTTATAGGTGTGAGATCACTCGGTTTGATTAACTAAATGGTTACTTAGTTAATAAGTGAAACTAGCTGTATCTTTCAACCCTATGCAAGAATAAAAACCAGGTTCAATTGGTTACTTATAGTGCATTGGGGTAAATTCGAAATTGGGGGAATTACAAAACTCGTGGATATCCACTAAACGGGGAACAATTACATAATCTAGCAACGCTTACCTAGAACTTCCTATGTCTTTGGCTTCTAGATAAGCGTTGCCAGATTATGGTATTTTCCGTTTAGTGGATATCCACGATTTTCGATATTCCCCCAATTTCGAATTTACCCCAATGCAAGTACCTCCACCTTTTATGATACTTAAGGTTATATGTATTTAATTTACGTCTGTCTTTCAAATTTCTAACTTCATTGAGTTAGCTAATAATAATACGTTGTCTGTAAGTCATTCATTCAGTTTGATAAAATAAAATAATAAAACCAATTAAAGGTCTGGCCACACCAATGCGTAAAAGACGTTGACGGTGCGTTTACGCAACAAAATGTATGAAGAAACGGTGAGAGAACGTGACGCAGGCGACACGTCACTGCGTATAGGTGTGGTCGCTCCTTAATACCTCAGGTAAAATTTTCATCAATTGATCTAGAAACTTAGCTAAACTTGTAATTTGCTATGGGTACTAAACAGAACAGTATCGAGGGAATGGGTGAAAATCATAGGAATCATGTTTTAAGCGATGAGGCTAGCAACCGATCACTAGTTTGATTCCATTTTCCACCTATACGCCCACAATCTTGCTAAATGTGGCCTGTAGGTACCTGTTACCTTAGGCTCTGTCTACCCCGTAAGGGATAAAGACGTGATCTGTGTATGTATGTATGTACTAAACAGAAAAATGTACCACACCATGACAAAGATAACACGAAGATTGGCTAAAGCTGATGGTGAATAAGATAACTGAACGTGTTGGAAATATTTAAATTTTTAGGGACCTCTTTTTACTATGGGTATAGTGGAAGCATGAGGCAGTTGTAGCACAAAATAGTCGAGTAGAAGTAGAAAGTAAGAAAACGTTTCCTGGTTTTAATTCTGCTGATCACAATTCAATTGAAAACAAGTTTTTATCGACTGTTTGTTTTAACTAGGCGCTCGTTCATAACAAAAATAAATCCAAGTTTACCCACGGCCATTGACCGCGAGTAATCGGTCAAAACATACAATTCTGTTTGTCCGAATAACTGTAGTCCGAATAACAATATTTCACAATCGGTACCGCTACAACCGTTCCTTAGACTATGTCACGTCCCTTTAGACTCGTGACCTTTTCGGTCACTTTTTATGCCACAATAAAAATTATACGGTATTATGAACCTTGGCAGTTTAAATTTAGACGGTAAAGTTATCTTCAATCGACCGCCATGTTTTTACAATTTATTCAGATGTCCTAAGAAGGAAAGAGTACTGTTTGATTTTACCGACCTCCTTTGACAAACAGATGAACGTGATCACCAACATTCTTAACTAATCGTCTAATCTATCACGACGTGACAACGTGTACAAAGTGTTCAGTAACGTGTTGAAGAGCCTAAGGTAACAATATCTACAGGCCACGTTTAGCAAGACACTGAGGGCGTAGAGGTGGAAAGTGGAATCAAAATAGTGATCGGTTGCTAGCCGCATCGCCTATAACATGATTCCTATGATTTTCGCCCATTCCCTCGATGGGTTTTTACCATTTGCGCGGGAAGAGAAGCAACTGGTATGAACATTCTGGTATGTTTTTTCTTTGCTCCTAGACCAGCATGAAAGTACAGTAAAAATGCCATAATGATATGCCGATTCGAGTGTTTTAACCTGGCCACACATTCTGCGTTAGTTGTGTCTGACATCGTGTTTTCAGCCAAGACTCAAGACTAGAATGGTCCTAGACAGAACCTTTAATGTTGAAGTAGGCCAGTAAACATTCTGGCATATGAGGAATTCCAACTTAGGTTAGCCTTTAACGTTGGTAACCCATTCTACAACCTCTGATGCACCAGGTCGTTTATCAATCTGCCTTAAAAAAGGTTTACTTTGATCGAACTCTCCCGTAAGTAAAAAAAAATTCTAAATGTCAGTGAAAATTAGAACACAGAAAAATCCGAAAAGTAAAGCTATGGCCGGAATCGAACCCCGCGTGCTATACCCCTATACCTTAAGCCCATAAGCTTACAGGTTCCATCAAACTGACCTAACCGCCTTCTGAAAATTCCAGAACATTATTATAACAGCGTGTATACTATGTCTACCTATACATAATGCATGTAGTTTAGCAAATACTGCATTTAGCCGACCTAATCCGTCCAGTTGCCAGGTCGCCAATTGTTTCCAAGAGCTTGCGTAACCGCCTTGATCCACTAAATTCCGTAACCTAGCACAATCAGGCCACTGCAGGCCGCCCTACATTCCCAGGCCTCGGGGATCGTTATTATCTGCATGCTACGCTTTTCCGTTTTGCGCTATTGTTTTGGGTGAAACATTTTCCTAAATTTCTTACTTTCTCAGTTTCTTCCGGCTTTCAGAGTGTAGAGTATCATAGCTTGAGCTACATGAGTTTTTAACAGCTACTACGCACTCGTTTTTTTAATTTCGTACCGGCAGTGTAGTAATAGTGGCAGTGTTGGGATTTCGACAGTTAGATCATTTCAACTCCAGGCTGTATACGTAAATTCCCACTGATGGGCACAGGACTCCTCTTGGGCTATAGTTCCCACGCGGAGTCAGTACGGATTGGAAACTTCACACACACCATTCAAATTCTTATTAGGTATCTGATAATTCGTAAACTTATAAATTACGAGTTTGTGAAATGCATTAGTCAAAAATTATATACTGGCAGGACCACGCTAACTCATGAGAAAGATCAGAATCCCTTGAGTAGATCCCGTAAGACAGGTGAACTGTACAACACCTACACAGCAGCGGCGTTAGGGCCACTGACACCCCGGGCAGTAATATTTAGGCGCCCACTTAAGGACAGTATTGAGGGTACACAGCCGGTGAGCCAGGAGGCCGAGGCCCCAGACCTCAGCGCCCCCCAAATTTGGCGCCCCGGGCCGTCGCCCCATCGCGCCCCCCCCCCTAACGCCGGCACTGCACCTACATTATTAACAAAGTCGGACTTACCGCCACATATGACGTCAGCGAGGTTAGTCTGGACGCACTGGTGCGTCACTGCGCCGTCCCGCGTAGTCGTGATCTCCCCGTACAGCTGATGCAGGGCTTCCTGATCCGACATGAGGAGGGTGCGGGGGGAGGGGCTCTCGTCTTCGTGATGGCGGGACGAGGAGCGAGAGCGGGAGCGGCGCCGTCTGAAAGAAATAAAGAAAGGCAGGGGTTAGTTTAAGGTTACTCTCAGAACGTAAAGTTATAAAAAGCGCTGTTCAAACATCAAATTATTAGTATTTATGTACGGCCGTCGGCCATACGGCGTAAGACATAAACGTAGGCAAATGTGTAAAGGTTTTTGACCATACTAGTGGCCACCACCCCTCTTTTCAGGTCTTCTTCCTCATTTGGTAGCGCGCTAATTTGAAAATCCCTGATGTTGAGGAAATGAAAAGTGGGGTAGGGTATTGGTTTGGAATACAAAACGTAAGTGCTGGTTTTGTACTCCAAAGTTAGGGATTCGAAATTCGTATCGAGCCGTTTGATGCGAACTTCGAATTACGAACTGGTACAGCGGCGAAGCAGCGGGTAAACAGCTAGTTTTTTATATTAATAAAAGAGAAGAAATATCCAGTGTGTAATTCACTTGTTGAGATGACTGATGATTGCCGAACAATTTGAGTATCACATCAACAAGTCAACTCATCATTCTTAAATTAATTACAGAATCCAATAAACATTCGCAAAAAGCTTCTCCTACCTTGAAGCTTATCGTCAATCCATCCAAACACTTTTTACGACACAATAATTATTAAAAACGAGTTTACTTTAATCGTGCAATAATTACTTTCGTACATCTTAATCCAAGTACACTTCAAATTTAATGGAACCTTGACCTGGGTGCTAAAGCTTTTAACTCATAATTCCTATCGAGAAGTTAATAAGGTTTAATTTTAAGGCGTTCAAAGGCCGACAGTGCGAAGTCACGCTTAGGTTGCAGAGTTATCCTGTCAACAAGATTTGTACAGGTCATACGGTATAATAAATAATTTGCATGGCCAGCCGCTACAAAGAATATTGCCATATCTTTCCGACGTGACCATCATCGATATGATATGATCGGGTGTGTAATGATTGATATAAAAATATTTAATATATTTTCTATCGATATATCAACATTTGATATAATTTCAAAGGGTATAATCACTCATTGTGTATAATAAACGTTTGGTATAATTTTAAAATATATAAATTTATTTCGTATATTTATCGTTCGGTATAACGCTTATTTCTTATAACGATTATATGGTATAACGCTCATTTTATATACAAATCATAATATATAATAGCAGTTCGTTTTTGTTGGGGGACGCAGTTCAAACCTAACCTAACCTACTTTTTATAAAAATAACGTTATACCATAAGTTCATTATAGGAAATAAGCATTATACTTAAAGAATGTTATATTAAATGATATTATATCAAATGATCATTATAAGAAATGATAATTATGTCATATGTAAATATATTAAGTGTTGTTATATGATTTAATAATTATATCAAATGAGCGTTATTGCTACTAATATGTATTATACCAAAAAAATTTATATACATCGTTACGCACCCGATATGATCACTACATAGTATGTGTAGGCGACGCACCTATTTAGCCAGCTACCTTTTTATCAAACTATTATATTTTGGGACTGGCCCCAAATAAAGTGCACGCAGCGCTAAAAGAAAACTAAAACAAAAGAGAGTCGCGTCATTGCTCTTGTCAGCGTGCGTGTTGAATTTTCACTATAATTTAAATTGTTTTATTTATTAGTTCCTACAGTCTACAGTATGCAACAAAGTCGAATTCCCTATGTAAGCTTAGATCTTTAAAACTACGCAACGGATTTTAATGCGGTTTTTAATAGATAGAGTGGTTCATGAGGAAAATTTATAAATATTATAATACATCCATAACTTCCATGCTGGTCTGGGAGCAAAGGAAAACCTAGAATGTACCAGTTGCTGTTCGTCCCGCGCAGATGGTAAAAAATTAAGGAAATGGGCGAAATTATTAGGAATCTCGTTATAGGCGATGCGGCTAGCAACCCATCACTATGTTGATTACCCTTTCCACCTATATGCCTCCAATCATGCTAAACGTGGCCTTTAGGTCTTGTTACCTCAGGCTCTGTCTACCCCGTAAGTGGTTTGTGTGTGTATGTATACATAAATCACATCTTTATTTCTTACGGGGGAGAGCCTAAGGAACAAGACCTAAAAGCCACGTAGAGAAACACTGATTGCACCCGTGCGAAACCAGGGCGGGTCGCCAGTTTCTGAATAAATCATTAGCTATGCAAATATGGTAACTTATCCTTGTGCATTTGCTATATGCAATTTTGTTTGTCTCCCGTGGAACGTAGCTCTTTGTTGGGATTAAAAGTACCCTGTGCAACTTAGGGATGTCGATTTTACTGGTGAATTTTAAAGATGGAATGAGTAGTTTCGAAGATTAGCTCCTCCCCCGCAAACCTCCCTCTTTGTCATTTAAATTCAACTTGACTTGTGTGACTTTTAGTAGTCGAATTGCCTTGAAATTCGGTAGTCCTATGTAAGATGCAAGTCAAGTCAACAAAGAGTAGTCCTATGCATTTAAATATTTTATTTAACAAAACTTATATTATAAATAACAGATCGTTCTGTACAAACAAATATTATCTCGTGTCTAGTTACATATTCCTAATTCTACAAACAGAAAAGTAATTTGTTCTAATGGCTCGGCTAAAAAACACGATGACAGATATGTCAAGATACCTGTATCGTTAAAAAATGCCAGTACCTACCTAAACTTGTATTTATTTAGGTGCTCAATGGGTTTGTAACGTTTTTATCGTCATCCTCATGGTGTCAATTTGACAAGCACCAGGAAGTATGAATTTTATTTATAATCACAATTTGACGTACATTTAATGGGACCCATAGTTTTTGCACTTAAAAAAAGCACTAGGTTTTTTTGTCCTTTATATTTGACAGCCACTAATCATCAGTATTTGTACTTGATGAGATTACAATAGGTGTGCGAGTCGGGTTACCTCCGCGTGTGATCAAGAGCTGCGGTTCGTTTTTGGATCCGTCCGGGGGGAAGAGCAGTGCTTGGTCCGGTGCACCCTGGGCATGGGCTAATGATTTCCTGGCGGTCTCCGAGGGATTCCTTGACCGTTGGCTAAGAGCCCGACAGAGATTTTTGAATACTGTATTTATTACTTTGACATTGGCGAATTCATCGCATCGATCGATGGGGCCAGATAAAAAAAAATAGAAGAAGAGATTACAATTGAAAATAAGGTATAGTATTCTAAAAAATCAGTGTGGAAAGTAAGTAAAGTCCAAGCGTTGAATATTTTCAACTGCCTATCCTTTTTCTACTGTGTTGAAATTTACTTTTAAGCACCCCACAATTAAAACAAAAGTTTGTCGTCATCTAAAAATCATCTTCATGTAGGTACCTAAAGCAAATACTATGAATCAAACAGAAGTATACTTTTAAATCAAGATTCTCGTTCCCACTCATAGTATTAATTACTTAATTCTTGCTATTAAGAACTTCATACACAGTATGCAATATATTTCAATTAGACCAGTTTCCAAACCTGTCCACATTCTACAAACACAAAAGCTGCAGCTCGGTAATAGATAACATTGCATCATTGCCAACAAAGATATTGCAAATTATAACGCCCTTGGCTCCTAATCCAATCCGAATGAGAATGATAAATGAATCCGCAGATAAAAGACGCAACAATTATTAATCCATTCGGTCATTTCGAAATCAAGCTCCTACACAGTGACTGGGAAAAATAATTATTCGAAATATTGGAAGGACAGGCGTAATTCGTGTCTTAAATTTGCGCACGGAGCGCCTACGATGCTATTAATAACGCGTAATGCCTAGTTGCTAAACAAAACTCATATTTATCGAAACGTTGGATAATTTAGCATTACTTGATTGTTTGGATCAGATCACAAATTGCTTGCCGGAATTCGAATTTATATAAATAGGCGTTTTACCCTCTATTGATAGATTTTATGTTTGTTATAAGTGTTAGGGTTATGCGATTGCATTTCTTGGAATTTCTGAACGAGCTTCAATTTACTGTCTAGTGTCAACTAACAAATTTATTCAAATTTACATCTCTACTCACGATTTTACTTCTCTTTATGTTATCCGTCTAAAAATAAACCAAAACATTCACGAGACGAAATTGGAGTATTAGTCATTCATTTGCATGCATCCCTTTTGTGCACTGGCAACACTAAACCAGCCATTTTACAAATGGCGCTCAATGTCAAGTTTGGCGCCAAAATTGGCGCGAATACTCATCGACACGCAGGGTGCGTTCCACTTTGCGCAACGTACTGGCCATCTAGAAATGGCGGCGTGACTCATTCGACGCGAGATTTAACGATTTTGACGATTAAAACGACTTGTTTAAGGGCTTGAACGTGTTGATGGCTACGAAATTTTAATGTACGAAATATCGAGAGGACAATTAAGTGGATATTTACGGCGGCGCTTTTCAAGTTTCCGATTGTCCGAGGCGACTGCTACTGACGCGTTCCGTGTTGATTTTAATTGCTCAGGAATGTTAAGTGTCATCGTAAAAGGGTTCGA
Source organism: Pandemis cinnamomeana (assembly GCA_932294345.1). Lineage (NCBI taxonomy): Eukaryota > Metazoa > Arthropoda > Insecta > Lepidoptera > Tortricidae > Pandemis > Pandemis cinnamomeana. The sequence continues at coordinate 13,573,322 of OW028706.1, read as the reverse complement.
AAATCTGTGTCGAATTTTCACTGATTCAGAGAAGTTTGATTTTGGAAGCACTTGTCAACCTTAGAGTACAAAATAAAAGCTTCAGACTATCGTAACTCGTAACACGCTGAAAGGCAACTGATAAACGTGGCGCACTGCGATCGAGCAACCAGTGTCAAGATAGGGCTCGATAAGATCAAAAAGTTCTAAGTATCTACGACTTTGTTGTGCAGAGTCTAAAATAGAGATTATAATAGAGTTTAACCCTCTTATTCATAAATGCTCTATAGGCTTCTGCTAACTTAGCAATCGTTTGTCCTTATCTGTCACTCTGACATTTACCTATCACTGATAAGGATAAACGATTGCTAAGTTAGCAGAAGCCTATAGAGCGTTTATGAATAAGGGGGTAAGAGACTTTGTATAAGTGCTGTAGATACTCACTCAGGCGTTACAATGAAGAATCCTCTCGAGGTCTGGTAGATCTTCCGGTCCTGCATGAGCTGCGCAAGAGTGTCGTACACGACGTCTTGCGCCGGCGTCTGCATGGCCGGGAACTTGGACGACAGCGACGTTCGTAGGCTTTCTAATGTAGCTGACTGTCCCTGCGGAAGATGAAAAGGTTAGTCTTTTAAAGTGGATTAAAGGATGAAAAGGTTAGTCTTTTATACAAAGAATGAGAAGGAGATTAACTAAGACAAAATGAGACTTGACGCATTTTACAGAAAACTTTGTTTATGAATTGTATTCATTCCGACGCAAAATGAGGGTGTTATAAGTTTGACGTCGCTCTCCGTATGTCTCTGTCTGCCTGTCTGTCTGTTCGTCCGTCTTTCCGTCCGTCTGTCTGCTGGTCTGTCTGTCTCTCTCTGTCTGTCTCACTGTCTGTCTGTGTGTCTTTGTCTGTGTCTGTGTGTGTATATAAAAAGCCACACCACACCTCCGTTGACAACACTTTTTCACATGAGAAAAACTATCTACATTGGCAGTATATGGATACATGGGTAAAACGTCTACTTGTTATATGTATAATTTACTATTTTTTTCCTGGCGTTACATAGTGACACGGCGCAGGCGCTACCAAAGGTCGACGAGGTCCTATAAACTGTTAAACGTCAGAAATACAATATTTCCTACTTGTCGCTTCGACATTTTTTTCTCACACATTAAATACATGAATGATCAATAATATTATCATCGATCAATCCACTTAAAGCAGGATGTGCCATACGACGCGACCTCCAAATAATACATGACATAATGGCAATGGATTTACCGATATCATCTTGTTTGAAAAATTACGGTTACACTATGAAATTGACCACAAAAACCAACCTGCAAATTAAGCAAAATTCTACTTTATACCATATTATTATGAACTTATACGCGCGAACGTGTTGTTGGTTTTGATACCACGTTATCTGATGTGGTGGCCAAAACCGGAACTAAAGTAGTCCCATGCTGTATTCTTATGTTTCAGGCGACGACAGCGCCCAGTGGGAGTATAAGATAAGTTTGTGGTTTTATACTTGACTTGTCAATGTGGGGAAAGAGCTATTGTCGATTGCTTTTTGTTTTGTAAACACAAAATAATTAAAACCAGTAATATACCAATTATGAATGAGAAACCTGAGAAGTGCTGAGTGCAAACATTAGAAACTTCAGTTTTTAACTATAAGTATCTACCCTACCTGATTAATAATTGCATAAGTGCATTGGAGTAAACTCCAAATTGGGGGAATTTCGAAACTCGTCGATATCCACTAAACGGGGAACAATTAGGTACATAACCTACTAGCAACGCTTAGGGAACATACCCAAACTACGTGACCCTTTTTTTCGTGTTTTTTGACCCCCTCCCCCCCCTCGGTGACCAAGCGTAGTATATGCCCAGACCCCCTCCCCCCCCCCCCTAGTTTTCACGTAGTATATTTTATCAATATTTTTTGCGTAAAGTTACAAAATAATGGCTTTTGTTTGTATTTTCTTATACGGCCCCTAAAAGTAAAAGTTCTTAAAAAAAAATTATTGACTACGTGACAAGAAACCAAACCCCCCCCTCCCCCCGGTGACCATGAGTGGTACTTTGAAGACCCCCCTCCCCCCCCTAAATCGGTCACGTAGTTTGGGTATGTTCCCTTACCTAGAAGCTCCAATGTCTTTGGCTTCTAGATAAGCGTTGCCAGAATATGGTATTGTTCCCCGTTTAGTGGATATCCACAATTTTCAAAATTACCTCAATTTCGAATTTACCCTAATGCACCTTACCCTAAAGATACCCTGTTAATGCACTGTGCACCTTTTATGACACTTAAGGTTATAAATGTATTTATTACGTCTGTCTTTCAAATTTCTAACTTCAGTGAGTTAGCTAATAATTATGTTGTCTGTAAGTCAGTCATTCAGTTAAATAAAATAAAATAGGTAATAAAACCAATAAAAGGTCTGCCAATAGTGTGTGTTTGTGTTGTTGAGTGTTGTTGTTATGTCGTGTTGTGTTCGTACTTGAACACAATTTTGTGAGCAAAGAAAAATTCTCGCCACACTTTAGACCTAAGTGCCTAAGAATTATCTGTTTTTTTAAATAGCAGAACCTTTGCTCAGAAATACCAGGTTAGCAAAGGGTGCAGATTCTAATCCTGACAATTGAATCCGAAAAAGAGATCCTACCTACTAATATAATAAACGTGAAAGTTTGTAAGTATGCATGGATGTTTGTTACTCTTTCACGCCAGAACGGCTGGACAGACCTGGATGAAATTTGGAACATAGATAGATTATAGTTTGGAATAACACATAGGCTACTTTTTATCCCGGAAAATTGCGTAATTCCTGCGGGATAGCTAAACGAATTCAATGCAGACGAAGTTGCGGGAAACATCTAGTTTTCTATAAACATAAGTAACGTAGTATAAAAAGATTTAGATAAGTAACATGACACAGTTGTTTAAATAATTCGACCTCTAAATTCGTGTCTAACTGGATGTCCCGAAATACGAATAAAAATAATTTAAAATGCAGATGTGATACAGGTTTGTCTAGCGGTGCAATAAAAACTAGATTTGTCTGCATTCCACCCGAAACTAGACGTTCTTTTAGTTTTACTATGATTATGGAGGTTTTACTATCAATTTCGTATTATAACGTCAACACAAACCTATTACCTAGTGTAAGCGAGACGGCAAGATGTGAACTGCGATGCGGCTAGCAACCCATCACTATTTTGATTCCCCTTTGATACGCCAACAATCATGCTAAACGTGGCCTTTAAGACTTGTTATTTTAGGCTCTCTACCCCATAAGGGATACAAACATACATACATATCCTATCGTTATCGCTTACGAGGTAGACAGAGCCTAAGGTAACAAAACCTTAAGGCCACGTTTTGCATGATTAAGGGCGTATAGGTGGAAAGAGAAATCAAAATAATTCCTAAGACTTTCGCCCCTTCCCTCGATGGGCTTTTACGTGCGCGGGAAGAGAAGCAACTGCTAAATTCTATATTTTTTCTTTACTCCCAGACCAGCATGGGATAAAGACGTGATTTATGTGTGTATGTAAAAAGGAGAAGGAGTTCGCCTTTTAACACACACACACACAAATCACGTCTGTATCCCTTACGGGGTAGACAGAGCCTAAGGTGACAATACCTACAAGCCACGTTTAGCAAGATTGTGGGGCTAGGTTATAGGATAGATGGAAAATGGAATCAAATTAGTAACGGGTTACTAGCTGCATCGCCTATAACATGATTCCTATGATTTTCGCCCATTTCGATTGGCTTTTACCATCTTTACAATACACATGCCTTTTAACATCATCACAAAATACAATGACAAGTTACTGTCACGCTGTTCCTCTATCAGCCAGCCCTCCTGATCAACATACATTCACTTGGGCAACAACCGACCTTCAGGGCAAGAAATCCGGTCCACAATGCGACAGTTACGCAAGCCTAGATTTGCGCATTTCGTATTGTTAGGTTCGAGGATTGCATTTGGTTTGACACGTTTGACGAGTTGCACCAAGATGGAGACTATCATGAAGAGTCAACCACGCCTGGGTGGTGAGACCACAGCAAATATATGAAGACCTTTGCAAAAAAGGGCATTTTTCTAGCTTCTGCCCGCGACTTCGACTCTATCTATTAAAAAAAAACGCATCAAAATCCGTTGCGTAGTTTTAAAGATTAAAGCATACGGGACAGACTGCGGAAAGCGACTTAGTTTTATACTGTAGTGATTTAGGAAATAACACATTTCGACAAAAATAAGGTAAATGAACAAAACATTTTACCTTGCTACTCCGCTACTCACGTGCAAGATAACCAAGCCTGTGTGAAATATATATGTTTTTCATGAAATCCCTCCATCCACTGCTGCCAATAAAACACATATAAATCCCACAAACTTAATTATCCCTTACACCACACAAACACTGACGCGTTTCGATCCCTCTACGGGATCATTATCAAAGTTTAATGAGCACAACTGTTACACCTGCAAACCAACCAGGGTTGTACATTATGGCACATAATTGATAGATTCAACGAGAGAATTCGGAACTGGCCACTTTATTCCTTGCTTAAAGGACTAAAAGCGCAGCCAAATCTTGTGTGTTATTAGCCAAACGGAAAACTGGGTGTCGAACTTCCATTAAAAATTAAGCTGCACCCAAAAACTTAACCAATCTGTCATCAAGTTGATTAGCTAAGCAACTAGTTCAAGCTGCCACCTGCCCCAACCAGTTGTGATTTACTCTCAAGCCGCAAGCTCAGCTCGATTGAGCCAATGAATATTCAGTGCTATCGCAATTGCTTTCGCGATAAATGTCTGTTGCATCTATTGGCATTTTATGTGGGTGATACATGTAAGGGGTGTGAGACGGAATGCTGTTGTTTTTTTTATTGTGGGCGAGTGTTGAAGAAGCGATTTGAGTCATGGTTGAGAGTTTTAGCGCTTGCAAGTGCCTATTGGAATGCTGTAACTCTTTTGCTAGAGACATTAGATGCTGTAACGCTTTTGCTACCGTGGTTGTATCTTGATTGAAGTTGCTTGAAATATTGGCTTTTAATACCAGTAAAATAAATTACCGAAACGTCACTTCTCGTTTTTTTTAAATACATTTGACTAATGGAGTGGAAAGTTGGAGCAAACAGAAATAAAATTATACATACATACATATATCACGTTAATCCCTTGCGGGGTAGACAGAGCCTAAGGTAACAAAACCTTAAGGCCACGTGGAAAGGGAAACCAAAATAGTGACGGGTTTCTGGCCGCATCGCCTATAACACGACTCGTAAGACTTTCGCCCATACCATCGATGGGCTTTTAGCAACTGCGCGGGAAGAGAAGCAACTGGTAAATTCTATGTTTTTTATAATGTTGTTGTTGTATATAACCTTAAGAAAATTAAGCAGTTGTTATAAACTTACATTATCTAATCGGTAGATATCGTTAGATCGATGAACCCGAATCCTGTCTATTTAAATTCTTGTATGGTGTAATAAAGTTGTAATACATGTTGATCTAAGTACTTTTCAATATTACAAATTGATTGTTAAAGTGTAACGTCTGATAAAAATTAATTGACCGATTTAACGACCACACAAATTTTATTGACACCTTGTAATAACATGTTCTGTAATATAAACATGTGTACCTACACTTACTTAACAGTGTTAGGTAATTCCATGGTAATACCTGTAATAAATCACGTTTGATTTCAAATAACCGATTCAGGTATTTCGAAAATGAGTAAAGTTGTTGTTGAACTAGAGTTTGGTTGATTTTTAAATCTACTACTACTTAAGCCACTGAGTCTCGTCGAAGGGCTTTGTCTTTCCTTAGATACAGTTTTTTCTAATTCAAAATATTGGCTTTCTCTGGTCTCTTAAACTGTGATAGCACGGTGGCATAGTTTCACTCACAATCAACAGGTCAGTTTCATTTAACATTGTCAAATTGTACACGGATCTGTATAATGTCGTATGAAGAAATCAAATTTCCTCTCAGTAATAAGATGAATTTATTAATATACAAACTATTAAAAACTAAATAACAATAAAGAACACTAAAACTAGAAAAGTTGATTTAAACGTTCCCATTATTGCTGGCCGCTTTGCCTCTTTGAACTGCAAATACTGCAATGGCAACCCTTTGAATCAAATTCAAGTCTTCTAATCATCTGGGCCACTATGAGAACACTTTAATGCCGATATCTATTTACCAATGTACCAATAGTGATTGAGACTAACGCTAATGCGTTCGAGACGTTTTGCTGTGCCAAATTACTGTAAATCAGTGTTTCTTAACCTTTTTCAGCCACGGACCCGAAATAACTCAAGTACAACTTTAAAGGACCCCCCAATACGCGCGCGGATACGTAGCTATTACGAGACACTTGGTGACATTTGAAATGAGACCCCCATACACTCGCGGACTCCCAGGGGTCCACAGACCACGGTTAAGAAACGCCGCTCTAGACTAGAAGCTCAGAAACATTATTAAATCACTTCCGTACATTTTTTTAGGTAGGCCATTAAAAAAATTAAGTCCTCAATTGCCTTATAGCCTTAAACGATTCGTAGATTGTACAATGCTGGTTACACAAGGATTTGACCGTAAAGGGACTGGAACCATCAGTGCAGACGACGTCTATTATGTCTGTCTATTTTTGGCATTCAAGGTTCATAGGGCCAACTTGCGTGGGCAATTCAAGAGATCAAATAAACTTCGCTAAATTCCGAACTAGAGCGTACAATTGTAAGTTTTAAGATGGTGGGTTTCCAATAATGACTCTATCTTCGGGGTCCGAGTCGGGTTACCTCCGCGTGTGATCAAGAGCTGCGGTTCGTTTTTGGATCCGTCCGAGGGGAAGTGCAGTGCTTGTTCCGGTGCACCCTTGGCGGTCTCCGAGGGATATCATGATCCGTTGGCTAAGAGCCCGACAGGGGGGGGGAGGGGTCTTATGACCATATTCTACCGTACAACGTTGCCGACATTTTTGTCGCAAGATTTTTGAATACTGTATTTATTACCTTGACATTGGCGAAATCATCGCATGGTTCGATGGGGCCGTATTAGAAAAGAAGAAGAAGACTCTATCTTCAGCCTACGTCTACTGCATGGTACAGTGCTCTTGTATGAGTAGGCTTGTGTTTAGTGCCGTAAGTATAACGTCTGGAGGTCGATAGGGTCCTGAATATAAAGAAGTACATCATCGTCCCTCTCTTAAATGGATTGCTAGCCACATCGCTCAGTGTCCACGTCAACAAAAGCGAAGACTAAATCTCGATGCTAAATCTTACCCAGTTAATTACATTCCCTAGCAGTTAATTCCATTGCATCACAAGATTCAGCTCCGTCCAAGTTGAATTCAATCCGACAGTTTAAGACAAGTTATAAAGATGGTTAGCGTAAGTCAGTGAACAGCTTTGAATTATGCGTAATTGCTGAGACAAGTATAGCGAGTATTTATTGAAAATTTCCTGGTGACGCAAATAATGTCACGTTACGAACATCACTAGTTTCCTGCTTTCAGTTTTATTTCGTTCTAAATTGCTGTATCAATAACCGAGCGTATTTAGCTTGCTACCATCACAACTACACCTGATTCCGTAATGATATAAGTAGTAGGGATAAGTTCGCTTCTGTACATCTGTTTATATCATTACCTGTAAAATTAATGTGTTTTATGTACAACTAGCTTCTGTCCTCTCCCGTCTGCGTAGAATTAGCATTTGACATGTTTATCGCTATCCCGCGGGAACTATGCAATTTTCCGGGATGAAAAGTAGCTTATGTGTTAATCTAGGGTACCAGCTATCTCCGTTCCAAATTGTATCCAAATCCGTCAAGTCGTTTCAGCGTGAAGAAGGAACAAACATACATACTCGCTCACATAGTCACGTCCTCACAATATAATCACTAACTTTCGCATTTAAAATATTAGTAAGACTAGTAGGATTATTTACGTTGCGACTCTATGCAGCTATACGACCTTTGACATATTTATCGCTATCCCGCGGGAACTATGCAATTTTCCGGGATGAAAATTAGTCTCTGTGTTAATCTAAGGTACCAGCTATCTCCGTTCCAAATTATATCCAAATCCGTCCAGCTATTTCAGCGTGATGAAGGAACAAACTGACACACATCGTCACATCCATCCATCCATCTATCCTCACAAACTTTCGCATTTGTAATATTAATAGGATAGAGACTTATACATACTTATATAGGTACATAAGTAAGTATAGTGCTTCTATTTATTTATTTTATTTAATGTCTCGGCAAACTTTGTTTCAAATGATTGATGTCTGAACTGGAGGAGAACGTGATTTGGCGAAAGACGTTAAGAATTAACGAAAATCATTTACCTTGCTATACGCTACCTAAGTGTAAGACAGCCAAGCTTGTGTGAAATATGCTTAAGTTTACATACTAGCTCACCCTCCTCTGCTGCCACATAAGCTTCACATAAAACACTGACGGGTTCGGGACCGCCTACGGTTCCATCGAGAGAATAAATGTTATTAATTGAAGTCATTTGGAAAACATAAATGTGAAATGAACAACTTTTTAACGAAGAACATTATATAAAGGTAGGTAAATAGATAATGCTAATACGTTCATTTTAGGTGTATAACTGTTTTAATTAGACACATTTGTACAGCTAACCATTCAATGTGAATGAACATAAAAATATGCAAATGATGACGAGGATCATTTGAGCTAGCCAAGTCGCAAGCGAAATATGTAATGTAATATATTAAAAACATATCACAAAATCTTGATTAATTGAATATCCCTGGACGACAATTTATCAAAAATCAAGGTAAACTTCTCTAAAAATGTAACCTTTAAGGTACTTAATAGAGCTCGCGAATTTGCGCCGCGTGAATGTTTTAAGAAATGATATCACGAAGATGGATTAATGGCCTCGAATGAAAAAAAAAACGATTTAAACGCTGATTGTGGACCGATGACTTCATGGAATCGCTATGGGATGTTTGGACAAAAAGATCATGGTAAAGCGGGCTGTGGTGCAAGAGATACATTCTAGCGGATGCAGTTATTTGGACTGGAGCATTGAACAAAATAGAGAATACTGTAGACTCATAGATGTCAGCTGCGAGACTGTTAGTCTGTTAGTTACTGATGGAAAACAGACTGGTTAAAAACATCTTGAGCAGTGTAACCAAAATAACGGTAAGTTAAGTAAGTGTGAATATATCCTAAAGAATTAACCGGGACTTTTAGTGAACGTAGACGGTGCAATAATCGTGAAACAACTTTAAAACGGGAAAAGGGCGATGAAAACAATGTCAGTCACTTAACAGAACTAAAGTGTACTTGCAACTTGTAGATGCTAAATGGATCATGTCAAAAAATACGGTGTAATGTCTCCAAAATATGCAAGGAATTTGTTTGGAAATAAGCTGTCAGACAAAAATGCTATCCACGCCACGCCTCTGATCTCCAATGGAATTCACAAAGTGACATTGGCAGTGTAGCATGTTCAGACGATTATAGTAAGGTCAACGTAGCTGCCTTCGATGAAAGATTACACTTAGATATTTAAATATCTCAGGGGCATGTTTTGCCAAATATTATTTGCTTAACAAGAGCAGTCACTTTGAAAGGCTATCAAGCATCTTAATCTTAGTCTCAGTATCTTCTCAAGGTATAGACTTAAACGACGTGTCTTAAATTGTCTTGATTATTACAGGAGGTAGTTGCTAATTATTTGATTTAAAATGATGTCACCTATTTGAACTAAACAAGCATTTCGGAATGATTTTGAAGACACAGAGGAAATGGCCACTTGTTCGTTTGCAACCGAGCGTTTTGTAAAAAAAAGCCCACATAATCGTTTTTTCCATAATTTAACTTACTCAGAATCGCTTAACTTATCGGTCCTTATACAAGAACAAATGTGTGGTTAAGTGGTTATGTGCTCTATGCAGTGTATAAATAGCCTAGTGGCTTTTACGTAAAAATACCCTTTAGCCTCTTGGTAGGAATTGAGAAGTCCTTTTTCGAAGCCTTCACTTATTCCACACGTGTTTACCAGCGTTACACTTGGTCCAAACATTTTTGCGTCCTGTCCGAACAGGTTTGCGTCCGACCACGAATTCTGTTCACGGTCAAGTTTGCCATCTCTAAACTAGCGGTTTACGTAATGACGTGGCTTTTGGTATTCATGAGTTTCGGCGAACATTTGAGCTTTGAGTTTGGGGAGTTGTCTTAATTTAATACCGTGTTGGTGGACAATAATGACTCTCCAGTTGATGCTTGGAAGCTATGGTTTAAGTTAGGGAAGAAGAATGCGGTGGTAACGCTTTGACAGATCCGAGTGATTAAGGACATTCAATATCAGGTTTCTGTTGTGTTTTAGGAATCTCAAGTCCAGAGAGCTTTTGAAACAAATAAAACGGGGTGCGAGTCGGGTTACCTCCACGTGTGATCATGAGCTGCGGTTCGTTTTTAGATACGTTCGGGGGGAAGAACAGTGCTTGGTCCGGTGCACCCTGGGCATCGGCTAATGATTTCCTGGCAGTTTCTGAGGGTCATTGACCGTTGGCTAAGAGCCCGACAGGGGGGGAGAGGGTCTTTTGACCACACCCATCGTACAACGTTGTCGACATTTTGTCACAAAATTTATGAATTACATTTTGATTACTTTGACATTGGCGAAGTTGTCGTCGCTATAACAACTTGATACGACAAATAAAAAGAAGAAGAAGAACACACTTTGTTGTTTTTAAAATCGCTATCAAATTTATATTGTCAACGTTGATACAAAATTTGGACATGAAGATGAAGTCAGACAAATCAAAGTTATCACTAACGAAAGCAACGATGAAATTTTGAATATTGACACAGTGACTGGTAGGTATGTTTAGGATCAATGGTGTTTAGTAACATTGACTAATTATAAAATATCATTAAGAAATAAACCACGTACTAGAAAATAAGACTCTTATTATAAGGGGTACTCGAGATAAATCATGGAATTCTAATGCGTTCGAGACTAATTCGGATGATTATTGTGGAACAAAATGTGGTTATTCTAAGCTGGTAGCGACTTTAGAAGTAGGCTATCGAACATATCGAACAACGTCATATAAACTTCCCAAAACATCAAAAAGAAAACTAGTCCAATCGTGCGGCAGTCAATTGGTAAGTTATTTCGGTTATTTGCCAAAACCATATCGTCTAACTGGGTGTACACGAGCGAACAATTTCGACTCCATCTTTTCTATACTTTCAAATATTTCTTGGCAATTTCAAATCAATAAGTTATTTGGTATAGCCGACGAGAATGTCTGTGAAAACGTAAGGTGAAAGAACGTTGGATGTTTAATTCCGAATACAAGTAGGTACTGAAGTAAATGCTTACTTCTATTTAAATAGTGTTATATCGCGAAATATCTAGGAAAACAGGGAGCACACACGTTCGTACATACCTGACATAACCAGACTGACAATATGTGAGGGTACCTTCATTTTTTTTTATAAGTAGTCCTCCAGGGATAAGATGATATACCTCATGCGCCAGTAATTCCTCCCTGCTGTCCTGTTCTCCACGCCAGAATACAGGAATCCAAAAGTGCTTAGCGGCAGCAATAGCGAGTATAGTATTCGTAGCAATCTGAACGGACTCTGTTTAAGGTCCTACCACCCGGCTTCGCTAGATATTCCTTTTACAATAGATAGTTTAATATGGATTGAAAAAACTACTTCCATGCTGGTCACTTTCCACTTGTACGCCCATAGTCTTGCTGAACATGGCCTGTAGGTCTTATTACCTTGGGCTTTGTATACCCAAGGGATAAATAGGGTAAGGGATAAAGACGTGATTTGTGTATGTATGTAAAAAACTACAGGGGGTTGATTTGAACAACAAATATTTGGAAAAATGTTTAACAATCGCTACCGAAATGAAATTCGGGGTTACAAAATAATTTAAGAAAAAATACCCCGCGCTCCGTTCATTGTTAGACATTTCTAGGTACATTGTTTCTGAACATCTGATTACGGTGAAAGTTCTCATTTACAAATATATTAACTATAAAACATGGGTCGGGACCCCATTCACAGTCTTTGTTCGACAATGTTTGTACAATTTGGAACAATAAAGACCAAAAATTGAGGGCAATGTATTAAAATTGTATCAAAGTGGGTAATTAGAATAATTATGCTAAGTCACTGCTAAAGAAGCTTTCTATTTCTTTAGTAAACTAGTTATTTGATTGGATTCTTTGTTTACTAACGTGATTCGGATCAGGTTTTCGTTACCAAACACAAGTCTAATGGATGTGTGAACTGTTCTGAATTGGTATTCTGTCTGGTCGCACCTGCATCTACTGCCCTTAATTAAATTGTAAAAAAAAAACTCAAGCCAATTGACACTGAATAACGTAGTCTCAAACTAAGCAAGGCTTGCTCTATAAATACGAGGCAATAAAATATACTGGTATACATAGATAAATAAATACATATTAAACAAGAATGGAGAACAAACATTCGTTTTCTTCATACATAATAATAGAGTTTCCTGTGTTTTAGATATTATTTAAATACCTGTGACGTCAAGTCCATGATGCAGTCGCAAAGGGCTTCTGGGAGCGGCGTGAATTGGCCCTGGTAAGCCGGCGTTACTATGCAGTCTTCAATGTCACCTGAAAAAGAAAAACAATGCTTAAGAACAGTCTTAACACCCCGTACTGTAGCTTCACTAATCACTACATAGTATAAAATAAAGTCGCTTTCTCTGTCGCTTTCTCTGTCCCTATGTCCCTATGATACTTATAGCTTCAAAACTATACACAACGGATTTTGATGCGGTTTTTTTAATAGATACAGTGATTCAAGAGGAAGGTTTTTATGTATAATTCTACGCAGACGAAGTCGCGGGCAGAAGCTAGTAGCAAATAAAGTAAACAGAGTTCGCAAAGCAGCAAATCGATTTTTACCCGCGTCATATGGACATGAAATTTAATAGGTGTATTAGGGATGTATTGAAAAACCAATTTTTTTAATGAAAAAAGTACAAAAGGGAAATTAAAAACAAATTAAAAAACTTAACTAAGACTAATCCTAAAATAAAATAATTAAAAAAGGAGGGGCCCCCGTGGCATAGTACCACAGACGCTGGCAGCATCCCCCCTTTGGACAGCGATACTAATACGCTGTCCAAGGTAGCTGCCAGCTCTGCGGTCACCCGTAGCGTCTATTTTGTGTTTTGAAATAAATTTTGTTATTTAGGAATATTAGTTACATTACGAATACCGTAATAATCACGAACCTTATCCCGTGTAAATTAAGTTTACTCCTATAAACCACGAATAATTTAAGGCTGTTATTTTTATCTACTAGGCAAGCATCCAACACCACGTCTTCACTTACCATCGGCGTAATTGAGGTCATAGGCTTGCCAAAAGGAAAAAAAAACGTTTTCCAACCTCACGTAGGACATATTTAAACACAAATAATTCCTGGCAAACATTTATAATGCGCGTGACTAAATATACGACGCTCAAATAAATCAAAACTTTCTTAGTGGCTCCTAAATTTCACAATTTATGTAGAGCTTTGGGTTTGACGAGGGAAAAGAGATCTCTAGTGAGGAAGATTGAGAATAGAAGAGAACATATGCTGGGGCACCTGATATGACATGACGATTATACAAACATTACAGAAGTGGAAGAGGTAGAAGAGGTAGAAGGCCGAGACGTGCGTTTATGGATGAAGCAAAGAAGAACGTTAATAGTATCGTATGAGTTTAAAACAATGGCAGAAAAGAAGTGAATGGCGATTGCTCCAGCGACAAGAGCTGGGCTCTTAAATTTGTGATGAAGAGTATTCCTAGACAGGAATATTTCTAAAGACTGTCATAGTCCTTGTTTGTTTGTCTAGTATGGGTACTGGAATGTTAATGGTCGGGGGATCCCGTGCTTTGCGCTAATGAGGAAGTGCGAAACCACTCATAGGCTAATGGTCTGGTGAGCGTGTTCGTTGTTACACGGCATACGGCGAAAAAGACGACATTAAATGACAGAACAGTGCGAGGTTACAAGCTTAGATTTGCGCCCAAGTTTTAACAGCGGCTCCGTTTGCGCAGAATTCGCTATCCCGCGGGGACTATGTGATTTGCCAGGATAAAAACTATCCTATGTCCGTCCCCGGGACTTAAACTATTTTGACACCAAATTCCAACTGAATCGGTTCAGTGGTTTAAGCGTGAAAGCGTAACATACAAACAGACAGACAGCCAGTTACTGTCGCGTTTATAATAGTAAATAGGGATGACGTGCGCGAATTTGCCTAGTGTAGTGAGAGGCTTGGATGTTATGTGGAGGTACTTCACAGAAGCGCAAAGCTTCAGCAGAAAAGTAAACCTCTTACAAAACAAAACTGTATTTTAGTAGAATCATTACGATGCAAGTCACCTGTAGGCTTATTACCTAACTCGCTCGCAATCGCCATCGTGTTCATCTTGACAGTTCTTGTATGAATGTGACAGCTAGCTGATCTCGATGCCAATTGTCAGCCCATACGTGAACTGTCAAAATGAACACGATGGCGATTGCGACCGAGTTAGGTAATAAGCCTACTGGAAAGGATCGAATTTGTTAGGTACTATAACTTCTCAGACGTGTTCGTGTTGAAACGTCAAATAGTTTGATTAATTTGTTGTCGTTATCTGCCTCTAGTAGTACTACCAATTTTTCCTTACTAATCGAGACCTTTTCACGAGAGCAAGTTCGAGACGTTCTGCTGTTTTAAAAGTCAAACCCATTGACTTACAATAAACAACTAGACTCTCAGTCGCTAACAAAGGTTCCTCAAGAAACGTCTGAGTTGCTTTGTCTATGTGTTGTGTGTGTCAACACATCGACTTAGACAGATAACATTTACATATTCGTTCAAATTGACACCTTATTTCGTGGCAGTAATGTTTAATATCAATGGCGTAGAATCGTGAGAAGTAATGACACGACGCCACGCGCTGGAAACCTGCCTGTCTCTTTTGTTCTCAATAGTAAGATTACGGTGCGAAAGAGACATATACATTGTTATCAAAGCGCGGTCGAAACACAACTGAACCAAAACTCTGAACATTAGACGCGTCGTTCAGACTTTTGCTTCGGACAGTTTTTGAGCGTGATTGGGAGTCTAGTTGTTTATTGTACGTCAATGGTCAAACCACTAGACGCTCGGTTTGTTGCCGGTTGCCGTTAGATGCCGCTAGTGGCGCAGCCAATTTTTCCATACTAATTGATCACATACGGGCGTTCTGCCGTGTCAAAATTTAAAAGCTGTAGTGGCAATGGGAATGGGAACGCGCGCTCTTCGCCACAATTTTGAGCGCACGTCAAATGTTTGTCTACGGACTGTCTGTTTGCGTGTCGCGGAAATTGAGCGAGTAAATAGTTTGCACAGCGTCGCTTAAACGCAGCTTGTTAGGAATTCCTTTGCTAGGTATATGATGAGTATAGTCAATGAGGCGTGCGGGTAAAATAACAATTAGCGATGTGGCAGTGTGTTTGGTTTTTAAGTTGTACCAAGTAAAATCGAAATCAATTAAAACAGCAAATCCCTAAGAAGTTAGGTTAGCTCTTTAACTATACAGTAGAAAGGTCGATAACATTTTTAAATCATGTTTTATTCGCCATTGATTATATTATTTTCCTCAAACATTGTCGTAAATGTCGTCATTGTATTCTTAGTAACAGAACACGAAGGGCCTTGTTGACGGCCAAATTACATTACAGGCGCGATTTTCTGACCACAAATCGGATTGCTGAACTGTTTTCATTTGTTTTTAACTTTTATGGAATAACTAGCTGTTGCCCGCAACTTCGTCTGCATAGAATTCGTTTATCGCTATCCCGCAGGAATTACGCCATTTTCCAGGATAAAAAGTAGCCTATGTGTTATTCCAGACTATAATCTATCTATGTTCTAAATTTCATTCAGATCTATCCAGCCGTTCTGGCGTGAAAGAGTAACAAACATCCAAACATACTCACAAACTTTCCCATTTATAATATTAGTAGGATATACAGCCAAGTCGATGGCTGAGGGCTGCGCGTTTTGTACGAGTCTAACGTTTTTATCAATGTCTCAAATAGCTTACGGTGACAGTTGGCATAAAAAAAACTTAAGAAAAAAGGCGGGAACGTGAAAACCACCTAAGTTGCTCAGCTGGAAGAGAAATTGCTGAATTCGTAACTTTAAACAAGTTACTCATCCAGCAATTGGCTACTTCCCAGGCCTCGGCATTAATCTACTATTTTTTAATCAGGCACTATGGCAGGCAGGCATTTATTTATGTTTCTTGCAAGCCAATGTTTATTTATTCGTTGATTAAATATATTATTTAAAAAAATTCTGAAGTCCCCGTCACTCAACATTTCCCGTTATTTTGTTGTCATATTTTGCATTCACTTTTTAGTAACAGTATTATTATCGTTTACTATGAGATAACACATTTCCTTAATAAATGTTTACCCAACTATGGCAAACCATTGAAAGTAATATCACCGCCTTACGGGGAAGTCAAAAGGAAACTTTCGCTTCTAAATATGGGACGCAATGATATTCGGTAATGTCGTTCTTAGTCTCACGATTAATTGTGATTAATTTTAAATGAAATGTAGGTTACTTTTACTTCACTGATTAAAGGGTGTGTTAATTGAAATTCGAGATTCTTTGTGGATAATCTTACGTATCGTTATCTACAGTTTCTTTTTGCTTTCATTTTACAGCTAATTGGTATACAGAGATGGGGCTTTGTAAAAAGATTTATGAATAAGTTATCTTATCTTAGTTATTTTATTTAATAGTCGCTACCTATTTCTGAAACACGAGTCTATATCGGATGGTCAAATAATTGTTAAGTCGATTGTAATGATTCACTGAATTTATTCTGAAACCATCGACTTTTAAGAAAAATTATAAAATAAAATTTATAATGAAATATTTTCAGTTACCGCTGAAGAAATTTTAAACCAAACAAATTATGTTAGACAAAAATAAGATCATACAAAGGGCCATTGGTGATTTAAATTAAGCTTTCATTAATTTCGTACTCTTTATTCTTGGACTCTACTCTTGCTCGAGTACGAATAAATTCAGTTAATAGCCTCTACATTACGAACTAATTAACTCTTGTTCAATTAGAGAGGTCTGTGAAACTTGGTACCGGGTACGTCTCTAACTTAGCTTTGGTCCAAGTTCCCAGCCTCACTTGACCTCTTACTACGGGCCAGTTTTCCCATACTCGCTTTTGAAAGAAACGAGCGGTTTACATTTGTTAAGTTTACAATTTGCTCCAAAATACTGTCAATATTCAAGCTTTAATATAGGTAAAATTAAAGGTTATTTTTACACCTTTTTAAATTTGGAAGTAGAGCCGTATACTCATCAGCAAAATATCGTTTTCATTCAACTATATTGTATCGGTTTTTAGTTTTAAACAACAGAATTTGACAGTACAGAATACACGACAGTTATTTTTAAAGCCAGGACGCCTAAAATTGCCTAATATAATATTCCTTTCATCCACTCAAAGGTTGACTGGAAGAGATCCCTTAAAGGGATAAGTCCGCCTTTGTGCATGTATCTCAGTGTTTGTCAATTGTATTTTGTCGTGTTTATTTTGCACAATAAAGAGTTTACATACATACATACATAATTGCTTTAATAAAATTAAGATTAAACAATTAAATATCCACCAAAGCGTACTCAATATTTTTGTATACTTTAATTAAACAAAAGTGTTCCACGTGTTCGACGCATTTGCATGTTCTAGGTACTCTACCGTCATGATCGCGGGTAGATTCAACTGACAGGTGTTTTTTTTCAAAGCATCTATTTGATTATAATCACGCTTGGTGGTTAGCAAAGATGTGATCTAGGGTGGAGCACGCTTGAGAGTGTTTCAGAAAACGTGTCTGTTATCCAACCACAGCGTGATTCCGGATAAATTTTACAACACTCATCTATAACAGTCTGTAAGCTCTTAGAATACCATTTCGGTTTGTCTTGTTGTCTCTCTCACTCGGCCGATACAAGTACCAAACCGTTATAGGAGTAAGTCAGACAGCAAGACTAACCGCACTAACTAAATGGCATCCTAAGAGCTCAGGGACTCTACAACTAACTACACTTAATCTCTGACCGCTCGTTTTTTGCACCTAGTACTTAGGCCTTTCTCTCTGCTGCGTGGTTGCCGCCAACGAAGTTTTAATTTAGGTTAGCACACGTCGAGAGTCTTTTGTTAACGAGCTTCTAGCCTTGTTTACTTTTTACTTTTTTACGCGCTCGCTCAGCAGCTTTGATGGCACAATGACTTTGCAGTGGGATCTCGAACTATGTCACCTTAAGTGCAACGGTTTGGAGAAGTTTGTGACGGTTTTTAAAAATGGCTATTGAAGTCTTAGGGATAATTTATGAATATGCAAGAATAGTCAATGGAGTAAATGACAACCGAGTAGACTAGTGGTTACAAAACCTGACCATGAAGCTGAAGTCCTGGGTTCGATCACAGACGGGACAGATACAATACAATACAATACAATACAATACAAATACTCTTTATTGAACACCACAAATCAGTACAAAACAATACAGAAACAAAGAACAAAGTAGACATTAGGCGGTCTTATCGCTTAATAGCGATCTATTCCAGACAACCAATACAAGAAATAAGTTGGAGACAGTTTAAGTAGATCAGCGGATCGTGGTCAGTCGTGGGTAAAAATGCGAATGTTTGTTCTTGAGTCTTGGATGTTTAATTATGTATTTAAGCTTAATTATATCAATTCATTGACTAGTGTCCATAGTACATACATACATCTCTACTACAGACTAATATAAGTTAAGGCTTGGGGACCTTATACATCGCTTTTATGAATGTATTTAATTTAAGTAAAATTTAAGTATTCTTAATGTATTTTATTTAAAAAAAATGATTCTGCCAAGTTTCTTGCGGCGCATTCTTCTTGGCAATGATGGTATTTCCGAATGCGCTGGTAGTTTAAAAAAAGACATGCAAAAGAGCCTGTGCGACCAATTTGCAAAAATACAATTTTGAATTTTGGAGTACAGTCGAGTCCTCCAATATAGAGCCAACCGCTCAAAAATATCGACACATAGACCTTATTTTCAGTTACATAAGATACGTGTATAGACATTTTTGTACGATTCGCTGTTTATATTGGAAAAGTCGACTGTACAAGCTTTGTTAAGTTTGTGTCTTGGTCAATTCGTGTTAATTGTACCAGGATAATTAGTTTAGTTGGTGATTTAGTCCCACAAGCTGAAATACTCTGATTTAATTTCATAACATAGTGCTGACTGATGTTATTGGTGTGTGGGTGAGACAAAGGAATGCAGTTCCAAGTTTGCACGTGGAAGTGGTTCAAGCGAGCCCTAGATCGATATTTGTCAAGCAATTACTGTGTTTGCTAATCTTTCACGTTTTTATGGATAATAATCGACGTTTTCGCTCTTAGGTTTAGTTTGTATAGAAATGACGATTACGAAAGCGGATAATCGATTAATGTACTAACAGTGATAACGATCTGAACGAAGAGGAAAAAACTTTTTTACGTTCAACTAAAATAGAAGAAAGTGTGTGTTTGTTACTCTTAACGCAAAATACTGAATGTTGACGAATTTTAGCGCAAATTTAGTTTATGACCCGGATTAGCACGTAGGATTCTTTTTATGAAGGAAAATTGAGTATCCCTTCCCGCGGGAAAGCGATGAGCAAATTCTTCTCGGATTTTTTTTCTCTTGCATTTTTTTCAAGAAAAATGTTTTTTTTCTCCAAAAGGTGACAGATGCATCGCTGACCAATAAATGACCATACATAATTATGAGTCATAAAAGTATCGTTACTTAAAAAAGCTAATATTTGTTTGTATACAGATTGGGACCATATTTTTAACTGAATGGAACTAATGGTTTCATTCACTTGGCCTCGAATACTTTGTACGTTTAAAACAACGTAAAACAAAATCCAATATGGCGACTGCTAAATAAACATAACCTAAAAGGGAGTCTTCAGAACCAGAATCACTTTATACACACAAACCTCTAAATAAAATACGTAAGTACGTACTCCTTTTATTTGGTCCGTGGCGATCTCACCACGCGTCATAAACTGCGTGTTTTACAAGACTTTTTACATGTAAATAACGGTTTTTTTTTTTTTTTTTTTTTTTTTAATATGAATAGGAAGGCAAACGAGCAAGTGGTCACCTGATGGTAAGTGATCACCACTGCCCATAGACACCCGCAACCCCGGAGGGATTACAGATGCGTTGCCAACCTAGAGGACTATGATGAAATGCCTCTTGTGCCCGTAATTTCCCCGGCTGTCTTACTCTCCACACCGGAACACAGCAGTGCAAGCACTGCTACTTAGCGGCAGGATTAGCAACTTTTATGCATTTTATGTTCATTTCCTTGGATACAATTGTGCACAATGTACCTACTCGTACTAATGGCGGACCTCCTTTTTGATCACGTCTATATCCCTTACGGGGTAGACAACCTAAGGTAACAAGACCTTAATGCCACGTTTAACATGATCGTGGGCTAATAGATGAAAGGGGAATCAAAATAGAGATGGGTTGCTTGCCGCATCGCCTTTAACATGATTCCTAAGACTTTTGCCCGTTGCCTGAACGGTCTTTTACCGTCTATGCGGGAGGAGCAACAACTGTTACATTCTATCATTTTCTTTACTTCCAGACATGGAATAGAATCCCTTTAAAACTTTTAATTTTAGTCACCGTCATCATCATATCAGCCTTAGGACGTTCACGGTTGGACTAACCCTCCCCCATAGACCTCCAGTATAGCCTCGGTTGGAAGCGGCTTGCATCCACCGTGAACCCATGACTTTAATCAGGTCATCCGTCCACCTCGTTGGTGGACGTCCTACGCTGCGCTTGCCGATCCGCGGTCACTCGAAAACTTTTCGGCTCTAATGACCACTCTATCTCCTGTGCTATATGGCCCGTGTTAATTTTAGTAGTTTTATTAGAATAATTTCTAGGCTAACGTCTCATTATTACTAATTACCCAACGAGAGTACAGACTGAGCTAATTACTAAATAAGTATTGAATATAATATAAATTACGCTTTTTCAGGCCAAGGTTTTATATCTCAATAAGCGATTCCTTCTGTATTGAATGATATTGCATTTAATATTACGATATTAATATTTCATTTAAGAGGCAAGGATTTGTAACTAATCTGGGTATAACCGTAAAACACAATTGACATACTCATCAACAACAGCTTGGGCTCTTAGACCTAGAAAGCTGAAATTTGGTGTAGAGGTTCCCCTTTCCGTTGATGACAAAGATATAGACAAAGAACTGATTTAGCTTGTAATTAATACACTGTGTTCAAAAATTAACTCAGAATACGCCCATCGAGGGTATGGGCGAAAATCTTAGGAATCATGTTATATACACACACAAATCACGACTTTTACGGGGTAGACAGAACCTAAGGTAACAAGACCTAAATGCTACGTTTAGCATGATTGTGGGCGTATAGATAGATAGGGGAATCAAAATAGTACATAGGCATCGCCTATAAAAGTCATGATTCCTATGCCCATTCCATCGATGGGCTTTTATCATCTGCGCGGGAAGAGAAGCAACTGGTAGGTACATTGTATGTTTTTTCTTTGCTCCCAGACCTGCATGGAAGCACCTGGATTCTGAGACACCTTGTATTAAATGCCAGGCTACTATTTCACCAACGCGACAATTGTCAATGACAAGTGACAACTCTGTTTACATTACAAACTCGACGAGAATCTACGCCGGTTGGCTTCGTATTGAGGACGCATTGCGATTCAAATTGTCACTTGTCACCGACAATTGTCGAATTGGTGAAATACCCAGATACACCCACACAACGAAGCACTCAGTCAGTCACCAAGGCGAGGCGGAGTTTGCGAGACGACGGACGCGGATTTGGAAGTTCGCATCATATCAATGCGTCTCTATCACTCTCCTATTAAACTCTATTAATGTGAGCGGTACAACACGAAATTCGAATTGCTAATTTCACAGTTGAGCGTGTTGTCAAATATAGCTTTGGGAGACATGAAGGCAGGAGATACCTTTGCAAAAGCGGGCCATAGGCCAATGGATTAAAATTGAATTAAATCCGAGCTTAATTACATTCACGCCCCAGTTCCAGATGGAAGCGATTTGTCTTGAATAAGTAGGTGATATTATTAACTATTATGTATGAAAAATCATCAATTATTATTACATTAGGTCTTGTTACGCGCACCGAATTAACCCAATTGTATAATTTTACAATTAAATGATATAACTTGTTAATTTGCATTGTCTGCGGCAGATATTGTGCCGTATGGAATTAAGAAAAACTTAACTCGCAAAATGGAACCTCTTTCAAATTAAACTCCGCTGCAACACGACAAGGTAAGATTTCAAATGCTTTTGAACGAGTAATACTTATGGTAATGTTGGCAGATGTGGGTGATATTCATTTGTTTACAAGCGTGTAAATTAGCTGACGCACTGAAGGCTGCGTATTTACTTAATATACCTTCGTTGATTCAAGGTAATAATAGATAAAAAACGAAGTGCAATTAATGATATGTGAAGAGAATGAATACAAGCGTATCTCTATTTGTGAAAATCCCTCGAATTTCGAACAAGCTTACGATAAAGTGACAGTTGCAGATTTTTTTCCAGTCGTCCTGGTAAAGGGGTTATGTAGCCACACATAATTTTGTACGTCTTTTGTCTTGACGTAGGTTTCATCTGTTAATAGTTGTATGCATAGTGTTGATAACATTCGTCATCTTTACAAGAAAGAAAACTATTATTTGTAATTTTACGTACCTATGTGACAAAAAAAAATCACCTTAAACATTTTTTTGTTTACATCATCAATCAGCAATCACCAACCCTAAGATTAAGAGTGTTTTTACATACATACATAGACAATAATTAGACATCCACAAATCACGTCTTTATCCCTTACGAGGTAGACAGGGCCTAAGGCGACAAGACCTACAGGCCACGTTTAGCAGGATTATGGGCGTATAGATGGAAAATGGTATCAAAATAGTGATGTGTTGCTAGCCGCATCGCCTATAACATGATTCCTATGATTTTCGCCCATTCTCTCGATGTTCCTTTACCATCTGCGCGGGAAGAGAAGCAACTTAGAAAATCGCAAGAGAGTGAAATATACTCGTACGCTTTGTAAAATACATGCCATACTAATTATAGTCTTAAGTATCGCTTTAAGCTGGTAACACTCGCACGCGATGTCAGCTAGTCTGGAAAACTTTAACTATAGCGATTAGCATTCGTAACTAAGCGAAACTTAAGTACGAAAAATTAATTTACGTCTACATATTAAACTCATAAAATTTAAACACTAAATTATTCACAACTCGGCTTCGATGCAGTAGAATTAAATATCAATGTCATTTCAAGCATTCAAATAGATTTATTCAATAATTCGGCATCGGTAAATTGGGAACGAAAACCAAAACGTCGAAACCTATTTAACTACTATAACAATAAAAGTGAAAATCACTTGACTCTTTTTGTGGAAAAGCAGTACATAATGGGACGTTTCGGTACAGATGAAAACTGTTATGGCTGTATGGTCACGTGCCATGGCCTTTTATTAAAAAGTTTTGCTGGTTTTTAGTCACCCTGCAGCGTCCATAGATAATCTAGAGAATGAAATGACGTTTTCGGTTTACTTTTTAAATTTCGTCGGAGAACTAAATAGTAGACGGTCCAAGGTCCAACGTGAACGTGATGTTTAAAAAAAACCGTTGAAACTTAAAAACCATACGTGTTATTACACACACAAGGAAACAAAAATCAGCCCAATCCGTTGAGCGGTTGAGTCCGACAGTTGAGTTTGTTGATAAAATTGACAAACAGTAGTGATTGATGAAAATAAATGGGATAAAATCTGGAATTTGCCAAGTTTTATTTTTATCTGTTAATAAACTAGCGCGGATGAAGACAAATGTCCACTTTTTTCAGTACCTAACAGGCTATTCACTCGTGGTTTCCAGAGATTTAGGTTATATCCGTGGGAAAGTCGGACAACGGGAGCGACTTCCATTCCTTACCATTCGGATTTTGAAGAATGAAGCGAATCGAAAATATCAACCAAACAAATCAGACTCGTAATTTAAGCGTTATCTCTTCATTTAAACGGTCCATACAATAGTTCCCGCCGTATTAATATTTGTAAACCGTTAGCCATCCTTCAAAATTAAGTGCCCAGTTAAACATTAAAATATGAGCAAGATGCAGTGCTTTTCCATTTCCTGTTCGACATCGTAAAATAACAAAAGACGGAGACAATGGTAGCGTTTCGCCCGCTTTCCCAACTAATGCAGCAATTATTGAAGAAAGTAACGAACCTCATAACTTATAATTAAAAGCTAACCCGTGTTCAAGTATCATAAGCTTTAAATTTCTTCGTGATTTCTTTCGAAACCTTTTCATGTCGTCATAGTGTGTTAAGCGAGTTAAAAACAAGCATTAGGTTACTTTGCCGAGGTCCAATATTAACGAACACAATTATTACCTTGCTACTCCTTCCTTCGTTAAAAAAAATCATATAAATTGAGTGGTTGTAGGCCCTGGCGAAGTCTTTCAACCCACTTGCGTTTGGAATTATGTAGGTTACCTGATGTTTTATTTTTCTGCTTACATAATAAAACCCATCTTTTTGGGTCGGGGGTAAATAACGGTTATTTCACTTTAATTTACTAGCTTCATTTAGTATTATTGCTCTTTGACTTCAGATACGTTGTTTTAATAAGCCGATTGAGTGAATCTTCAATTCTTCAAATTGGATTATTATTGTTTTCTAAAGAAACATTCCCACCATTATTACAGACTTTATCCGGTGTTCACGCCAATAAAAAGTAAGTAAGTGCCTAATTTGCCTAATCCACAACTGATACGGGCTGGTTTCTAATCGAATCATCGTCGTTAAGAAAATAATGAAGTACGAGAAGATTTTTTATGTTCGGAAGTGAAAAATCGAAAGGCGGGAAATTATGAAATAGATACAATCTCCCTTTAGCTTAGATACCTTCTAATACTGCCTAGACAAAACATGGTACTATAAACATGAACAATAATTATACTACTGTTCCACGTCCTTACACACATCTCAAGCTTAAAAACAAAGTAAACAATGACTATACGCTAGTAAATAACCGCGATTACCCTCATCCTGTAATCATAAACAATCAAGTAATCAGTAATTATAAGTCATTGTTGTAAATATTAATTTGTTTGGCTCAAATTACATCGTGTGACGTATGGCAATAGCCATGTCCGAGTAACACTTTGCAAAAGTTAAGCAACGCCGACCCAAGTCAGGTTTTGGATGGGTGACCTTGACGAAAAAGATACAAAAATCGCAATGCTTGCACGTGAGATTGCAAAAAGTTTATTGTTACGTGGGTGATAATGGAAATGAAATGATCGTTATTTAATGCTAATGAGTGAGTTTACGCTTAAATATTTTTTATAAAGTTGCGAAATGATTCCGCTTCAAGTAAATTGACTGTAACAGAAACATTCTAGTCTAGTCATAAGCGGAACTTTCTTAAGCCACACTGCTCAAAAATAGCGCGAAATAATTCATACGTACACACCTTCGATGGACCATGTATCCTTTGAAATAAAATAATGATTTTATTAGTTGACAGGCAACACCAACTGACAGCTTCTTGTTTAAACGCAATCACATTATTTAGACCTCGTTAAAAAGAATGCAAGCGGATCCCGGCAAAGGTCACTGACGCAATCAACTCCTGCCATCTATTTCACCACCCACAAATTAATACTTTTACTAGAAAGTCTCAGCAAAAACCTTTTGTAAGTTTAGCCTGAAGCTCATCTCGTCAATGCGACGATACGCCAGAGAAATTGAATAACTCACTCATTAGACAGCGCGATGAGCTTAATTATAAAGCGTGGGTTGCATTGTTTACGGTGTAAAAGTGAGATGGGAAATGTCAGGTGCAAGATTTGTGGCAAGTGGAAGTCCGCCTACTATTTGACGAGAAAAGAAACAGTGAAATATTCGTGGGCAATTAATTGCAAGACAGCTTACTTTTTACCACTGGACATTTCAAACCTACGTCATGTCTAACGTAATTAGCAGGATATTGTTAGACTTCGCTGTAGAGGATTGAGCTCAGTCTTTTTTACTACAAATAGGTATTAACTTGGTATTTCTTACTTTTTCTTAAATAAAACGTTTATCGGCTAGAGCTGTCACTACGCTACACTTAGAGCCTCATTTAAACTTATTATTAGATATCTGAAATGTGTGATGAGTCCATCGAGCGCTGCTCTATAAAGAAAAAAAACATGGCCAGTTAGTCACTTCTTACAGCTGCCTCCCAAAGTCCTCTGAAACGGGGCTCCTAACCCGGGAGACGGGGACTAAGTCTACGGTGGCAGTTGAATGCAAATATTGTCGAAAAATAAAGGCTACATTTTTCGATTCTCAAAGGGGGGGGGGGGGTAAGCAGCTCCCTCCTGCCCCCTTGGCGACGCCTTTGCTTCTAGATGATCACTATCACGTTATTTCTAAACCAATACTCTCACATTTCCTAAACGCCTGGGTCCTTGATCGGTGACCTATGCTCGGGCGCAATTTGAATGCGATACTATCTGCGCGGGAGATCGCGAGTCGCGACGTGACGAGCGTGACGCGTCTTCGTGACCCGGGAAAGGGCTTTGTTGGAAAAAAGTGGCGGGACAGCTGGAAAGGTGGGTGAAGAAAGTTGTTAACGTCTCAATCGGATACCGAGTTTGAGTGTTTAGTAATCAGTGTATTACTACATACACATACACAAATCACGACTTTATCCCTTACGGGGTAGACAGAGCCTAAGGTAACAAACAGGTACCTAAAGGCCACATTTAGCAAGATTGTGGGCGTATAGGTGGAAAATGGAATCAAAATAGTGATGGGTTGCTAGCCTCATCGCCTATATTATAGGCGTTATAACATGTTATAGGGGTTATAGGGGTTATAACATGATAACGTGTAACACGTTATAGGGGTTATAACATGATTCCTATGATTTTCGTCCATTCCCTTGATGAACTTTTACCATCTGCGCGGGTAGAGAAGCAACTGGTACATTCTATGTTTTTTCTTTGCTCCCAGACCAGCATGGAAGAGTGAATTACTAGGACTTATAAAAAAAAGATGTACAGGAATTACGAAAAATACTTAAATTTTATGGAGGTGTAACACTAGAGCCTGAATTAGGTGCCCGTGATTAAACAGTATAAAGAGAGTTAAAGGTAACAAACGTACAAAATGCATGCACCGCATTTTCTTGAAACCAAGAAATTTAACTGAAATTAGCTCACATTTAAATAAAACGTTTTACATCAATCAAACAGATTTAATGTTAGAAACCGGATTGAAACCCATTACTATTTTGATTTCCCTTTCCACTTATACGCTCACAATTATGCTAAACTTAGCGTTTAGGTATTTACCTTAGGCTTTGTCAACCCATAAGGGATAAAGACGTCATTTTTGTATATATTTTGTACAAATTATGTGTATTGGGTAATAGTCCGTTACACATAGTCCGATCAATCCATTTACAAAAAAATGTGGGTTAAATTGTTGGTTTTCGTTTATTTACAAACTCAAGTTTCCCTGAACAGCCGTATTGTTATAAAAAACAAATAACATGGTTGGATAACATTAAAAAAAGTAGCTTCTGAAAATAGTAGGTCTAATTCAGTGGATATCTACCCAAGCGCGATGCGCAGGCGTCGTATGACGGACGTCGAATGCAACAATAGATTTACTTTCTTCGATAGCAAGGTTAGCTCGATAACAGTTCCGGAAAAGGTAGCGTGGTCGTTCCGCGGAACATTTGTGTCGTATAAGTCATAAATGGATTTACTGTACGAGTTTGTGCGCTTATTCTTATCATTTGTAAAGCTACTCGATAAGGAGTAAGTGCTTGTGCTTTGCCGGCTTCACCCACTTAATAAGCACTGACTTCTAAATGCAGATATGCGAGTGTATTATTTTTGAACTCAGTCATTTTAATTTAAATAATGGTGATAAGTGTACATTGTAATTCTTTCGAACCTGACACTGCTGAAGACGTAAATGCAAGTCTCAAGGATTTAGAGCATAATAATCAATGTTTAGATACAAATCTCTTCCAGTTAGTTCGCCAAATAAAACCACAAATAAACAATAGAACAATACAGCGCGTTCCATCCACTTTTGCTTACTGTGGTGGTGTAGACAAATCAGTATTTAGTTGCTTATTAAATGTAAAGCCAAGTGTGTTAGTAACTTATTACTGGGATTAGAAACTATCACTTTGTGAGTGAGAACTGGAGCAGTCCATTGTTGGGTTTGTTATCATTTCTCTAGCTAATAGAGCTTCCTATTTTTTATCAGGCTCTTACTTTCTACAGTATCATCACTTAAATGAATAAATAAACGTGTTCAGCTATGTAGTAGCTTTCTTGAGTTACAAAAAGGTTTTTCTAATTGTATCTTCAATTACATTGTGACTGTTAGCTTTCTTCATTTTGACTTCACTTAAAAGGTTGTTTACGCACGTACTTACTTTATTTTCAAAGATACATACAACGCCATTAAAATATCAAAACCCCAATTCAGTGTACATTTCTTGTATGTACTTAAAAAAAACCAGTTAGTTGACCGATACATTTATGTACAGAGCGCAAATAATTTAATTCCATAATGATAGTCCACAGAACAGAAAAAACTTAGAAATTAAAAAAAATGACCAGCAAGGTACCTAAGAAATCTCGATACAGTAATCGTTTAGCACGATAGACCTTGCCAAAGGGACGCACTAATTAACTATCCACGGAAGCCGCACCGGATTGGGCAATTAAATGCCTGAGAACCAGGTATCGGGGTAATTGAATTCATTGCCAAGGTAAAAATCGGCTATTACACCATTGTGGCAACACAACGGTACAACCTGAATACCTATTGTGCTAAACAAAGGAATGACAGGTCTTGCTTGGTTGCTCTACTGCATGTTCTTAAAGGAAATCAAACGTTCCCGCGTCGCTCTAATAAAAGTCAATTTCAAAATTTCTTCTGCTGCGTAACACTTTTTCCTGTTCCTCTTTAGTGCATAGATGGCTTTTTGTTTTTAAAGTACCGGGTTGAAAGTAGCTTTCTTGTCACTGCAAATCGGAAAATATGCTCGCGATTGCAGCGATTTGATTGAGTTGTCTTAATAGCGCTTATACTGTCAGGTGGCATTAACGGATTCCGCTCTATAATTAATTTTACACATGCGACAATCACGTCAATTAGATTAGCCTTGATTAAAATAACTTCCCAGAGCTCATCTTAGCTTAGATAGAAAATTTGATACAATTGTTAACTTTTATAACCACATATGAAGACAAAGCGCAGGTCAATGGTTTCACAGCTAACGGCACTGTTAGCGAGCAAAACCTGTTTCAGAGAAGTTTAAACATAAAACAACTGATGACAGACCCCGATTATATTAATATCATTCTTCGCGACTCAAATACCAAGAGAAACTGACATTCCGTCACTCAGATAAGACATGTCGCATTCACAAGGTCTTTGCCCTGACACTTCACTTCTAAGTTCGACGCCTGCTGACATAATATTCAAAACAGAAGCACTGAATTGACACACGTCAATAGCTGCGTACGCGGCATCGAGTATGTTCGCTTTTGCTTTCATTCGGACCGCTTCTCAAATTTCACATTCACTTTCGTCATTATCGATCACTGCAGCGATAACCATCAAGATCATTTAGAAGCTCGTCAAATATTAGACCACGTTATCTCTCCTCAATTAACTTGTTCTTTTGTTTTTATTGTTTCGCTTATAGAGTCGAGATTAGATTGAGGCTTGTGTCGTAAGATGCATTTGTACCCTTGTTTACACTCGTGCTTATGTCTCGGTTGTCACAATACTGTCACCCTCGTGACATTCGTTGACTAGTGGAAATCTGTGGAACATGTTTTCTCGATTTGCATCCAACTTATTTGAATATCTGCATCGGACAGGAAAAGCCGGGGGCCAGGGAAAGTTATGTGACGTTTCAATATGTGGAACTGCTGCTGGTTGAACAATTGCAAATGTCAATTACGCTTTGAATGTTGGTGAAATTGTAGCTGATTAGGAACAGTTTGAAGGTTTTACGATTGATATATATGTATGTCAACTCGTCTCTATATTACATAATATTATGATACTTTGTTTGGGAGTTGATGAAGTTTATAAAAGAGAACGTTTTGAAAATTGCAATGTATCGACACCTTGATATTATAATCTTTTAACATTGCCGCTCCCCGTGACCGCACTCCCCTTAGAGATCCTGCGTTTTGTTCTAACATTACTTTTAGCTTTCGGTGCTTTAAATTGCAACACTTTCGATAAAACTATAAAAAAAGAAGCATTTAAACAGTAATTTTAAGCTTGAGTTAAAAGTAATTTCTCTACAATTATCAGATTCTATCATAACGAGTAATGTACTATTACCGACTTTCTCGCTTCCTTTGCTATGGTCGAGGTCATGTGTGCACGTCGTGACTATGTGCTAGCCCTAAAGGGATTGTCACATTGTGTACATGGCTATTGCTTACACGCCTGTCTCGGTAGAGTACACGGTTCTTTCATCTTCGTATCTGTGGCAATCTTCGAAGCTGCAAAGATTTCTATTAGTCTTAATAAAAAAAACATCATGCTGCTCCCCAACCACACGTGCAAGTGTAGAGGTAAGTACTTCTGTGTGACACATTTGATTTAACCTATTTGATGACCCTGCTGGCAAAGGCCTCGCTTTTTTCTTTAGTGCCGTTTCTTCATTATCGCTATCCCAGTTCTTTTTTGGATGTCTGCTCTGCTCAGGTGCTCGAAGCATGGAAGCCAACCGTGTTTTTTGCCCTACTATCCAGATGCATTAGGGAAATATGTCCAACCTAGTCTTATTTCAGCAGTCTTTTCACCAAAGTGAAGTTTCAAAGTCACTCAGACACATTTACTGTATTAAGTTCTTAGTTTATTGTTCGGAATGCAACAGATTGACCACTTGTGCGATAATCCCTTCTAGGCAGGTTATTGTTTACAGTAATACGGAATTCAGGCTAAATGCTTCCTGCGATCGAATCCAGTTCTAAAGGAGGCCATGTGTGGGCTTTACTGCTATCATTTTGTACATTGAAATACGTTTTATAAATCCATAAGAATAAGTCGATTTGCGAAAACAAGCCTTTTACAGAAGTTTTGATACGGACAACTTACTTATTTGCATCGAACGTTAAGTTGAATTAGATTTTGTAAATATAGTCAAATGAAACTTGAAATACAGAAAAGACAATCGCATGAAAGAAGAACTTGAAATATAGTAAAATTCTTCAAGTGATTTCGTCAAAAATAAAAAATGGCGACTCATCTAATCCCTAGATCCTACTCTTCATCGCAGTTGAGTTTTCAGAATCCGTTTAAACTTGGCCACATTTGGTATGGCAAGTTAATTTACTTTTAAATCCTTCTGTTAGGTAACTAAGCGTATAAGGCAGACCCTTAACAAGGTACCAGTAATCCGATGACCTTTTGTTTGTTTGTCTTGCGTGAAAGTAATCTCAAACAGTCTCTGTTGGAACAATGTTCTAGTCGATCAAAGAAAGTTTCTCTTACTAACATTGAGTAACCGCCTCGTCATATCGTTGTAATTCCATTCATACAGAACCAAATGAACTGGTTAATTCAACACCACATCGGGTCCTTATCTGTCTTCTTTCAATCATCTATCACACTAATACGCTTTGACTAAACAAAAGCGTCGACTAATTTGCTTGTCAGTGCAAAATAATCAACAACGATCTAGAAGCACTATCAATTCTGCCAACCCAATCCAACCTCGACCATACTCCTCAAACTTAAGCTCCAGATTCTACCGCCAAGCAGTGAATCAAACGGAGCTCGTTTGCGATTTCCGAAACCGTTTTTCGATTGGTACAGATCGAAATTGGGCTTTGATGCTCATTAAGATACGCTGTATTTTAGTTGTGCCTATGTCTCGTTGCTTCCTAGAGTATGGGAGACAATTTGCTGATCGCCCGAGGTGCAACTCATTAAGAATACTTTCGCTCTCATGACGTGCGATACTCGTTCTTTTATCGTCGAGAGTAGCAACTAGCTCAATGTAAACAAGTTCACACGATGCCGGCCGTAATTTCCTGCGCGCAAATTAATATTTCGAAACCCGTAACGGGATGGGAATTGGAGATGTCAGGCCTTATTTTGCTGATTATATTTAGGACGTCCTGAAAATCCAGAAGCTTTCGAGAACAACTTCAACTTTTAATGTCTCTCAATTCTCAAAAATTGTGGCAATTGTTTCTCTTCGCCTGAACCAAATTTTTGGTCAATACAGCTTATACAAATTTGAGAAGCTGACCACAAAGCTTAAGCTCCTGTCCCGGGTGCAATTGTTTATAGAGGTATATCTGTTTGTACAGCTGTTTTTGTTCTAGATGTTTATTATGTGTTGCCTAGGTCTCATAGTAAGCCTCGTTTCATTTGAGAGTAGATGAAACGGTGCCATATTGATATGTGATATCATACATACATAAATACATATATCACGTCTTTATCCCTAGGTCTTTATCCCGGGGTACACAGAGCCTAAGGTGTGTTTTTTGTGATATCATACTTAAAAAAAATTATAGAGTCGAAATAACCATCTCGAATCGAAACAACCGAAGTTCAATAGTCTCATTTCTATTCAGATGGTTAATTTAAGTTCGACTAATCACTTCGATACACGTCGTATAAATTCAAATAATAGCCAATCGGAGTGATCAAAGAAACAGTTGCGCGGGAGTCACGACCGATGCTATCTTCGGTACGAGAAAATTGACGCGCGATCTTCTACTGTTTCTGATAGGGTTGCCATTTTGGAACTTGGCAAGTGCTGTCAGTAGCCGCCCATTTTGGTATCAAAAACAAACAAACATCAAAAAATCTGTAAATGATAATGCTCACGGTGGCGGTGTACATTGAAGTCGTGCAGTTCGCTGTAAAACTTGCTATAACAGTAAGTAATGTGAAAAGGGGCTAATTCTCTTATAGATATCGCTGAAAGTAAGCACAGTTTAGACTGTCTGACTGTATTTATTTATTCATAAAAACTTACTCAGCATAAAAGTTTAAGTACACCAAAGCACGGAAAAGGAAAAACGAACAAGATTTAAAAAATACATTACACAAACAAAGTCGCTTTTTCTGTCCCCAAATCCGTATGTATGTTTATATCTTCAAAACTACACAACGGATTTTGATGCGGTTTTTTTTAATAGATAGAGTGATTCAAGAGGAAGGTTTATAATGTATAATACATGCATGATATACCGTGCGAAGCCGGGGCGGGTCTTAAAATAAAAATTAAAACACATCACTATTTGGGTGGATCCACTTTTTTTTGCCACTCGTTGCTATGGTTACGTTCTCCTCGCTGACACTTTAAAACATAAGTTTACAGGTTTAAAATTTGCCAAACATGTATTTTTACGGTGCATTTAAGCCTCTTCCATAATTGGTCATCTATTAAGCATGTTAGTATAATGAGACAAAATAATACATAAATTCAGCATCGGAATCTAAAAATGCTCTATTTGTCAAAATTAATAAAACTATAAATAAAAAAGTTGCCCTAAATCGATGCCCGGTGCCTAATACCAATAATGATAACCCTAGAAGACTGTTGTTGAAAGCATTCTTACACTGATATTATACTTTGCAATACCGTGTTCTTAACCTAATAATAATAAAGCTTATAATGCTACTGTAGCATGAGTTTTTCTCCTGCCAAAATCAAGACCCGTTTTTGATGGATGAGTTATCAGCCCAAATACCTGTGCGTGCAAATTCTCTACAATACTATTACCTTCATTACTTATTATGTCATACCTAGTTTATGACCTTTATCATTCCGCTGGCTTAAGTGATTTTCTATACGAGTAAGGTACTCGAGGTAAGTTTAATGAACATACAACTGATAGTATAAGTAGGTCATACTAGAGTGCCGAAGCAAAATTTCTTACCCCCTAATACAAAAAAAGAAGTGCACACGTCGCAACACTGTTTCGTCTTCTTTCAGTAAAAGCAAATATCAAAGTGAGAGAGAAAGACGAAACGAATGTCGACATTGCAAGTTAAAAAAAGCGTTTATCCATATTGGGTTAAGTACGGCGTGCAAAGGGCAAACTGTGGCAGTCAAAAACACGAACTCCGATAGCTTTAGGCAATGTTGTTGTAACTAATCTTACCATAAATTTGTCGAAAGGGACCATTTGTACGTCTGTTTGGTCAACCTTTCACACTGATTTCGAATCACGCGCAGACTGACCTTAACCATGATAAATCTATATCAATGTATACCATTATTTGGTGCGAACTTTCACTGGGCTGAGGCGATTTACCCGAAATCGTCTCCTTTTACAGTTGGGTGAAAGGTGATGTTTAGTACCCACCTATGACCTTTATGGTACAAGGCAGAAGAGGTAGTTGTAACTTCAAACGACCAAGCGACCCACGCACCACCAAGGTACCACCGTGCCGAACGCGAAAATCATTCATTTATGAGGGCCTCCCTGTCATTCTAATCCTACTAATATTACAAGTGCGAAAGTTTTTAAATCTGGGTCTATTCGATACTCTTTTACGTTTAAACGACTGGACCGAAAGTAGAAAATGAAATTTCAGAAGTAAGACAAAGACTACTTTTACGCCGACAGCAGTCCAATTGCAAACTTCACATTCGCCAGTGAACTGTAGGCTGTGAAGGTTAAGAAGTTTTATCTTCGCACAATCCCGAAAATCTCACTAAGTGAGCTCCAGATTCTCTGGTTGCAACTGGACTCTCGCTGTTCAAACATGCAGAATGAATGGAAGCAGTTAAAGGAGGCCTACGCAAAGAACTTGGCAGAGAAAGCTGAGAAGAAGACTACGCTACCACGAATAGAGTCAAAGGTAGAACCAAGAAACGCTCTTCTTTTAAAACTTATGCCGAAAATCTGGATGTGCCTTACGATATGCAAATACAACATATGGCGCTACACGTTTTCTATTGTTATTAATCGTCAACGTTAAAGAGTGATTCGTCTTCATTTGTCTCAGCCGTAGTCAGCCATCTTGCTTTCTTGATATGCCGCGCAGAATAGCAGATGTTCTGTTATTATGCTGTCAGTTTTAATCAGCTTTTGGTTTGAGGTGTTACGTATGCTTACATCTTTAGAAATCAGCAGTGTTGGTTACTAGGCCTCTAATGTCTAAACCATAGTTGAATACTAGCTGTTGCTCGTGCATTACCTATTACATTTTCCTGTATAAAATTAACCTATGTGTATTTCAGACTATAATCTATCTCTGTGCCGTTCTGGCGTCCCTCCTCCTGGGACAGAAGCCGTGCGCCCAGCAGTTGGACGTATACACTAGTTTATATTGATTATTACAACTTTGTCATGAAACCGACGACGTCAACATTCAATCAATGCAAAACACACTGCATCCGTCATTTCTCCGGATGCATTAATCAAATGGATGCAAGCGTTTCTAAACGCTATGGGTATTATGTAAGACACCGTATTGCGGGTTGACTACTGTTATTGTGAGATACTCCATCAAATATTAGTAAATAATTTAAATAGGCCTGCCATATAGAACACTCTCCGTTTCTCTTCGATTTCGAGGCAGTGAAACAGCGAGAATAAAAAGAAATGTATAATTAGTTGTGGAACTTAAAATTATTAAGAGAAAATCAGAACGTCCGCGTCCTTCTAATGCACCTTTTTTTCTGTGCGTGTCAACTAAGTAAGGTCGGAATACAAGCTCAGTTTCAATTCACAAGCTTTCATTTTGTATCCCACATAAACACAAACCATTATGCGTATGAGAATTAAAAATAATTGAAGCAAGGATACACATGATAAATGTTCGATAAGAAAGAATCGTTCGACAATGGTTCAGAATTTACCAACACAGATTAACCATACCAGAAGGTCAAGGTTAACAACACATAAATCTATCACAACAATCTTAATAAACCGAAGCAGTATATTATTAGTGTCTTCAGGTCACCAGAGGCACCAATTTGTTCTGTGAGGCTGATTTAGACATCCATTCAACCACAGATAACATCATAATGGCTGGCTATTCAAATAAACACGAGCTTACAAAACCCTCAAGTCAAAAGAGCGTATTAAATCGCATACTCGTTTGTCGTATAATAAACTCACTATGGATTTTGCATACCAGTCAAAGTTACACAACGTACGAGCGACCTTCATAGCATTGTCCGAAATCTCTTCAGTCCAACAATACTTTACGAGGTATTTACTTGGTATTTAGACGCTTGAAGAGGCACTCGACGTACATAAAGTTACAAAATTTCGAGTGGTGCGTAAATATGTTGGAAATTTGTGATTTTCGTCAAGAGCCGCCGCGCCTTAGTTTCTGAGCAATATTATTTTAACTTTTACAGTTTACGTGTGTTGCGAGCTTGTAGCAGTTGACACGAATTCTAAAGTTCACGGATGACGACGTTGATTTTCTTTGCCTTTCAATAGTTCTTACAGTTGAATCAGACCGAATTAATAGTACAAATTGAATTCTGCGAAGACCAAATTGAGATAGGTACATCGTGCAACATATTTATAAGGTGCTAGAAAATCATCAATTATTTGCATCGTTGTTAATTAGTTTAAATCATACTTAATTATTACAGCAAGGATGATTATCTTTCAAAATAGTGATAGGTTGCTAGCCGCATAGGCTATAACATGATTCCTATTTTCGTCCATTCCTTCGATGGGCTTTTACCATATGCGGGAAGAGAAGCAGCTGATACATTATTCTATGTTTTACCTTTGCTCCCAGACCAGCATAGACGACATGTTACATAATACAATACTTAAATATATTTTATCGATTCTTAGGTTATTATGTAATTAATAACCTAAGAATTGCAAATTAACATTACCCAGGACTCAGGAGGACTGATAGCCTGAATGTAGTTTTGCCCTCGAGTTTTGGCTAGTACAGTGTGATGTCAACAAGATTTTGTCGAAACATTATGCATTTATCTAAGAGGGAGGGACTTACACCAATACGGCAAGAATTGTTTGAATTTCGAAACATGAAAAAAACGACACGTGCGTAAAATTTTTCTGTTCGACCGAATTAAAAAATACTCGAGAACATTTCCGCAAGACGCTTTTAACTATTTCAAGCATCACAGTTTCCGACTGAAAAATACATTTTATTATTGTAACTAAACGGGTGTTATTTGCGTACACGTCCATGTTCTCGACTGACCGTTTAGTTAAAATAATAATATGGGTGCAAATCGTAAAAGTTGAAATCAGTTGATTGCAAACGACATTATATTTTATAAGACCCCTAGTTCCATAATATTATTTATTGTAAAACTGATCTTGACGTACAGAGTGGTTTTCGCATTTGCATCGGCCGGAACCTAACCTGTGCCAATTATGCGCTGTTTCTCTTTGATTTAGATCTGTGTTTTTAAACTGGTTGTCTGTGGGTGGAATAACTGTCATAAACACGTCTGCTTAGTTTCTATAAAGTTTTTTATTAGTGCCATAAAAAGCTGTTTTACTAGGTGTGATATTGTTCTGTGAAAATTGAGGATATGACATTGTTCAAACAACCAAAATGTTCACCAACTTAAATTTGACGAAAGCATCATGGTAAGCAATTTCATGGCATAGTGAATGAAATTAAAAATAAAAGTGAATGCGTGATCATGATCAGTCACTAGGTACTTCCCTTCTTATATAAATGCGAAAGTAACTCTGTCTGTCTTATTCCGGGAAATCGCAAAGTTCCCGCAGGTCAGCGATAAGTGAATTCTGCGCGGACAGAGTCGCGGGCAACAGCTAGTTCTAATAATGTAAATGGTTTTGTTCCATGCACAGGACAAATAAAAACTATTGCAAAAACTACTGCTGTATAAGTGAGAACGAATGTGTTGCAAAATGGGATAGCTCGTAACTCTATTGGGATTCCACAAGGACCCATGTTGGGTCCATTACTCTTTCGACAGTACATCAACGTTCCCTCAACGTGGTTTAACTAATGTTCATAAATAATATCTTAGTTCGTGTTCAGGCTCTGGGTGCCGGGAAATATACTAAAGCAACCAGTTATTGACACCTGCTGCGCCCATGCATATTGATGGCTTATAAATTCAATATCGTAAATTAAAATTCGACATGCGCCGTTTTCTATTTCTATTTGCAAAGCAAGTCCTTTTACCTGGCACAGGTTGTTTGACGCTGCAACCGAATACACTGCTACTCTGCAACCATACGTGCAAGATTGCTACGTCTACGCGGCACATGACTTTTTGTCTTTATTTAAAACCTACCTATCTCCGTCTCCACATAAAACGATTGTTGTATCTAAATCAAAGCAAACTTTTTTTGTTCAAATTATTTTGTGTACCTACCCCCATTCCATGATTTTAGGCCCTCTCGTTCTGAGAGGGGTCCTATGCTCAGCAGTGGGACGTATTTAGGCTGGAATTATTTAACTCAACATTTCGGTTTTAGCAATACAGAAAGTCAAAGCAGTCTAATACAACCATTGACGTACAATAAACAACTAGACTCCCAATTGCAAACAAAAGTTCCTCAAGAAATGTCCGAGCGGCGTTATCAATGTGTTCATATTCGTTCAAATTAACACCGTATTTCGTGGCAGTAATGTTTAATTAATTTAAGTAATGACACGATGTCACGCGCTTGAAAAATGTCTCTTTTGTTCTCAAGCGTTTGAGATTACGGTGCGAAAGAGACTTACATTGTTATCAAAGCGCGGTCGAAACGCGACTGAACCAAAACTCTGCAGAATAGACGCGTCGCGCAGACTTTTGCTTCCGACAGTTTTTGAGCATGATTGGGAGTCTAGTTGTTTATTGTACGTTAATTATTACATACATACACATACACGAATCACGTCTTTATCCCTTACGGGGTAGACAGAGCCCAAGATGACAAGACCTACAGGCCACGTTTAGCAAGATACTGGGCGTATGGATGGAAAATGGGATCAAAATAGTGATGGGTTGCTAGCCGCATCGCCTATAACATGATTCCTATGATTTTCGCCCATTCCCTCAATGGGCTTTTACCATCTGCGCGGGAAGAGAAGCAACTGGTACATTCTATGTTTTTTCTCTGCTACCAGACCAGCATGGCAGAAGCAGCAGATTGGATTGGAGCAGGTGTCAATGAATACAACTTAATTTACTTAATACAGTATTTCATCATTCCGAATGAAAATCGTTTTATGGCACGTTCAATTAATAAAATAGAAGGAAAGTTTTTAATTACATTATTACTCTCAATCCAAATCCCACATGTTGCAATAAATCTTAAAACAACTCAATCAGAATCGCAACGTCAATTTTAACATTTAAATTCGAAGGGCTAAGAAAGTAAAAGTAGGAGTTTTACAACCAGTCCAAATAAAAATAAATTATACGTTCGCTTGAAAACTTGAAAATGATCGAATGTTAATAATGATGGCGTTGCGTGTGTCTGTCAAAAACGAGCCGAGCCAGTCTCTAGAGGGCTTCACTGTAGAAATTAAAATATATACATACTTACATACCTTTACGCCTCTTTCCCACAGGCAGAGACAATTTTGTTCCACTTGCTATGATCCTGGCATACCTCTTTCGCTTCATCCACATCAATCTCTTCATACATGCTCGTCGGTTCCGGATACTCTTGACCTGACCTTTTTCAAAACGTCCTAGGCGTTCCTCTCCCTACGCACCCATTCAAACTCCCCATATAAATCTAACCTAAGAAACATCCCTTACGGGGAGACATAGCCTAAGGTGACAAGACCTAAAGGCTCCTCTAAATTATCTGGAATATGTATACGAAATACAGGAACGACTAATTTAATAATATATAATTATTATTATTATTATTAATAATAATAATAATTAATAGATGCCAAGCTGAATAATTTGACTAAATGGGCCGTTGAAGCTGTCACTTTTAATTAACGTGACGTATAGTTTCGTAT
Organism: Pandemis cinnamomeana; assembly: GCA_932294345.1. Lineage (NCBI taxonomy): Eukaryota > Metazoa > Arthropoda > Insecta > Lepidoptera > Tortricidae > Pandemis > Pandemis cinnamomeana. The sequence goes on along the minus strand of OW028706.1, from coordinate 13,533,118 downwards.
CTAGGTGATTTCTACATCCAATCGGCTATGTTCTTATGCAATCTCCGGTCAATTTAGGGATGAAGATCCAGCTCATCCCGGCATCTCCGCCGGTCACTTATATGTATAATTATAACTAGCTTACCCACGGTTTCAGTTGCTTCTCTACCCGCGCAGATGGTATAACCCCATCGAGGGAATAGGCGAAAATCTTAGGAATCATGTTATAGCCGATGCGTCCACAATCATACTAAACCTGGCCTGTCTTGTTACCTTAGGCTCTGTCTACCCCGTAAGGGATATAGACGTGATGTATGAATGTATCAGTGGCGTGGCGTCCGTAGAACTCGATTCCCACCGGCTTGCCTTTTTGGCAGTTGGGTACTTTTATTGTGCAGAATTAGAGGAAAAGGCTAGTTAAATTCTCTTCGGCTTGCCTTCTGATATACTTGACGCCACGCCACTTTTATGTATGTAGGTACGTTTGCTTGCGTTAATTATCAGGTCTGGCGGCCGAGATGACGAGATTGTACTGCAACCTCAAGTATTCACAAAAATTACATAGGAATTCTCAAAAATGTCATCGCCATCTTCATTTATGTTGCATGACAATGCTCAAGACTTGTTGAGATTTCGGAATTTTGTATGCGTAAATCCCGATCCCGTGGGAATATCGGTAGACTAGAGCTATCTTAAAAACGTAGTGGTTTAGGCGTAAAAGCATAACAGAGAGACAGATAGAGTTATTTTCGCATTTATAATATTTTTAAGGATTGGAAAACAATTTATACTTTACGAACTTTAAGAGCCCATTCCATCCAACACTTGATATCTTAAGTGTCAGATATCTATAGCGACGTTTCTATTTATTACCACAAAAGATCATCGATATCTGGCACTAGACTAGATCATCAGAGCAACTTAGATTATGGTTTTATTAATGAAAAAAATACAAAATGGGAACTAAAAACAAATTCAACTATGATTAAATGAAAAACGAATGAAAAACTAAACTAAAACTAACGTTGAAACAAAATAATTAAAAATGGAGGGGCCCCCGTGGCATAGTACCATAGACGCTGGCAGCATTCCCCGTTTGGACAGCGATACTAATACGCTGTCCAGGGAAGCTGCCAGCTCTGCGGAACTTTACTGGCTTGCCAGGCAGTCTCCTTCACGTAACTTTGGTCAAAAACTCGAGCAAACAAGCATCGAGGGAAAGTTAATCACCCTCGCAAAATTTAATAATGACTTCATTGATATTGAAAATGTCCGTGTTACACCATGCACCGGTTTGCCGTGTATATGTAACAGTGCAAAATCAATTATTACTTTATTATTATTTATGCACGGACATGCACCAATTGCAGGAACTGTTAAAACGTGTCTTGAACAATCATTTACGGAATTGGTTGAAGCATTGAGCAATTACTGGGCGGTTTTGAAAACTGACATAATTTTTGGAAATGAAAACGCCGCGTGCGTAATAATACTACGTAGTATAAAACAAAGTCGCTTTCTGCTGTCTGTCTGTCCCTTAGCTTGCAAAATCTGGAACGAGCTTCCCGCTGAGGTCTTCCCATCGAGTTACGACCTGGGTGCCTTTAAGAGGCGAGTGTACAATTTTCTGCAGGGCCGACAACGCACTGGCATCGCGTAAAGCGCTGCGGGTGTCTATGGACAGTGGTGATCATTTACCATCAGGTGACCCATTAGTTAGTTTGTCTGGCCTATCTAACATAAAAAAAAGATCTTTAACGGATTTTAATGCGGTTTTTTTTAATAGATAGATTGATTCAAGAGGAAGGTTTATTGTATAATTCTACGCAGACGAAGTCTCTGAATGTTCCTATGTATGCTTAGATCTTTAAAACTACGTAACGGATTTTAATGCGGTCTTTTTTAATAGATAGTGTGATTCTAGAGGAAGGTTTATAATGTATTCGACGCAGACGAAGTCGCGGGCAGAAGCTAGTAGTCTACTGTGTTTCTTTGGTGGTATATTTAAATCTGGAACTCCTGAATTAGGTAATTAAATCTAAAATGTATGAAGTAGAGATGTCGGAGCTTGGATGCATATCGAAAAGGGTGACAGGAGCATGATAATGACAGGGATGAGTGGCAGAAATTAGGGGGAGGCCTTTGCTCAGCAGTGGGACCCAATAATAGGCTAATAAAAAAAAAAGTAATCCAAAAACGGGCAAAACTTTTAGGGATCATTTTACAGGCGATGCGGCTAGCAACCCATCACTATTATGATTCCCGTTTCCCATATACGTCCAATAGATAAACGTGGTGGCCTATATAGGCCTTGGTACCTAAGCCTCTGTCTACCCCGTTTGGGATTAAGACGTAATTTATGTATGATTGAAATAATGTAGACGAAGTGTCTATTTAATTCTGTCATCAGCTAATTTAAACTAATTTGCATGATCATATTTAACTTTCTTCGAGCCACAACTAACGCCTTGAGGTATTTATCATATGAATAGTTGGAATATGATGAACCGTTAATAAATATTTACGATAACAGCAGTAATATGAACGTATAAATATTCGAATATGCTAATAAATAGATAAATATTAACTCTTCCACGCTAGCAGATGGTAAAAGCCATGCCATAGGAATCATGTTATAGGCGATGCGGCTGACAACTCATTACTATACGCTCACAATCATGCTAAACGTGGAATTTAGGCCTTGTTACCCTAGGCTCTGTCTACCCCGTAAGGGATAAGTGATTTATGTACGTATGTATGTATATATGAAAGATTTGATTGTTTGTTTGCATTGGACAGGCTCCGAAACTACTGAACCGATTTGAAAAATCGTTTCACCAATTAGAATCCTTCACTATCCCTGGCGGCTATTTTTTTTAAATTTTGCGCGGATGAAGTCGCGGGAAATAGTAATATAGAATACAAACCTAATAAATTATTAAAAATAACACAAGTACCGCTATGATATCAATTCAAACTCCTTGAGTGGAGACAGCAAAAACTGTTTCTTGCTCCAGTTCTTAGTTCCGAGTCTGTTTTTTCTCGAATTTCTTGGAACAATTCGCTTGAACGTTCTAAATTATGTTTTCGATTTAGAATTCGAAATTCTATTTCCGATTCAATAGAGACAGTTAATAACTACTTTTTACTGAAAATAGATGCAACTCGTAAATAGACGGGTGCGTGCGGGTGGTAGTACCTCATACGAGGTCCGTCCGGTGCGCTGTCATCGTCTTACTTGCTAATCCTGACCGCCAAACAGTGGCCCAGTAGAGTTGGACTCACGCACCGAGAGTTCCGTACAAATTCGGCAGAATCCTTACTCCTTACTATATCCTTACTAGTCCTTACTAATCCTTACTAGTCCTTACTAATATTATAAATGCGAAAGTAACTCTGTCTGTCTGTCTGTCTGTCTGTCTGTTACCTTTTCACGCTTAAACCGCTGGGCCGATTTAGTTGAAATTTGGTATACAGATAGTTTGAGTCCCGGGAAAGGACATAGGATAGTTTTTATCCCGGAAAATTGCATAGTCCCCGCGGGATAGCACAGCCCAAACCACTGGAATTTTGCAAATTTAAGGCGGAACAAAGTTCGCCGGGTCAGCTAGTATTATAAATGCGAAAGTAACTCTGTCTGTCTGTCTGTTACCTTTTCACGCTTAACACGTTCACTGCGGGTTGAGGTAAAACCGCCTCAAGCTCGACATTACGTCGGTGCGGGGCTAAAAGTTGTGATATCTCTCTCGTGCGGGAGCTGTTGCCGCTTACTTACAAGGCGTATGATAAAGACAAATATACATTTCTTTATGTTTCTCAAACGCTGACTCTTTTATACAGAAAAAAGGTTAGAGGTCTAAATAAGCCTCGAACGCACTGGGCATATATTTTTTTCACACAGTGCGGGTTGAGGTTTATTTAGCCTCAAGGAATTTGACCTCAAGGCCGCACAGAGCGGGGGGCGGGCGACGCGGGAGTCGACAGCTTGACGTTAGTGCGGTGCTAGTTATCGACGCTGAACCACACGTGTTTTACGTAAACATATTTTTGAAAAAGGTCAAACAAGAAAACGGTGCGTCGGCTGCTACTCTAAATTACGGATATGCCTGAGCGGCACTCTTGCTGCAAAAAAAACTAAAAAAATTCTCACTAGATGTTCTGAATGTAATCAAGCTTTATGCATGGCATGTTTCGGTGAAAGGCACCAATAATTATTTCAGTGTATCCTTCTATTATTATTTTTTATCATACATATAAGTATCTGCACTGTATAATGTTATAAATGAATGGGTTTTATTTAACATAAACCAAAATTTATTTTCTTCCTCATAGAGCATTTATACAAACCTACCTCTAAACTAAACAAAGCTTGTACTATTGCTACTAAGCGGCAATTAACAAATGTATGTATAGATAAATAAATACTTATATAGATAAGCAACCATGACCCAGGAACAAATATTTGTTATAACACACAATTAAACGCCTTTAAAGATGTTCGATAAGATGATCATTCTTTTATCGATAATTTACCTATAAGTGCCATTCCCTGCTCTAGTCTCAGATAAAATTTAGTGCGATTTGAGGTCTAAAAGATCTCAAAAATTCTTTAGGTATTTTTTCTTAAGCCAGAGGTCAGAACCAAGGGCGAAGCTAAGTGTATTTAAAATATTTACTAAGCAATGACTACTACACAAAACAAAAACCCTGGTCCTATTCTTGGCAAAGTTATGAAGGATCTAAGTAACTACTGAAATTTGAGAGCGATTCGGCCTCACCCGCACTGTAAAAGAGTTCCAGATTGGGCTGATTCGATCTCAACCGCACCAGCCAAAAGTCTTTCAAGTTGAGCCCCGCAGCGAACGTGTTAAACCGCTGGGCCGATTTAGTCGAAATTTGGTATACAGATAGTTTGAGTCCCGGGAAAGGACATAGGATAGTTTTTATCCCGGAACATTGCATAGTCCCCGCGGGATAGCACAGCCCAAGCCACTGTAATTTTTCAAATTTAAGGCGGAACAAAGTTCGCCGGTTCAGCTAGTAACAAAATAAAGAAAGAAAGAAGACATTTATTCCTTTTTGCAAGAAACACAAAATATAAGATTAATAAGATAAGATATAAAAATAAGATATAACAAAAAAAAACATAGACATGAAAAATAGATCATCAGCGTTGTGTCTTCGCAAAAGTGAAACGGTCGCTGGCTCAGCATTACGCTGAGGTGTTAGACACCAATCCAGCGCATGCAAATCCCTCCTAAGCAAATTGAAAGCAGACAATAAAAAAGATTTTTAGACTTATTCATTACTATCAAATGCATCAAGAATTTTACTACTTACTATGACATACATACACAAATCACGTTTTTATCTACGGGGTAGACAGAGCTTAAGATTACAAGACCTAAAGGCCACGTTTAGCATGATTGTAGGCGTATAAGTGGAAAAAGGAATCAAAATTAGGGTTGCCTATAACTTGATTCCTAAGAATTTCGCCCACTCCCTACTTAGGTACTAGGGAAATCCGTAAACGTTCCACTAGCCTTAAATCAATTGGCATTGTTCATTTTTTTTAGTATGCTCCAATTCGAAAACCATTTCGAGGAAAACCATCATTTATCCGATTTATCTTGTCCGATTTCAAAAATACTTTATGATTGCAGATATTTTTGTAAAAGTACTTTGAACCTTTGTTTGACCGAACGACCCGGTTTTTAGACAGAATCCAGCATCGAATGTTTGCCACAAAAATGAAAAAAAAAAGTTTAGCTAAGGCAACTGTCATGTGTCACTGTCAAATCGACAAAACCATAGACAAAGCCGTTTTTTTTATAGCCAGCTGAACGAAGGCGATTGGGATTCTGTCTAAATTCACGAAACAGCGAAAAAATATTTATTATTAATTAACAAAGCTACGTAAAAGCATAATATTCAAATTAGTTGCTTGAAATAGTCCATTTTATCAAATAAAGGTGTTAAAAGCACAGCTTAAAAAAATGAACAATGCCAATTGGCAGAGCGGCTCAACAAAAGGCATCATAGATAAACAGATGCAACGATAGTTCGCCCACTGATCGTTATTCAGGTGCTAACAATTCCCACGGAACAAAGTGCATGCCCGAGCTCAGCCTACGCACTCCCGCGCACGGCCTTGCAAGGACGACTGGTGTATAAATACATTACCAAGATGAACTACAGTTTGAATAGGAGTACAGCGTAACCTTATATATTAATAGCTGTTGCCCGCGACTTCGTCAGCAAAGAATCCGTTTATCGCAATCCCGCGGGAACTATGCAATTCCAGACCATTGTCTATCTCTGTTCCAAATTAAATGCAAATCCGTTAAGCCGTTCTGGCGTGAAAGAGTAACAAACATTCATAGATCCTGACAAACTTTCGCATTTAAAATATTAGTAGGACTAATAGTAGGATAAATGCAAAAAGGTAGGAAAGTATATTACCACAAAATTGCACCACCTGCCCAGATCTGTTCTGTTCTCCAGTCTATTAAGGTTGCCTGGTAGAGATCGCTCTGTAGCGATCAGGCCGCTTATTGTTACCTTGATCTGTATACCTTTTTCTGTTTTGGTTGTTATATGGGCTGTTCAATAAAGAGTTATTGTATTGTAAAGTAGGAAAAATGGTTGACCATGCAAAGAACTTGAGCATTAAAAAGTTAACTTTGAACCTTAACCATAAGTCAGGTCTTTACATTTTGGCAAGTTGTGACACCTGTAAGTAAGAGAGGTACTCACCAAGTCCGCAGATGAGGTAGGTCGGCGGCGGTTTGAGAACCGACCGGGAGTACGCCCCCCGGACGGTCTCGAGGGCCCGCGGGGCGCCCCCCACCAGGAGGACCCCCGGACAGACGTACCCGGCGTACCGGAGCTCCGCCGTCGCCGCCGCAAGCGCACCGGCCCACCAGCATTTCGCGTTCGCTGCTAGGAAACTCTGGAACAAAAGGGAAGGAGATAAGTCAAGATATTTTTTTAAAGCAAAAACATTTATCGCTTTCAAATGCGCGTGAAATTATAAATAAATATCATGGGACAATTGACACCAAAGCTTGTACTATAAGTACCAGGCAACGGATAAACATACTTATATGATGTACTACCTCCTGCCCGCGACTTCGTCTGCGTAGAATTATACATATAAACCTTCCTCTTGAATCACTCTATCTTTTAAAAAAACCGCATCAAAATCCGTTGCGTAGTTTTAAAGATATAAGCATATATAGCGACAGACAGATATACAGCGGAAAGCGACTTTGTTTTACACAATGTAGTGATAGTGAATTAGATAAATATATAATTAAATATATACAACATCCAGGACTCATCACTCATCATACAAAATGTCTGCCGGGGATTCGAACCCGAGACCTCTAGCTTAATAGTCAGGGCAACTAACCACTAGGCTATCCGGCCGTCAAAATGATAATCACTTGCTACGATCCTGACATATTTCTTTCGCTTCATCCACAGTCATCAATCTCTTCATACATGCTCGTCGGTTTCGGGTACTCCTTACCTGACCTTTTTCCAAAACGTCTCCTATTTGGTCTCGGAACGTCCGTCTAGCCCTTCCCCTCCCAACGTAACCATTCACACTCCCCATACAGATCTTTAGTTAGTCTACTTTCATCCATCCGTTCTACATGACCAAACCACCCATTGCACCAACCAACTAGGCCACTACGGCTTTTAATGTTAACAACCAACAAAAAGCTACCAAATGAAATGCACCCAATAATGACCCTGTACCAGTAACCTTAACTAAGCAGGACGAAGTGCATAGTTGCGACACCGGCGGTTAACTTAAATGGCAATTTAAAGAGCCAAGGACTCCCAAAAACGGGTTCAACGACTTTAAAATATTAAATGTGATTGATATTTCGAAAGTGAACTAACCTGACGACTTGACACCTGTTTGACACCTGCTTAGTTTAAGTAGGTACGGAAATTGAGGGCAAGTTCAAATTTTTCGGAGTAACAAACATACATGCACAAATCGCGTCTTTATTTATTTATTTATTTATTTATTTATTCCTACAGTTACACAGCCTTACAGTACTTATCGACTAATCACTGTGAAACGACAACAACAAACATAATCCCTTACAGAGTGGGCAAAGCCTAAGGTATCGGTAACCGGGGTGACTTTGATATTTCTCTGGCTGCTTCGATCGATGTTTGACATGTACGGTCAAGTGCAAAAATAAGTATCGATACGAACTTCTCAAAAATATGTCCCACGACCTTATTACGCCGGTGTAAGAGTGTATGGTGTTTATTTTTGAAACTTTGACTAGATACATATTATTACACTTGACTGTACACAGCAAAGGCGATCGACGAAGGCTGTAATTCCGCATCAAACTGCAGCTGATAGTCAAGGAAATAAATCTTATAGTATCTTTAAATCAAATGGAGTAAAGAAACATCTTGATTTAATTATACTTGCACGACCCAAGAGACATAGCGACAGATAGAAAATAAACAAATGTTCAGTCAACGTAAGTTAGACCAGAAGGAAATATTACTGTAAGGAAAATATTACCGTAGAAAACTAAACCCTGTTTACCGTTCCATACTTCTACGATGTACACCTGACTACACCTAAGCACTATAATTACCAACATCCCACAGACAGCTTAACATGACAAACGATAATACCAGCCATTAAATCCAGTGCCTAATAAAAGAGAAAAAGGTCCAGAGAAAACCTGTCCACACCAGCAAATTGCTTTTCTAACCTAAACTGTTGTAAATTGGAATTTTCCTAAGTGTGAAATGTCCCTACGAGAAAGTTAGCTGGCGGGCAGTATACGTCAGAGGGCCTGTAATTACAAAGTGCTGATATTATTATGGTTTATTATAAATACCCAGGACGGGGCAACAACAGCGGAGCAACTGAAATCACGCCTTTATCCCATAAGGTGTAGACAGAGCCATTTTTATGGTGTGGAAAATGCGCCTTATGCATCCGCCGGTACGGGTATGTGGGGCTCTACCGCGACGGCATACCTACTAAAAACCACACGGATTCCCTATTCAGTCGTATGCGAGGCGTTACGAGAGCACTCGGTGTCACCGCGACGCCCCACGATCACCCCGGTAGGGGGTTCCCTCTTCGCGGCACCTGTGCAATACTGGTTTGGGAAATGTGTATACAGAGCCTAGGGTAATACGACCCAAAGACCATTTATGATGATTTTGGGCGTATAGGCGGAAAAGAGAATCAAAGTAGTGATGGTAGATGCATCGGCCTATAACTATAACACGATTCCTAAGAGGAAGGTTTAGATGCACAATTCTACGCCGACTAAGGCGCGGGTTGAAACTTATGTACATAAAATACATGGTTTAGCAGGCATTTCTTCATTTAATTAAATATCCAAGACGAGGGCAAACATTCGTATTTTTAATTCTTAATTATTTGCCCCGACCGCGGATCAAACCCGGGACCTTAAGCTTCATAATAAAAAAAGCCTACAAAATAAATCCAAACAGATAAGTACTAGTAGACGACCGGATAGCCTAGTGGTTAGTGACCCTGACTATGAAGCTAGAGGTCCTGGGTTCGAATCCCGGTAGGGGCAGACAGTTGTATGATGAATACGAATGTTTGTGCCCGAGTCATGGATGTTGTATGTATTTAAGTATGTATTTATCTACATTATATAAGTATGTTTATCCGTTGCCTGGTACCCATAGCACAAGCTTTGCTTAGTTTGGGGCTGGGTCAATTGGTGTAATTTGTCCCAAGATATTTATTTATTTATTTATTTATTTATTTTACTTAGTTTATTCCTTTCTTTTTCAGTGTATGAGAAGACAATTTCGTTCAGAAAAATCATACTAAAAATATACCAACGTGTGTTGAATTCACAAACTCAAAATAGAATCTCTTCCTTTAATTTCCATAAATAAACCGCCTCTATTCCACATACACACTGATTTAGTGACACATTAAAAAAAGCCGTAAAAATATTTTTTCGACTGTAATGTCGGAGATTAGTGGAACTACTTCCTGCCTTTGACTTTAGCTATAGGCAACATCGTAGATCGTAAAAAACGATAAAAGTTCCCAAAAAAAAACAATGCACAGTACACCGTGGTACACCCTTTTCTCTTTGGGCAGTAGTATAAAAAAAACTACATGGAAAACGCTTTTAGTCGCACGCGTGGCATTAAGTTTATTATTTCGTACTCACTTAGGGACGGGAAAACTCTACACAACATACCTAATTCAAAATAAAAATAGAGTTCGAGTTGATGTTCGTCGGCAAAACGAAAATACAAAACTGATTTAGGTAGTGTCGTTACCTGTTTTTACCTCAGGTTCTACCTTGTTAGGGATAAAGACGTGGTTTATGTATGTATGTATTTACCACTTACTAAGTACATTTAAGGACCTGGAATTATTCTTCTAATCTGAAGAAACTGGCAGACAGTGGCGTAACTATAACGTCTGGGGCCCGTGGCAAATTCATCAGAGGGGCTCCTTCCTCAATATAAAGAAGTGCATCAGCGTCCCTTCTGTGCTCTAAACCAGGCCAGTTCGGGGCCCCGTAGAGCTAGGGGCCCCTGGCATTTTGCCACCCCTGCCACCCTATAGTTACGCCACTGCTGGCAGATATTGTGCCGTGGACCAAAACGATAATCTTGTTATTTAGTTTTACTGTGACTTTATTGACCCATTTCAAACAAAAGTACCACTCTACAAATTATGCAACTTATGTAGGTACTTGTGTTGACAACAGCACACAGACTGTAATCAGCATAAAACAAACAATTATTACAAAACTTAATTACTTGCATAATTAAATCCAGCCCTTACATCACAATCGCCATCGCTAACATTACAATAACTTAATTAAGCGTTAAAACTAGGAACTGTAATGTGAGAAAACCACTATCTCCATCTGAAGTTCGCAACTTACGGACATACGTACATAATGCGTGGACACAGTTGACACTAAAACAACAGTAAACTAACTAAAATAATCTGTTGGATGGCTTTAGGAACAAAATGTTAGGAACAAATACCCAGAAATTTGTGGTCTCTAAATTTAGCTGTTGTACAGATATTCGGCAACTTGCGTTTATTGGAATAACTAGTTTCTGCAATTTTATGAAAACGATTACAAATGTTTCAGATGGTCATTTTTAAAGACTACATCTCACTCTATTCCTTTGAAATCTTAGTCTTTGGAAATAAATAAAGCTTTTTCTAATCATCATTTGTAACTAATGTAAAATTCCGTGGCCTGTTTTAAGTGAATAGGTATTTTAAAACAGCCTAAAGTAAAATACAATGACTCTTGGTTGAACACAATAACAACACTTCAGAAAACAGATACTTAAAGAAAATTAAAAGCTATCCTTATTGCTTCCGAGTCTGCAAATATCAATAAATGTTTCTCATCCTTAGAATAAACAAGAATACTGTTTTTTTTCTAGCAGCTGCGGAGTTGCGCAGTGTCATGGTCTGGCGGCGATTCCCGTGTGAGTGCTCCCTGCGCCCGCGCCGTTTCGCAGATTTTATACAGCCGTCATTGTGTTGTATAACAATATGTTTTCTTTGCGAGGAAATGCATTACTTGCATAAATTGCATGGACTTCTTTGCTCAATGGATTATAATGAGGGAATGGCAATAATAATTATATCTCATTTGTATTAAAAAAAAGAGAATTTATACCATTTGGTGTCCCTAGCACAAGCTTTAGGATATAAGGACATGCCGACATAATTTCGGATTTTTCTATGTATTCTTATTTTCAGTGTCGTTTAGAAATTTAATTTCTAACGGGTAAAACTGTAAAATTAAGTAAACATAAAAAATTAACACGTAAAATTCTTGATTCATTTGATAATACATTAGTATTCGCTAAACAAGTGCCAGACACCACGCTACCTCGGGGCTCAATTGTCGTATAAGCCAAAAGTCGATTTTTCAGGAGAGCCAAAAAACTAAAAAGAAAAACAAAAAAAAATTGTAACTCTTTTGTTTTAACTGTTATAAAGAAGCTTCGTAGGATGAAAGTTCTTAAAATTATGAGTAGAATAATATGAATTCATAATATTTAAGATAGAACCCATAACAAAGAAAATAGATGGCTTATACGCTTCTTAAAAGCAAACAGAATGACGTTTATGACCCAAAATAATAGTTGCTGTACATGCTACTTAGGACGTATAAGTCAGCTATTACGATTTTTGAAAAAATCAAAGGTATTAGTCACCGGTTTTCTTTTTTTGGTTAGGTACTTTACTGTAAAAAAATAAATCATGTATATACACCCCAAACTACTTTACTGCGATAATGATGATAAGGTAGGTATAAACCAAATCAGTTTGAGAATCGTATTTAACTTTCAAAGTCCATTCATATTAAAAAGGTTTGAGGGTTTGGTAAGTAACAAAAAATTCGTATAGAAAAAATATATATTGCTGAAGGTAAAACATCAATGCCAACGAAAAAAAAACACAAATTACGTTGTTATTATTAAAAAGATTGTTCAAGTACCACATAAAACGATAAAAATGAAAAGTAGCAACAAGAATATAGCATTTAATACTTCTAATCTCTTTCAATTAAAAACAATCTTTTTTATAAAAGTTATGTGTTTAACGCCGTTTTTACTCCAAATTTATTTTTTGTTGGCGTTTATTGCCATGAAATGAAACGCTACTGCAGGCCGTACACCAAACTTTATTCTGTTATTGGAAATAATTCAGGTCGTATTCACCAAATTGGTTTAGTGGTGGCTTATACATCTTAAAAATGAAACGTAATGGCAGGTTGTATAATAAACTTTGTTCAATTTTCAGAAATCGTTAAGGTCGTATACGCCAAGTTTGATAAGCAATGTCCTTTATGCCAATTATAAATCTTGATTTAGGGTCAATAATACCTTTGCCTTTTTCACACTCTGAGTAGCTGGCTTTTATAGCTCGTTTTTTTTAAATTTCCTGTTTAGAGTTACAGAAAATGGAGGTTGTATTCGATATTTTTTTGGGATTTGGAGAATTTTAAATACACAGATCGATAGAGAAAAAAAAAACTGAGCAAGACTGCATTCAAATCTCATTTTCGTCAAAATGGCTTATACGACAATTGAGCCCCGAGGTAGCGACCAGGACATGAATCTAGCTAGACCCTTTAACTTCGTAGTTCGTTTGGAGCTACAATTTCTCTTCTACTTTAAAACTATTCTTTTACTTTTTTTTTTATTAAGTAGAGTGGCACACGAGAACGTGGATATGCTGGCTATTATAGTTTTTTCAAAAAAAAAAAACTAGATACTTGTTGAATTTAAAAATAGAAAAATATGACATCATTCCGATTCCCTTCCCTTTCCGTCCTTTGTTAATTATCGCATCTCAAAAGCAAATCGTTATGTCATCAACATACGCATCCGTATTCTCAGTAGCCTTGTCTAAACGACATAAATATTTCCTATCTGTTAACGACTAGTTGATTCACCTGTAATCTCGCGTTTACGTCTTTTTAATAGCAGATTTTACAAGCCCAATTTGACAAGCGGTCATATTAAAACTTATTCGGTGGCAATAAGAGCTGTCGCTAATTGAATTTGGTACGTAAATGTCATGGTGTGAAGAAATTTGTGGTTTTATGCCCCATTGCGCAAGTACGCTTACTTTACTGACGTTGTTTACTGTGACCTTACGCAGAAAATTTTGAAACTCATCTTCCATTTAACATGTATCTTTATTAATACTATGTTAAGGCTTTTCGCTGAATAGAGATTTACTTGAGTCATTGCTATGTTGTGACACTTAATTCCAATCCAATTATAAATACTACTACATAAATGTCGTCACATATTATTCAGGGTAATACTTTGCTATCATTACGTGTATTAGCGCTTCGACTATGGAAAGTCATAATTTTATTATTTTTTTACAACTTTTATTTATATCTAACTTGCAATACTACTTACTTGCTTTTATTTATGTATGTAATTATGTTTGTCCGGGTGGCATCTTGCGGCTCAATTTTTAAGCAGATATCTTTAACCGATTGAGCTGAAATTATGCATATTTGAGTAAGTCGGATGACAATACAATAATGGTAGTGGAGTTTTGGTGCGTAGCCCGGATCGTCTCCGCAAGAGGGAACTCTACAACGGTTGGTCCGATTGTCTTGAAATTTAGTACACATATCTATGACGGGTGACAATGCAAGTACCTTCAGGGAAAATAGCTTGTATTGAAAATTAAACTCTTGTCAGAAACTTATTAATTTATGACTCATTCCGATTTCAGCTACTACAAATTTGTGACCCAATTTAGTACCCTACTCTGGTCATGTTCAAAATTCTTACGACAGGGAAGGCATATGAGTCACCTGATGGTGAACCTGATGGTTGCTTTCATGCTGGTCTGGGAGTAAAGAAAAAACACAGAATGTACCAGTTGCTTCCCTTCCCGCGCAGATGGTAAAAGCCCATCGAGGGAATAGGCGAAAATCTTAGGAATCATGCTATAGGCGATGCGGCTTGCAACCCATCACTATTTTGATTCCCCCTTTCCATCTAAATGCAACAGTCATGCTAAGCGTGGCCTTTGGGTCTTGTTACCTTGGGCTCTGTCTACCACGTTAGGGATTAAGACGTGATTTATGTATTTATGTATGTATGATGGTGAACTCTAGAGGATTGCAGATGCGTTGCCAGCCCAGAGGGCTAAGAATTCCTCTTGTGCCAGCAGTTTCCCCGGAATACTCCCTCGGCGGGATTAGGCACCTAGTAAGATAATGGGTAGCAGCCGGACGGACCTTGCACGAGATCCTACTACACGCAATGTAGCCAACTTTGGCGGCGAAAGTTCAGTGTTGCCAACTTAGCGACTCTGATCTGGTGACTTGGGACTTTGGGAACCAAACATGTTTGCGACTCTCCGAAAATTGGCTAATGTAGCCAATTTTCGGGACACACTCTTTATACCGTCCACAAAGTTGGAGACTAGTTTAATCTTTCTCAAGTTCTTTGACCCTCAATTAAGTTTGGTTAACCGCATCGTTTACTTAAAGTATCCTACACGAGCCACGCCTAAGAGTCAACAGTAATCATTACGCAATCAGTGACATCATTCCAAGGTTCGCGAATCTTGTGGTTTACCTGTTCACATGCCAAAATAAATAACGAGGAACGTGCAATATGGAATAAACTATTCTGCAACACATAAGTAGCTTGACACTTAAGTACAAACTTCTGCCGGCGACTTCGTCTGCGTAGAATTATACATATAAACCTTCCTTTTGACTCACTTTTGATTCACTCTATCTATTAAAAAAAAACGCAGCAAAATCCGTTGCGTAGTTTTAAACATCTAAGCATACATAGGGACCGACAGACAGATAGCGGAAAGCGACTTTGTGTTATACTATGTAGTGGATGATAGTCATTTTAGATATTCACATTTTTTTTCTTTTTTTTTATATGAATAGGAAGGAAAACGAGCAAGTGGGTCATCTGATGGTAAGTGATCACCACTGCCCATAGACACCCGCAACTTAATTGGGTACTTAGAAAAACCTAAATCCCCAGTTCCCAAACAAACACACATTGTGTCCAGAAGTGGGACGCATATATAGGCTGGAGGTGATGATGATGAAATAATATAATACCTATCAAAATATGAAAGACTTGGCACCAACGTATTCGTTGTGAATGATCCAGTTTTAAATTCCATTCATTCGTGGCCTGACCTATCCATATAAGAGGTGAAACCGTTTCCCATTAGGTCGAGAACTCGAGAATAAACACTACACTAGACTAGAATGTCACCTTATATCTATGGCCACGATATCCGACAATACTCGTTCTGGTTCGTGTAGCCATTGATTGGGTTTCATTCACTTTCGCTTTACCTAACCCCACTATGGTTGCAAGGGCATTATTTCCCTTAGCTTTATTTTTTTATTTTGCTTTTTTTTGCAAACGAAGTACTCCTTAGTCCAATTTTAATAAATTCTTAATTTTTTATTTCCGGCCAGTATCTACACTTTGAAAGTGGCAGTCACCCTTTGAGCGTGTATAGACGTTTCCATTTAAAAAAATGCGTGCCGTCGTTCAGTCGCAACGTAGGCTGCAAAAGTAGAGCGAGCCTGAGTTTAAAAAAAAGTTCTGAGCGCGTTTACGAACGGCTCAGTTTCTAGGTAGATATAAGCGAAACGATACCGCCTTCTGGCGTCAGTTTGTGGACAACAAGCTATTTTCATACTATTTGATATTCTATCGTTAATTTAGGTTTTATTTTGATACAAACAACTGCAACGTCAAAAATTAAAAACGATTATCCTTAGGACCAGTCTCGCCATTACATTATACCTTATGTAATACTCCTTTCATCCACTCAAAGGTTGACTGGAAGAGATCCCTTAAAGGGATAAGTCCGCCTTTGTGCATGTATCTCAGTGTTTGTCAATTGTATTTGTCTTGTTTATTTTGCACAATAAAGAGTTTACATACATACAAACATACATATATTGAAAGCCTCCGACGCGTGGTTATTCATAACACTATAGCATATTGCTCAAATTAAATTGCCCAATAAACAAACAGCAAAACGAGTCAATGACCAATAATTCATTTAATAACAATACAAATCTTAATTGACCGAAGGGTCAAACTTATTGGCATTACTATAAACTACGGCGCACTGGACGCAGCGCGGGCGCATCGTAAATCGTAATCAGCGTGATTGTTAGCGAGAGGTCATGGGACTTAAGCTTTAGGGTACACTTTCAACATACATACACAAATCACGTCTATATCCCTTACGGGGTAGACAGAGCCTCAAGTAACAAGACCGAAAGGGATACACAATTTTATAGAAAAAATACAAGAAAAAAAACAGACATGAAAAATAGATCATCAGCGTTGTGTCTTCGCAAAAGTGAAACGGTCGCTGGCTCAGCATTACGCTGAGGCGTTAGACACCTGCAGCACTGATTTTCAGCCAGGACCGTCTGTGACTCACATAGTATTTCTATGTAAAACTTGTCAAGCTACTTACTAAACAATGAAGGGAACCCAACGTTTGAGAAGACACTCCGCATGCTTTTTGTTGACTGTTACTGCTGTTGCATTAACATTATTGTCATTTTTTTTTTATATTAATAGGAAGGCAAACGAGCAAGTGGGTCACCTGACGGTAAGTGATCACCACTGCCCATAGACACCCGCAACCCCGGCGGAATTGCAGAGGCGTTGCCAACCTAGAGGGCTAAGATGAAATGCCTCTTGTGCCCGTAATTTCCCCGGCTGTCTTACTCTCCACACCGGAACACAGCAGTGCAAGCACTGCTACTTAGCGGCAGGATTAGCGAGTAAGATGGTGGTAGCGATCCGGACGGACCTTGCGCAAGGCCCTACCACCCGCGAAAGCTACTTACGAAACAATGAAGGGGACGCAGACGACGTTTGAGAAGACAATCCGTATGCTTTTTGTTGACTGTTACTGCTATTGCATTAACATTATTGACATAATACACTATTAGTATTACCTTCTGTAATTGATACTCATTGTAACCGAGGGGTCAGAGGACGGGTTGTATAATGGCTTATACAACGCTCAGATATAAAGATATGTCTTTGATTGATGGTGTTTGTTGTAAATAAATGTTTAACAAGCCGTTTTGGGCGCGTGTTGAAATGGTTTATTTGATTGGTCGTTGTCCCGGCTCATTGGCCGAGAAATGAAATTGATTAAAATATGCGACGATGTAATATTTGTTGTGTTGAATAATTGATTTGAAATAGTTTTATTGGCTGAGCGATTCCGTCAGCGCAGAGTTCGCTTGTCGCTATTAATAATAAGAAAGAAAGAAAGAAAGAAAGAAAATACGTTTATTTGACGCATAGGACAACAACAGCACCAACTAAAAATAAACAAAACAAAAAAATAAGGAAAAATAACAATAAGTGTGTCGCTGTCCAGCGTCAAAAATAATAATAATATCTTGGGAAAATTGACACCAATTGACCTAGCCCCAAACTTAGCAAAGCTTGTAATTATGGGCACTAGACAACGGATAAACATACTTATATAGATAAATACAAGACAAGGGGCGACTTTTCAATCTAAAAAATATAACTTTTCCCTTTGACAAAACTGATAACTCTGTAACAGACCCGATATTACTATTTGTACCTATTATTGTTTAAGTTTTTGCATATTATCACGGAAAACTTTAGTTTTATACACTTACGCACTTACTTGTTTTCTCTGCTATACTGCAAACCACAAATACTACCTTAGATATTAAGTTCTCATGTAAGTGACTTATTGTTTTTAATGAGAAATAAAGATTCTATAAACCGAATACATACTTAAATACATATTAATCATCCAAGACTCGAGAACAAATATTCGTATTTTTCATACAAATATCTGCCCCGACCGGGGATCGAACCCGGGACCTCAAACTTCATAGTCAGGTTCTCTAACCACTGGGCCATCCGGTCGTCCGCATTCCGCGGGAACTTTCGATTTTACGGGGTAAAGGCTAAACTATGTCCTTTCCCGGGACTAAAACTAGCTCTGTACCAAATTTCATTAAAATCGGTTCAGAAAGCTCCAGTATACGTCCCACTGCTGGGGAGATCCTCTCAGATCTATGATCGTAATATATGTGAATAACTCTGTTTACCGATTTGAATAATTTTGACTATGAAACATTTGTGCAAATCAGGGAAGGTTTGAATTGTGAGAAAACATTTAAAAAATACAGAATTGGGGCTGAGGAGCGGGCAACAGCTAGTCATACATATTTCGTAGGTTATCTGTCAAATGTACCTATGTCAAAATAGTTGCTTATGTTTTTTTTTTAATTTATTCAAATCAATTACAAAAAAACAAATTAAGTGTGAACAGGTAACGAAAACCGCGTACGGTTTATCTGCTAATGTTGCACGTTTACAACGCGTTATTACATAAAAAAATCAACTCTAAATACTGCCCACTTAAGTTAAAGTTAGGTTAAAATTATTGGTTCTGTGTGAGTGTAAATATTTGCGTATTCATTCATAGTCATCCTGTCGTCAATTGGCATTGTTCATTTTTTTTAGTATGCTCCAATTCGAAAACCATTTCGAGGAAAACCATCATTTTATCCGATTTATCTTGTCCGATTTCAAAAATACTTTATGATTGCAGATATTTTTGTAAAAGTATACTTTGAACCTTTGTTTGACCGAACGACCCGGTTTTTAGACAGAATCCAGCATCGAATGTTTGCCACAAAATGAAAAAAAAAGTTTAGCTAAGGCAACTGTCACGTGTCACTGTCAAATCGACAAAACCATAGACAAAGCCGTTTTTTTATAGCCAGCCGAACGAAGGCGATTGGGATTCTGTCTAAATTCACGAATTATCAAACAGCGAAAAAATATTTATTATTAATTAACAAAGCTACGTAAAAGCATAATATTCAAATTAGTTGCTTGAAATAGTCCATTTTATCAAATAAATCAGCACAGCTTAAAAAAATGAACAATGCCAATTGTTTCAACATATTCCATGATAAGAATGGCTTTTAAACTGAAGCTTCTCAACTAGGCTATTGCTCTTGCATTGGTAGTAATGTCTTCTTAACAAATATGTCTGATGTCACAACCACATTGACTATAGGTCAACGACCTTAGATCGATAGCATTTGAGGTCTAGATTAGATGACAATCTTGATCAACGATTTTTCGATTGCCATTGCTTATGTCATCGCTATTTCTTTCGCTCTGGATGCTTAATGTGTTCCTAATGTTCTGTCTTTGGGCTTATTAATCATCTTGCTACCAAAGAGGAATTAACTGATAGAGTGGAAATTACATACAATTTGTATTGAAAAAAAATATTTTTCGAAAAGCCTGTGTGGTGGTTGCTGCACTCTGAAAGGTCAACCAGGTCACTAGAGCTCCACAAGCCTATTAATAAGATAGTTAATGGTATTTTTAAGATAGTTAATGTTATAAACTTATTTACTTAGTACTCATCTCCAGCCCATATAAGTCCCACTGCTGGGCACAGGCCTCCCCTCAGAATGAGAGGGCTTGGGCTATAGATACTCTATGGATACATACGTACATACATAATTATATATTCTTTACAATACAGTACAATACAATAACTCTTTATTGAACACCACATATAACAACCAAAACAGAAAGGTATACAGAATATTACAAGGTAACAATAGGCGGCCTTATCGCTACAGAGACGAGGTACGACAGAAGCTAAGGTAGCAAGACCTAAAGGCCACGCTTAGCATGACTAAGGGCGTATAGTCTATTGAAACACTATTGTAGTGGATTATAAAGTGGCAACCCTAAATCAGTCTAAGAATCCCGTAGCAAATGTGTCCAATCCGTGCCATACCCATGCATCAAACGGTTTGAGCTGCACATTTTCCCGCGCTAACTGCCTCGCACAAAAAGGCAATTGGCTCAAACGGCCCCACGCTACCCACCATCGAGTACTGGCTGATTAGAAAAAAGAAAGACGTTCGCCATTCGAATTGGGGTTCGGAAATAGTTTTTATTTACATCTATTTGGGTTGGCAAGTTTTAGGAAAAGGTTAGAAGTGATACGTAGAATTTTTTATCGAAGTTAACTTTCAACATGAAACTACCGTGAGATATGAAATATATGTGGAATGGAACGCAAGAGGGTGCGAAGGTGACGGACGATATTATGAGCGAGACGATGAATATTCGATTTGAAGAATGAGATGACGTATGAAAGATGATTAGGATTTAGTTGCAATGAGTCTGCGGTACGATGTCGATATGTAAACATTGAATAAATATATTTCGGAGGCTAAATTAGCTTTTCTTAGTAATTTAGTCCCACATATATTACATAATATATAAATATATACATTCACACAAGTTACAATTAAAACACATCACATTAATTTACCTAAGAGGATCCATCGAGCCAATACGCCTTCAAGCGACTGCGCAGGGTAGGTAGCAACAGTCAGCGATTGCCTGATATCATTTGGCAACGGATTCCAGAGTCGAACAGCGTGCACGGAAAAGGATCACTCGATTTTTATACGTGAGTTATTCGTTTTTGTAATTATGGAAAATTTATTCTGAATTTTGTATTAAACTAGCAACCTCACAGTACGAGGAACTGGTTTAAACCAGATTTAGCCCCTAATACATACATACATACATAAATCACGTCTTTATCCCTTACGAGGTAGACGGAGCCTGAGGTAACAAGACCTAAAGACCACGTTTAGCATGATTGTGGGCGTATGGATGGAAAGGGGAATCAAAACAATGATGGGTTGCTAGCCACATCGCCTCTATAACATGATCCCTAAACTGAGACTTTTTTGCTGAAAGACGGTCTTAATTAATAAGGTTAATTAGTTATCATTCTCACTAAGACACCAGAATAAAAATAATAAAAATAATTGAGAACTTCGTCCTTTTTTGAAATCGATCAAAAAGATCCTCATTAATTGGATTTATCAACTTAACTACATCAAATATCGGCTTTTAGCAGTATTCTCTGTTTAATCATGCCCATAAAAAACAAAAAAGTCTCATCCAGAAATGTCATACTTCACTCAAGTATGGCTGCGTTAACCATTCTAACTTGAACCGCCGCGCCCCCCTTCTGCATTCAACCCAGGTATTTAACGTAGATACGCCAAGGTCTATTTACGCTAGTGGATTATGGGGTAACACCCCATCTGTCAGTCGCAGGCACTTTGTAAGTGACTAATGTACCTACTGGACCCTCGAGAAGAGGTATTTGCAAATATTGAGGGGGTTTTGTTTGTATTGGTGCTAAAGACGGGTATTGTTACATGTGCAGTAAGGGAAATGTATTCAAGTTCCACCGTAGAACCCTATTGCAATAAGGTGACATATCACTCGAGCTTTAGACATGGCGGTATGTCCAATGCGACAGGGTTCTACAATACGACAAGGTAAGTTGGTTTCGAGTCGAGATACTCAGCCGAATTAAAAAGATGAGACAGAATTTTGTGCACAACAAAGCAGTGGCAAAGCAGGCAGGATGACAAGAAGTACCTAACTAGAAGGGTTCTAAGTTGACCACGGATTTCTAAATGAGATAAACATGTACACAGAGATTCTTCTCAGGTGAGTCACCTTAGATTTAACAATCAATAACTAGCCATTTCAAACAAACAAACTTCAATAACATTCCTCAAAAGCTCATTTATACAACTTGGAGTAAACAGCGCTGTAAGCTCGCCATGAAAGCTCTGACAAGACTGATGCTTTCCTCGCCTTAGATTATACACTCCGTTCCACATAGCATTAGACGTTCTTTACCATTTTCAAAAGGAAGAGGTTAGAATTCGGGTGTACTTTTTTGTACGTACGCCCATCGAGTGTTCGTCGCATGCGAATAAATTTCCATGGCTTTTTATTTCGATTGTTTCTCGGAAGTCCAAATTTACTTTTTTTTATTGGTTTTAGTTTATCGAATGAGTTTTTGACAAAATAATTGCATTGTCATCCATCCTACGCAATATACCCTGCTTACCCAATTTCAAGTCATTCTGACCGCTAAATGTGGGCCAAATGTGATTTGCAAGATTAGACTAACACAAGCTAAAACTGATAGGCACGGTAGAGTTAAAAAAAAACTTGTAAAATTAAACGCATCAATTCACAGTTGTTCAAAAGTCGAGAACAAAACTTTTTATAATTATCTTATTATGATTATACCTTTAGGCCGTCGTACCTACATTTATTAAGTTCTCGGTTGTAGGGAGAGGCAACAATAGAAATACGTCTAAGACTATGTGGAATGAACTATAGAATCACCAGATAAGCTTCTTAGTAAGTTTAAATTAGGTCGTAAAAAGATCGAAGTTTCCAGACTTTCAGATATTTTTCGTTTTATCACAGTCGTGGTTTAGTTTGACTGCTTTGGAGTGAGTTATAAAAGTTTTTTAGATTAGATTATTATTAGTTAAGCAAGCTTCTATCAATCCTTTATTTTTTTTGCTGGATAATGAGGAAATTTGTAGGTATAAGTGAAAAAAAAGATTTTACACAAAGACGAACTTATCCCTAAAAGGATTATTTACGAGTTGATCTTTGGGCACGTCTATCTGTCTGTTATTTGGATGGAATTTGTCAAACAATTTATAACCTGTATTAACACAGTACCTATACTTTTATCCCCGAAATTTGCTTCTGAAAATAGAAAATGTTCTTAAAAAAAAAAGAAATAAGACAACTAAAACAAGAAATTCTCTTTTGAAAGACGCTCAAATAGAGCATACCCACAATTTTACAAAAAATTAACCATAAAACAGACATGAAAATGGATACCTATAGAAATTCTTTTGCAGACACTGCGTGTAATAACAGTTGCTCGGATATATAATTACTTCTTCCGGGAACAGAACCCGTCACGTGTGTCAGTGGCAGCCAATTTTAATCCCATAATTATATCCGTTAACCCTAAATCTGCTGCCGGTGCAATTATCAGCGATTCTGACAAGCCAGTCTGACGGCAAGGGGAACCATTTGCCGCGTCAAAAGAAAAGCGCTTAGCGGCTTTCAGGGGCTGTCTTGAGTCTCAGTGATTTTAAACCGACATTTTCGTAAATTAAATTAGAAGGTGAGATTTCTACTGAACAGTAAAGCGCCCTGTAAACGATCAAATTTGCTTGACAAATTTGTTTGTCAAACTTCAAGTTTTCATCAAACATAGCTTAAAACGATCAAACCAAATGAAAGCTTACCCAGATTGGATACTCAGGATGATAGAATAAGAAACCGAGATAACAATTGAAATCTATAATGCTTTTACTTCTTTTTTTTACATAGGTACTCCTTTTACACAACCGTTAACACTTGAATGCGCTGCACCGTCCATACCATCCATGTCGGTTCCGCGCAGAGTTGCCAGTGTCAAAGTCAGTGTTGCCAGCACTAATATTACTTATCGTTTCGTTTAGAAACTAATACTAATACATATTTATAATACTTAATATTAATTTATCTTTTTAATTTGTTTACATATTTTAACACATGTATGTAGCATATTTTGCTTACATTCGGCCATACTGACACTACGTACGCGACCTCGCGTTACTTAAACATGAGAGAGAGGGAAAAAGAAACAATCAAAACAAAGAATAATAAAAAAAAATCTCATCACTACCCAAGTAACATAGGTAAGCACAATTACTTAACAAAAAATCAATATATATACCTCTTAAATCTAGGTAAATACTTAATAATGCTTTAGGTTAAACGTACTGATAAATATCGCCACCTAGGGCTCGTAACGCCACAATTGTTAGTAACGCCACAAGGGCTGGTAATCGCCACTAAGAGCTAGTAACGCCACTAAGGGCTGGTAACGCCACAAGGGCTAGTAATCGCCACTAAGGGCTGGTAACGCCACTAAGGGCTGGTAACGCCACTAAGGGCTGGTAACGCCACTAAGGGCTGGTAACGCCACACAGGGCTGGTAACGCCACTAAGGGCTGGTAACGCCACAAGGGCTAGTAAATTAATATTAATTATGTTAATCAGTTTACATCTCAATAACCAATAATTATCAATCTATATAATTGGCATCTAACATTAAATAAACAATAATCTATTCACTTTCTGCGTCAGACGCACTTTCCATGGGATCGTTAGCAAAAACCAACCAAGGGTGTATCTTGTCTACTGCGAATACAGATCGGTATTTCGGCTTCCCTACCTTATGGGTAATGGGTGTATCTTCTACTTCGTATCTGTCATTTCCTAAGACTCTACTTATTTTGTAAGGTCCACTACACTTAGGTTGTAATTTTTTACTTTGGCCCGATGCGTTGCCAAGGTCACGCTCTACTCGTACTAAATCTCCTATTTTATAGCTGTGAGGAGCTTTCCTTTTCCTATCAAAACGTTCCTTCTGTTTAGCCTGTTCCCCTTGCATCCTTTCAATAGCTTGTGCCCTAATAGTATCGGTTTTTTTATACTCGTGAACGTCAGATACAATTTTATTCATTGCACCATCAGAACTGCCCGTTGGAGTCACCCCAAACAATAACTGAGCTGGCGTCTGATTAGTAGCCTTATTAACTGTATTATTTAATCCCCATTGAACCTGAGGCACACTATTATCCCATTCATTATCGGGTTTGTCGTGATTGATTGTTGTAAGAGCATCTACTATGGAACGGTTATATCGCTCTATTTGCCCATTCGCGCGGGGGCTAGCAACGGCGTTTAAAATGTGACTGATACCCTTTTCCTTAGCAAATGTTTTAAAGGAATGACTCGTAAAACTTGTGCCTCTATCAGTTATTAAACGTCTAGGTACGCCAAATAACGAGAAGTATTCATCAAAGACTTTAATTGTGGTACTTGTCTTGCAATTTTTAACAGGCTTGATATAAATATACTTCGTGAACGAATCAATGATCGCCAAAATGTATGTATTCCGTCGCCTACTTGTAGGGAATGGCCCGCAGTGATCTGCGTGCAAAGTATCGAACGGTTTGTCTGGTTTTGAAATTGGATGCATTAGACCTTCTTTTGGACCGGCTGGCACCTTGTTATGGGCACAGTGTAAACACGCAGCGCAGTATTTTTTAATGAATCGCCGCATTTTCTGAAACCAATAGACTTTTCGAACTCTATCGTAAGTTTTCTCATAACCAAAGTGACCTACATCGTCGTGATTACTTTTAAGAATTTGCCACCTTACTGACTTAGGTACCACCCACAACAAGCTGACGTTATTGTCTTTTTCAACAACACGATATAACCTATCATTTTTGCAAGTAAAATTGTTTTTAATGTCAACTATTTTGGCCGTGTCCGGGTCCTTCAGAATCTGTACTATTCGTTGCAATTCTGGGTCGGCCTGCTGAACAGTCTGTAGCCAGTTGTCATCATTATTACTCGCTAAGGTCTCCCCTTCAACCCGAAATACATTGGAATCATCGTCACGACATGGTGGATCAGCTGCGACTATGGCATTTCGGCTCAAAGCGTCTACATGAGCCATTTTACTGCCTGCACGATACTCAATAGTAAAATCGAACTCCTGCATAGCGATCCACCATCTCGCGACTCTCGGCACCAGATCCTTTTTTGTCATCGTGCATCGCAATGCGTTGCAATCCGTGACGAGTTTAAATGGACAACCCAACAAATAAACTCGAAATCTATTTAATGCAGTAATAGCTGCAAGGGTCTCCAATTCATAAGCATGGAACTTTTGTTCCTCCGGTGAGGTCTGACGGCTGTAATACGCGATTGGTTGGAGACCCGTACCCGCATCCTGTAGTAATATAGCACCGAGACCTAGCTTACTAGCATCAGTGTGAACCTCTAATTGAGCTTGCGGCTCATACAATGCTAGAACTGGTCTGCTGCTTAATATCTCTTTAAGTTCATTAAAGGCTGACATTTGCTCAGTTTCGAAACGCCATGGCTCATTCTTTCGCGTAAGTAAGGTTAAAGGTTTAGCAATAACTGAAAAGTTACGGACGAATTTCCGAAAGTAGCTCGCTAGGCCAACGAATTGCCGTATTTCGTGTACGTTTTTCGGCACCGGAAACTTTTTAACAGCATCAATTTTAAGTGAACCCGGTCTAATACCTTCCCTAGAGATCTCATAGCCAAGGTATTCAATGCGTTCTTGAAAGAAGACACATTTTTTCAAATTCAGGGTCAGTTTAGCATTTCGAAGCATCTGAAATACTTTTTCAAGCTTTTCAAATCCCTCTTGAACCGATTTGGATGCGACTAGCAAGTCATCCATATACGCATGGACTAAAGTGTGACCTACACCGTTCAACATTGAATTAATCACCCTCTGAAAAACACTTGGAGCATTTGCCAATCCGAATGGCATGCGATTGAACTCGTAAAGGCCATCCGGAGTGACAAATGCAGTCAAATGTTTACTCTCTTCCGCCACAGGCACTTGGTAGTATCCACTAGCTAGGTCTAGGCTAGTGAAGAAGTTGTTACCACCCAAACAATCTAGTTTGTCTTCTATGCGCGGGAGTGGATATTTGTCTTTCAGTGTCTTACGATTCAAAGCGCGATAATCCACGCACAAACGTTTTTGCCCATTCTTTTTACTCACTAACAAAACGGGGCTTGCATACGAAGACGAACTCTCTTTAATTATACCATTATTGAGAAGATCTTCTATGATAAGTGACAATTGTTCTTTTTCTTTAATGGACATTCGATACGGATTATAGACTACAGGGTTCTCATCCTTAAGTTTTATAACCATTTCAGTTAAATCTGTTTTTCCAAGTTCCGACAAATCTAAAGCAAAACAGTCGCGGTACTTTTGTAAAAGTGCATGAAAGTTCTGGAGATCCGCATCACTAAGCTGTGTACCAGTATTTATGTATTCTACAGGTAAAGGCTTATCATGATCATCAGTAAAAGAAGTAAGCCGGATTGTTGGTTCGATAATCTCATCATAACTGCATCCTCTAGCCAGTATTTGATTTTCTTTAAACTTTAACGCAATGTTAGCGACGTTAGAAATCATTAAAAATCCCTGACTGTTATTAAAATCATACAGCCCAGGCAAGACAATATAATTTTTATCCTTAGTGCCACAGAACCCAGATGGAACGTATAGTGATCCAGAGAAACTAACATTTGTACGCACTTCTATTGGAGAAGTGGAACATGCATCAATAGCGAATGCTGTAGGTGTATGCAAAGCAAATTTACTTTTAACTTCGGAACAATCTTCACCAGGGGCCATATAGAACGTCAAATTGGTGGACGTTTTTATGATTATAACATTTGGAGATTCCGTAAAAGTTTGTCCTATCATCACGTCAGCTGGCATAAAATGATCAGAAACAACTACCAGATCGACTTGACCTTCAACATCGTCAACGCTCAACGAACCATTAACTACTCCTATCGGTTTGACAGTCGAATCACCGAATCCTCTAAGGTTCGGGACGTTATTAGGATGATTCCAGCTACCAAATACCCTCTTTGCTGTACTTTCCTTGATAAGGCTGCATGAGCTTCCTAAATCAACAAAAGCACGTATGGTCACACCTTCTAATTTCACATTTTTGTAGTACTTATCGCTTTCGACATTCGTCGATTGGTAATGTGGTTTGTCGGTACAATTTGTTTTTACCATTCTAATATCTTTGTCTAAAGGAGGAGCAGGGAGTGGTAACAAATTGTTACCATTGCCATTGACTGACATACCCGCGGCTACCCTATTACGGCACTCGTGAGCTACATGACCAACCCTACGACATATGGTACACTTTTTCATTGGCTTTGTACATTTTGAACGAATGTGCCCGTTCTCACCACAATTAAAACATACTATGTCCGGTTTAACAGCTTCAGAATTCGAATTCGTGACGCTTTGGCTAATTTTATTGTCTTTATTCCACGGTTTATTACGTTTTTGTGTCATTAAGTAATTGTCATTTTGCGATAGAGTTTTAAGATATGAAAATAATTGCTCTGGTTCACCAAAACGGCACGAATTCGCACTCATCCTAACAAACTTGTCATCTATACCATGTATTAATATACCCACTGCTTTAACTCCGGTTACCTCACACTTATTGATTAGGATCATTTTTTCATAGTAGTAAATGTCCAAAGGTTGTCCAAGTTTACAACGAACATTGAGCATCCTTTGGAACAGATCACCATAATTTTCCGTTGACGGAAAAGCTGCTTTTAATTTATCTATCCACTGTGGCCACGTAAATAATAACGAGGGTAGACCTTGATACCAACGCTTAGCCAAACCAACTAACTTAGTCAACGCATAATGACACGTTTGAGTATCAGTCCACGAATATATTTGAGCGCACTCATTAACTTTATGAATCCAAATTTCAATATTTTGCGAACCATCATTTGGATCGAATTCGGGTATTACGTTAACATGAGCAGTAAATGATTGAGCAGGAGCGACATTACTTGTGTTATTACTTGGGCCTGCGTTATGGTTTACTACCGATGCATCACTACCTGGTATATTTTGTATATTTTGTAAATTGGTACGCATACTCGATGAGAGAGGTGGGGTTATGGATCTAACGCTTGTACTGCGGGTATGTGTAGTTTTAGATGTAGATAATATACGTTTATCCGTTGTATTATTATCCGTTCGTTTACGGCTATGACGTTTACTTTTATGCTTTGGTATACGAGTACGACGTGTACTCCTGTCATCAGATCTTTTTTTGTGTTTTCTATGCCGTCTACGTGGTGGTTCATAGCTCGAGCTACGTGAAGATGCTCTAGAAACACTAGCATCCGTGGAGGGTGAATGTCGGCGGCGGGGTCTAGATGATCTACGTTTACGTGACCTGGAAGCTCTGTCCGATCCCATGACTAGTGATTCCGCGTAAATTTACTTAAGATTTATTTAAACACTTACTTATGATATTCATTCAATATAAAACTAAAGCTGCCAAATTTCATATTATAAATACAAATAAAGTTGACACATTTTATAGAAGTAGTTCAATACTTGATTATACCATATCACACAGATGCACCATGGTAATTCAACACTTTTAGCACAAAAGAAAGTGTGCTGAACCATAGGCAGACAGTAGAACAAATACTTACTTACTCATTATTAAAATATAACGATACAAATTAAACGAATCTATAATTTACATTTTTTTTTTATAAGTGGGTAGGTACACGTACAACTTTCTCAACATAGGCACGTAAAAATTATGATTTGAAATGAATTTTGTCTCCGCTAATGATTGTTCAGATGATAAGGTACATCAACAGACAACAAGGGTGCATTTGGAACCCGTTAATTGTAATAGATGTATTATAATTAAATTTTATTTAGCACTCAAAATTATCACGCAATAACTGCAGTCACTTTTCTACGATAAATATATTAATACACTCGACTCAAATAATAAACTCAGATTTCATGTGAAGGTGAAACGTCATTAGAGTTATGTAATTTAATTACAAACTGCTACTAGTATTATTTAAAATTCACTTTTCACTCCACACTGAGCAATAAAAACAGCAGAACATCCAATCACCAGCAAATTAAATATTTTCGTCACTGACCTTAGTCCCAGGATACAAAACATTTGTTTCTTCAAGTAACGGCAGCGTGGGGCGCTGCTGCAAATCACCACTTCCGAAGTGAAAGCTTACCCAGATTGGATACTCAGGATGATAGAATAAGAAACCGAGATAACAATTGAAATCTATAATGCTTTTACTTCTTTTTTTTACATAGGTACTCCTTTTACACAACCGTTAACACTTGAATGCGCTGCACCGTCCATACCATCCATGTCGGTTCCGCGCAGAGTTGCCAGTGTCAAAGTCAGTGTTGCCAGCACTAATATTACTTATCGTTTCGTTTAGAAACTAATACTAATACATATTTATAATACTTAATATTAATTTATCTTTTTAATTTGTTTACATATTTTAACACATGTATGTAGCATATTTTGCTTACACAAATATCAAACAAATTTGTGAAAGCGCAATGTTAAACGGTCAAATTTGCTTGACAAATTTGTTTGTCAAACTTCTTTTTCCGAGATCTTGTTTGACAAAAACCGTCGTTCACGTTCAAACCTGTTTGTCAAACTCGACATCAATCCAGATTTTCATCAAACGCGACAAACACGTAGATTGTTTGACAAACGCCTCAAACACAGCTGTACACTAACAAATAATTTGACAAACACGTAAAATTTGACAAACAATTTGCAATTTGCTTAATGCAAATCATGATCATAAATATTACATTTATTTTTCAGATGATCGTTGAATTACAACGTCCCTAATTATTGAGTACTGTGGAATACCTAAGTGCTGGTCTGGGAGTAAAGAAATCTTAGGAATCATGTTACAGGCGATGCGGCCAGCAACCCCATCACTATTTTATTTCCCCCTTTTTTTCTACTTATACGCCCACAACCATGCTAAACGTGGCCTTTAGGTCTTGTTACTTTAGGTTCTGTCTACCCCGTAAGGGATAAAGACGTGATTTATGTGTGTTGTACATATGTGTGAAAAAAATAAAAAATTAAGTTTTTTTTTGTAAACGTAGGTACCTACTTACATGATATTCCAACATACATAGTATAACCTACTAGGAATGTGTAAGATTTAATCCATGTGCAAATAAACGCTTGTTGAAATTAAACAGTTTATCTCACGATATAAATTCAAAGACGTCCCAAATATGAATCATATCATAAGAAAGTTTCAATAATAATATCATTAAATGTGTTAAAACGAAATATAAACCGTTATCCTACCTATATTTCTTACTTAATACAATTGTATTATTTTGTGTTAATTCTTTCAAATCTCCAGTCCCTTGTGGCTTAGTTCGCTGCGTCAAGAATGCTAAAGTTGACAGGTTCTCCAGTCATTCTTAATTACACAGCGCGAGGCGGCAAAATGTCAGATTGTCAACTGCCGCGTGCCGCCCCAGCGCCGCCGTGACGTGAAGAAACTACCTAACTTTACATTACTACTGAGCTTAACTAATATCACTACACTAAACGTATTATAAAGTAGAATTAAAAGCGTATGTGCTTCTAGAGGAGACACATTTCCCGAGATTTTTTTTTTTCGTAAAAGACATTTTAAAGGCTGCTTGGGGTTCCGGCTAATAGGTAGGTACATAAGACAGAGCCTAAGGTAACAAAACCTTAAGGCCACGTTTAGCATGATTAAGGGCGTATAGGTGGAAACGGAAATCAAAATAGTGATGGGTTGCTGCCGCATCGCCTATAACATGATTCCCAAGACTTTCGCCCATTCCCTCGATGGGCTTTTACCATCTGCGCGGGACTAGAAGCAACTGGTAAATTTTATGTTTTTTCTTTACTCCCAGACCAGCATGGAAGAAAATATGCTACAGCCCGGCTAGCACGAGAGCGCACAAGAGTCGCGTCGCGCGCGAGAAAAACTACCCGTCTCTTTCTAAAACGAACAGTAAGAAAAAGACGGGCAATCTATCTCGCGCGCGACGCGACTCTTGTGCAATCTCGTCCTAGACGTGCAGACTGGCTAAAGACGAACAGAGTGAAACAAAATATCATTTTATGGACGCTGCCCATAATAGAAAGGGATAGACAGCATATCACCAAACGACTCTGAGTCATATCACTACATAGTATAAAACAAAGTTGCTTTCCGCTGTCTGTCCTTACGGCTTAGATCTTTAAAACTACGCAACGGATTTTGATGCGGTTTTCTTTAATAGATAGAGTGATTCAAGAAGAAGGCTTATATGTATAATACATGCATAATATAGTATAGAAACACTGATTGCGCTTGCGAAGCCGGGCCGGGTTGCTAGTAACAAGAATAAAAACCTGTTCTATTAGCATCATAATTTTACTTACCGCAAAAATCAATGTTGAAAAGTGTTTAAATAATCGTCAATTATCATAAACATGGAAATCGACTTAACACATTAAATTCGAAGCTCTAATAATTAATTTATATATTCGGGGAGTACGTTTCTTGACAATAAATTAATGCTCTTAATGGGTGGCTAAACGGAATAGATATAAATAAAAATAAACACACACAGTTACAGAGTTTCATTCCGTTATTACTTGACTAATGTTTAGTATCCCATAATCTCTTCAGCTGCTTTAAATTTTGTAGAGGAATTTGGTTATAGTTAATAAAAAGTTAATGACCAAATTTTAATTTTTAATACAAACTTTTTTTTGTCTATTCAGTCAGAAAAAAGTACCTGTAATGTCATTCTTCCTACATAATCATAATACTATTTTTTCACTAACGTAAATTTCCAGTGTTTCTAACCGTATGCTCGCTGTCAGATCCATACTGAATATAAAAGCTAAAACCTGAACTGTGTCGGAATTGAATCGCATTGAGACGTCATAGCAAGGCGCCTATTTCACCAATACGACACTGGTCAAAACAATGACAACACAAAACAAAAAACAACGGAAAAACAAACGAATTGGCAATCAGATCCACCACAAGCACATAGAATATTCCATACAAGATACAAAACAAACGTTGCAAGTTAAACAAAATCTTGTAAAACACTCAGTAACGTATTTTTTTATAATAAGTGTAACACAAAATGTTCCAATGTTAACAAAGCATTTTTAAACGTGCGAAAACTTAATTCTAGTTAATTTACAAAGCATGCTGTTCTATTAAACTGCGTTTAGATTTGCGATAGCCTAGCGATGACGAACGGTTTGTGGACACGCGAAAATCTTGTAACTGCGCCGACAATAATTAACTAACTAAGTTGGCTAGGCACTAACTTAGTAGTTTATTGCCTCATAGGTTTGCAAGTTGCATGTAAAGTGGAACTTGTAAAGTGTAAATTAGTTCTGAATAACACTTTTCGTTACTAAGAACTACTTCCATACTGAGGGGTTACCATGACGCCAGGTCTGGGAGCAAAGAAATAACATAGAACGCACCAGTTTCCTCCCTGCCCGCGCAGGATCGTAAAAGCCCATCCAAGGAAGGAGCGATCCTTAATCATGTCATAGACGATGCGGCTAGCCCATCACTATTTTGATTCCCTTTTCCTCCTATACGCCCACTATGCTAAACGTGGCCTGTGACGAGTGACGTGATGTGTGTGTGCGTGTGAAACATTTTTCGTGAGAGCGTCAGACTTCAACCGCGGGCGGTGGACATGTTAAGTACTTGTATTTGCTTTTTGACAATAATTATACAAGGTGTTTCAAAATTAATCTAGAGTACTTCAGGCAGGGGTAAGGATTCCAATTACCTACCTGCATTGCACGGTCTCATTGTCTAAGGGAAGACGGGCCCAGCGTACGGGCCCTCCCCTTCTTGGCGTGGTCCTGGCGAAAGCTGGGGCCACCGGGGTGGGCCGTTTGTGGTGAAACCTTAGTGGCGTCCTACAGCGTCCCCATGGCACCGGATTGAGGCAACGCCGGAGAGTTTTTAGTTCGGGTATACCCCTTCGGGGGGAGTCCCACATAACCCTAGACATCCCCGTGCCTAGGGCATCCATAAAAAAAGAAGGGGTAAGGGTTAGTTTAATTGAATACTGCTTAGTTAATTTTAATCAGTTAGCAATAAGTATTACAAAGATGAATCAAAAGCGTATGAGTTTTTCGAGGGAAAACGTTACCTGACGGGCATTGGTAAAGTTTTTAAAGTATGAAACCTTTTTAGCAAAATTGTTGGAACGTGTTAGGACTAGTTCGTTATAAATTCTGGCAAAGCGGTGAGTTACACTGTTTGCTAGCCGACCGCAGTTTGCGGTTGCGGTAACATACGGCCTTTTAGCTGGGACTGAAACTGTTTTATGACATTAGAGTCTGATAATATTGTCAAAGTTTGTTTTGGCTGTGTAAAAACATTACGTGGCTGAAGTTTGACTGCGCTTATTCTCGTATAATAATTGTTATGACGTTAATAGCTGCCACGCAAACCAATTTCCTCGTCGTGATTCTTAAATATGTTTGGTAAAAATCGCTTGAGCAGTTTGAAGAGTATCAGCTCATTACCAAAATGATTGGCATAAAATTGTTTTTTATTTATTTTACTTTACATACATACACAATTCACGTCTCCATCCCTTACCGGGTAGACAGAGCCTAAGGTAGCAGGTACCTACATAAATAATAATAAAATAAAAGAATATTTATTCACACTCCAAAACAAACAATACAATAAAAACAGAATAAAAATGAAAAAACAAATTGTGAAAAGGAAAGGACTCAGCAGAACTGCTGGTTTTCAGTCCTCACCTAAGATGTAGGAAATGGTAGTGTGGCTGACAAAAACGAAACACTACCTAAACTAACTTAAAATAATATTAAAAAAGGAAATGTAAAACTGTTATAAAACTTCAGATAACGACTTACACATAATAAAGAGTGAGAGAGATTTTCGGAGCAACTAACTATAACATTTTGACCTGCCGTAGATTTGTCCAGCAACATGCTGTTTTTTGCTGGTCGAGAATCCATTTTTTACAAATAGACCTAAAACCGCCGATAGACTGACACTTACCTACAGGCCACATTTAGCAAGATTGTGGGCGTATAGGTGGAAAATGGAATCAAAATTGGTTGCATCGCCTATAATAACATGAATCCTATGGTCTTCGCCCATTCCCTCGATGGGCTTTTAACATCTGCGCGGGTAGAGAAGCAAATGGAACATTGTAAGTTTTTTTGTGGCTCCCAGACTAGCATGGAGGAAACTTAATAGTTGCTTACTTTTAATGGTTGTTATTTAAACTGTAAGTCTTTTTTTTTTGCGCGAGGGTTTTTAATTCTTTGATAGTCATTTTCCCTCAGACTAGGCAGCTCTCACGTCAAATCTGACAGCCTAAGTAGCTCGTATTTTTAAGTGGAATTTCAATTTGCAAATTGCTAAGGGGTTCTTTTAAAAGCAAGTCGACACCCTCCGGCTGTCAAAAATTTATTTTCGCTCTCGACTTTAGCTCGCACGCGAATTTACTATGCATTTCTACGAAAAACATAGTAATTTTTTGAGGATTTCTAGACTTTATTCTTTAGTTGCGTTGTGAGGGCTAATTTCTTGTCTGATTCTACGACAACGGAACGTGTCGTATAGATTTTGATGCCTATTCTTTTTTCATGAAATTATACATTGAAAAGGTTATCTTTCGATCGCGTGAAAGTTCTTTTCTCAATGTAGAACACTATAGGTTTAGTGTTCGATACCTCTACACATTCCCAAGACAAACTGTCGCTCGCAGAGTCATCTTCTTGCATCAGCTCCAGAGTGTGACGTATTTGCTGGTCGATGGCGGAGTGTGCGAGGAATGTTTGAGGTTCTGTGAGGTGACGGATGCACGTCGGTCCTCTTGCACCAAATTTTTCTTTTGTTTTGTATTTCTATTTATTTGCTGTTTTGTCTTACTTAGTACCATAGTCATGCTGTCATGCTTTGTAAGTTTTTATTAATAAATATTTTTTTATCCCTTACAGGGTAGAGAAAGCCTAAGGTAACAAGACCTAAAGGCCACGTTTAGCATGTGC
Organism: Pandemis cinnamomeana; assembly: GCA_932294345.1. Lineage (NCBI taxonomy): Eukaryota > Metazoa > Arthropoda > Insecta > Lepidoptera > Tortricidae > Pandemis > Pandemis cinnamomeana. The sequence continues at coordinate 13,497,071 of OW028706.1, read as the reverse complement.
TAACCGCATCACCTATAACATGATTCCTAATATTTTCGCCCATCCTATGAAGTTTCCCTTTTTTGTGATCCGTAACTTTTAGACGTCTCTGAGTGCGATAGTTAAATGGCTAAACAAATATCAGTCTGCTCTCATTTACACCGTTTCGTAACACCATACATCACGTTAACATTTGCCGGTTCCGCTAAGTTATGAAGAAGCCTGCGGCAAAGATAAAGGTTACGAACGAAAGTCACTAATGCTGTTAATAATTAGTGTGAAAGTTAATCTAGGGCGACTTATAATATTAACATAGGGGTGCGAGTCGGGTCACCTCCACGTGTGATCAAGAGCTGCGGTTCGTTTTTGGATCCGTCCAGGGGGAAGAGCAGTGTTTGGTCCGGTGCACCCTGGCTAATGATTTCTGAGGGATATCATTGACCGTTGGCTAAGCCCGACAGGGGGGAGGGAGTCTTTGACCATTACCGTACAACATTGCCGACATTTTGTCACAAGATTTTTTATTATATTTTTGTTAATTTGGCATTGGCGAAGTTGTCGTCGCTATAACGACTTGATACGCGACAAATAAGAAGAAGAACAATATTAACATATTTAGGGTGACTCGATGTAATGAGGACTACCGTTTTTTGCTCACCAGTTGGCGCCACTGTTGACTAAGGTCCAGAGGTGTAGCTTTCAAAGGCGACTTTTTAATCGGCGCCGAAACAAAGTTTTAAATCTTGAATCTCACTAAGTTTATTAATTATTTTTGCGCATCTCTTTCTTAATTCCGCTTTCAAAGCGTACACATTCACCGCCAAATTCAAATTCAAATTAAAAATATAATAAATCTGAACTGAGTCGGAATTAAATCGCATTAAGACGCTACCCGCCCGCACCCTGTCTGTCTATACTGAGATATTATAAAGTATTAAACTTATTAAAAATCCTAATTAAAAAAACAGAATATACCAGTTGCTTCTCTACCCGCGCAGATGGTAAAAGCCCATCGAGGGAATGGGCGAAAATCATAGGAATCATGTTATAGGCGATGAGGCTAACCCATCACTATTTTGATTGCCCTTTCCACCTATACGCCCACAATCAGACTAAACGTGGCCTGTCTTGTTACCTTAGGCTCTGTCTACCCCGTAAGGGATAAAGACGTGATTTGTGTGTGTGTAAAATCCTAATTGAACCATCAGCGGTGGAATGGCCGCCCACAGGCGCCCGCGCAATTACTCCGTTATCTGTTACCCGGGGGATTTATTTCTTTACTTACCGCGTTAATGGGTGTTTGCGAGCAACGACGGGGTATTATAGGTATTAATAGACAGGGATATTATTTTGTTGGATAGTCTCTAGTTTTGTAAAGCAGCGAAAACTGTGTATTGAATTCCTCATCGATTAGCGAAATCACTGTGTACCTAACTTTGCCCACTTCTACATTGTTGCGGCTTGCCATTGCATTATGATGTGGAATATACACTTCGTTACAATATTCTACGTGTTAATTAGGATATAAATGGCTGGCTTTTTTAGGTATGTGTGTATGTGTCTATTTATATCTCAATTTATTATAAATGTATATTATAATTATGTTCTAAATTGCACCACCTGCTCAGATAGATGGTTGCCTGGTAGAGATCGCTATGTAGCGATAAGGCTGCCTATTGTTATCTTGTAATAAATACTGTATACCTTTTTTCTGTTTTGGTTGTTATATGTGGTGTTCAATAAAGAGTATAATACCTACTGTATTGTATTGTAAATTTCTGTCTGTTTTTTCTGCTTGTGTTGAATATTTATCTCTATCGTCTAAACTACTTAACTGTAATGTAATACTATTTGCACTGTCTTGTCAACCACACAGCGAGACTAGAAATAATTCCAGTTTTTTAAAGAGTTTAGTCACACAATTTTGACCCATTTCCAGTAACTTCAAATAACCAACGGCCATCATTAAAAAATCAGGGTTATGTTTTTATTCTTAAGGAAATTCCTAGCTTAGAAGCTATGAAGAATATTTCAGAGAGTAACTTTGGCCATGTGACCAAAAAAATTGTATTAAAAATCGTTTAATCATTCCAAGCTGGTCTGAGACCAAAGAAAAAACATAGAATGTACCAGTTGCTTCTCCCCGCGCAGATGGTAAAAGACCGAGGGAATGGGCGAATATCGTAGGAATCATGTCATAGGCGACACTATTTTAATTCCATTCTCCACCTATACACTCACGATTTTTCTAAACGTGCCCTGTAGGCCTTGTTACCTTAGGCTCTGCCTAACCCGTGAAGGATAAAGACGTGATTTGTGTATGTATGTGTTAATCATTAATGGACTTCGAATTATACCATTTAAAGCCTACCTAACTTTTAGTGCGCGACTTAACGATCCTGTCTGAGTGGGCTGGTTATAGTCCAAAGTAATAATAAGTATCTGAATAAGTAAATGAACTTTAATGGTTAGCGTGCAGACGGGTATCCGCCAGGATATAATATATTATAGTCATAGACAAAACTTTAAAATAAAACTAGTTAGCACTAAGTTTATTATGCCAAAAATTAATTACACACAACAAATGTGTTAGAGACAAGTCAAGACTTGTAAATGTAAAGTTTCCTGTATTTTTAAGAGGTCAAGAGACAATTAAAATAGCTGGACTAAAAGCAATTACGATACTACTGTAATCGGGGTCAAATAGGAGACGTTTTGAAGAAAGGTCAGGTCAGGACCCGAAACCGACGAGCCGGTGGTATGTATGTATGTGTATATATGTATGTAATCGACAGATAAAGTGCGAACTAGACATAGGCTTTAGCGGTACAAACGATATTCAATCATATTTTTTTAATTCTGTATATCCAACTCGACGTAATTCATTAAGATGCCTAGCAGCAATGTAATGCAAATTTATTTTGGTTGTTACAATATGACGTCAAACTGTCATTATCTTAACTGCATTGCTTACTGTACAGTGCGCGCTGATTGTATTTGTAGGTTTTTTGGCATCTAATTTTGAATAAGATGTACTTAATTAACTTCTTCGGACCACTTAACGCTATTTTTCGATTCGAGCTGACTTTGAATCCACGCTGTAGATATTTTTGACGTCTTGGTAACGTGCCTACATTAGTACATTACTGTCTAGGCCAGGAAGTAGGCAGTGCTTTTCTCAAATATCGAAAAAGAAAACAACAACAAAAATAAATTAAAATGTAATTGACATAAATTATTAATTATTTTTGCTTTGCCGCCTTTTTCTATCAATGGCATTTGAAGAGAGTAAGTTTCTACCCAAAAAGCCAAACTAAAACTATTAATCTTAGCTATTTGAGACACAGATAAACACGTTGTCGTACTAGCTTTTTTTTAATTTAGTGTTTTGTGTCTTGTGCCTTTATTTTTATAATGGTGATTTGCATTTAAAAAAAGTTAATAACTAGACAGTAATGGAATTTATATGCAACATTACTGGAGAGTTTAGCGCCACAGTAATGTTTTTTTTAAATTTTGGACTGACCGGCAACAATTAACTTCCTGTTCTGACACGTAAACAATGACGACTTTAACGGACATTTTTGAGAAAAATATATTTATGCCCCTAAGTATAGGTAGGTACCTATATGTCAAAACTCTCCCCATTTCTAAGTAGACGTCTAGATATCAAAGCATTGTGGCAGCAACAACAGCCCGTAGAAAGCGCAGCAAGTCACGACGAAGGAAACACAATAAATTGCATACACTGCATAATTGTAGATAATACGCTGAACTGTGACATCATAAAACGCCGTGGATTATGGCTTTGCTTAATTGGCTTTGGTAATCGTGGGAGCTGGGAAATGTTTGTAGCTCTGTACATCTTTGGAGGTTTGCGTTAGACAGAAGCAGGTTTGTTTACTTCTGCGCTGTTTTAAGGGTTCCTCCCCAAAGGGTAGGGACCCTAATGCTAAGACTCCACTATCTTTTAAAAAAAAAACATTGATTACCAAAACATAAGCAGATATAGAAGCTAAGTTGACAACAGATTCAAGACTAAAGAAGAAAAAAAAACAAAGACACACTAGGCGGGCTATGTAATGCCTGTCTGTCACCAGGCTGTATCTCAATAACAGTATTTAGCAGTTGAAATTTTCACAACAGAATACTTGTGTGTCTATCTGTCTGTTTATTTGTGCTCTCTTTATAAAGAACAAATACAAATCACGTCCATATCCCTTACGGGGTAGACAGAGCCTGAGGTAACAAGACCTAAGGGCTACATTTAGCATGATTGTAGGCGTATAGGTGGAAAGAGGAATCAAAATAGTGATGGGTTGCTAGCCGCATCGCCTATAACATGACTCCTAAGACTCGCCTATTCCCTCGATGGGCTTTTACCATCTGCGCGGGACGAGAGTCAATTGGTACATTCTATGTTTTACTTTCTCTCCCAGACCAATATGGAAGTAAAAGAATCCCTGGCTATACTCCGCCCAGTGACCAGTAATCGCTATGCACGCTGACCGCGGTGGGTTATAGGTACTTGTATAATATGAGCCATTTCGAACCACTTTTGCGTCCCCAAAAAACTTGGAATTTATTTTTGCAATTTTGCGGTTTTGTTAGATTTAATATAATATAGACACTTGGTCCTTTGTGAGCGTTTTCGTCACTACATAGTATAAAACAAAGTTCCTTTCCACTGTCTGTCCCTATGTATGCTTAGATCTGAAAAGCTACGCAACGGATTTTGATGCCGTTTTTTTAATAGATAGAGTGATTCAAGAGGAAGGTTTATATGTATAATTCTATGCAGGTGAGGTCGCGGGCAGAAGCTAGAAGCTAGTAATTATAAAATGACAATACACCTAGGACGCATCATTTATAAGACGACTTGTCAGTTGCCTTCACATGCAATCGGTATTTGCTGGCACTGATTGCGTTAACTAGACATTTCCAAAGAATTACCCAACGTCTGTGATTCCTAGAAGCATTCTGCCCAGGTTAAACACTAGACAGATAATCTTTGCTGGCTAGACGGTGTACTGTACGAGCCGTGTTGTGAAACTGGCGGGTTTCATTAACCTTTTGCTAATTTACTATCTGTTTTTCTCTAAGCTGTGTATATACCTATATATGACTGTGTTACATCTACGAGGTCTATCAGATTTTTCCGGATTTTTTAGCAAATGGTTAGGTTAGCTCTTAATCTTCTTTAGGATACTTTAGCGGTGAGGGAGGCGCTGGGTTACGTAGGATTTTTACCTACCAAAACCCTCGATGGCCCTCATTTTTGAAGTTATGCTCCGGGCCATCCGATTGAACTCGCCGGAATCCCCTCTCTTTGCAGGAGCTGCTCTTCCATTAGACGACGTCTCGGGCCACACGGAGAAGCCGTCCACTCCGTGATCGCTGTCAACGGCGCATAGAGCCCTCCCTCTAAGCACCCAAGATCTTAGGTCCTCTACAGTGGGTTGTTGTATCTGGACCTAGCGTTTGTTCGCTTGCGTGCCGGGTCTTTCGCGACCCCTCTCGGAATCTTCTTTGGATGCCATAACGACTTCGCAGAAGACTAGAGACAGGGCTCACCTCTCACCAAGCGTGTGCTGAGCATCGTCCTGGTCGACACCACAGTGAAGACACTCTGGTGTATTGATTAAAAATTTAGCCCCACCCTTGACGGTTCACTTTGAATATCCATAATTTATGGGAACAATTGTCAACTATGATTTAATAATCCTGAAAATCATGAGGCTATGTAGTGAAACTAACCTGCTGAAACATTCCAGTACCAGTTTTAGTTAGGCCTAGATTTTGCAGTTAGCTGGCACAACATCGGTGTTATATAGAAAGGCGTCCTTGGTGCGTGGGCGCAAGTCTATCGGCGGCCGGTCGCTGACCGCGTTCCAGCCAGCGTTAATAGTTATCGGTAAGCTCGGTAAATAAATAAACTTATATTCATGTACACCCATAGACACCATTGGCGGCGGGATTAGGGAATAAGACGGTGGAATAATCAAGACGGACTCTAATACGACATCAGTATTGCATTGAAAGGCGTCCTTGGTGCGTGGGCGCATGTATGCCGGCGACGGGTCGCTGACCGTGATCTACCTTTAATATTTATCGGAAAGCTTAATAGTTAGCAAATACAAATCGATTTAGGTATTTTTCATAGGCAAATTCGTTTTCTCCCAAACTATCGTAACGATCAAACATAGTGAAATTAACAATCAATCAACCAAATCCATTCTTCCATGCTGGTCTGGGAGTAAAGAAAAAACATAGAATGTACCAGTTGCTTCTCTAACCGCGCAGATGGCAAAAGCCCGTCGAGGGAATGGGCGAAAATCATAGGTGTCATGTTAGAAGCGATGCGGCTAGCAACCCATCGCTATTTTGATTCCATTTTCCATCCATACGCCCATAATCTTGCTAAACGTGGCCTGTAGGTCTTGTCACCTTAGGCTCTGTCTATCCCGTAAGGGATAAAGACGTGATTTGTGTATGTAAATCCATGCCCAAAAACCTTAAGGCGCTTAATCCGGCTTCACGTTGCCGTTGACTCCGTCTCTACTTTTTACTTGGTCTTTTTTTTTTTTTTTTTTTTTTATATGAATAGGAAGGTAAACGAGCAAATGGGTCACCTGATGGTAAGTGATCACCACTGCCCATAGACACCCGCTACCCCCGAGGGATTGCAGATGCGTTGCCAACCTAGAGGACTAAGATGAAATGCCTCTTGTGCCCGTAATTTCCCCGGCTGTCTTACTCTCCACACCGGAACACAGCAGTGCAAGCACTGCTACTTAGCGGCAGGATTACCGAGTAAGATGGTGGTAGCGATCCGGACGGACCTTGCACAAGGCCCTACCACCCGCAAAACTGAAAAGTTTGAGTTCCCGACCTACCCGCATAACGCTGCTACAACAATATATCACGATAGACAAACCAGTATCGGTTACATGAAAAAGGTTATTATGCAGTCGCCGAGGGCTTTGATTTATTGTAGAGTTGCCGTCTTATAGGATTAATAAACCGTGACACACTGCCAACGCCGATGTCGAACTTTACATACATAATTACACATAAACGGATAAATCACGTATAAAAGTCGAGTGATGCTCGACATGTTTCGGACTATTTCGAAGTCCTTTTTCCAAGAGCGCTCGCCCCGGCGGCAGCGACACGAACACTGCGCGCCAGCGCTCTGCTCGCGCGGCTCTTGAAAATAGGACTTCGAAATAGTCCGAAACATGTCGAGCATCACTCGATTTTTATACGTGAGTTATCCGTTTATGTGTAATTATGATTGAGTCTCACGGTAGTTTCATGTTGAAAGTTTACATACATACATACACAAATCACGTCTTTATCCCTTACGGGGTAGACAGAGCCTAAGGTGACAAGACCTACACGCCACGTTTAGCAAGACATTGAGGGCGTAGAGGTAGAAAGTGGAATCAAAATAGTGATGGGTTGCTATAACTTCGCGCCAACATGTTACTTCTCATAGCGATGGCTCGTCTTTGTCTCTCAAGATCCTCATCGTCTTTAAGTCTGACATAATAATAATTAATACATACATACCCAAATCACGTCTTTATCCCTTACGGGATAGACGGAGCATAAGGTGACAAGACCTACAGGCCACGTTTAGCAAAACATTGAGGGCGTAAAGGTGGAAAGTGGAATCAAAATAGTGATGGGTGGCCAGCCGCATCGCCTATAACATGATTCCTATGATTTTCGCCCATTCCCTCAATGGGTTTTTACTATTTGCGCGGGAAGAGAAGCAACTGGTACATTTTTTGCTTTTTCTTTGCTCCCAGACCAGCATGGAAGTAATTAATCTAATAAAGTACAAAGTAAGTAAAGTAGTTTAATAAATCTAATAAAGTACCTGGATTCTAAAAATTAAAACTAGCTAGATCTGTTTATCGCCCCCGAAACTCCCTGCATACTAAACTTCGTGAAAACCGTTGAAACCGTTTCCGAGATTCAGACTAGACAGATAGATAAATATATCTTGGGACTATTGACACCAATTGACCTAGTCCAAGCAAAGCTTGTAATATAGGTAGGTACTAGACAATACATAACTAAATTAAATACATATAAACATCCAACTCGAGAACAAACATTCGGATTATTCATACAAATATCTTCCCCGACTGAGGATCGAACCCGGGCCCTCAAACTTCATAGTCAGGTTCTCTAACTACTAGGCTATCCGGTCGTCAAAAAAAACAGTGTAAAATCTACTAGCGGTGAATTATGTGATTTCCTCTTCCTTTGAACTTCGCTCGCCAACACGGTTAGCATAAGTGCGCGAGAATTAAGAATCTACCTGTCTTTTTCTTAATCTTCGTTCTAGAAAGAGATGGGTAGTCTATCTCGAGGGAGACAGCTCTTGCATGCTCGCGTCCCACGCGTGCGATCTAACTGGAGATAAATTTCATTATAGAAGGTATTCTCCTACACCTTATTAAAGGAGATGGGTAAAACAGTCAAGTTGCTCGTTCTTCCAAGCTGTACAGCCCCAAGATTATTCCTGGCTAACTTGTCAACTAGACAGACAGACATGAAAGCCTCGTTATGTGTGTAAGTTATGGCGGCCGGAGAAAATTGTATTAACTATTATTATGCGTTCAGTTTGGGACGAGTTTATTAATTGAAACAGATGTCGTGGTGTAATTTTACAATGAATATAAGTTTTTTTTACATAAATCACATACTTCTTCGTTCTTCTTCGTCTTCATCCCTTACGGGGTATATAGATAGACTGGGGTAGCAATACCTAAATAACTTAACCTAAAAATTTCATTTCAGATACATTATGTGAACCAAATTTCAAGTCATTCGGACCAACCGTTGTAGAGTTCCTCGGAGACAGTCCTGACTGAACAACCAGAATTTTAATACTAGATTATTGTATTGACATCTGACTTACACAAGTATGCCAAATTGCAGCTCAATTGATGATGATATCTGCTTCAATACATACATACGTTGCAAGTTAATATAAAATTGGGAAGGAGAATGAAAATAGTGATGGGTGATATTTATATATATATTGTTTTTATAACTACTTATCTGACTGGATACGTCCCACAGCCAGGCAGTACTTCGTGTCAAAATTGCAAGATTTGGCCTGTAGTTTCTAAGTCCAACGAATTGTACAAGTTGTACTGAGGCCGCGTTCGAACGCACGGTCTTATGCTGGAAAAGCTTCCATGGCCTTTGCCACGGTTTACGTACCAGTAATATATCGGTGAGGTTGCTTTTTTCTTCTTTTTTTCGCTTTAAAGACAATGACCTGGGCGCTGTACGATAGAACTTCACTTCAGGTATATTCGTTTAATAATACAATAATATATCGGTGATTCGCGTACAATTAAAAAATCCGAAGCATTCCAAATTATTTATACGACATAGTGTATAATATATGTGTGTGTAGATAACCATTTCATGTCTTAAAACTAGGTGACACAAACCACAATAAAAACGAAACAATCGCACACCCAAAACCCACTTCCTAAACGTGATAATTAACTTACATACTCGATTCAAGTCATAAACGTTTACATAAAAACTTGGTCCTGTTACTTTTGCATACAATAGTTTCCCACGAGGTTATTTGCCTGGGAGAGGCTCACAATGGTCATACAAAGTGGATGGTACAATAGTACACTTTGAGATCGTTATCGAGGGAATTGGTATAAGATAGCAGACTCTCCACACGTTATGAGGTGAATTGGAACTTAGTCCATTCCAAGCCATTTAAACGCTTTAGCAAACAAATAAGTCCCCGCAGGAATAAAATTTAAATATAGTAATCATTGTAGAAATTTGTTCTATTTGAGTTCAGATTAGAATTGGAGTAGAGTTCGGCGGACCAAGCGCAATCGAGTCCGTCTGTAAATAGGTATCTTGTAGGATATAATAATGAAAGTCTAAAATGTTCCATTATTATCAAATCAACGTTGTACGATACTTTTCATAATGCAATTTAATTCGATTTAATAATTTTGTTTCATACAAAATTTTATAAACTTAAAATACAAACTGAAGTGTTAAGTTATTAAAATTTCAATCGGCATTTAAATTCATATTTTCGATTATTAGGCACAATAGTTGAAAATTTTTTCACAATATGACGGCAGACAGTCTGGCTAGAAGCTTGAAAGAAATTTCCTGTTCTTTCGTTAATTTTTTTGTTTTTAAAACTCACTACAATGCTCGTCAGATCGCCCTTGTTCAGATTCTACAACTACAGAGGTTTACGAGTATGTCCCATAAAACATATACTAATTTCAGCGGTTAAACTCCGCACAATTAACCCGATTTCCTTCATTCATAAAACTTTTACTACGGCTCCCAGCGTTCTATAATTGAAAATTGCCTGCTTTCTTCTTAAGCAGCTAATGTCTATCACTCCGAGTGGCCAGTAATTTAGTTCTATTACACCATATAGGTTTAATACCGTAGATCTAATAAGCACAGTACGCCACACTCATCAATCAGCCTTTCGGAATTTGCGTGCAAGCCTTCCAACTAGGTCATACGTAGCAACAAGACCTAAATCCATCAACACGGCATACAACAATCAACCGTCAAGTAAACGGAAGATGGGATGGATTACCGTGGCGGAAAGAAGTGTTATTTTACTTTTAATTTGGAAACTGAGTGTTATGTGTTTAGTTTTAATGGCTGCCTGAAGTCTGAACCGTCTGCGTTTAGACTGGATTCAAACAGCTTTTTTATGACAATATTTTGCAACTGTTGTTTCTACTTTAGATTGTTTCTTTTAAAGATGCTATTTAGTTCTTTTGTTACACTCATAGAATCACTGTTACATTAGCAATTTCTTTCTAATTTTCACTCTACATTTAGTGAAGTTTTGAGTTTATCGCTAACACACACGCAGTGGAAGGCTTTTTTTTTTTAATATTTGGTGATAAATAACAAATATACAAATATTATGATAGGATACGAGAATACCTTGACGCCTTTGATGGCATAATTGGCTAATTTAGTAAAGCAAATAAATTGTTTGTCGGTATATCTTAATCTGAGATGTTGATTGCTCAAGGTTAGCTTAAGCGCGATAATGATTATGATTCCGAATAATAATGTAATGTCATTCGTGAATGCAGCTTTCAAGTGCATTATGCACTATTGGAACATTATCAACCAATCATAATTATCAAGCAACAGTATACATTTTAAATGCAGAGCTTGACCTTTGTTTTTTCATCAGGTTTACAAATCCAACTAATGTTATTAATGCGAAAATTTGTGAGTATGAATGGATGGAAATTTGGCACAAGGATAACACATACATACACAAATCACGTCTATATCCCGTACAGGGTAGAGCCGCAAGGTAACAGGACCTAAAGGCCGCGCTTAGCACGATTATAGGCGTATAGGTGGAAAAGGGAATCAAAATAGTGATGGGTTGCTAGCCGCATCGCCTATAACATGATTACTAAAAATTTCGCCAATTCCCTCGATGGGCTTTTACTATATGCGCGGGACGACAAGCAACTGGTACATTCTATGTTTTTCCTTTGATCCCAGGCTACAAAAGGATACAAAAAACTACAAAGTTAAACTTAAAGGCTATTATGAGAGAAAACCTTCACGCTTAAATTGTTGAACTTTTAGTTAGAGTTTTAGTCCCGGGAAAGATAGATTCCTATCTATTTATTTGCACCCGAAAATGGCATAGTTCCCACGAGATAGCAATTAGTAAATTCTTCGCAGATAGAGTCGCGGGTAACAGCTAGTCTATTAATAAAAGCAAGAATCCAAAGAAGAAGGATAATGATAGTATTGTTGTTTTTATTATCCTTGCGTTTCTCCTGTGCACTGTTTGTTTTCGCCACCTACTCAAACTGTAACAGACTTATCTCTTTCTTTTATTGGTAGTCTGGTAGAGATCACTATTAAGCGATAAGACCGCCTATTATCTACCTTGCTCTTTGTTTCTGTATTGTTTTGTACTGATTTGCGGTGTTCAATAAAGAGTATTTGTATTGTATTGTTATACGATGGAATAAAAAAAGAAAGCACCTAATTATCACCTGACACAAAAGAATGGACCTGTCTTTAGTAGTCGATTAAGAGTGACCTTTAAAACAATGGCCGTCTATGCGGTAATACGCGTAATATAGGTAATGCCAAGTATGCCAACATAATAGAGCAATAAAGATGCGCTTACGCAGGGTAATTATTACCTTGGTAAAAGAAGTAATTAAAGAATTTGAATACGGCTTGGTAATTAAATTTACATTGTGTATGGCACATGTTACGAGTAACTTAGTCGTTGAAATTTGACGGTAGTTAGCTACAATACGGTTAATTACTTTTAATCGGTATGGATAGTGCAAGAGCTAGTCTTCTAGAACGAACATTAAGAAAGAGACGAGTTGTTTATCTCGAGCGCGCACGCACTTACGCTAGGCAAGAATTAATACCGGTATTTTTTTAGGTTTCGACATTTGGATACCGGTAATAATACTGATGAATACGTGGTAATTTTTAAACAGATTTTTCGTACAAGCACCCATGTTACTGGAGGTTCTTAGAGCCGATTTTGGGCCAAACCTTGCACTTTTTCAACCAAGGAAGCCACTTCGCCCAGGGGTACCTATAGGTAAACTGAGTCGATTCTGACCTGGAGCCACGAGGAGCCATCGTGCAGGGGGGCGTGGGAGGGGGGGGGGGGAAGTGTGGCTCCGCCGCGCTCCACTCTAAGCTCAATATCTTCGTTAATAAAGTAACTGCATCGTGTTTGGTATCATTTTCGGATAATTTAAGGATGCTGAATTCATTTTTGATATGATAATTATACCTTCTCATATAAAAAAAACGAGATTTTTGAAAAAATATGAAAATATGGATTCTTATTTTTTTCAAAAACCTTGTATAATTCAAAAACTGCTAGTTAAAACTCTATGAAAAAAATAAGTATGGATAGCCTGTTTATTCAGGATTATAAAAATATATACTTTATTGGTATTATGGTATACAAAATACTTTTAAAAAAATATTTATCGCCGCGCGGCAGACAGATTTGCTAGAGGCACTTTTCGTTCTGAGCTTGTTATTTGCAAAAGTTAGGCAAATACATCAACTTATATCTAATTATTAGAAAATTTTAAGACGCTGGCTTTATTTCTAGTAAATAAATAGTAATTTTTCATACAAAAAAATTTTTTTTTGCAAAAAATAAATTAAACTCGTCTATATTTTTTGACTAAATCCTTATGAAATACAAAACGTAACGGTGTATAGACTTAAAAAAATACTATAAAATAGCCTACTCATTCACAAGTTCAAAAATATATACTTTAATGTTATTATTATCTAACAAAAACTTATAAGAAAATATTTATTGCCGCGCGACAAACATGTGCAAGAGTACTTTGCGCTCTGAACTTGATAATTGCTTACATTGAAAATGAAATTAATACTTTAGAAAGGGTAAAAAGGATTTCTTTGAATAAATACGTCAATTTGGCCAAAAAATATCGGTAAATAAATAAACATTCAGTTCAGTAATGTACTTCATACCTTATAAAAAAATGGAATTTGTTTACTAAAGAAATGATAATAAGCAAATAGTAGTAACAAATGCCAAATTAAAAAGAACATATTTATTTTATTGCATTTGAAATCTCAGAAATTTCCTCCGCAGCCACAGAGTTCCGTGCATTAGGTAGTTCTTGCGTGGGTGTTAAATTTTTGTCCATACACGACCACCCTTATACACTGCCTGTTTTAGATGTTGAAGTAATACGTCTTTAGTTGGGGTCATGTTCTCCAGTTGCCTAGTTTTTTTTATAAAGAGAAACTTCTACACTCATTTACGGATTCACACGTCCCAGACCTAAAATCGTAAAGCGAAAATTAAATTAAGTATCTATATAAATACAAATGGAACTTGCAACTTTAAAGTCAGAAACTATTCTTCATAATTTACACTTACTTGTCGTACATAAAGACTAAAAAGGTATCTAAAATGGACTGTGCTCTCTCTAGATCGCCTTGTATACCTTGTATCGTAGTCCTGCTGTCGCATCTGGATATACACTCCAAGCATCGAAGGCACTCTTTTTTTTCCTTTTCCTCCGAAAAACAAAACAGTGTCACACCCAGTAAATGCATGAAACAGAGACAGTACTTGCGCCCTTTGTGCCCCTGAAAACAAACTAGAAAAGCATTTACGCATAATACCTACTGTAATCAAGACGATATCCTATATTTCATATACGATAGAACTTTTATGCGCTTACCCAATGAATTTGCAATAGCATGACATGAAAGGAACTGGTGATTTTTTCCAGTTCCAATATGCACCCATAATTCGGCTAATTGTGGCAATTGTGACACACATGCTAGTCACCAGGCCGAATTTACCGACGGTAAACACTTCTTTGTGACAGATGAATGTGACAGTCCTCACCAACAGCAAATACGACCAGGATTTGTCGCCATGTAACCACGAAGAAGCTGACACTCGCATGATGGTTCATGTTGCTGATACTGTAGCTCAGAGATATACTTAGATAATTATACGTGCGGTTGATACCGATGTTGTTGTGCTTGCCGTAGCATGTGGTGACACTGGTGTATATCCAGATGCGACAGCAGGACTACGATACAAGGTATACAAGGCGATCTAGAGAGAGCACAGTCCGTTTTAGATACCTTTTTAGTCTTTATATACGACAACAAGTAAGTCTAAATTATGAAGAATATTTTCTGGCTTTAAAGTTGCAAGTTCCATTATAATATATATAGCTGAATACCCACTCACTGACTCACTCACTGACATGCTGTTTTGAAGAACCCACAAGAGGTGTGAATAGACTCTATACTCCATCGTATCAGAAATGCTCCCACGACCACCAAAAAAATACGAAATCGACCTGAACGTGGAAATTGATCTGACACATGGGGCGGTTCTCCGCAACGGCTCGACCTATCGAGTTTGTCCGGAACTAAAGTCGCTCAGAACAGCCGGCCAATGGGTGAGCCGGTCCAAGATTTTTCAAAATGGCGAAAACAAGATGGCCGCCATACAAAATTGAAACGCGAATATCTCAGAGGCCAGTCGTGATAGATAGGTGGTGCTCGACCAAATGTCATTCAGTGTTGAGGGGGAAATCTGACTAAGCAATTTTTTTTCCAAGATGGCGGATTCAAAATGGCGGCCAAATTTTTTTTTAATCCGATCAGATTGAAATTTTGCATCCGGGGATCTTCGGGACCACAGATTCTAATGGCATACTTCATTTTTCGATTCCGCCATTTTCCAAGATGGCCGCCATACAAAGTAATTTCTGTATCTTTGATCTGTTGTTTTGAGGAGCCCATACGAGGTGGGGTTCGACTCTATACACTATCGCTTTAGAAATTTTATAATAAGTACCAAAAAAATGAAAAATTGACCTGAATGTGGAAACTGACCTGACACATGGGCCAGGTCTCCGCAACGACTCGCTCTATCGAGTTTGCCCAGAACAAAAGTCGCTGAGAACAGCCAGACAATAGGTGAAACGGTATTTTTTTTTAAAAATTGCAAAAACAAGATGGCCGCCATACAAAGTTGAAACGCAAATATCTCAGAGGCCAGTCGCAACAGGTGTGTGGTGCTCGAACAAATGTTGTTAAAAGTGGGCGAAGTAATTTAATGAACCAATTTTTTTTTCCAAAATGGCGGATTCAAAATGGCGGCCAAATTTTTTTTTAATCCGATCCGATTGAAATTTTGCATCCGGGGCCCTTCAAGGCCACAATTTCAAACGCTATACTTGGTTTTTCGAGTCCGCCATTTTCCAAGATGGCCGCCATACAAAATAATGTTAGACTCATAGACTCACTTGTGTTGTATAGCAGCTTTTAGGAATAGGGTTCGTTTTTATACACCATCGCATAAGAAATTTTATCACAAGTACAAAAAAAATGCAAAACTGTCCTGAACGTGGAAACTGACCTAACACGTGGGCCAGTTCTCCGCAACGACTTTCCCTATCGAGTTTGCCCGGAACTAAAGTCGCTCAGAACAGCCAGCCAATGGGTGAACCGGTATTTTTTTTTCAAAATTGCGAAAACAAGATGGCCGCCATACAAAATTGAAACGAGATGGTGGATACAAAATGACGGCCAAATATTATAGTCAAAAATGAAAGAAATATTTGAAAAAAGCACAGGGTGGCAGGGTACCCTCCGCGGGTCCCGTGGGGCCCGCGGCCCCCACGTGAGATGCTGTTCCCAAGATAACGGCCGAAGAATAAAGTAAAAAAAAGGTGAGAAATATTTGAAAAAAATACAGGGCGTAGGTTACCCTCCGCGGGCCCCGCGGGGGCCGCGGCCCTCACGCGAAATACTTTTTCCAAGGTAGTGGTTTCAAAATGACGGCCAAAGAATGTAGTTATATTTGTAAATAGCACAGGCTGGCAGGGTACCCTCCGCGGGTCCCGTGGGGCCCGCGGCCCCCATGCGAAAAAAATAGGATGGTAGACTACCCTTCGCGGCCCCCGCGCGAAATACTTTTTCCAAGATGGCGGATACAAACTGGCGGCCAAAGATTAAAGGAAAAAATGTTATAAATGTTTGAAAAAAAAACAGGGTGGCAGGGAACCCTCCGCGGGTCCCGTGGGGCCCGCGGCCTCCACGCGAAATACTTTTTCCAAGATGGCGGATACAAAATGGCTGCCAAAGATTATAGTAAAAAATGTTAGAAATATTTGAAAAAAAACAGGGCGGTAGGGTATGAATCACTGTTTTCAAAGTGGCGGTTTCAAAAAGGCAGCCAAAGTATATAGTAAAAAAAAAAAAAGGTTAGGATTATTAAAACAAAACAGGGTGGCAGGGACCTCCGCGGGGCCCTCGGGGCCCGCGGCCCCCACGCGAAATACTAGTTATAATATATATAGCTGAACACCCACTCACTGACTGACATGCTGTTTTGAAGAACCTGTAAGAGGTAAGGCTCGACTCTATACACCATCGTATCAGAAATGCTCCCACGACCACCAGAAAAATACGAAATCGACCTGAACGTGGAAATTGACTTGACACATGGGGCGGTTCTCCGCGACGGCTCGACCTGTCGAGTTTGCCCGGAACTAAAGTCGCTCAGAACAGCCGGCCGATGGGTGAGCCGGTCCAAGATTTTTCAAAATGGCGAAAACAAGATGGCCGCCATACAAAATTGAAACGCGAATATCTCAGAGGCCAGTCGAGATAGGTGGGTGGTGCTCGACCAAATGTCATTCAGAGTTGAGGGGGAAATCTGATTAAACAATTTTTTTTCCAAGATGGCGGATTCAAAATGGCGGCCAAATTTTTTTTTTCTCCGATCGGACTGAAATTTTGCATCCGGGGCTCTTCGAGGCCACAAATTCAAATGGCATACTTTATTTTTCGGTTTCGCCATTTTCCAAGATGGCCGCCATACAATGTAATTTCTGTATCTTTGACCTGTTGTTTTGAGGAGCCCATAAGAGGTGGGGTTCGACTCTATAAACTTTCACATCAGAAATTATATTAAAAGTACAAGTAAAAGCAAAATTGACCTGAATGTGGAAACTGGCCTGGCACATGGGCCAGCTCTCCGCAACGACTTGCCCTATCGAGTTTGCCTGAAACAAAAGTTGCTCAGAACAGCCAGCCAATAGGTGAACCGGTAATCTTTTTTCAAAATTGCGAAAACAAGATGGCCGCCATACAAAATTGAATCGCAAATATCTCAGAGGCCAATCGCAATAGATGGGTGGTGCTCGACCAAATGTTGTTCAAGGTGAGATTAGAAGTCTGATGACCTATTTTTTTTTCCAAGATGTAGGATTCAAAATGGCGGCCAAATTTTTTTTGAGTCCGTTCTGAGTAAAATTTTGCATCCGAGCCTCTTCAGGGTCAAGGATTCTGACGCTAGAATTTATTTTTCGATTCCGCCATTTTCCAAGATGGCCGCCATACAAAGTAATGTCAGACTCATAGACTCACTTGTGTTGTATAGCAGCTTTTAGAGATAGGGTTCGTCTCTGTACACCATCGCATAAGAAATTCTATCACAAGTACAAAAAAAATGCAAAACCGACCTTAACGTGGAAACTGACTTGACACATGGGTGAGCTCTCCGCAACGACTTGCCCTATCGAGTTTGCCCGGAACTAAAGTCGCTCAGAACAGCCAGCCAATGGGTGAACCGGTATTTTTTTTTCAAAATTGCGAAAACAAGATGGCCGCCATACAAAATTGAAACGAGATGGTGGATACAAAATGACGGCCAAATATTATAGTCAAAAATGAAAGAAATATTTGAAAAAAACACAGGGTGGCAGGGTACCCTCCGCGGGTCCCGTGGGGCCCGCGGCCTCCATGCGAAATGCTTTTCCTACGATGGCGGCCAAAGAATATAGAAAAAAAAGGCTAGAAATATTTGAAGAAACAATAGGCTGGCAGGGTACCCTCCGCGGGTCCCGTGGGGCCCGCGGCCCCCATGTTGAGATGCTGTTCCCAAGATAACGGCCCAAGAATAAAGTAAAAAAAAGGTGAGAAATATTTGAAAAAAATAAAGGCTGTTAGGTTACCCTCCGCGGTCCCCGCGGGGGCCGCGGCTCTCACGCGAAATACTTTTTCCAAGGTGGTGGTTTCAAAATGACGACCAAAGAATGTAGGTAGTAGAAAAGGTTAGAAATATTTGAAAAAATACAGGATGGTAGGTTACCCTCCGCGGTCCCCGCGGGGGCCGCGGCCCTCACGCGAAATACTTTTTCCAAGGGGGTAGTTTCAAAATGACGGCAAAATTAGAAATATTTGACAAAAATACAGGGTGCTAGGTTACCCTCCGCGGTCCCCGCGGGGGCCGCGGCCTCCACGCGAAATGCTTTTTCAAAGGTAGTGATTTCAAAATGACGGCCAAAGAATGTAGTAATATTTGAAAATAACACAGGCTGGCACGGTACCCTCCGCGGGTCCCGTGGGGCCCGCGGCTCCCATGCGAAAAAAATAGGCTACCCTTGGCGGCCCCGACGTAAAATCCTTTTTTCTAAGATGGCGGATACAAAATGGCGGCCAAAGATTATAGTAAAAAATGTTAGAAATATTTGAAAAAAAACAGGGCGGTAGGGTATGAATCACTGTTTTCAAAGTGGCGGTTTCAAAAAGGCGGCCAAAGTATATAGTAAAAAAAAAAAAAGGTTAGGATTATTAAAACAAAACAGGGTGGCAGGGACCTCCGCGGGGCCCTCGGGGCCCGCGGCCCCCACGCAAAATACTAGTTTGTATTTATATAGATACTTAATTTAATTTTCACTTTACAATTTTAGGTCTGGGACGTATGAATCCGTAAATTAGTGTAGAAAGTTTCTCTTTACAAAAAAAGATAGGCAGTTGGAGAACAT
This sequence comes from Pandemis cinnamomeana, assembly GCA_932294345.1. Taxonomy (NCBI): domain Eukaryota; kingdom Metazoa; phylum Arthropoda; class Insecta; order Lepidoptera; family Tortricidae; genus Pandemis; species Pandemis cinnamomeana. Next base: position 13,477,683 of record OW028706.1, on the reverse strand, counting down.
GCCCCGAACTAAAGACGCATTACTTCAACACTTTAAACGGGCAGTGTACGATGTATGGAGCTAAATTTCAACACCCATGCCAGAACTACCAAGTCCTGCTGACTTGGGTTGGACTAGAGCAGCCTATTTGGACAACTTTGCTGGCTGCAGCAACGGCTTGTTTAGAATGAATTAAATGCAGATGCAAGCAGAGGTGTGCAGGAAGGTGCATCTGCTTATAACTCAAATTAAAATGCACGGATCTCTGTGGCTGCGGAGGAAATTGCTGAGGTTTTAAATGCAATAAAATAACTATGTTCTTTTTAATTTGGCATTTGTTACTACCTACTATTTGCTTATTATCATTTCTTTAGTAAACAAATTCCATTTTTTTATAAGGTATGAAGTACATTACTGAACTGAATGTTTATTTATTTACCGATATTTTTTGGCCAAATTGACGTATTTATTCAAAGAAATCCTTTTTACCCTTTCTAAAGTATTAAATTCATTTTCAATGTAAGCAATTATCAATTTCAGAGCGCAAAGTACTCCTGCACATGTTTGTCGCGCGGCAATAAATATTTTCTTATAAGTTTTTGGTAGATAATAATAACATTAAAGTATATATTTTTCAACTTGTGAATGAGTAGGCTATTTTATAGTATTTTTTTTAAGTGTATACACCGTTACATTTTGTATTTCATAAGGATTTAGTCAAAAAATATAGACGAGTTTAATTTATTTTTTGCAAAAAAAAATTTTTTTGTATGAAAATTTACTATTTATTTACTAGAAATAAAGCCAGCATCTTAATTTTTTCTAATAATTAGATATAAGTTGATGTATTTGCCTAACTTTTGCAAATAACAAGCTCAGAACGAAAAGTGCCTCTAGCAAATCTGTCTGCCGCGCGGCGATAAATATTTTTTTAAAAGTATTTTGTATACCATAATACCAATAAAGTATATATTTTTATAATCCTGAATAAACAGGCTATCCATACTTATTTTTTTCGTAGAGTTTTAACTAGCAGTTTTTGTATTATACAAGGTTTTTGAAAAAAATAAGAATCCATATTTTCATATTTTTTCAAAAATCTCGTTTTTTTTATATGAGAAGGTATAATTATCATATCAAAAATGAATTCAGCATCCTTAAGTTATCCGAAAATGATACCAAACACGATGCAGTTACTTTATTAACGAAGATATTGAGCTTAGAGTGGAGCGCGGCGGAGCCACACTTCCCCCCCCTCCCACGCCCCCCTGCACGATGGCTCCTCGTGGCTCCAGGTCAGAATCGACTCAGTTTACCTATAGGTACCCCTGGGCGAAGTGGCTTCCTTGGTTGAAAAAGTGCACGGTCCAACCTCTAAGGACCTCCAGTATGCGTGAAACTCTACCTGTAGGTACTTTTTTTAATGCATAAAAGGTACGTGCTTGATCACATCATGCCTGATCGTAAGCGAAGATGTGATTTGGGTGGACCAAATTAAAAGAAAAGAGAGTTCATACAAAATCTTCATGTTATAGGCGATGCGGCTAGCAACCCATCACTATTTTGATTGCAATTTCCATCTATACGCTCACGATCGTGCTAAACGCGGCCTTTAGGTCTTGTTACCTTAGGCTCCGTCTACGATAAAGACGTGATCTATGTATGCAATACTTTCATGATATCTTTGTGATTCTAATGACTGGAACAAATTAGGGACTTACCATGACGTCTTAATGCGATTTAAATCCGACTCAGTCCAGATTTTTGCCGTTATTTTTATAACCTAAACTGAATCGGAATTGAATCGCTTTGCGAAGTCATGGTAAGGCCCCTGTAGGCTTATTACCTAACTCGCTCGCAATCGCCATCGTGTTCATTTTGACAGTTCTTGTATGAATGTGACAGCTAGCTGATTCAGATGCCAATTGTCAGCCCATACATGAACTGTCAAAATGAACACGATGGCGATTGCGAGCGAGTTAGGTAATAATCACTCAGAGCCTCTAGTGTAACTTTTCGCATATAAAAACGTCTCTAATGCGTTCACGTATAAGTCTCAATTACTGTGGCAAAATTGGTAGCGCCACTAGCGGATCGAAACGGCAACTAACTGTTCTCATAGGATTTGACATTTTAACGCAAACGCATTCGAGACGTATTTTGTGACCGAAAACTTACACTAAGCATATTGGTCTCATAGTATTTGACATTTTAACGCAAACGCATTCGAGACGTATTTTGTGACCGAAAACTTACACTAAGCATATTGGTCTCATAGTATTTGACATTTTAACGCAAACGCATTCGAGACGTATTTTGTGACCGAAAACTTACACTAAGCATATTGGTCTCATAGTATTTGACATTTTAACGCAAACGCCTTCGAAACGTATTTTGTGACCGAAAATTATACTAAGCGTACTGTTTAATTGTAATAATTAAGTCAATCTTAAGTATTAGCAAGGTAACGGTGCCGGAGCCTGTTTTTGCAACACTGATTAACATACCGTTATGTTTAATTCCATTCTTGGTTAATGAGGGTACTTAATTATTGTTTTTGCGGTAGCCGTGGGTTTTTTGATCCCACGTGGGAGGTAACTCCTACTAGTATTGTAATTACTTTGTGAATGAATGAAACGAACTCATTGACGATTTATATGTAAACTTGAAAAGAGAGGGCTGTTAGAAAGAACGAAAGAAAAGAAAGAAGACATTTATTCCTTTTTGCAAGACACACAAATATAAGAGAATATACACAACTTTATAGAAATTGACAAGAAAAAAAAACGCAGAAATGAAAAATAGATCATCAGCGCTGTGTCTTCGTAAAAGTGAAATGACATAACATTTTTTTTCTCAAACATTGTCGTAAAAAATAATAGTTACACAATCAAACAATTGTTTTTAATATTGTTGTTGCGCTGGATTCGTAACTTTAAAAAACACTCACCTGCGGTTCGTGTTTTTAAACAAGTTACTCATCCAGCAATTGACTACTTCCCAGGCCTCGGCATTAATCTACTAGTATGCAAATGCATAATTCATAAAAGTATAAGAATAATGGTCTAAAATTGTTACAAGTAATTTGACATGTAATACCTAAATAATGTGTGTCATTAATAATCAAGAATGTTAAGGATGTTAGATTTGAATACAAGTATAACTGAAAAACTTCATCAACTTGTGATTGATCATAATATACTAATAACATAATGTAGTGCAAAGGTGATGTATCTATTACTAAACACTTACGTATCAAATAAATCATCTTCACTTAATCAATCACAGTAACAAAAAAGTAAAAGTTTTTAAAACCAATCAAATTTATTCAAACAGACTGTTTATAAATTACATTTAAAGCTAAATACGTAATTACCCGTTGAATTAGAGGGGCGATAAATCGTCGATTGCAGTTGAACGTCGATCGACGTCTAATTAAGCGGAGTAACGTTAGGGAACGTTAAATAATGTGCTTGTAAAAACACGGGGTCAAGTGGCTTCCACGACGGAAGCGGGCATATTGCAAGTGAGGCTCGGCGCCGGCTGCCACACAAACTAGGACCACTTTTGGAAATGACCACTTCTGGAAATGACCACTTCTTGAAATGACCACTTCTTGAAATGACCACTTCTAGATTTGACCACTTCTTGAAATGACCACTTCTAGATATGACTACTAATATTATAAATGCAAAAATTTGTGAGTATGGATGGATGGAAATTTGGCAAAAGGATAACATACATACACAAGTTACGGGGTAGACAGAGCCTGAGGTAATAAGACCTTTAGGCCACGTGTAGCATGATTGTAGGCGTAGGTGGAAAGGGGAATCAAAATAGTGATGGGTTGCTAGCCGCATCGCCCATAACATGATTCCTAAGACTTTCGCCCGTTCCCTCGATGGGATTTTACCATCTGCGCGGGAAGAGAAGCAACTGGTAAATTCTATGTTTGGCAGCTTTGGTTATATGCTGAGAGGCGCACTTTTACATCTATTTACATATTCAGTTATTTTTTTTAATATTTAATTGGAATAAATATCAAAATGGCATTATTTTGTTTTTCAATCATGCTAAATCTTATCCTTGTGCTCTACCCCGTGAGGGATAAAGACATGTTTTTTTTTATATTATTGTTTGTTGTTTATTAATTTTGATAACTTTGTTTGTATGGCGGCCGGCTCACCGCGATCTCTACTAGCACGTGAACATGTAAAACAATTGCGCAACAACTCGGAAGACGTTACTATTAATGCGCGCGCGCCGCGAGAAGTGTTCAGCGATCTCGGACTTACGTACAGTGTGCACAACGTAATCTTGATATTTGTAGGAAATATTCGATGCAGACAAACAAACATCTTAAAGCTTATCCATAGATAACAGACGCCACAGATATCAAATCCCTTACCATAAATTACACAACTCATCACTATTTTGATTTCCCTTTCTAGCTATTCGCCCTTAATAATGCTAAACGTGGCCTTAAGGTTTTGTTACCTTAGGCTCTGTCTACCCCGTAGGGGATAGAGACGTGATTTATGTATGTATGTATTTTAACAAACCCACTTCTTAATTTTTATAGCACACCTATTGTGCAGCGTTACGCCAAGAGTTCATTCACCCCGCAATCTGACTTTAGCTATAAAATTTCGACCATGCCAGCACGCAGACTCATGTATATGTCGACGAATTTATGTCCGCCATTGGGATTCCCGCCAGCTATGCGAATTGCATCCGAAGTACCAACGGACACGCAAACCAGGTCCAAAGTAATTCAAACTTTGATAGTATTAATATTGGCGAGCTAGATCTACCTTGGGAATACAAGTCTCTTCGGACAAGAAAAACGCTGGCTGAAAATACTCCACGAAAGTTGTTTCTGATTTCTTGGTTCTTTATTATCGCAATTCGAAATTCGAACTTCATTATCAAACCGTCCCTTTATTGTAAACAGCTGTTAATATGAGCAGAACAGCACGAAAAGAACTTCGAATTATAACCCCGGAGTAGATCGTCTGTTTTAATCGAACCAAACGCTCAGTGCAGACTTCCATGAATAATTCTACAAGTTTCCCTACATTGCCAGACTGTAATGCGAACTGGGACCTGGGACACGTCGTAGTAGGGTCACCAACCACTAGAACAACTCCCGGGATAACGACAAGAGGTAACCCGTGCCTTGGCAGGAGGGAGCTTGCTCGGTCTAGTCTGGGAATGGCGACACATTGGATAAAAGTGTGTAAGGGCATAACCAAAACGTGCGCCAAACAAACCAGTCGAGGCAGAGCGAGCTTCGTTCTGGAAGTCGGGATAACCAAAAAAAAAAAAAAAAACACTAGACCAGTGGTTCTCACTTTTTTGGTGAGGGAACCCTTTTGGACAACATATTTGGCAGAGATTTAAAATAATAAAAAAAATTAACATTCTTCATTTGATAATCGTGTTTTTCATCAATTGAGTGAAATAAAATATATACGGGGTAGACAGAAATTAAGATTACAAGACCTAAAGGCCACGTTTAGCATGATTGTGGGCGTATAGTTGGAAATGAGAATCAAAATAATGATGGGTTGCCAGCCGCATCGCCTATAACATGATTCCTAAGATTTTCGCTCACTCGATTTTCCCTCGATGCGCTTTCAGCATCTGCACGAGAAGAGAAGCGACTGGTACATTCTAAGAAGAAGAGCCACAGAGTGACATCAGGTTTTTTATCTGACACACAGCTGTGCGGAGCTCCCACAGAGCCTCAAGTGCAGTAACTTAAATTGCCTACTCACTTCGGAAGTGATACTTGGTTTCACTCGATTAAATACTTAGAAGCGCTTGTGTTCGAAACTTCGGATAAACTCAGTACTCAAGTTTAGTTTCGATAGCTGGCACTAAAAACGGATATTTCACCAGACTGCGTGGGAACTAGAAAGGAGTTGGTACATACATACATATATACACAAATCACGTCTTGATCCCTTACGGGGTAGACAGAGCCTAAGGTAACAGGTACCTACAAGCCACATTTAGCATGGTTAAGGCGTATAGGGGGAAAAGGAAAATCAATATAGTGATAGGTTGCTAGCCTATAACGTGAGGCGGTGACGGCGGGAGTTTAGATAGCAAAATAAAATTAACCGAACCGATTACCAAATCAAGACACTATCTTTTATTAATTACTTTTGTGTCAGCCCTTTTTTTTTAATTTAGTTAGGTACTAACTAGCTTTTGCCCGCGACTTCGTCCGCGCAGATAACGTCAGAGTGACAACATACCCCATACATCCACTCATGTCTCCAAGTATAAGGTTTTTATTTCCTATCCCGTGGGAAACCTAGGAATATTATCTACTAATTATAGTCTTAATTATCCCGTGGGAAATTTGAAAAATTACTTTGCAGTGCACCTTTATACTAATGAAGGAATAACATGTAGGTTTGCCAAATGTAATGTTGCTTTATTGGTACAACATTTCAGGATTTTCCAATACTGCGGGAAAATCGGGATAAAAAGTATTCTTTATCCGTCTCCTGGTTCTAAGCTACCTCCCCACCAATTTTCAGTCAAATCGGTCCAGCCGTTCTCGAGCTATAAATAGTGTAAATAACACGACTTTCTTTTATAAATATAGATTAATCTATATTACCCTAACTTACCGAATCTGTGGCAAATACGTAAACCGCGTGAGCCAGAAAAAAAAAACTAATCTATAATTAGGTGTCCAAAGACCAGGCTAAACGTGTTCGTGTTGGTCAAGCCACAGACTAAGACTAAGTTTTGTCATCTCATACATAAAGATATTTTTATAAAACCGCAACAGAAAACCGTTAAGTGGAGCTAGAACGGAATCTATCTATCTACGTCGGTTACTAATCCTTTCCGAACCAATTTAGAAATGAACATGTTTCAGAAAGATGTTGACAAACATTTTTAGCCGATAGACAAACCAACAACAAAGCAAACACAAATAAAGCAACACAGCGATTTTATCATACAATAAAAAAATTAAATCATCTTTCACGTTATTAAACATTTAAGATTATTCGATATAGCGAAATTAACGTGATATATTTCTGTTGAGAGTTCTTTTTTCAACTTTCAACGAACTTTTGTTTGTAAGAAAATAATCGTGAGCGTTTGTTTTGTTAAAATACTCCCTTCTACAAAATATTCCTATAACTTGAAAGTCGATTTTATAGACCAAGAGCGACTCTATTATTTCTTTGAATTGAATATACCTTGCAAGCCTATCAATCAATTTCAATTGCTGCTTCACTTCGTCTATTTTTTTAATAAAAAACAAAACCCGACCGTTTTTTCTCCAGCCACGATCACAGGTCACTAAACCAAGCGCGCGTCTTTTGTTTCGCGGATCGCATCCAAATTCAAACTTCGAGCATGTTCAAATTTGAACAAAGCACGCCATTCACAAAACCTGACCTTTGGCCGAGCGGCTCGTAATTGAAAACGGTAATAATTACTAAGCGGTCGTATTGCGTAACACCTTTCTCCGAGTCTAATGTCAAGACTAAATGATTATGATTAATAGCCACGGGAATATTAAGAGACTATTTGTATAAATAATTACTGGGACGCCGATAAAAAATATAGAGATTTTTGGCGCGTGGATTTGATTAAATAAGAACGAAATATAAATTGCGGTGTTACTGCGAAAAAATACGAAGACATTCAAAAGTTAAAGGCAATCTGAAGTTCTACCTTTCTGTTTTTCTTATGGCAACATTTATAACATTTTTTTTAGACAAGTATAGTATGCTGTCTGTAAATGGGTGGAATCGGCTTACTTGTTTTTTTATAGAAACTCCTTTTCAGCTGTGATATTTACCTGAAACAGACATTATTCTCATTAAAAAAACAAATATTTAGCGATTTTTTATACTTTGATGGCCAGTTACAACTGTCAAGTCTTATTTTTTTTAATATCCTGTTTGCGTCGTCTATCACATGGGCTAAGGTTTTTGGTTAAAAATTCCACAACACCCGGTTTGAAGCCTTGCTTCAAAATCATTTACAGTACTTATGATAATGTTATTGAATATTCTGTAACTATGAACTAATTTAGACACTGTCAATCATACGAAGGAAGACTTTAAAAGGAGAACTAAATTAAAACAGCTGGTAGCAGCCACTTTCTGTTCGTTGCCATTAATTAAAATTTAATCGAGATGTTAAGACGTCATTATGACATTGACAGCTGTCAAACAGTTTCTGTGTAAAACAGTTTCTTATTACAAGCCTCTATTTGGCTTCCACTGTTTGTACATAAGTTTCAATAGCATGTAAATATATCTGTTTCCAAATTTGCAAAACATTTTTCGACTGCCTATACTAGCCAGATTGTGGTATGCTGTAGTCATGTTATAACATCAAGTAGTCAGTATTGAAAGTAAGTTATGAGCAAAAAATACATATTTGCTTAGCTCTCATCACCAACATTAAAATTTAAACGGGACCACACAAGATCGAACAAAAATATCACACTCACATTAAAAAAAATCCTCTCACGGCTTATTAAAATAATGATCCTCCTCCTTTTTTTGAAGTCGGATAAAAATATACATCCTATCAGATAGACTTGTAGTCGCTGGGTCATTCTACTTTTAAGCGCAGGTCGTTTTTTTGACAAGTGCTCGTCAAATAATATTTTTATAAAAACGTTAAAGTGCTCGGTTTTGTAATTTAATATTGAAATAGTTACACAGCTTAGCTTACATTTAAAATTATCACTACATTTAAAAAGTCACTATAATTAACTTTAAAGTAGGTAACATAGTGGTCACGCATGTCCCCGCCATTTGTATGGAAAAAGTGTACTTACCGCTGTGTTACCAACTTTTCCTGATAAAATATCAATAAATTTAAAGTGTTTTGTTTTGAACTATTAAATTTAGTTGTTCCAGTTTCAATATAAGTCAAATTTACGTGAAAAAAATGTCTAAAAATGCCTTTAATTTCACCAATGATTATTATGCGCTAAAAAGTAGAATGACCCCGCTAATACTTGGGGCAAAAGAAAAAAAAAATGGAGTAAACGGGATTCGAACCCACGCTTCAATAAGCCAAGCATCCTACCAATAATAATTCACCACACGGCCATAAAGATTGCACATTGGTCTCGGCTAATTTCGGCTTCGTAGAGCGTTGTCTCGCTCTAACTTACGATACGCCAATTGTCTTTTTCCAATGCCCGAAGTACATCTTTATGGCCGGGTTCTTTATGTGCGTTGGTCGGGCGGGAGGATAGGTGACTAAATTGGTAGAACGTCTATATCCTTTACGGGGTTGACCGAGCCTAAGTTAACAAGACCTAAAGGCGACGTTTAGCATGGTTTTGGGCGTGGGTGGAAAGAAGAATCAAAATATGCTGCTTGCCGCATCGCCTATAACGTGATTCCCAAGATTTTCGCCCGTTCCCTCGATGGGAAGAACTTTTTTTTTTATATAAGAGAGGGCAAACGAGCAGACGGGTCACCTGTTGGAAAGTAATCACCATCGCCCAGGGACACCTGCGAGACTTCGGGAATCACAGGTGCGTTGCCGGCCCTTTCAAGGATAGGAAGGCTCGCTTTTTAAAGATTTACTTACTAACTGAGAAGCAACTGGTATGTTCTATGTTATTTTTTTGCTCCCAGACTAGCATGGAAGTATTTTTTGGAAACTCAACAGTTGGCAGTCCACGACCGTTTGTTTCTCGCGGTACTTCTTCGCAGGCACGGTTAAATTCTGGAATCAGCTAACGGCACCAATTTTTCCGGACCGGTACAACTTAGAGGTCTTCAAAAAACGAGCCTATTATTTTCTTAAAGGACCGGCAACACACTTAACGCCCTATGTAATGAGTATCTATGGGCGGTGGTGGTTGCTTCCCATCAGGTGAAGGCGACTCGTTTGGGTATTATAAAAATAGTTGGAAAAGATGATGTTTAAAGACAGCGTTTTTGAAGTGCCGGTGGAATCTCCTAATTAAAGCTAGAATTGCAACAATAACAAAAAATAACTAGTCTACATTAGTAACATCGGATCAAAATCATCTCTAGGCCAGCTCAACTCGACTAGGTCCACAGAGTAATTAATGATTCGAGAGATACGTCAATAAGCAAAAAAAGTTCTTTACAATTCTGATAATAATTGCTTCGATATCAAACAATCCGGAATCGTGACCAAGAAAGGCTTTCTATCCAATCACCATCTGTTTAATTGCCAACTTATTATGTACAGTCAGGCTCGATTTGATGAGCACGATCATAACGGATAACAGATTGAGTTCACTCCATGTACCTATTTTGAAAAACGTCGTCTTAAGGCTATTCGATTCGCAACTGGCTCTTCAGATTTGGTTTGTTTGCAGTTTCGTTTTTACTTACTAAAAAACGAATATATAAACAGACGTATTGGTCATGATAAATCAAAGATAATCGGCAATTCAAGTATTTACTATCAAATTAATCAAGATTTTTTACGGTTTTGCCAGTTATAAATTAAATTCCTAAACGCCACTGAAAATTAGAACACAGAGAAAAGTCCGAAAATACCGCTACACCATGGCAGGATTTGCTTTTCGAATTTTTCTGTGTTTTAATTTTGAGCGTCGTTTAGAATTTTAATTCAAGTATTTTAGTTTCTAAATACAGAGTTCGAATTCGAATCCACGATCCTCTTATTGAGAGCCCACAGGTCAAAATAGCTAGCCTGCTAAGGCCTTTTAAAAAAATGTTTTTTAAACCGTAAATGGAGTACGTTACCAAGAGTTTGACACCGTAATTTGAAGCTTATAGTTAAGCTATTTATAGCCGACTGTACATTATTATCTCACGTTTAATTAAGTAGTTTAAAAGGCAATTATATGTGCATGTAAATTGGGTGTACTTCGACAGTTGGAAGCTAACTCGATTTAAGTCATATTACGTCACCTGTCTTTGATTTGTTTTACATTAGGTACTTATGTTATTAAGTTACTAAACGATACTGAAAATTAGAACACAGAAAAATCTGAAAAGTAAAGCTATGGCCGGAAATCGAACCCGGATCCTACCTATATGTTATAAAACGTATACAATTGTCACTAGATTCTACTGGGTGCTTCATTAAAGTTCAATTTGATCTAATTATTCAATATTTGCTAAGGTATTAAGCCCACGGTTTTACCAAAATTATGTCTCTGTGAACGGCACCTAGTAAAATTCTGTGTGCCAATATTTGTAGTAGGTACTAAATACGTCAACACCAAAGTCGACTAGAGCAATTTGTAAAATTTACTCAATATCAATTGTGATATTGATATTTAACAATCTGGTCGGCATTTGTAGGGTTAGAAAAGGAATTTTATGTGGTCGCTACTCTTCTAAGTAGTCATCATAAGCTGTTTCGATCATAAAGAAACAAAAGAAAAAGTTTTTTTCCAATTTTCTTATAATTAACATAGCCATACTCGTACCTGGCATAGCGTAACTCAAATCAGGGACTTTTACCATGACATTCAAATAAAAAAAAAGCCTAAATGAAAAAATGTCCTTAACTTGTTTTTTTTTTATAATAGGGACATCTAAGAGAATGGAAATAGCGAGCTAGTTTTGAGTGCAAATTTAATAGCATGAAACTAGTAGTTTTTTTTACAATTGCTTTTTGAGTTCTAAGTGCATATACCTGTTATTGTATAAAAAATAATGTTAATTGCGATGGCCGCTGAATGAAAACACGTAACTGAGAATTGAGGGCTAATGTTGCCTTAGAAGCCCTGTGAGGTCAAAGGGTTAAATCAAACTATTACATACAAGTTTCTACACAAAACCATTATCTATAATTGCTACCTGTGCAAGTTAACCACGTGTTGGCCAACTGTCAAAAGTAATAAAATAAATCTCTAAAAACGGCGGTAGCTATTAAAGTTGCCTCAAACTTTTATATGTCAATAAACCGAATGTTTCAGGGCTCTTTACGTAAGCTGAGGCAACGATTGCAGCCATTGTGGGAATCACGTGTGTCCAATTAATAATCGACCAAGTTGGGAATTGAACGGGTTCACACTAACCGTATAGAGAAGCAAGGCATGCCCGTATGCCAACAGCATGGGGCAATGGGCCAGGGTTATTAAATGATATCTATAAAAATGACATACGAAAGTGGATTTTCGAGTAAACGAATTATGTAAAGGTGTAATTTTTTACAGCTAACGCTCTACTCATTTTACAGATTAAACAATTTTTTCCCGTTTTCGAATATTTTGGGCTGGACGCAGAGTTGTGTCGACACGAAGAGCTAGTAATTGATTCTTCCATGCTGGTCTGGGAGTAAAGATAAAACGAAGAATATACCAGTTGTTGCTTCTCCTCCCGTGCTGATGGTAAAAGCCCATCGAGGGAACAGGCGAAAATCTTCGGAGTCATGCTATAGGCGATGCGGCTAGCAACCCATCTCTATTTTGATTCCCCTTTCCAACTATACGCTTACAATCATTTTATTGGCCTGTAGGTCTTGTTAGCCCAGGCTCTGTCTACCCCGTAAGGGATAAAGATGTGATTTATGTATGTATGTATGTTATAAGTAATGGTTTCTGATACTTAATACTTTCGTTCAATTTTTAACATTTTCAGGTAGTATAGCTAATGATGGGGATATTGGTAACCTGTGCGGTTGGTGCGCCCCCGGCTACCCACTGACGTAAGCGATAACAGATCAATGTTTTCGATGATTTAGTGGCTGTTTGATTATCTTTAATATCTCCAAGTGAAAGAATTAGACCATTAGTAGGTGAGCATTAATCGATTGCTTGTTAGATTGTTTAATGGAGTACAAAACGGTTGTTGCGTTCGTAAAAAAAGTCGTATATAATAATTGAAAATAAGTCTTGTAAGACGTGTGCTATTTGGAGACGTAATGAGATCCAATAAGAAGTAGATAAGTGTAAATAGATAAGATTTCGATAATAATTATTTGCTGATTGTACGTTTTATTGGATTTACTTGCATTGTCATGTTGTCAATTCGACTACAAGTAAGTCAAAGTTGACTTGCGAATTAAGACATACGAACGTACCTAGGTAATTACTTTTTTCGCTAGTAACTGTAATTTTTTCTACTCTATTCCTACCTATTTCAATTTCAGCATACTATTACACCATATCCAGATGGTACTTTCGATTGATATACCTTTTAACTAAGCAGGGTTAAAAAATAAGAATTTCGAATGACCTGAAAAATTCCTGAGTAACGAATAACATTCTTAAAAGAAAATAGGTTAAATTGGAAAAATACACACTAAAAACTCCTGACATTTTAGTATTCCGGCCGCATTCCTCACGAGACAGTCAAAACTCCTGACGCGCCAGAAACATTCCTGACAAACGACAAACAAATCTGACGTATCGGGAACATTCCTGACGAACGACCAAAATTCCTGACGCGCGAGAAAACTCCTGCCCAATTCTCTTTTTACTTGCTCAACCCGCAAAGTAGCATTAAATCTTTAACTCTAAAACATAAACAACATTAAAAGCGTTAACCAATCGTGAAATCGCTAGCCGGAAGGAATATGAAGTTGTAAAGTTTGATATATTTTTTATTGGCACCAATCAGGCCCTTTATGCAGGCGCTTGGGGGCAATTTGAAGTGTTAGATACAATCAATGATGTAATTCACAAATGCGCATTTATCTGTGGATCGAATTCTCTTGTGCGATCGGATGGAAGCGAAAGTGCATGCCTTATGTTGGTAGTAAACAGGTACGTGTTTTTTTATGTGTTTAGCACGGAGAAGATGTCATTGGAGCAGACAGGTTAAAAATCCAAAATCAAAATGATTTTTTTGCAAATCACATTACTGGCTTAAGATGAAATATTTTAATTAGGTCTACATGTGACACCCTGCAAGGGCATGGCAATATCAGAGGGCTCTTTTTGGTACCTATTAATATATATTCTTCCATGGTCTGGGAGAAAAGAAAAAACATAGAATTTACCAGTTGCTTCTCTTCCCGCGCAGATGGTAAAAGCCCATCGAGGGAATGGGCGAAAGTCTTAGGAATCATGTTACAGGCGATGCGGCGAGCAACCCATCACTTTTTTGATTCCCCGTTCCATCTATACGTCCACAATCATGCTAAACGTGGCATTTAGGTTGTTACCTTAGGCTCTGTCTACCCCATAAGGGATAAATACGTGATTTATGTATGTATGTATCGAGGAATGAATGAATAGAGTGAAAACGTCATTTAATTTGATTGGAGATTGGCTAGCCACGGCGTGCACTCGTTTTAGCAGAAATGAAAAACTTAACAAAAATCTGTGAGAAAAATATTGAAATATACTTAGACGCTTAAGTAAATATCTTTTATTATCTATTCATGAACAAATACACATTTTCCCACGCGCCTGCGCTCTAGAAAGCAAGTCTTTATCTTATAACACAAAACCTTTATGTCCAGAGCCCTGAGCTGTACAGCTTTCAATACAACCTGAAGATCACTTTATACTTGCCCGCCAATGTAACATGACCGTTGAATACATGACCTTATGTATTAAGTAAGAGTTATAAATACACTGGTCTTTACATAAAAGAAATAGCTTATTAAGCACGGTCGGTTCAATGGAACTATGACTAATTAGATTCATGCCAAAGATTTCATAATGATAAGAATTCATTATTCAACGTTGTATAATTCGCATGTGCATATAATGAAAAAAAAATGTTTGCGTAAAAGTTGAATGACTGGAACAACTATAATGAACTTTGCGGTTATTTTACTTATATAGTACTTTGTTAAAAGCTGTGCTAGTCTAGTGGTTTGACCTGTGGCCTCTCGATTCGAGTCGGGCACCTCTGAGTTTTTCGGAGTTTATGTACGAAATTACATATGAAATTTACCATGAGGAGCTGCACACATCTGCGAAGGAATTCAACAGTGTGAAAATCCGGGCCTGCGTGGGAATTATTAATTAATTACTCATTCTGAGAGGCGTGTTCCCAGTAGTGGGACGTATATAGCCTGGAGATGAGACGAGTACTTTGTTAAGTATATTCTAATGGCAGTATGGCACAGGTGATTGTATTTTGTTTACTCTGTACACTGTACTTGCTAAAAATAAAAACATAATAAAATAAATATCTTGGTACAAATTACACCAATTGACCCAGCCCCAAACTAAGCAAAGCTTGTACTATGGGTACCAGGCAACGGATAAACATACTTATATAATGTAGATAATCTCTTCATCTTTTAACAGTAATGTTAATCAGCTAAACCCCGGTTAAAATACCACCCGACCTTGACATTTAACCCAGACATTTCACTAATTGAATTATCCGTCACGCGTATCAGAACTGTCACAATTGGCCGCCGCCATTTTGTAATAAACAATAAACAATCATAGACCGTGACAACGTTCTCATTAACGTAAAATTATTCAATTTACTGGTAAAAAAGGGTATAATCGAAAACAAAGCCTTGTCCTCGGGGGAAGAAAGCGATGTGCTAGACATCAAGTCATTAAGAAACATTACGTGACCGTGAAATTTAATTGCCTAGAGATTCTGTGTAGCTTTTATTTTTTGGAATCCATTTAGTATTATCTCAAACAAAACGAATAACAAATCGACTCCTATCTAGCCTAACGGGACGAGTGTTATTTTCACTGTTCTCAAACTGGGTCAATAAGGCTTTTGCTTCAATTAACCGAGAGCGTACTTACTGCATAAGTTACCCTTTTGGCACATAATTATTCGCAGAGTGCAAAGCGGGTGGAGGGGGTAGCCTAAACGATCACAGCGCTCGCTACGGCTAAAATTGTCATTTTGGTCGCTGACTTGAGCTGTGAAATCCATATTGCAGTAAACATTTTTCTAATCGTTTTTGAGATAAAAATATGGCCCTGGTAAGATGTGTTGTTGTGAATTGTAATAACACCAAGAAGAATAGCGACTGTAAATTTTACCAATTTCCAAGACCATGGTGGAAACGAGACCAAAGAAATAAGTGGATATTTGCCGTAAGAAAAAAAAAGTAAGTTGCCTGACCTCTAAAATTTTACTTAAAGTACGTTATCATTTTGATACATGTTACTGACTACCATTGTCCAAAATTGTGTAATATAGTAAAATAACACAAGATTTCATTAATATTTTTCACAATATTTACTTACTTTTTTTTTTTTTCTTGGGCCCGCACGAATACTTACTTCTTGTTTGACAGCGGTGACAATATTGTCCATAATGGCCGCCTGTCACGTCGCGCTGTCGTCGCGCTCGGTCCCAATTACAATTTCCTTCATAAACTTCTGTAGCTACTGTAATGCTAAGCAAGTTTCCTTTTCAAAGGCCCCATAAATCATCACGCAATGATTATGTAACCACAGACTAGTTATTGGACACTTATTGTCTTTGTGAGTTCAAAGGAAATTCATAATAGATGTTTTTCAGCTGAAAGTGAGGTAATGTTTAAGTTGGCACACATGTTGCGTTTCGACATACATGTGTTCAGAGTATTTGTCTAGCGGTAGATATGGGCCACGTCTATCATAGTAAAGGCAAGTTTTTTTTACCAAAGACAATGACAGAAGTGATTGACAAAAGAATGCTCGCCAAAAATAATTTCTGAACGATTTCTCACTGCTAGGAAACATAGTTTTAGTTTCCTACTTGGGTTTTTGTTTCAGATTAGCAAATTAACAACTAGAAAATTCAGAAAACAAATATGTCTTCGGTTTGAACTTTATTTCATAGCTACCGAATATTTTTGTATCTGTGTTTTACACGCGTTTTAAATGAACTCGTTTTTTAGAAAACATTTATTTTTTAATGTTCCCTGCATGCTTCAAACACTCGCCAATAGCCAACTATCACAATTTTCAATATCCTGTCAGAACCCAGACGGGCGTATGAAACAAATCGAGCTCAACAATGGTATAAATCACCTCTTTGTTTGTTCCTGCCTTCTTCAAACCGGTGGACGATATCCACCATCTTATGACAAGAATGCTTTTAAAAATAGTTGGCTCTCTTTCAAACGCTATTTAAGTATTAAAAAAGCTTTAAATGTTAATTCTTCTATAGTAGTAAATATATTTCTGTGGGTATGTTTAAAGCCGTATTGAGAAAAAAATAGTTTGCCTGTTTGCCTACATGGCTGGCTGAAAAACCCAGCACCCATGGCCAAACATATATGCAACATTAAAAAAAAAAACAGACCTGGCTGACTGTTGCTATTTCAACGTTGTTTCTTGAGCAAATGACCCCGTATTCCAGTGACATAAACTGACCCGATGCCCCGTATTCATCAAACAAGCTCCACCGGCCCACAACAAAGTACCAGGCGACCATAACTCATGAGAAGCACGAAGAAGCGGTTGATTTATAAAGGCCGGGTTGACCCGCGAGTCAAAAGCAAGAGTACGTGCACTTTCTATTCAGTAGCGTTCTGTAGTGTGGGGCGCGATGCTACAAGGAAACTGCAAGACGAAAGATCTTCATAGCTCAGCACATGAGTCGCCTAATGTTCCAAAGTTGTTAAAAGTTTTGTTTATTGTTGATGATCACCATCACCTTTCTGATACAGAAAATGCGCCTCCTGTGGCTCCGTAGAATAATAACACAGGATAGGCACACCAACGTTTAATAAAGCTATTAAAAGGGAATGGAATATTTACAATAAATGAACGTAAGAAACTGTATAAGGATAATAAGTTTGAGCGTGAGATATGAGGATCGACTGCAGCAAGGGGGCTGGTTCACGAGACCGTCTGTGTCGCTGGATCGAAGGCGAATGAGGGTGCTCGGCATTTCAAACGGGCACTAGACTGCTAGCACGCTTAACCGACTGCGTCCAGGGGGTAATGAATGTATCTGGCCGCTTCCAATACTTAATAATCAGTAGCCGCTCAAAAAGGTGCCGGCTTTTGTACAAATAACTTATTATTATGTAATTTGTGTTTGTTTCTTCTAGTATGTACAATAAAGCATTTACTTACTTAATTTGGGAGTAGTTTTCGGCGCAGCCGCGCGTTTGATGTTAATTAAAAAGATGTATTTGTATTTTGTATTGCTTAGAAAGACCACATCATCATCAGCCATTTGAAGAAAGAACGAACTCGCCACCTGCATCCACCGGTTTCCCGCTTTCAGGATGTCGCCGAGTGGGAGGCCTGGCAACACTGCGTCTTCAGTCCACGGTTCCGAATAGAAAAATCACAGACCATTATTTTATACCATTACCATTATGCTGAGTGGGGTCCATTTTACACCATATCGGTACTATTCCTTATTGTATTTCTCCTTATTTTATATCTACGTGTATCGAATATGTGTAAATAAATGTTTCTCTCTTTCTCTTTATACCCTTGACGAATATTTTGCTAAAATATTTCACTAATTCATGCTAAATGCTTACTTAGCCAATGTTATACTATTACTACATTCAACTCGTCACAATATTGTCGATGTACTTTATTTGTAAACTAGCCGTTGCCCGCAACTTCGTTTGCATAGAATTCGTTTATCGCTATCCCGCGGGAATCACGCAATTTTCCGGGATAAAAAGTAGTCTATGTGTTATTCCAGACTATAATCTATCTATGTTCCAAATTTCATCCAGATCGGCCCAGTACTTTTTGAGCCTATTCATTACAAACATACAAACATACAAAAATAGGTACAAATCTTTCCTCTTTATAATATTAGTATAGATTATAACTGTATCTCCTTTGACATACTACAAAATTTTACATTTTTAATAATATTCACTTATAATTTTTGTTTTATAGCATGATTGTAATAAAATAATTCTTTTATTTATAATGAATTGCATGGATTTCCTTAAACCAATAAATTACTGATCTTAACTTACTTAACTAACTGACACATCACTAACTCAAGTTAACAACATCGATCGCATCTTCAAAACATTACAAGTTTCGATAGAGCTGCACTAGCGATCACGTAACCCATAGATTACAATGTAATGGCTATTATAAAGATAGCTATGCATTTGACCCCCTATGACATTCCGTAATTTATAATTATAGTCCAGTAGGTATGTTATAATAATGCATAATGTCCGGGATTTCTATGAAATTGGAAATTAGTCACCTATTGTGCGAATTGGCGAAAAGTGAAGTTGGCTTTTAACTTGAGACTTCTTGAGCTACGTTCCTTAGTTCTTTTTCTTAATTCTGGTTGAATACTTAAACAAAAAAACCGGCCAAGTGCGAGTCGAACTCGTATACAGAGTGCTCCGGACGAACCAAATCGACAGAACCGATGAAAAAATAAAATTTATTTCACGCATTTCTTTCTGAAGTTGTAACGCACTGGCATCGCGTAAAGCGCTGAGCGCGCGGGTGTCTATGGACAGTGGTGATCATTTACCATCAGGTGACCCACTAGTTCTTTTGTCTGGCCTCTCTAACATAAAAAAAGAAAACCACGAATAACAAACTGTTTATTATTTCATTCTAGAACACTCTGCTGCAGTTTTCTGTGCATTCATGTTCAAGGTAAATCTTTTGTTTCAGTTTGAAAAAACTATACAAGGAGATCCGATAAGTTAGCTTCGAGACTCGACAAGCTCGACTAGCGAACTGAAATTCAAAACAAATTCACTCACCGCATAGCCTCAATTGGATTATGACCTAAAGCAAACAAGCTAAAAGCATCCAGTTCGGATGCAACTAAATTAATTACTGCATCGATTGCAAGTAATGGACATTGCAGCCGAACGCACTTGATGCATCGGAGCCAGTATAAATGCAACTACATAGTTTATAAATACTCTATAGCAGGGGTGGCCAACTTAATTAGACCCAAGATCTCGTTCACTAACGGAACCCTGTGCGATCTACCAATTACATACTTCATGAAACCTTAAATCAGCAGTTGGTGATTAGGTACGTTGTGCAGTCTGGTCTACGTATTTATATTTTTTGCTTTGCCACTGGACTAACAGTCGCGATCGACCTGTTGGCCACCCCTGCACTACAGAGTTGGTTAGGACTAAAGTCCGATTGTGAAACATTATGGGCACTGGACATGAGTTTATTGAATCTGTACTCAAGTCTGTGCTGACAGGCAACGCACGCGCACGTGTGGCAAAAGTAAAACATGTCTTGACTACAAACGTTGAAAGTCAGTTGAAAACGGTTATTATTGGGCATTCCATTTACAAAGATCAGAAGGAACAAGTAATATAAATACCTAACTAAATATTGTTATGGGAAATGAATCTAGTCAGCAGTCGTTGGGTCACGAGAGATGGCCCGACGCTGTTATGTAATGTGTGTCCTAGTTGACATATGATACAGATCTGCCCGATGCATGTCCGCATTAAAACTCCGCAAATATACTGTAGGTAGTTTCGTTGCAACACAGATTTACTTATACCACTTCGAGTACGCTTTCAAAAATCGGCCCCCTGAACGCAAGTAGCATTTCCATTCATGTGGAGAAAAAATCACATCCTAACAATGAAACTGTTTAATGGTAATTAATTAGTTAAACATCGTTTCATCTGGCAACACTAATTAGACGGTTGCCAGCATAAACAAGCGCCATGCGTGAGCCATCACCGATGTTTATTGTTTATGGTCGAGGTGAAATGTTTATGTGAGGCGTACGATTTTGAGTAAGCACTCCGAAATTCGAAATTCGAAGTTTGTGGCATACCGTCCCTCTTTTTCTCGCATTAATGAATATTAGAGTGAGCAGAACGGCATGCAACAAACTAGGAATTTCAGAATACCACGCTTGATGCTTGGTAGGGTTATGCGATGAAGAGTCGTTCTTCTAGAATTTAATAACCACGTTCTTGTAGGCGAAGTAAACGCTACTCAGTTCAATCTCATTCAGCTTTTTAATAATCATATCCCCATGTTATTCACGAGTGTAGTTGCGGAATGAGATTTAAGACAGTACCATCATCTACATATAAGGTCTTTCTTACAATATTATTTCTAGATCCCACTCTATCGGACTACGTCCAAAACGGATACAGATTTCCTCCCGATGTTATACCTTCACTGAAAACTTTCACGCACGGATTCGAAACCATGACCCTCTGCTTGAGAGGCCATTAGATGGTCAAACCACTAGGCTACTACGGCTTTTGAGCAATTACCTAATTTATTCTGGTTAAGGTTACTTCCATGCTGGTCTGGGAGCAAAGAAAAAACATAGAATGTACCAGTTGCTTCTCTTCCCGCGCATGGTAAAATCTATCGAGGGAGTAGGCGAAAATCATAGGAATCATGTTATAGGCGATGCGGCTAGCAACCAATAATTATTTTGATTCCATTTTTTGCCATATATACGCCCACAATCTTGCTAATCGTGGCCTAGGTCTTGCCACCTTAGGCTCTATCTACCTCGTAAGGGATAAAGACGTGATTTGTGTATGTGCATGTATATATTCTGGTTAAGAACTGAGTTATCTGTAAGATCAATGTGAATTGAAAATGCCTATTTCACACTAGATTTATAAAACTTTAAACCCGAAATAATTCCTCAAAACATTTTGTAGCTTTTAAGTTGGTATAACAAGCGTACCAATCACCACACAAAGGCACCTAATTGGACATACCTAGTAACAAAATGTATCTAAAAAGTAGTTTTGGTTGTAGCAGTTTTTTCCTAATCTCTGATTGAGCATTGAAGAGTTTAGTTAAACCAAGACAGTTCTATTGACTGGCAAAAACTTTTTGAAATTGCTAGCGATCAAAGTGATAGCTCTAATAAACACGCTATTGTGCTATCCGGTGATAATGGTTAAAAACACTACCTGTCAACACCTCACAGTGGCATTTTAAACTTCAAATAGGTAGCTCAATCGAACTCACGACTTCCAAGTCTTATGACGATTTTCTAATTTCACCAAAAATAAATTGTAAGTCGTACACTTCGCTGGCCGTGAAAGACCCCGAGAAATACTGTCAGTTTTAAAAAATGACATTCAATTAACTTATTTTCCTTACAGTTTCCTCCTCATTCACTGTTTGAAAATCAGGTGGTCAGGAAAATTATATGATGCATATTTGTATTAAAAAAAGTAGCTTAGCAAAGCTATTCAACGAAAATTAAAACCCTTGAACAGAGCTTGTCGTTGGCTAATAAAACAGACATTGCCTATTGGTAAGGCGATGAGGCTAGCAACCCTATTATGATTCCATTTTCCACCTATACACCCACAATCTTGCTAAATATGGCCTGTAGGTACCTGTATCTGTTACCATGACCGATGCTGTTTATCTCAATTAAGAAGAATCACCAAATCGGATTACTCTGTAATGAATATACGCATCGTCTTTTGTATATTTTACATATTTACCATTAAATTAAATACGATTAATTATCAGTGGCGTGGCGTGAAGTATACCAGAAGGCAAGCCGAAGGGAATTTAACTTTTCTTCCTCTAATTCTGGTCAATAAAGTGCCCAACTGCCTTAAAATAGGCAACAATCGAGTTCTATGGACGCCACGCCACTGTTAATTATAGTCCTAAACTCTAAATAGGCAAAGCACCTTAAGAAGGAACTGTCGGCTCCAATAAGTTTCTCCTCCATCTACGGAACGAGTAAGGTCATGATCAGCTCATTTACATTTAATTACTGGGTGCACTTTCATTTGTTTCCGTGGGTAGATTGAGGCGGGCCGTATAAAGAAATGGGTTTAGTGACCTCTATTGAAGCGGAGATGCTAGTGAATTCACTATTACAGATTTTGTGTGTTAAGAAAGTAAATCCAAAGGGTAAAACCCCACTAGGGACCCTGTTGCAAAGACAATGATCTCACACTACCTATATTTAGCATAATACTTCCGCTGACACTGGATTTCTATTCACTTGCCTAAGTACGGAAACCCGCGGTGCACGAGTCCAACTCACACTTGGCCTTTTCCCGACATTTTCGAAGAGCCTTAAATAAACTCTTCGAAATTACAAATTAATCTGTACTTAGTATATTAATATTATATTCTAAATTGCACCACCTACTCAGATCTGTTCTTCTCCAGTCCATTATGGTTGCCTGGTAGAGATCACTCTGTAGCGATAGAGCCGCCTATTGTTACTTTGTAATATTCTGTATAGTACAATACAATACAATACAATAACTCTTTATTGAACACCACAACAACCAAAACAGAAAAAAGGTATACAGAATATTAAAAGGTAACAATACCTACCTACCTTACCTTACCAATACCTACCTTACCTACTTACCGTACCTTTTTCCAATTTGGTTGTTAGGTAGGTATATGTGGTGTTCAATAAAGAGTTATTGTATTGTATTAATTAATCTGAACGCAAGTTCCGAGAAATGAGTAGAGAATTCGCTTTTGAGCAATTGGCATTGTTCATTTTTTTTAGTATGCTCCAATTCGAAAACCATTTCGAGGAAAACCATCAATTATCCGATTTATCTTGTCCGATTTCAAAAATACTTTATGATTGCAGATATTTTTGTAAAAGTACTTTGAACCTTTGTTTGACCGAACGACCGGGTTTTTAGACAGAATCCAGCATCGAATGTTTGCCACAAAAATGAAAAAAAAAGTTTGGCTACGGCAACTGTCACATGTCACTGTCAAATCTACAAAACCATAGACAAAACCGTTTTTTTTTATAGCCAGCCGAACGAAGGCGATTGGGATTCTGTCTAAATTCACGAATTATCAAACAGCGAAAAAATATTTATTATTAATTAACAAAGCTACGTAAAAGCATAATATTCAAATTAGTTGCTTGAAATAGTCCATTTTATTAAATAAAGGTGTTAAAAACACAGCTTAAAAAAAATGAACAATGCCAATTGGCACGTGCCTGTTTGTACTAACCTGGAAGAGCAGATAGCCGGAGTCATACATCCAGAAGTCCTCGGGCGCGTTGCCAGGCTTAGCAAGCTGGATCGCAAGGCAACGCTCCAGCATCAGCTGGCAGCGTTGCCCGCCCGCCCCGCGGCCGCTCATGCCTATGCGGGCGGAGGCGCGGGCAGCGGCATGCTCTGAGGACAAGGATGTTTTGTTAGAAAGGTGTCACGTAACGCGTACATCGGCATTTTCAAAAAACCATGTACCCTTGACTTGTTTTTCCAAAATTATGACATTTTGGGTTTTTCTGAATCAGTTATTATTCAATTAAATTGTTGGTAATATAGCTCCATTGATACTATCGATGATTCCGCCAATGTCGAGGTTGAAGAAGACACTATTTGTTTTTAATCAGCCGTTGTTCGGTAGCTTCGTCGTGCGGTATTTCGGTGCGGTGAGAATTATTAGCACTAATTATTTTTGTAAAAAAAAGTGTCCATTGGGTTTTTTGTCAGTTTTGTGACACTATTTTCATACGATTTATATGGGGCGTCACAAAACTGACACGAAAAAGTTGTATGGGAAATTAAGGTAATCTTGTTGGAAAATGGGTACACTTTTTTTTGAAAATGCCCACATACATACATAAATAACGCCTTTATTTCTTACGGGCTAGACAGAGCTCAAGGTAACAAGATATGCTACGTTTAGCATGATTGTGAGCGTATAGGTGGAAAGGGGAATCAAATTAGAAATGGGTTGTTAGCTGCATCGCCAGCATGATTCCTATTTTCGCCCATTCCCTCGATGGGCTTTTACCATGCGCGTGAAAAAAGGAACTGGTACATTGTATGTTTTTTCTTTACTCCCAGACCATTATGGAAGTTAAATTAACTGATTTAAACTGAATGTTAAATACGCTAACAATCAAGACTGCAGGCGCTAAACCATCAAAAATTAGTTTTCATAACACCAAATTACGCCAACTTATTTCCAGCGATTGTCAAACCCGTGAAAGGACATGTCTCCAGCCTTGTTCCCAAACTGTAATCGGTATGGTCAAGGGCCGACAGACGTGGAAATCGTTTGTTAGCTGCAACTATTGTCTTTTGTTCAGTCGGGACCGTCGGTTACGGCTTTAATTTTAAAGATGGCAGAGCGACAATTGGAAGCGGCCAGTAGAAATGCCAGGGCCTTGACTTGAATTTTGGCGCCAGTGTTGCCAGTAGACCGAACAGTTCCGCTTATTTAAATGCGAAGAATTGGGAATGGATGATTATTTTAAAAGTGTTTGATGATTTTTCTATTGATAGAAATAACCATTGTTCTTGTAGGTATGGATCAGTATAAAATATCAAAGCGCACATTACATACATAGGGCCGACAACCCACTGGCATCGCGTAAAGCGCTGCGGCTGTCTATGGACAGTGGTGATCATTTAACATCAGGTGACCCACTAGTTCGTTTGTCTGGCCTCTCTAACATAAAAAAAAAACAGAATTACACACAGACGGAGTAAAACGACTGTTTCGTACTCTGTCTTCTATCTTACACCTTCAAGCGCAAGCCGAAGGAACACTTATTGACGCTCCAAAAATCCTTACAATAGTCCTCCAGCACTTTGCACTTTGATATGCCAGCCTGTTTTTGAAAAATTTAGTTTTCGCTCCTTTTTATTTTTTGTTTATTGTAAGCTATTTAATTAATTTATTTATTTTTTTAGTTACACATAAGTTGGGTTCTATCTATTTATTGCTTTGTTTACGTAAAAGTTTATGGATTATGTAGTATATTTTATCTGTGTATCGTTTTGTGAGTCACAGACGGTTCTGGCTGAAAATCAGTGATGCAGTCTAACACCACAGCGTAATGCTGAGCCAGCGACCGTTTCACTTTTGAGAAAGCACACAACGCTGATGATCTATTTTTCATGTCTGTGTCTTTTTTCTTCTTTATTTTCTATAAAACTGTGTATATTCTCTTATATTTGTGTGCCTTGCCAAAAGGAATTGAATTGAATTACACTGAGAGGTTGTTTTGCTTGCTGTTTCGTGACGAGGTAACCAGTTCTCTTCCCGCGCAGATGGTAAAATCCCGTCGAGGGAATGGGCGAAAATCATAGGAATCATGTTATGTTATAGGCGATGCGGCTAGCAACCAACCCATCACTATTTTGATTCCATTTTCCATCTATACGCCCACAATCTTGCTAAACGTGGCATTTAGGTTGTTACCTTAGGCTCTGTCTACCCCGTAAGGGATAAAGACGTGATTTGTGTATGTATGTATGTTTAATAATAGTAGAACTTTGTGCTAGGTCACTATGACCACCATCTTACTTAATCCTGCTGCCAAGCAACAGTGCTTGCGCTGCTGTGCTCCGGGGTGGAGAGCAGCCGGTGAAATTACTGGCACATGAGGTATTCCATCTAAGGCTGGCAAAAAATCTGATATTCTTTTGTGCAGCCAGTGTCTGGCTAGGTCATGGTGATTACTTACCATCAGATGACCCACTTGTTTGTTTTTCACCCTATTTTATAAAATTAATTCAATGTTCGTGCCTGGGACTTATATGCTACCACCAGAACTCTAGGCATCTAAAATTCTATCTACACCTCGATAAATTATGTCAAGCAGCAAAGCTTTAATACATAAATCACGTATTTATCCCTTACGGGGTAGACAGAGCCTAAGGTAAGAAAACCTAAAGACCACGTTTAGAAATGGGAATCAAATTAGTGATGGGTTGCTAGAACACACAGAAAAATACGAAAAGTAAAGCTATGGCCGGGAATCGAACCCGGATCCTCGTCATTCCGTGACGCGTGCTATACCCCTACACCACCCATAGCAGGTGGGTAAGCCTTCGAATTTTTCTGTTACTAGCTGTCACGTGACCTTAGTTACTGTGCGAATTTTTGTCGCTAAGCGTCATCTGTTTAAATGATGTGTCGCACAGACGGCCATAGCTTGTGTTCTAATTTTCAAGAAGATCTAAAAAGCATTTCGTAAATTAAAAAAAATATTGAGACCGGGTATTGTGGAAATCAACAGTTGTACAGAATGATATGACACTAACTTTAGAAGTGCAAAGAACTGTACAACTATGCAACTTTCGTAACAGAAAATATCTAAATAATTATTATCTTTGCGGCTACAACACAGTTGTGACAATAACAACTAATACTTCAAGAAAGTTACCTAACCCTTAAAATTTAGGGCCAAGCGCATTGGACATTTCTATGGAGTTTATTATACGCAAAGCGTTATGGTTATAACATGGCGGAAGACTAATTGTGTACCAGGCGTCCACGGGGCAGCTTTTAGCTGACTCATTACCATAATCCGTGTCTTTAGGAACACGCACTTTCACGCTTCGCGGCGTCCTTATATCTTACAGGTTAGCCACCATAATAGAATAAATGGATATTAAAATGTACTCTAAGTTTCCTTACCGCGTTAGCGTTGCGTAACGGATATCTGTGGATAAAATTGTCAGCGTTTCATTTGTTTCCCTGGTTTTGCGACAGTCAATTGTTATTTGCAATACTTTAATTATTGTTCTAGCGCTTACATCTGTTTTATAGTCATTTGTTTCTGTTGGTAATTTATTCCTGTTTTGACATGCTGTGTGTTATGATGTAAGAAAGTTATGAAATAATGAAGAGGTTTGTTTAAGTTTTTGCATCGTTACTTGTTTTTATCGACATGGAAGGTAATTGTTTAGTATAAAACTGGACACGTATTTCTTGCGTATTGTATTCATGCACAAACTTCCTAAGGGATACACAGTTGGTTGGACCGTCTGTGACTTTGTATTATTGTGAAAAAAATAAGGATAATATTCCTTCGGATTATAGGAACATAATTAAGAACTTTTCTTGTGCTCTTCTAATGTTATACTTGTAAATTTAAAAAGTCAAGATTTTGAATTTTGACATCATGTCACTAGAAAACGATAAAAAAATTACACGAATCGTAAACGTGAGTAGAACAAAAGGAAATTGCTGCTCTATTATTTTGTAAACCAGGCAAAATTTTTGTTACCACTGTATTTTCTAGTAATACGCAAATTATGATCGCTTTCGAATGATACTTGCGAGCGATGTGGTTTCCAAAATCAGACCCCTGGTCCCGATTGAGACACGCGTTATTTTTCATCGCGCCGACGATCGATCACAAAACGGTTATAAAACAACTTCCTTTTTCAAATTCCTTATCCAATCGCGTGCCAGCCAGTTATAAATTGCGGCACGCGGCCATTTTGGGAATTAAGGTCGTGCCACACTGGACCTCTATTGTCCATTATAACGGAGTAAGCGCCAATTCAGGTTGTGTAACAAATGCATTATGAGTGTAATGTTTTTACATCATCATTCGGGTCGTCTTCAATTTATTTTTAACTAAGCAGAACGAATGGTGGTTATTGTTCTCGGGGTGGATTGATGCATCTTCAAGCAAAATTTCATTTTTTTAATTCAAAATTGAGTCAAGCGCCTGCTGTACATGCGCTTATTCCATCATTTTTATATCAGACAAACTACCAAACACAAAGTACTTTGGCAAAATACATACAGATTTACAGATTGCCATTATTGTATTATCGGACAGTCTCCCATTTTTTCGCTTTTTAAAAACAGCATGTTGTAGTAGGTACTGGTAATAGCAGCCAGTAATTTTATTGTAAATCCAAAAACTACTCTTCAATTTAAATTAAATCTATGTGGCCAGTAATATTATAACACTAAAAAATACTGGTCATTTGGCAATTCGCAATAAAAAAGTAACACATCAAGATCTCACACATTCGTGTATCGCAAAACAAAAGATAGTAACGTGTTCATAAAAAGCGGCCTATTTTGGTTGACCAAAGGTAGATTAAGGTGAACTAGATCGCAGAAGAATGAGTGGGTGCCGAATATCACTTTCATCTTGCTTGTCCGAGTATACCGTATTGTGTCATGCGTGTTTCCATTGTTTTTGAAAAAGATAGGGCAAAGTACGAACGTGACGTTTTATTCAGAAATTTGATGGGATAATTTTTTTATTTTGTTAACATTTATAACATCTTATACTTTTTTAAGTAACGTTCCAATATACTTCCTTACTTCATCACTACGAGTACATATTATAATACAAAGTCGCTTTCCACTGTCTATCCCTATGCATACCTACATGCTTAGATCTTTAAAAGTATGCAACGGATTTTAATGCGTTTTTAATAGATAGAGAGATTCAAGAGGAAGGTTTATATTGTGTATATAGTTATTATATAAGCTTTAGTTACATTAAAAAGGATACTTGAAAAATAATTATTTTCTTTGCATTTGAGTCGGTTGCAAACAGACGAAAACTGTGCACAAACAATTTCGGAATGTTTAATGTAAAGCAACATGGGTATAATTTTCACTTAGAAAGTGTTAAGCACCGCAAAGTTGTAATAAAATTTAATGTCCAAATATTACATGGGGCTCTTCGACTTCTGATTTCTAACAAAGAAAAACTGACAAAAATCGCATAGAAACAAGGTCACGTGACAGTTAGTAACAGATAAAAAAAAATCGAAGGGTAACCCACCTATGCGACATTATTTTTTTTATGGGTGACATTATGCTGAGTGGGGTCCAGTTTACACCATATCGGTACTATTCCTTAGTATATTGTATTTCGCCTTATTTTATATCTACGTGTATCGAATATGTGTAAATAAATGTTTCTCTTTCTCTTTCTTTTTTTTCTTTCAATGGGTGGTGTAGTGTAGGGGTATAGCGAGGACCCGGGTTCGAATCCCAGCCATAGCTTTACTTTTCGGATTTTTCTGTGTTCTAATCTTCAATGACGTTTAGAAGTTTAAACTTTTAGTGTTTAATTTTTGTAGCAACTTGACGTGTCGGATAACATTGGAAACGCGTCCCAAATGTCACAGATTAAATAATAGTATCATGTGCGTGTGTGAATGAACTATCACACCTCAGTGGGAGTACCATTCATTACTAAGAAATAATTGTGCCGATTTACCGTACCCGCAATCATACGGCTAATTCTCCTTTATATCCGCTACGTTCGCTTTTCACTATACAACCATTAACATTTGAACTCTGAGGGCGCATCAAGCTCACTCTAACTCAGGTCAAGTTAAATTGGTGATTATCAAATTGCCAGCTCACAAAAACCTTTTCTTTGATTGTTTAGTTTTTTAAGAACACCGGTGTAATATTGTCGAGGAAGTAAAATTGTAAAAGTATGACAACACTTTCTGTTTGGATTTGGCTACAAAAACAAAACTGGGTCTAATGTGAATTCTTTTATTCGATTGATATTAATCGTAAATTCCTTTCCTAATACTCGTACATAAAATTTCAATGCGTTGGCTGAGAAGGCAGCCATTGTTAAATCAATTTCGAGTTTGTCAAATATTTTCGTTTTCCAATAGAGTAAATTCTTTAATCAAAACAAAATATATACATACAAACATATATCACGTATTTATCCCTTACGGGGTAAACAGAGCCTAAGGTAACAAAACCTTAAACGTTACTTTTACCGTTACAAACCTTAGCATGACGTTTGCTAAACGTGGTTTTAGGTTTTGTTACCTTAGGCTATGTCTACCCCGTAAGGGATATAGAGGTGATTAGTGTGTGTATGTGTATGTTAGCATGATTGTGGGCGTACAGGTGGAAAAGGGATTCAAAATAGTGATGGGTTGCTAGCCGTAACATCTATAACATGATTCCAAAAATTTTCGCCCATTCCCTCGATGGGCTTCTACCATCTGCGCGGGAAGAGAAGCAACTGGTACATTCTATGTTTTTACTTTACTCCCAGACCAGCGTGGAAGAAATAGAATACAATGTGTATGATCAGAAGTTGAAAGAAAGCCTAACATTAACAAAACCTCCACAGAGACAGTCATGGTCAACCTTTATTATTATGTAATTATTATAATTACATTCGTTATCATGACACGTGACGAGGTTGTATGAAAGGGTACGGAGCACAAATGCTGATTTATGCTCTATGTGCTTATTATTAAAGAATATTTTAGAAATAACATTGACGTGGGATGCATTGTATTGTTTGGGTGAGTGAATTGTTTGAACGTATAAATGCACTGTGTGAGGTTTGACCAAACGTTTAGTTTTTTTAACTAAAATATTGATTGATTTCTATTTGAGGATAAAAAAATCATTCTTACACGAATTTTGGTTAAATGTGCATATTATAAGGGAATCCTTCCATCTTTCGAATACATCGAATAAAAAAATCCTAGGTGATTAGATAAATAGCCAGTGAAGTTATCGATGATACAAACAATCATACAGTGCTTCAGTGTTAAGATCGAGAGCAAGTGCAACAGCTGCAAACTACTCGCTCTCACCCCCAATAATGCACTTCATTCGAGTTTATTCAAAACACGGTAACTGTCAAATTCATTACAGTACAGTTGAATTGAGACCTCCTTTTAAGTCTCTTTAAAGGAAACATTACTCAAAGTAGGTCGACCTTTGCTTAATGCTCAATATCAATTCTGCATTCGCTCAGAATCAAACGCAGGTAACGTTTATGTTAATTCTATTATTAAATATAGCGGTTTAAGCTCCAAACTGGGCAGATAATGGCTAAGCCAACGGTTGCGATTCCCTGACCGCATCGCATCCGCCTAGCTTCCTGTACTGAATGACAATACGTCACTTGAGAATAAAAAGGTCACAATCGCTATAAAGATCTAGCACCAATATCAACTCTGCACCAGTTCTACTAAGACTCAAATGACAACTAGCTGAATAAAAAAGATGGACCATTTCTCCGCTTCTGTCACGAATTGACAACCTTTGGTGTGATTTCAATTTAGATTGGTTTAATCGATTCGGATTCAATCGTTGTGGTATTTGGAGGTAGTTTGATGAATTAGGTGATAGATGAATCTGCCTACGCGCGGGTAGAAGATAACTATGAAATATGTCGGCGGCGTCCCACGACAAATTCTAATAGTTCTAATAAAACGGTTGGTATTGGAAAGCGGAAATACTTAAAGGTATGTATATACGAATAAATAAGTATTGTAGTTCCAAGCCAAATAGTATGAAATAGAATGAAACCTTAGATATATGAAATGAAAGAACATCTGGTACTGCTATGTAGTTCAATGGAGCCAACCTTATGGGAACTATACTGCGGGGAAACTAAATGGGAGAGAGGTTAATCGAATGTTAAGATGTCAAATAGCGTGAACAGTTAAATTTTAGAAGTTTTTAAAAAGAACGAACATACATTGGCACAGCAATCTAGCGCGGAAATAAAGCCAATTACGGGCACTCTATCGCAGGAAAATGACTTCGAAAAGTTGTACAAGGAGTTAAGTTATTTTTGCGATATTTTAAATGACTTACTACCAAATAAAATATTCAACTCGCAGACGATTCTAAATTCCCATAACACACACACACACACACACACATAAATCACGTCTTTCTCCCTTACGGGGTAGACAGAGCCCAAGGCGACAAGATCCAAATGCCACGCTTAGCATGATTGTGGGCGTATAGGTGGAAAGGGAATCAAAATAGTGATGGGTAAATTCCCATAAGTCTTCTATAAATCCCAAATATGCAATCTGTAACGCGGCTGCATCCCCTATACATTCCGCGTGACTTTTTATTAAAATCTTAGCTTCCCCTGTTAGGGTCCGACCACAACTGAGCGACCGCTAGCAAGTTCTCTGTTCACTGCGTGGCCGAGACACTCACTGCACTGAGTTAAATTGGGAAAACCAGCAATGTGTTGAGAATTCGCTTACGCTGTTGGTTATCGCGCGTAGTCATTGGTAGGGGCTGATCGCTGACAAGCCAGTTCTACCCTTGGTGCTATTCAGAATTTGCCACACGTCCAATAAAGCATGACTAAATGAGACGTGCTAAAATAAATTTGATTTGTGTCCCCCAGCGTTGTACTGAGCAATGCTTTGATTTGAAAGAAGCAATAGGTACTAAGGAACCGTCATCAATCGGCAAATGAAAGATCCAAGACAAGTAGGAACAGAAAGTAATTTCGCTAGAATACCACAAAAATTGATTTGAATTCAGTTTCAACCGTGTATAACAAGATAATATGCAAACAAATTTATGCATTCGGCATTCGTACTTCGTTAGTATTTAAACTATTTTTCGCTGATTATCATTTGTGAAGTTTACCTACTCGTAGTTTTTTAATCCATACTTAACATGACAGTTAAAACCTGAACTGAGTCGGAATTGAATCGCATTAAAACGTCATGGTGAGGCCTTGGTCGTCGACGGCGACTTCAAAAGTATTTGATACTATTCGTAAACTTGTTTTTCTATATCGACGATGTTCTCGTTCTTCATTTTTAACCCTCGACGCAAAAGGAGGGGTGCTATAAGTTTGGCGTTGTGTGTGTATTTGTGGCGTCGTAGCTCTTAAAGGAATGGACCGCATTGGATGCGGTTTTTTTCATTCAAAAGCCAGTTTCCTTGCGGTGGTTCTTAGCCATGTTTGATAAAAATCGGCCTAGTAGTTTGGAGAGAATCAGCTCTTTTCCAAAATTATGTGAGGCATTCAAATTTTAAATTTAATTATTTTTTTAGTTATAGCGCTTTAGGATTGTGGTGTGATTTTCAAAACGTTCCTCGTCCATGGCATGATTTCGGGAGCCAATCGCAATTTAACCAGCATTATACGGAGCCGTGTGTATTTGTAAATTACTGCAAAACTTTTTTTGGTAGTAAACCTATTGTTAGGTTAGGGCGTGTAAATAGCCAATTTCGTTCGTAGTGGAAGACCAGGAGTGTGCTGATACCCAAAAAAGTACAATTTAAAAACAGTGCAGAGGCAATCACCTTAGGGCGTTCTCCTGGCGGCGTGGTTAAGACGAGGAAGGCAATGCAGCTGAGGAAATTTAAGCGAGGAGAGCGGATGAAGATGAAGATTCAGCAGCGGAAAAAATTACGTCACACACATTAAAAAAAAGCAGTGACAGTTATGATGATTTTTCTTTTAATGTGCCATAGAGCAGCCTTGCACTGCATATAACCAAAAAGGTTTTTAGCGCGCGAACACCTTTTTTACTTTAGGATCATTAACGTCGTATTTACATATTTGAACCCCAATCTACCCCGGGAAACCATACAGCCAAGACGCGCCAGTGGTCGATAAACATCCTCCCGGAAAAGAGCCTTGCCAAGCCCCGGATTGTTTCTTACACTAATCTTTTGTTACGTCAACTGCATTACGAAACTGAATGTTGGCACGAGCGTGGCTCATTTTTAAAACAATTTGAAGGAATTACCCAACGTTATGTTCCATTTAGGGGTATGAGGATTGCGGAATTTGTGAACGTCAAAAGCGATGCGTTTAAGCCGACTTTTTTTTAAATAACTTTTAACGGGTTCCAAACTGATCTGGGAGCAAAGAAAAAACATAGAATGTACCAGTTCTTCTCTTCACGCGCGGTAGTAAAAGCCCATCGAGAGAATGGGCGAAAATCTTAGGAATCATGCGGCTAGTTACCCATCACCATATCTATTCCCCTTTCCATCTATACGCCCACAATCATGCTTAACGTGGCCTTTAGGCTTTGTCTATCCCGTAAGGGATAAAGACGTGATTTATGTATGTTTAAAGGACTCATGGTTAATTACATTAAACATTGTTTTCTATGGGATTTTGACAGCAACCTTGGATTAGCTCCCGATGTTTCGAGAATCTCCGTGATCATTTTTAAGGTAACAAGTAATTCTTGTGCAGATCGTTGCCAGTTTTAAACTAAAACATAATGCTAAACCTATCCTCGACTAATTCTTTACTAGACATGATATCTAAGGGATATAGGCCGCTACTATCTTTGATGAGCTCCCAACATAGTAAACAACAGAATCAGAAACAACGTAACAGATAGAAAAATTCGAAGGCTTTCCCACCTGCTATAGGTAGGGGCACGCGTCACAGAATGACGAGGATCCGGATTCTATTCCCGGCCATAGCTTTACTTTTCAGATTTATGTGTTCTAATTTTCAGAGTCGTTTAGAAATTTAACCCAATCATATCATACGCTGACAATAACAACCAATCCGCTTACGGTGTTGTCTCACGTCTTTGGTACAGATGCAACGTGATATATTGTTTTGTAACGTTACCTTTCGGTCAACGGCCTTTATGTTCACGTTTTCACATACTGTTATAGTTATACTCGAATTCCGAAGAAGAATATGGCTCGTAAAACAATTGCGAATCGAATGAGCCGAGTCAATGATCTGTAAAGTATTTGAGAGGTTTCCGAGCGGCGTGGGAATGGTTTTCCTCACACCTTGGGTAACAGATGGAATACATCTAAGCACTCCAGTCTTGAGGCAGCGTATTAGTTTGTGCCTATTCCTTTGGAGACCCTTAGCAGGGCCTGGCGCCCCAAATAGCTTACTGTCGTCATGTCATCATCCCATCAGCTTTTTGTTTCAAAACGCCCGAAGTTTTAACAATCAAATGAAATACATGCAATCGATAAAAATGTTGACCGATATATAGTTTTCGTAATGAAATAACGCCTATATTTGCATTTGAACGTTATTATGCACCCACGGTTTTTACAACGCGTTTCAAAAGAAACCAACAAATAATTGGGTGCAAGAAAAGACTTCCCACAATTTTGTAATTAAGTTGTTTCTATTGGCCGAGACACGCAATTGTACGTCATCTCTACTAATACTTTGTATGTTGGTTAGTTTTTTAAATGAATAACTGACGTTCTGAAGGTACTGTCAGGCAGCCAGTGACAGGCAACAATCGGTTTACATTAGAAATTCTACAAGAATTTACGCCGGTTGGCCTCTACTGGCTACGCGATGCATTTCGAATTGTAAGTTGTAATTGGAGTCCTGTAAATTTGATCTTCTTTTGAGATTATGTCGGCGTAGCTTGAAGATTTTTTCATGAAGGAAAGGTGTAATGCAACCAGTAGATGAATATGTGACAGTCCTGTACCACGCAAATCGAGCTAATTGTAATTCTATTTTCAATTGCAATGGTCATGGTTTATTTTTTACTAGCTTCTCCCTGCGACTTCGTCTGCGTAGAATTATACATAAAAACCTTCCTTTTGAATCACTCTATCTATTAAAACAAACGCATCAAAATCCGTTGTGTAGCTTCACTATCACTATCACTACATACATACCGTCACGCCTCTTTCCTACAGGGGTAGGCAGAGACTACTTTATTCCACTTGCTACGATCCTGACATATTTCTTTCGCTTCATCCACAGTCATCAGTCTCTTCATACATGCTCGTCGGTTTCGGGTACTCCTGACCTGACCTTTTTCCAAAACGTCTCCTATTTGGTGAGATATAAGCATACAGGGACATAGGGACAGAGAAAGCGACTTTGTTTTATACTATGTAGTGATGATGCCACGTCGGTGGCTATAATATGATACTAGCAAAAGCAAGTAAGATAAAAAAAACACATAAAATGATTGAAAAGAAAAACTCCTAGCTTACAGCTGCAATGTTGCCAAAAAACTACGCAGCGGTTACAAGCACTATTTTTATTTAAAGCTGTGTTTACACTGTCTGTAGCACTCGTAGCTCGGCTGTTACCACCCGAGACCCTCAGACTAAGAGTTCTCTACAAAATACCTCCACTCTCCCGTAAAAGCTTGAATGCGGAATGTTTACTTCGATTTGTAGCTTTTAGTTTAGTTTTTGTACTTTTTTTGTCGTGTTGGTATCTGGTTGGAAGGATCATGTTTTGGCGCGTAAATTAAAACGAGCATTTAAAATCTGACGCTCCAGAAAAAAAAATTAAGCAGTACGTACCCGTATTTGACGTAAATTCGAGATCGTCTTTGTGGCTCTTTCACGTCATAACTGTACTTTTTCGTTGTCAAAATGGCTAAAGCAGAATCCAAACAGTATTAATTGTTGGACAGGTCTTTCAAAATTATGGTAGGTTTGAAAAAAGAAAAAATATTTTTTTGATTCGGGCATTCGCTTGCGAAATATTTAGTTTTATTTAAAGCAATTACTTACGAATTTTCGAGTATTTTCTGTGTTATGCTATACTAGTAAAATTCGTATCTATGCACCCTATTATTTGTAGCGGAAGCGGAATATTTGAGATAACTAACATGGTTTAAAATTGTTCTTCTTTTACCCTAAGATTTGGAGAGATAATGTTTGAAAAGGTTATTAATCATTTCAGTGGGCTTTAGTAAGTCGTTTGGGCGGAAACTGATACGTTTTACCCGAGACGGTTGCGGTTGTTACTTTGACTAAGATGTATGAACCCTTGCTCTGCCTCTTACGTAAAAAGCAACTCCGTGCGCCACGCGACTTCTTACAGTTCTCATCATCATTCTGTAGCAGTCCACTGCCTGACATAGGCCTCCCCTAAAAAGTAGAATTTAAGTATTGTTGTAAATTTATTTTATTTTGAAAAAGCGTTTACCAAGTTTGTTACGAACTCTTTGCCTTTTTTATGTATTTTTCTAATTTGATTTTGATTTTGATATGTCTTTTGTCAGTTGAAGTATTTTGCTTGTCGATATTACATCAAGTCTTGAGCTGAGAAACTGCATTTTCATTGAGATAGTTTTTGAACTACAGTCCACTTACTTTTATCCGCTTCAAAGTTTCTTGCGGCGCATTTTTCTTGGCAATGATGGTCTTTCCGAGTGCGCTTGGTAGTTTAAAAAACATCAAAAGAGCCCTTGGAGGCCTATTTGCAAAATAGAGTTTTTTGTTTTTTTTTTAACTGGATTTGCTGCGAGACGCTCCAATATTTCGTGATATGGATCGCGATACGTGTGGATCACATGATAACGATTAACCGTCTACTCCATGCCAATAAAATTGCCATCGTCATGAGTCATTCAGAGGACGGAAGCGACGGCCAAGGCCAGCAGGCGACGACGCGCAACGCCCATTGTTTCATGTCATTGTAGTTTTTAGATCCATTTATAATCACGGCGAGTAAAAGCTGTAATTAGTTGCCCTAGTATCAAAGATTCGTGGGAAATTGATTGTTAGAAAATTATGGGATTATTAGTCCTTGGCGAGGGCACCCATTTTCAAAACACGTGTGCGGCTTCAGCCCTCTAACTATAATCTGTAACTATTGTCTATTCGCACACATTACTCACACATACAACAGCTTATTTACCTACTTAAGTTTTTCACCTATAGGGCTGTCTAGATCGGTTTACTGAAAGGCAAGGCGATCTGCGAACAGGAAAGTGAGCCTGGTTCATAGTACGGCTACGCTTCGTTTTATGCATAGGTACAGCTACACGCACACAAGTGGCAAACACACGAGACGGGGCAGAGTATAGACCGGCCTCACTTTGCCATTCGCAAAACTCCGGCACGGCTTTTTATTCTGAGGGGACTTACAAATCCTTGAGTACGGAAGCTAAGAATTTTACTTAGTGGGTAAGTGGACTTTCATCATAGGTTTGGTTTTATTAAAGTCATAAAGTTTAAGATTATTGCAAGGATTGAACTCTAGCCATAGAGCATAAATCTAGGCACATAAAATTCTCCTACGACGCGCCATTTTAGTCTATAAATTGTTTATGAATTGCTACATTTTTGTTACTGGCCACATAAATAATAAAACATCTAATTTCAAAAAGGAACACAACTTAAACAAGCTAGCCGCTAACTATGCCAAGTAAAATGATAACAGCCGAAAAAGAAGAACGCATCTAAAAATAGCAAGTGCAAGGTCAGACCACCGCAGTGCCGCAGACGAGCTTATCGATCGCATCCCTGCAGTACGCACACAGCTGCGCTGGCTGGCTTTATAGGCTACGTTAACGTTCGAATTTTAAAAGATTTTGAGTGTGGAACTGTAGATACTGGTTGGATCATGGGAATATAGCCGTACTGGCTGGCTCCATGTGGTACGTTAACGTTCGAATTTAAAAATAAATTTTGAATTGAGTCATTGTTTTTATTGGGATGTGTAGTGGTTGGATCTCGTAATTAGGTACAGGTACAGGTTTTTAATAGTTTTACTTATTGTTTTACTTACTTAAATGTTATAGTATGGTTGTTTGTATGAAATGGTTGGATTGCGTGAAATTTAGTACACATGACTATGTAGGATGGGTGACTTACAGACAACAAAAAGCAGAGTCTACAAAACAGTTTGTATCAAAATATATTTTTACGTTGCCTGTAGATACCTTGCTATACATAAAGTTTTTTTTATCACTGAGTCCGCATCAGTAATCATTGTTATTATAGGGTAGGGACGCCGGTGTTCACAAAATCGTAAAACAATCGTAATCGTCCATCAGTCTGTCGGGTCGTCTCGTCAGGCTATAAACAGTGCAGCGCGGGGGAGTCGAGAGACCGCCAAGGTCGTACTACCGTAGTATTTCAGAGTAATGCTATTAAAACTGAACACTAGCCTGTAAGAAATCGAGTTGATTGCTGCAGGCTTATCGTCTAACTCGCTCGCAATCGCCATCGTGTTCATTTTGACAGTTCTTGTATGAATGTGACATCTAGCTGATTCCGATGCCAATTGTCAGACCATACATGAACTGTCAAATGAACACGATGGCGATTGCAAGCGAGATAGACAATAAGCCTACTGATCGAGTTGGCGCAGTGTTGTAGCGAAAACAATAACTTAGCGAAAAATTAAAACTGTGTATGTTATATTTAAAGAAGTTATAGTATCGGCTGAAACCAATAAATAATAAACGTTGGAAGTACTTGCTTGCATGGACTTAAGTCAGAAATAGTGCCGTAACAAATTTACAGGTTTTTGTAAAAAAATATTTTTAAAAAACTTTTTATGCACACCGATTTATTGTTGACTTTACACCAATTGTCACCCAATCCGCAATATCTATGTGTACCTATGTATGTCAAATTTCAGGTTAATCCTAGAACTAGAAGTAGTCAACAAGATTACAAATTTTGAAAGGGCAGTGCAACGTCAATTTTAGAAAAAAAGATAAGAAATGGAAAAAAATGTTAACTCTACAAAGATCACAACATTTTGAAACTTGGAACGTCTTTACCTCTTAAGATAGCCAATGTTCTGCTTATAAATCACAGTGAGATGATAACAAACCATAAAACATAGCAAAGCCTAAACCACTGGAATGGAGACATCTCTTCCCAAGTAACACCAAACAACATTATAAAAAGCGTAGAACAGCATGAAGTTACGTGCAAAGCAGTATATGAGCACCATATGTAGCACTATATTAGCCGTATTAAAGTTTATAAGTGTCTTTTAAGCGCAATTTGGGCCCCAAATAATACAGCGTTGAGCACTATTAAATATTATTAGTGCTGCTAACCAGCGCTTATAATGTTATTGAAGACTGACATTAGTAAAGTTGTTAGACAGCATGTTCTAATGTGTAAAGCATTTTTTTAGACGTTAGTACAGCTTTTAAACAGGTTTTTGAATTACAATGGCAAAATTACGTTAGGTTGTTAGGCTGAACGTTTTATGTTCTTTATATAAAAGTATTTGAAATAACTTATCCATGTTTTATGTCCGATTTGTTTATTCGTTTAGTGTTTGCAGTGCATTTGGATGTTGTGCGGAGATTTTGTAAAGTGTCTTCGTTAAAAATAATTATCATAAGGTAAGTAACAGATTTATTTTGTTTTGAATGCAAATGAGCTGCGGATATTAGTTTTATGAGAAAATATATATATGTTTGTGGTTTATAATTCACGCGCCCTCACAAAAATGCTTTTTTAATAAAAATAGGGACAAATTTAGAATCGACACATGACACCTTTTGTAACTTTTCAACGATTTCATTAATTTTAACGTACGAAATTGCTTGTATCAATACTTTGCTTAAAATAAAAACATAATAAGTATGTAATAATATCATACATGTATCATAATTTCAGTTTTATTTTAGAGAAACAAAAAGCAAATGGCGTCAGATGTTATTAATGTTTTAAACTTTCAACTAGTATCTTTTAATGTTGTCAGTCTTATTATAGTAAAAAAATATACTTTAGATATATCCAAAGTCCTTAAACCTACATATAACAGACCTAAGTGATATCTTTAGCATTATTGTAACACTTTCTAGACATGTTATAATGTTCATTACCCTTAAATGGCATAAAAATGAATTGCTGTAGTGTTAATCAGGGTACCGAAATAATAGTTTAGAATCCCTTTATCACATGATATATTACTCCATTTATTTCATCATGTTTTATAATGTTTACAGTAAAGTAATTTGACAAATGTATCTAAGTACTCGTATAAAATCATAAAAGCAATGAATGAGTTGGGGAATTCCCCGAATCATGTGACAGAACAGAACGAACGGGACGTGCGACAGAAACGTCATGATACCCTATGTGGGTGGGAGTGAGAAGGATAGTGTTAGTGAGTTGAGCGATTACGCTGCGCAGCCCTGATTTTATTCCTTAGTGTTACTTGATTCCTGTCGCTATGATGACGACGCGCGCTTATTGGCTAAATATTGCGTATTTTATTTTTAAATTAAAATAAACACCAGCGTGATCACGATACCTATCTATGTGTATAGGAAAAGAATAATAAGGTAGATTATTATAGTTATAATCCCTCGTTCCTATTGAATTGAAGCACGATATAACCATCTTATTTTTCGCACATTGTAATCGTAGTATTTATCGGAAATCGGAACTTTTTACGAATTCGTTTAAACGCGTTTTACGGCTAGGTACCTATTAAGTTTTCAGGTATAGTACCTACTCTATTAAGTCCTAAATAAGCTTGTTTCTTTTTTTCAGATGCCTTTTAAAATAGTGCAAACGACCGAAAGGGGAGCAAATAAACTATTCATTGTTCCAAGCGGATGGGAAAATCAAGGTCAAGTGCGATATCCAAAAAAACCTAATGAGTCTGCATTAGTAAAGAACGACAAATCCAAGCCTCGCGCAGATTGGCTAGTGATGCCTTGTAAAGTGAAACGGACAGGGTTCTTAACCTATGCCGATGCTGAAGAGGAATTGTCAATTATGTTGCATCATAGCGACACAGATACCGGCATCGCCATTGGTGAAGCCCAAAGACAAACCCAGTTCACAATACCAGTACCTGATTACAATAACATGGCCGATTTAGTAAGTAGTATCAATTTTTATTTAGATAGTTGTATTGTAATAAGTTAGGTTCATATGACTGCATCACTTTTTTGTTCGGTAGACTCTCTGTATTTCCTTAATATTTATTATTTATCCAGAGCTAGTTCTTATCCTTCCCTTCTTCATAATGACTATTTCAAATTCTTTTAT
The DNA here is from genome assembly GCA_932294345.1 of Pandemis cinnamomeana. NCBI lineage: Eukaryota > Metazoa > Arthropoda > Insecta > Lepidoptera > Tortricidae > Pandemis > Pandemis cinnamomeana. The sequence continues at coordinate 13,435,613 of OW028706.1, read as the reverse complement.
TTGCTGTTCTTTTCTGGAGAATTGATGTAGTTTTAGTACTGTACTAACCGGCTGCTCTAAAAGAAGGGAAATATTGTACAATCACGAGCACTTGAACCATTAACGGTGCCTATTCGCCTGTTGTAGGTTTCACGTTGCACTGTAACTATTAAGGTTGGACTGTAGTACTTTAAGAATGTAACAAATTTCTTGTAACGTAACTATAAATAAAATTAAAAATTAAGTACGACATATCAGTTTTTTTTTGCACTCAGGATCGTTACTTATTTCAAACCACTGATATTCTGTGAAGAAATACGTGAGGGCGACAGACTTTTGCTTTTGAAATCAACTTAAATTAAAAAATGAATGTATCAAACCGCTCTTTCTTTCTTTTCAGATATATCATTCACAACCAAACACATCCAATGTAACACAGATTCAGCAATTAGTAGAAGAAGAAGAAGGAGATACTTATTGGATTATAGGAGATTCAAATGAAATACAAGAAAATGCGGAGCCAGCCATTCCACCTCAGCCTATCATTCCACCTCAGCCTGTCATTCCACCTCAGCCTGTCACACAAAAACTGAATACAATTATAGAAAATCAGAACAAAATCATGGATATGCAAAATAAATTTTCCTACAGACTGAGCAATTTCATAATTGAAATAGAAACTACAATTGAAAAAGCCATTACAAGAACAATAAGCCGCCATCTTGATCAGTCTGTTGTCAATTTAGGAGATGCCAGATCTGCAGCTGAAAATTCTTCTTTCAAGCTTAAACCAGTCGACAGTATTAATGATTTAGAGAACTTAGAATTACTTTTATTGGATCCAGTAGAAAAAAATAAACTGATGAAATTGTACTCCGTTGTGTGCACAACTGCAGAGGGACATGGGGTAACCTGTGCATATAAGCTGATAGATCTTTTATTCACAAGAGAATTTTTATGCAAATGTTCGTGGTCTGGAGGCAGCAGGGGAAGCACAATCAAACTACCATTAAAAAAATACAAAAATATTTTGGATTTCTGTTTCAAATTGATATTTTCCTGGGATAAATCCTATACGATAGAAGACAATGAAAATTTTTTTAAATTAGTTCTACGAAATGCTGAGCAAAGGAAAAATTTTAAAAACATGCGAAAACCATCAAAAAGAAATCGCGTAAGCAAGAATCAAACCGGAAAAGTTAAAAATGCCAAAATAGTAGGAACTAATGCAATAGTAACAAAAAACGCAGGCAATAAAACTAAATATGGTACAAGTATGAGAGCAGAATCCGAAGTAGAAACAGTAAAAGAGATAGACATGGAAGAAGAAGCAACAAATGAGACAGGTGTGGAAGAAGAAACAACAAATGAGACAGGTGTGGAAGAAGAAACAACAAATGAGACAGACATGGAAGAAGAAACAACAAATGAGACAGATATAGAAGAAGAAACAACAAATGAGACAGACATGGAAAAAGAAACAACAAATAAGTCGGATATAGAAGAAGAAACAACAAATGAGACAGACATGGAAAAAGAAACAACAAATAAGTCGGATATGGTAGAAGTTGCAGGAGAAAGGGTAGAAGAGAAAGATGATAATGTAATGGAAAAAGACTCTACAGATGTTTCCGAAAACGTCGATAAAAACATAGTCAAAGAGGTACAACTGACTGAAGAAGTTGAGAAAAACCTGGAAAAAGAAATGAAGATGCGATCGTATCTTGAAAAAGAAGAAGATTGTTTATTGTATATGGAGAAGGAGAAAAAAAAAGTCAAGGAAATGTATACAAAAGAAGTAGAGAAAGAAAAAATTGGACTAAAGGCGACCAAAGAAAATAATAAAGATGAAAAAGAGAACACAAAACGGGAGTTTAAACAAAAACAAAATGCAGGGATCCTAAAGAAAATAAATAAGATATATGTGAAAAAGGAATCAAGCCGATATTTACCAAAAAAACAAAAGCAAATGGTCACAAAAAAAATAAAAGATCTACACCCATCAAGCCAGATGAAACCGCAAAACCAACAGTCAATAACCGCTACAAAAAAAGACTTAGATGATGAAGGACAATTTATTCTAGCATCACCGAAAAGACAAAATCTAACGGCAGTAAAAAAAAAGAAAAGCTTGGATCATAATGGCCAGTCAGACCAAACGCCACCAAAGAGACTTAAGCCAAATGCTACAATAACGTCAAAAGACAAAACTTACGAATAGTATGGTTTTAAAAATATAATTTTATTTTACGGTGATTGTTTTGGGTACCTACACTAGCGCCACTTCATAAAAAAATATAACTAATCTTTCTTTCTTCTTTTATTATATCTTACTAAAATTTTAGTTGACTTATTTAACTATAATGCGCCATATTACCCTAAATTTCTTGTGTCTTTAATATTAAGTACTGCGAAATCATAGATTGGTCTGCGATTAGATCACAATATGCAATCATTTTTTATGAAGTGGCGCTAGTGAACCCGAAACGGATCATTCTGTCTTTGTTTCGCTTTTGTTGATTTTTATTGAGTAAAATTGTAAAATTACGCTTTATTCATGTTAGCTGTAACTGACAACCAATCATGTTAAGATTTAATAACAACGGTATTTAGTTCCTTTCATGTTATTATAATTATTTAGTGATTATTTGCTAGCAGTTAGACTGCCCATTTTTTGTACTATTTTCTTTAAACTTTTATACCTACTACAACAAAATACAGTAAGTAGGTACTACGGGTATTTAGTACTAACATAGCCATTATGCTAATTGATATCTTATTGTACCTTATCCTGATAATTATCTATTAATTAATATTTCATTTTATAAATAGGTAAAATGTCATGCCTGTTATACTTAAATCTGAAAAGATTGTGACGAGTACAAAATAAATATACTCTGATTATGCAAAATTTCTTTTATTTATAATAGATGATCAAGCATACCTCGTAGCTAATATTAATTAATTTGCTTACGGCCACACTCAGAGAAGTCACTAATGTGTCATTTTTTTGTGTTATTTTAAAGTACAGCTTGGGAATTAATTGAACGGCAGATAAATATATGTGACACTTCATGTGAATTAAAATTTTAGTGAAATTTACTGTCACTTGTTAGAGTGCGGCCATTAGTTTTACCGTTAACTGATACAATCATTTAATCTTAAATTGATTTGCTATTACTAACTGGTCATTAAAGTGTGTAATAAGGGTACAAAATAGAGCTCATGATGGTATTTAGTACAAACATATTTGAATTTTACATCTTCTGGTCTAAAACATTCCCATACTTGGTGTGTTGGCCGGCCGGGTCAATTTGTATGGGAGGGCCAAAAAAATATATATGTAAATATATATTATTTTAATTTATTATTTGTTAAATGAAGTACCTTCTGATAACACTTCCGCAAAATAATTTACATTTTCTAAACTTGAATGTACTACGGAACCACTTGCTGGAACTTCTTGACTAGTGCTTGGCTCATACACAACTACCGATTGTTCTGTATTTTGTGTATCAAGAGTATCATTGTTTGGAATACTTATTTCATTACTTAAACGAGATATAAAGTTTAAATATTCCGTTTTTATCTTTCTCTTTACTCCACCTGTCCTCTTAGTCTTTTTCCACTGTTTATTCATGACAACAACGTGACACGTGCAACATAAATTTACAAATGAGTACTAACGCATAAAATGAAAATAATCATATGACTTATGGTTTTACGGCCAAATTATAACATATAGTAATAAAATAACATTTTTATTTACATATATAGTGCTGAACGCTTTAAAGTAACAATAAAATGCGAAGGTAACAGAGCTAAAACTTTAGTAAATGTTTGGCTAATGCTTAGCAGTAAATAAGCATAAGAAAAGATCATAAAGATGCGTTTAATCTTAAAAATGTGGTAATACAGCTAAATTCCCTATAAAATATTTCGTCAATGTTTATTTAAAGTATAAGGTTTTATTATTTACTAATATAAGGTTTTAACCTTTGTGTTAGTGTAAATGCTGTTTAAGGTGCTGTATATTAAAAGTAATTGATGTTTTAGTATGATTATAAGCTGTTTAACTTAATTTTTTAGACCATACAATAGCTTCATGCAATATTAATTTTACCACATTCTACTCAAAAGCATTTAAACTAACTCAAAACTGATTTAAACTGATAGTCTGACTTTAAAACGTAAATCAGTCTTTACTTCAGTGACTATACAGATTACGTGTTACCTGGGTTCTCTCACACAGGTGTACATAATTTTCTAAATTATAACAGCATAGCTAGCACGAGAGCACGCCTTTTTTTTACCGCTCGTTTTAGAAAGAACGGGCATCTATCTCGCGCGCGACATAGCTCTTTCGCGCTCTCGTATTAGCCGTAGAGAGCTAACCCATTTTGTCCTTTACGCCAGCCGAAGTAGGCATAGTCCTTAAATAAAACAACAGTGTGCCAAGTTGCGAAACTAGCTCACTAAATAGTAGAACCACTTTAAATATGCATAAATGTCGCTCGCTCGAAGCAACGGAACAACTTTTTCCAACATGAAAGTCGCTACACGAGTACCTATTGTATTTTAAAGCCCAACTATTTACAGGATTATGGTGGTACCTTTAGATAACTATTAGCCGTATAATGAAGAACATGCCGGCACCATTTTACATTTTCCTCCTTACCATTCCACCCTGTGAGGGCTACCGTGTTTGTGCTCACCAGTTGGCGCCACTGTAGAGCAAGGTATATCAATTTAGCTGTTTTAAAAGTATTGCTAGCGCGGATTCACATTTGCTCAGGATTTAGTACAATTTCCCTTTAATAGCGTACTTATTTATGCTCATCATAGTTGCAGTCTCTTTTATCTCCTGAATTAGCTCCCTTTTTACGAGTATATCTATCTAATTAGACGCTGTTTTCTTAGCTCTTGAAGGTCTAGGTTTTACACTAACTCATACTTTTAAAATCTCAAACAAGTTCCGTCAAACACTCCAACTTTGCCCACTTTTTAGACAAAAACTGAATTTTTTCAAGTTTTTTGTATGAAACCCCGGACACATTTCTGTATCTGTGGCAACTCTGAGATCGTGTGCATGCACTGATTTATCAAAATCTAAAATTAGTAGAAGTTTTCTTTATCATATCACCAATCAAGAGGGCGGGCAAAATAATCTGGACTTTTAGCCAACATTGCCCACGTCGATTTTTAGCGAATTATGGACCTTATACAGATGACATCAACACCAATGAAAGTATTTTGGCAATGAAGGCGATCGACCTAAAAAATAACTCAATATCATTCATACTTTCCTAATAAAATGTGTGGGCAATGTTAGGCTGTAATTTTTCCTCTTCCCCATACAAACGGCATCTAACGATTTAAAAGTGTTAGGGTTGTCAAATTTGGATTTAAAAAATCAATAATTTAATTTGCACAAAGTCGGTAAGTAGGTAAGTATTAAAACAGTTTCTAAGACGCAAATTTGCTTATTACATTGCGGTGTGCGGTGGATCAGTTGACATCGTTAGCCTCGCGATGTAATGCTACTGGAACAATTTTACTGGAATAATGTGAACAAGGCATAAGGACCCTTTTGCTAGGAAACTTCACATTTTTCTCGGGATAAAATATTTTTTTCTACTTACCAATCTACCTACTTGAAACTTTAAAAAAAAACATACAGACGAATTGAGAACCTCCTCCTTTTTTTGAAGTCGGTTAAAAAAAAAGAAAAGGTGCCAACCCTAAGCGTTTTTTGCTGGCGGGCAATGTTGACAAACATACAGCTAAACTTCACTGGGTAATTTTGCCCATTATGATAACTTTTGTTATATACGAGTTACAGTAACGAAACAATCATCAAAATACTCAGCACATCGTTTTGCATTACAAACAATCGATAAAATTGACTTGTGTGTTCGCCATGACGCACAATTGACTACTAAATTTCGTCAATAATTGGCCCGCAAAAATATACTCCGTACTCGACAAGCGCCAACAGGTTACTGGATGAAGTCAGGAGCGCACGCGCTACTCTGTGTTGCCACAGGTATAGTTTATTATCTACCAATGTTATGAATGTTGTCATAATTCTGTAACTTTTTTTATTATTAGTAGATTTCCTTAGAAATTGTGTTTTGGGCAAAGTATACCCTGGTGGCAAAGTTGGAGTGTTTGACGGTTGCTCTTTTAAAGTGTAATTGTATTTGAACTAAAAAAACGGATTTAAACGAAAATGGCACGTTTGAATAGAGCAAATTTATTATAACACATTTGTTTCTGGTATTACCACAGATTTTACGAAATGATTAATATTTTATTGAATCAGGCGTTACTTTGCGGAGGGCCATTTCAGTGAACAAAAAATGTTTACCTTGCTAACTCCGCTACTCGCGTGCAAGATAACCAAGCCTGTGCGAAATACGTATGTTTTTCATGCAATCCGCTCCATGATCCGTCGTGTTCAAAAAGTCAAGCTTAGAGAATATCAGATCTCTGATCTATCTGTTTGATTCAAACCGCACAGCATTTCATGTTCCGTGCAATACTTCGAAACAAGCTCCCCAAGTTCGTTAGCTGCAATATCATTGTCTGGCCAACTTCTAACCAACCGCATTGTCTTTGGTTGCCACAGCGTTGAGTTAGGCAACTGGCAAGTCGCGTGTTGATAACACACAATTTTCGTGTGTTTTGGCCAAACGTGAAGTGTTCCAAAGTGACCGTTGCAACGCAGTGTCGTTTGATTTGCTATTATCATGTGATTATTGCGTGCGATGTAGTTGGTAACTGACTTCGCGGTTTTACATACACATACATACATGACACATACACAAATCACATCTATATCCCTTACGGGGTGGACAGAGCCTGAGGTAACAAAACCTAAAGGCCACGTTTAGCAAGATTGTGGACGGTGGAAAGTGAAATCAAAATTGTAACGGGTTTAGCCGCATCGCCTATGATTAGTCCTCTGATTTTCGCCCATTCCCTCGATGGGCTTTTACGAAGAGAATCAACTTGTACATTCTGTTTCTATTCTTTGTTTGTGTTTGTTTTTTGTTTGTATTCTTTCTGTGCTCCCGGACCAACATAGAAGCGCTATTATTATGCGTCAATTATTCTTATAAAAACATTGCTATACCACACATAAAAGTCACGCTTCTGACGTCATCTAGCTCTCTCTCTTTCCTATAAGCCCGTCTCTCAGACGTGAGTGGACCGTGAGAACTACTAGTGTTACCATTTTCCGACGTCAATGTCTCGAGCTCAGCGTTGTAAATCTGTAATACAAGTATCATGTACGTTGTCAACCTTTGATGTCGTGTCGTAATCGTCGTCCACGCGTGTAGCCTTCGAGAGAATTTGATACTTTTTTAACAATTCGATACGTTACTAGTATTTTTAAGGTTCCATCTAATCAGCTCACATTCATTCACTGCTGAGTAAAGGCCTCTTCATTTTCACGCCACTTTTCCCGGTCCCGTGCCAGTCTCATCCACAGTTTTCCAGCCGAATGACAGATGTCATCTGACCACCGGGCTGATGGTCTGCCCACTGACCTTCGACCCCGTTTTGGCCCCCACTCTGTGACCGCTTTCGACACTTCAAGTAAAGGTTCCATACCCAAAGGGTAACAACAGGACCATTACTAAGACTCCACTGTCCGTCTGTCTGTCACCAGGCTGTATCTCATGAACCGCGATAACTACATACATCTCTACTATAGACTTATATGATTTAAGGCTCGGGGACCTTATACAGCCCTTTTATAAACGTGTTTAATTTAAGTAGAATTTAAGTATTGTAGTATTTTATCTTGAAAAAATGACATTCTGCCAAGTTTCTTGCGTTGCGGCGCATTCTTCTTGGCAATGATGGTCTTTCCGAATGTGCTGGTAGTTTCAAAAAATGCATGTAAAAGAGCCCTTGGCGGCCAAATTGCAAAAAAAATATATTTTTTTAGACTTGAAATTTTCACAGAAAGATGATGTAATATTTTGGCCGGTATAACGACAAATACTAAAAACAGAATATTTTTACGTCTATCTTTCTATAAGTAACCAATATAAAATGACCTCACACCGTCTACATTTTGCTTAAGAAGAAGGGCTCTGCCGACACTACACTATTTACAATTTGCCGAATTTGTACGGAGCTCCCGGTGCGCAAGTCCGACTCGCACTTGACCGGTTTTTATTAACAATTTGATACGATACTTCGTATTTTTTCTAGTACTGGGCTGTAAATGTCATGTTTCAATGGTCAATGCCAACTGATGGGAAAGAACAGAACTAGTGCGGTAACGGCAATTAGGGATGTGGATTGATGAGAAGACTGAGCCAATGATGTAAGTACTTTATATAATAACTAGCTTAGACTTCGTCTGCGTAGAATTATACATAAAAACTTTCCTCTTGAATCACTCTTTCTATAAAAAAAACCGCATCAAAATCTGTTGTGTGGTTTTGAAGATATAAGCATACATAGGGACATAGGGACAGAGAAAGCGACTTTATTTTATACTATGTAGTGATGCTCCCTAGATTACTACTATCAAATGAATCAATAGTTTTTACTTCTTGATTTTTTATGTTTACTTTTACGATTTTACCGTCCATAAGTGGATTTACAAAATTTAACGCCGCCTAAACAAAACTACTTCGTAAATAAAATAAATATACATATTATATTTCTAAACGACACTGAAAATTAGAACACATAAAAAAATCCTAAAAGTAAAGCTATGGCCGGGAATCAAGAAGTAAAAAAATATTAACTAACTTTGCGCTTAGTTCACAAAATTCACAGGAAAACTTAATACTTACGTGAAACTAAATGTCGTCCAGGTCACGGACATGTGCCATAGTCATAGTCACGTTACGCATTGCGTACTAAGGTCACTTCGCCAGCCAAAAGAGGACATTACAAGATCTTATCAGAATGGCTAGAATTTGTTATGAGCACGCTTGTTTGTAATGCCTGCCGTTATGTCACGTACGCGGATGCGAAATGCATTGGAAATAGCTTGCCTTTTTTACTGGGCAACGGGAAAAAATGAATAAGTTTTTGTGGGCTATTAATATTGCTTTTATCACTAATTTGTAGAAAAAAGAGTCTAATAATACGTAGTTGTAGAACGCAAACGCAAGTTGGGTTAGTTCGGCAAATATTTTTATTCAAAATCTAGAAAGATGAACAGACGGAAACATTTGTCAGCTAAGATTCAAAAATCCAACAAAAAAAATACTACTAGAAAACTACTAGAAACTACTAGAAACTACCTACTACTAACTACCTACCTACAACACCACCTCACCAGCTAATTATCCGGAACAATTTAAAAAGACCCTGTGTAGAGAGTATAGAATCGACAACCAATCCCTTTGGTTTATCTATATCTATACTTCTATACTAACATTATAAAGAGGAAAGATTTGATTTTTTGTTTGCATTGAATAGGCTACAAAACTACTGGCCCGATTTGAAAAATTCTATCACCGTTAAAATCCTACATTATCCCTGATGAACATAGGCTATATTATATTTTCAAACAAATCAAAGATGCTTACTAAAACTCCAATAATCTAACCCAAGGTGTAAAAAATACCTAAAAAAATCCCTTCAATCAATCATTGATGATAGAACAAAATAATGTTCTACGACTTTGCAGAATACACCATTATCTACAAATAATGTCGCGACAGCATAATGTCCAACTTTTGTAATTAGTTATAATTTGCCAAAAATTATGGCATTGAATTTATCAGTACAAAAATATAACTCCCTGCCGGACCTAAAATAAGTTACTACCTATCTGCCTTTACATAACCGATTACGACACGTTGAGAAATAAAAAAGAGCAGCAGCAGCTTAATTAATTAACAAAAGCTTCTTGAAAGTAAAAGCTTCATTAGCACGTATCAAGAAAGCTGTAAGCTGCGTAGGTTCAGTACAAAACTAGTAAACAACTCAAACAAATATTTACTTCACTATATTCAATTTACTTGCAGTAGTAGATAATGGTATCAAAGATTTCTGGTCAATACATAAACAAATGGTTAATACCATGACTGTAGACTTTATGAATATATTCCGTGATCTAAATACGATTGAGATCTACAATACCGACCCTGTAGTAAGTAGCTGTAAATACGTAAACTAACCAGTTTTAAATAAACATTGTTATTAGTTTGAACATTTATGCTACGACGCCGCACCTTCGGGTCTTAAATATGCAACGCGATGCCAACCCCAGGGCTAAAATTCTCTCAATCTAGTGCGTAACAACATTTCACCATTAAAACTAATATTTACTCCATAAACCAGATGGTATCTGAAGGGATTAAGGCAACATGTAGCCGTCCCTCCAAGCTTTATTCTAATGAGACGAGATTTGAGTGATACCGAGTAAAGCCGCGGTGAAAGTAAGAGGACAAGCACATCAGAGGTACACAGCTCGAGAAAGCAGAAAGGCTTTCGTCTGACCTTATCCATTACACATGTTGAATATTGGAAGAAATTTCAGCCCTAGAATAGGTCATGCGTCTTTATGATAAGTGTCCTATTCTAGTGATGATATGAGATGTAATTGACGTTAACAATCGTCTAGAAGACGATGAAGTTGATAAACCTAGCTTTGCTTATGATTCTTTCTATCAATTTTTAAAAAAGAAATAGCGCCATCGATACTGTCGATGATTCCGCCAATGTCGAGGTTGAAGAAGACAGTGTCGTTATTTATTTAAACGTTGTTCGGTGTTATGATTCTTTAGACAATATTATTATTAATAACGTAGTGTTTGATGCTGAGGTTCTTGATCTTGACACCGTTGACTTTCGTGAGACAATGAGAGTCTTTTTTGTACGCATGCCATGCGGGCATTGGAAAATGACAGCTGAGCTGAACAATCAGTAGTTAATGATACTTAGTATTTTTCTTATAATGTAAAGACCACGACATAAGGAACAAAATTTGACGTACATTAATTACCAGATGTGGATGATACAATGTAAATATGGTCAAAATATCGAACTAAAGAGCTAAAACTAAGTGTTTATGATGAAATAACCCTAAAGATAAGATCCAAATTGCCATTAGAATCATGTTATGAAGAACTATTCGCTGTACAGTGAAATGCTTTAAACAGGCTAATCAGAATAGATGAAACTCTTAAGAGTATAATAGGTACGACATGGATTGGTAAGCTCCCGAAATAATTGTAGCTTCTGTGGCAAGATCATAAACCCCGTCCCATTAATGAATCCTGTATATTTATATTGTTTGAATTTAGTTGCGGGTGGTAGGGCCTTGTGCAAGGTCCGTCCGGATCGCTACCACCATCTTACTCACTAATCCTGCCGCTAAGTAGCAGTGCTTGCACTGCTGTGTTCCGGTGTGGAGAGTAAGACAGCCGGGGAAATTACGGGCACAAGAGGCATTTCATCTTAGTCCTCTAGGTTGGCAACGCATCTGCAATTCTTCCGGAGTTGCGGGTGTCTATGGGCAGTGGTGATCACTTACCATCACGTGACTCACTTGCTCGTTTGCCTTCCTATACAAATAAAAAAAAAAAAGTCTCAGCTAGTTTCTCGTCCCTTGAACCTCTACGTAGACACCATAACATTGCTGCAGCGAGCGTGGCCAGCGTTTCGCTCTCCATGCTGCTGACACTCCGACAGGTCCTTATTAAAGCTAGCGAGTGAAACGAAACGCTTCCTCGTCGGGGATTGTAAGCCATTGTGGCGCCATTTTTGGTTAGTTATGTTGCAATCGTTTTCCGAAAATTTGTTACGCTTTCTTGTAAAAACCCGCTGAAGTGCGCTTTGAACTTCGTAAGCTGGCGTTAAAGAAAGCTTTATTATGTTCCTTTTTACTTGACAGGAAATGCAAAACTTGACTTATATGCTAAGCTCCATAACCTAGGTATCAGCATCTATTAAAAAGCTTTCAACTGTTTTTTTTTCATTGCTTTGGTATCCTTTCATCTTTAGGTAAAAAGTTTAATAGATAATGAACAAACCAGTTGGAAAGGTGCAACTAGAAGGCGTTTTCATTCCTTTTTTATCTACATCCAGTATACATAGTTTTTACATTAGATCGCGACGTTTAGAGCCCTTTACTAATGTCATGATTAATTAGTCTCATAAGATAGCTAATAAAACCGCTAAACCACTTTAATTGAAATGTAAAAAACTCGCAAATACATTGAAAGTCATATACAAACCGGTTCTTTGTATTGGCTAATGGATGTTAGTATTATAAATTAATCAACGGTAAAAACATCGCAATAAAAAAGTTTACACTCGATTACGTGTCACTTAATCAATTTTGCTACCACAAATAATGCAATCACAAAGTCAGCACGTCTGCCAATTGAAGTCTCCTAATTTGGTCAAATTAAAGTACTAGGATTGCACTAAATGCCCTAAACGACATCCCTGGGCAACGCGTATCAATTTTTTTTAGATTAACGGTTTTGCCACTCGTCACCACCTAGTCATAGCCACGCTGCCAGTATCCATTCGTAATAGAGGCTATAAAAACTATAATACGTCATATTAGGCATCCTATCTCCTAAAGGTCTCCTTCATTTTATCACAGGCGACTTGGGCCCACAGAATCCTATGGCTTAGCAAAATTCAAATATTCATCTCTCGAGACTAGCTAGGGTTAATAGGGTAAGTAGGCTATTTATTTAATCTTGCCAAAGCTTTTCGTTTTAATCGATCAATTTAGACGTTAACAACCTTAATTTAATTATTATGACGCAAACTCGCCATGTTCTCATTGGGCATGAGAATGGCAAAACCGCCACGAAACAGTTATGAAATGTGTCGTGAAACTGTGACCATATTTGCTAAGTTTTATCGAGACTGATATGCGCTTTGAACCTCGTCTTGTGCAAAAATTGGCTGCCAATGATACATGCACTCCTGCATGCTAGGTTGAGTAGGTGTTTGGTAATCTGTGTCACCAGAAACGAACATTTTCTAGGAATTTAAAAATTTTGACATCATTTTTTTAACTCTGGATAGACGCCTTGATTTACGTTTATCATCGCATTTTTTTTAAATTGCTGATTAGACATTTCTGTTGGAACAAATGAGTTGTTAGGTGTCTATATCAGAATTTTCTTTTTTAGGCTTTAGGCTTTTTTGTTTTAGGCTTGCGTTTGGCCACAATCACGCCTGGTTAACGAAGATGGGGCCTAATAGTGCACACGAGCCTAGTATATGCCCATTCATCGTAAATTTGAAAACGGTTCGATTTTAACGCTCGGGGAACACAGATGCAGGCAGGGAGTTCCATTCCATAGCTGGCCGGATGATGAAGTACGAGCGAAACCGTTTTGTACGAATACTGACAACATAAAATGAGGATATAAAATTTTAATTCTAACTTATTATTATTAAGATTCTTTTTATTATTATCTTTACATACATACACAAAAATCACGTTTTATCCGAGGTAGATGAAGCCTAAGGTAACAAGACCTATAAGGCCACGTTTAGCAAGATTGTGGGCGTATATAGGTGGAAAGTGAAATCAAAATAGTGATGGGTTACTAGCCGTATCGCCTATATCATGAGCCCTCTGATTTTCGCCCATTCCCGCGATGGGCTTTGCTTCTGCGAGGGAAGAGAAGCAATTGGTGCATTCCTATGCTTTTTTTTTGCTCCCAGACCAGCGTGGATTACCTACTATCTTTATTATTATTAAATTCTCAAAACATATTTTATTGCGCAAGTTAATTTACCTGAGCGATTTTTGGTCAACTGTGTCAAAATGTTATATGGCTTTGGCATACAAACCGTCAAGAATCTGTAAAAGGACTCAATTCTTATTAGGAGTTTTTACGCAGAAGGAAGTAAGATCTGCCGCAAGTCAGGTCACGAACACCTTATACGATACTTGTAACTGTTTTGCATTCGAATCCAAAAAACCTGACTTGGACGGATCTGCTTTTTAGGAAATATGCTAATGTATTAGCGCCGATTACGTTCGATTGTTAAGCCAATTTTAATTTAAAATGACATAACTTTAAAAGGTATAATTATCCAATATGCTTTTAGCCAAAACATCTTAGTTATATGGAGTGTTATTAGTGTATGTGTCAGAACGTAATTTTAAAGATATTTTTAAACTTGTTTATACTGGTCTGTAGTATCATAGCAGGAGGTGAGAAGAAATGGAGGAACTTCAGAAAAAAGAGCCTAAGGGTACGCCTTCATAGACACAGTGACGCACAGACGCGCAGAATCCGAATGAAATTAAAAAAAGAATTGTAATATGTTACGTATTCTTCCATGCTGGTCTGGGAGTAAAGAAAAAAATAGAATGTACCAGTTGCTTCTCCGCGCAAATGGTAAAAGCCCATCGAGGGAATGGGCAAAAGTCTTAGGAGTCATGTTACAGGCGATGCGGCTAGCAACCCATCACTATTTTGATTTCCCTTTCCAGGTATACGCCCTTAATCATGCTATACGTGGCCTTAAGGTTTTGTAACCTTAGGCACTGTCTAACCCGTATGGGATAAAGACGTGATATATGTATGTATGTATGTACGTATAGTTCACTTTATGCTGTTTTTCATGCATAAGTAATATTAGACATGAGTTTGACCGAACAGTGCCTGATGATAAGCAAAAAAAAATTGAACACACTTGTTTAATACCACGGGGTGTAACTTGAATATGAACCCCACGGGATTAAAACACGTTATTTTTTATTCGCGTTACAAATAGGGGAGAAACTAATTTAACCTTAGCACAAGTTATTAATGAAATCCGTCTAAACCGGATTAAACCAGATTTCATTAGCTGACCCTAAATCTATTTTCTCTATCTCAAAAATTGATTTTAGCTTCGTTTTGTTAATTGAATAGGGTATTTATTAAGCATCACGGGCACATAAAATCGTTCTAAAATATAGTTTTTAATATTTTTTAGAGAGAGACATCGACGTCAATTTTATAACGCCCCTGTTTTTAACACTGGCCATTTTTGAGTTACGGCGTTTTGACTTTTACGACAGCAGTAAAATATATGATATTTCCACTCAAAACATTTGCACACAAATTATTAATGCACGAGTATTATTTATAAATCGTTATCGCGAATCCATGCTACTAATCAAAAACTGGTCAAGTTCGAGTTGGACACACAACTAAGGATTTTGTTTAACTACGGCGCGATGGGGTGACGGCCCGGGGCGCCAAATTTAGGGGGCGCTGAGGTCTGGGGCCTCGGCCTCCTGGCTCACCGGCTGTGTACCCTCAATACTGTCCTTAAGTGGGCGCCTAAATATTACTGCCCGGGGTGTCAGTGGCCCTAATGCCGCTGCTGCCCCACAAATTCACTGGTTCACTGTAATGTCTGTAATCCACGTTTGCTTACCCACTTTAAACCACAAAACGAGCTATGTCAAATTGGAATGTCAATAAAAATTGATTAAAATAGCGGCGAGAAAGGTTCGGTACGCAGAAGGAGCGAAAGCGCGGGCTGGTTCAACTGGTCGGTAAAGAGCATTTTATTGCCCACTAGTTTTGCTTTGTTGTAGATTACTTACTTATTAATTCATAATTTTCATACTAATCTATACTTGCAACTAGCCCTAACTTCGTCTATCAGACGAGAGAATTAGCAATAATTATTAGCGTCGCGACTCTAGGCAGCTACGACCTTTGACATGTTTACCGCTATCCCGCGGGAACTATGCAATTTTCCAGGATAAAAAGTAGCCTATGTTTTAATCTAAGGTACCAGATATCTCCGTTCCAAATTTTATCTAAATCCGACCAGTCGATTCACCGTGAAGAAGGAACAAACATGCAGACTCACATCGTCACAAACTTTCGCATTTATGATATTAGTAGGATTATTATAAAGAGCTTATGTTGATGAGTTTGAGACGTTGTAGGTAATCTCTGAATATACTAAAGCGATTTTGAAAATTATTTCACCAATAGACAGCCACATTATTTAAGAGTGCCTTAGGGAATATTTAATTCTGCGCGGACGAAGTCGCGGGCAACCGCTAAAGAGATTTAGTTAGAATTAGAAGATTGATGTATATGGATGTAGCGAAAGAGGTGTGTCAGGAACAAAGTAGTCTCTGCCTACCTCTGTGAGAAAGAGGCGTGACAGTCAGTATGTACAAATAAACAATGACACGTTCACCAGTAATTAACATTTACAATATACATATAGTATTTGTAATAATACACAAAGAAAAGTCATATCTGCCCGGCCACACGTGAGTCTGTATTGTACAAGAAACCGATAATAAACCTCTTTGTGTTCAATGAAATCAATTTTAAAACAACTCCGATTCTCGGAAAATCTTTCGAGTGCTACTCTAATTTCATTAAGTATAGTAATTATAAGAAACTTTGTCTCAGCCTCGCTTACGTTCGCATGTAATATATACAGCCTAGTTTATCAAGAAATTGTCATAAGATATGTCACGTCGACATAGTATGTGGCCTGGCGTAATACAATCCGTTCTTGTAATATGGTTCGCAGTAAGATAATCTAACTTAGTGCCTACATTATTGATCTAGCTCGCATTTCTAAGAAAGTTATTGTTGTTGGTTTACACTTAGAGCGTTGTCTAGTGCCCATATTACAAGCTTTGCTTAGTTTGGGGCTAGGTCAATTGGTGTCAATTGTCCCAAGATATTATTATTATATTATTATTATTATTATAAAAAGCAATGCCGGTTTAGTCAAAGTTATTACTAAAACAAAATATTAGCTAAGCTTAGTTATGAGAAATAATAAGAAATAAGAAACGTTTCTTGTATAAAACTAGTGTACAATTGTGATAAAATGATGTTTATAAGTTTCAACATATTAAGTACCTACCTATATAGACATATTAAACAAGTACTCATGTGTGTGTATTAAACGTAAGTACTCATGTACGTCGGCTTTATTATGACACACATAAAATTATTTTGCATACTTAATCATTATTCATAATTATTTTTCTACGTAGTGTTTTACTTATTGCTAAGACAGTACACACATAAATCATGTCTTTATCCCTTGCGGGATAGACAAAGCCTAAGGTAACAAGACCTAAAGGCCACGTTTAGCATAATTGTGGGCGTACAGCTAGGAATCAAAATAGCGATGAGTTGCTAGCCGCATCGCCTATATCATGAAACTGGCACATTCTACGTTTTTTCTTTACTTCCAGACCAGCATGGAAGAGTACGTAACATTTTTAAATTCTTTTTTAAATTTTAATCGGATTCTGCGCATCTGCGCGCCACTGTGTCTATTGAAAGCCACCCTTAGGCTCTTGTTTCAAAAGTTCTTTCATTTCTTCTTCTCTTCGGCCAGCGGTGTCAGTCGCATCTAGCAAAAGATACACTTTTATACAACGCTTCTCCTGTCAAAACGTTACCACAGCTACACGATCTCGTTCCACAACACGTATTCCAACGCATTTTTCACACATATTACACCAGCGAGCATCACCAATCAATTATACACGGTAGTAACAGTTCTAGTAAATGTTATTAGAAATTATGACGGATGGTCTCTTCTAATTACAAATCATGACGCAACCGGGCCTATATTCATTTGTCTTTTTAACTCTTATTTGGACCAATCCATTTCATGCGAGAAAGTGCCGTGATTATTTGATTTGAATAATGGTTGGTTATGTTGTGAACCTTTTTGTTTAGCTTTAAACTGTTGAGAAGGTCAGAGGTATAGGATTATGATTGTATTCGGCAAGTTAATTACCACTGCAATCTATACCATCCGTGTGTACCTTGCTGGTCTGGGAGTAAAGAAAAAAACATAGAATTTACCAGTTGCTTCTCTTCCCGCGCAGATGGTAAAAGTCCATCGAGGGAATGGGCGAAAGTCTTAGGAATCATGTTATAGGCGATGCGGCTATCAACCCACCACTATTTTGATTGAACCATGCTAAACGTGGCCTTAAGGTTTGTTACCTTACCCCGTAAGGGATAAAGACGTGATTTGTGTGTGTGTGTGTGTAAATTAAGCCTTATAATGTGTAAATTAAAAAATTGTTAGAGGAAGATAAAATAGGTAGATAAGCAAAGTGAAGTTTACGACTAACAAAAACGCACTCAAAATAATACCAATCCCGTATAAAATCAAGCGTTGTTTGAATAGACGAAATGGTAATTTTACCCACAAAGAGCGCTGTTAGATTAAAAACTATCTTCAAACAAAGGGGAAATTCACACAAAGCCTTTGTTTTTAGAACAATGAATAAATGGAGGATAGTTTTTTTGCAATATGATTGTGGTCACCAAATATTACAAAAAGTCAAATCAGAAACTACTGAACGGATTTTCATGCGATTTTCACCAATAGAGTGATTCATGAGGAAGGTTTAAAAATACAACTTTGTTAAGGTTGCACCCATCCAACGCCGGGGCGGGTCGCTAGTTGTAAATATATATTTTCATTAAAGATGCCGTGTTGTCTTCAATATCAATGAAATTGATTGCAAAGTCTTAAAGAATGTCAAGATTACTTATAAACATTTATTCATCTTAATTCTGTGAAGGGCGTATTGAACGATGGTCTTTAGAGAGGGTATTTTGAGAAAAACCCCTAATAGACACCCTAATGCACTCACGACTTGCGTCGGGGAGAGCTGCGGAATAATCAATGCTATTGTATTGATTGACTATGCCCCCTCAGAGAATGTCATTAGAAATACCTACCGGTCTATTGTTGACTAAATATCACTACATAGTATAAAACAAAGTCGCTTTTCGCTGTCCTTCCCTATGTATGCTTAGATCTTTAAAACTACGCAACGGATTTTAATGCGGTTTTTTTAATAGTTAAAGTGATTGAAAAGGAAGGTTTATATGTATAATTCTACGCAGACGAAGCGCGGGCAGAAGCTAGTTGGATATAAACCTTTAAAACTTACCTTAACTTCATCAAGATGAATTTTAAGAAATCTTTAAGGCGGAACGAATAATAGAAATAACAAAGAGAGAGGAAGGAGTGAGGGAGCTAGACTTTCGTGTTTCATAAAGCATAAGAATGATAAAAGAGAATGGATTATGACAAGTTTTGTCGTCGTACTTAAAATATTAAGTAAAGTAAACTATCGTACTTTAATTGCTTTGTCTGTGTACCAGAAACAGAAATCGATGTTTATAGCTCAATATTGCAAGTATCAATTTATTCTACTGGCAACCCTACTCTTAACAATGTTGCCAGTAGTTTACACCAACTGTCTCAAATTACACAACAACTATCACATAAAACCGAATCTCTCTAAATTCCAGCTATTACGTACGTAAAATAAACATCGTACACTATCGAAAGCTCGCAGTTTTACACCAACATTCAATTACTACACAACCAAGCCAAAAGATACTCCAGCTGTATAGGAATTCATGTAAATCAAGTCCATGCTACAATGGTCCAATTGTATGCAGCCTAGTGCGGTAATGGTAGGCTAGGTCATAATGACACGTTGGTTTGTTATGGTTATGATCCTGGCGAACAACAATCGAAAATGATAAAAAAAACAAATCTGCAACAGCAACGCTGACGTTGCGTAGGATGTATAAGACAAAGATGAACACTCTCAAACAAAAGACGCAATGGGTGTTGTGGTGATTGAAATTGTCGGAGAAAGGGAAGCGGTACAGGGCTGTAGTAAAGCCTGTCGCTTGCAGCAAATCTGAGCGGAACTAATGATACTTCGATATAATGCATTCGTTATTGCCTTTTGCCGTAATCTGTATCGTATAAATACATTGCATCTGATATTAAAGTTTACTACCTCTACCTGAAGAATAATGCTTCTTACAATACAATGTAACATTATTGGTCAAGAAAATAAACACACTCGTGTATTGGCGAAGCGGCAAATTGTATGTGAAGAAATCAAAGAAAACTTTAGAGATATGCACAAAATATATATTAAGAGGATACTTATAATTTTATCAAAACTGGAAGGCGTAGAGTAACCTTTTGTTTTAGATTAGTGCAGATACGAAACTATCAAAGCTAGACGTGTGACATAATGACATGTAGAAAGTCCCGAACCTAATGAGCATGCCAGGGAGATTGAAATGATAAATGTAGGTGTGACCTTGGTATTGAAAACGACTACCAAATGAAAGTGAAACAGATTTCTTTTCTCTTTAACTGTTACGATTGACGGTGACTTAACCAATGCTTAGTTACGGTTATCTGTTTCTAGCTACTGAACTATTGTTTCGTTGATTCAAGCTGACTGATTATCAGGTTTAAGGGCAACTTTATCCATACCTTCATTATAATTAATTCTTCATTGTAATTGTGTCGTAGGTACAGACACATCATTCAAACAGATGACGCTTAGCGACAAAAAATCGCATAGTTACAATGTTACGTGACAGATAGTAACAGATTGAAAAAAATTGAAGGCTTACCTTACCCACCTGCTATGGGTGGTGTAGGGATATACCTAGGTAGCACGCGACGAGGATCCGAGGGCCATAGCTTTACTTTCGGATTTTTCTGTGTGTTCTAATTTTCAGTGTCGATTAGAAATTTACCTTCATTATAGTATACGAATACGTTAAGTGAACAGAAATCAAATAAAAAATAACTGAGTTAACTTTGTCGGCAGTCGAGTCGGCGTCGTCTTTTATTTAACATTGACATTGTGTCGATTTTAAATTACCACCAATTGTGATTGTGAAACTCCAACTTGTATTGTGCTTCATTTGTAATCTAAATTATGTAACGTTTATTAATTAATGTCAAGTAATCATCAAAACATCATTATTATTCCTGTCACGGCTCGATTCATGGATGACAATTATATTCACATCATAAATATTGTTTTGTCTAACACTCCATGTTTTGGTGGTAATCGTGGTATTAGCATGCGTTAAATCCTTTATACATTATAGCTTCTGCCCGCGACTTCGTCTGCGTAGAATTATACATAAAAACCTTCCTCTTGAATCACTCTATCTATTAAAAAAAACCGCATCAAAATCCGTTGTGTAGTTTTGAAGATATAAGCATACATAGGGACATAGGGACAGAGAAAGCGACTTTATTTTATACTATGTAGTGATGATAGTGAAGTGATAGTGATATTAGGTATTTACTACCTAAATAGGGTACCCTAAGCGAAGCCGAAAGTTCTTAGAAATATACCAGAAATAAAATATTATAACGTTTATGGAAAAATAACACAAGGCGCCATCGTTTTTTCTAGATGTCGCGTGAGGTCCAATAACATTCAGTTTTCACTGGTTTTGGCGGGCTACGTGACATAAATTATAATTTCTTTCATTTACCTGTTGAAAAGTGATCTTCGTAAAATTTAACGAACAAAACGGAACTGCACTACATAGATATGATGATACTTACAATTAATAAACTTAATGAGATTCAAGATTTAAAACTTTGTTTCGGCGCTGATCTTATAAAGTCGCCTTTGACTGCTTTACCTCTGGACCTTAGTCAACGGCGCCAGTTAATGAGCAAAGAAACGATCCCCATTCTAGCTCTGGTTTTTTTTAATAAGCAACCTTCATACGGCGTTTTGAATCAATACCCAGTAAGAGGCCTCCCTAATCACAGATTTGGGGACGGTCAGACAATTCAATTGATCGCAATGATTGAAACGAATTGTCAGATAGCACGTGACGATTCACTATCGTAGGAAAAGCTAGAGCGCAGATATATACGGACACGGAAATGATTGATCCGAAAGGTGTTCCTGATAAGATTAAAGATAACATCGATCAAGTTGATCCTCAAAACAGATACGATACGTCCTTGGCGGAAAACCAAAAACAATCATCATCATAACAAATTAATCTTTCGTGGACACTGATTGCAAGTAGGTTAAAGAATTAAGGTCATGTGGAGGCTGTGAAAGAAAGGCGTAGAAACTACAAATGTGGTTAGCAAACAAAACATCCCGGCCCTTAGTTCACGACCTTCTTGCCCAAGTCGGTTAGAGAGGTGCTAAGCAAGCGGGAAACCAAGTAATTGGAACCACCAAAGACCTCATTGCAAACAACCAAGATAACAAGACCCTCGGAACCCATAAAGAATCAAGTAAACCGAGTGCACAACTTAAATTTGTGAACGCACAATGCGAAGTGCATTCACAATTAGTGACTCCGCGGTTGATTTAAAACAAATTAAACCTCACCCTGATCTCAATTGATTGAAGAAGTGTGAGATTCATTCATCGATTTGCAATAGAAAGGTCAATTCGAGACAAAAGACCTTGTCACAAAAAACAGTTCAGTATGGAAGATTCTGTATAAGCTACTTTAAGTACTTAGATTTATCTAGTACTAAGTAAGACATTGAAATAAAATAAATAAATATCTTGGGACAAATAACACCAATTGACCCAGCCCCAAACTAAGCAAAGCTTGTATAGATAAACATATTTATATAGTGTAGACAAATACATACAACATCCATGACTCGGGCACAAACATTCGTATTCATCATACAACTGTCTGCCCCTACCGGGATTCGAACCCAGGACCTCTAGCTTCATAGTCAGGGACGTCAGGGTCACTAACCACTAGGCTATCCGGTCGTCAAAAAAAGTGTCTTCAATTATTCTTTATTATGCTATTTGAAATCCATCTATCACGAGACCTCGACACAATTCTTTCAAGTCAAATAATACTACCCATTCAAGCTCCATCTAAGCCTTCACGTCCGCAAACAGAACATATGTCTGTCCGTCGGTCAATATTGACTCGTCATTCAAACCTCACGAAGGCCACACATGCTCAATAAGATTATAATAAAGCAAAACACAATACGCTGCGTTAATGACGGCCTAGACTTTGAAGAACCTTGGCAACGTGGAGCGTATGACAAGTGTGTTTACCGTAAAATTGCGATGATACGCTTATTACCAAAATGCTTATTTGAGGGCTCCATGCAGAATGTGAACTAGTTTTTATTTCTTCCTAATTTAAGGTTAACGACGGCCATAAAACTATTAACATTTATAAAATAACTGAAGTTGTTGATGGTCTTAACGCGCTTATAATCCTTGCAGAAGTTTCAAGTACAATTGCCGATTATTTGTCATTTATTTATTTGGAAGTATGATTTAATGACCCACGTTTGAAGCGTTATCTGATTACCTTATGGCCTAACCATCACGAAGATGACATAAAACCAAGGCGTAATAATGGAGTTTCGAACGCTCACACTTATGTATGTGTCAAGGTACTAGCGCATCTCATGCTTAGTAATAAGTAGTAATAAAGTTGACATACTCGTACGTTAGTCAATACTCTTGCTATTTACAAGCTATATAATAAGCACAAGGTTGAAGCTAATATTTGATCTGGTATTGTGGCGCATAATTAGAGGCAAACTGTTATAAGCTTAAACGATTTGTCAAAATGTTGCATCATGACGTGATTGATGTTTTGCAATGCAATTTTGAAAGATAAGATTGGACTTGTTTCAGTAAATAACAAATCTAATGATAGGAAAGTATTGAGAGCTGATAAAGTGGGCGGTTGATAAGGATAGTTGAAACAGCTGTGTACACGACGAAAAGAAAGTGTCGCGTGTGACATCCTTACACGCTGATCCCGAGAATCTTAACGAGAGAAATTCGTAGGATACTAAATGTATTTAGCATGCGTATGTATAGCCCCTAGTAGCATTTTGAGTTGGCTGTTTGTCGGGCCTCCGTCCACTTTTTGGTTGGCCAACCGTGAGGTTTGTCATCCCTAAAAATAGTAGTACCAACGGTAGGATCATCGTTGGGCTTTAATGCTGGGCCAACCATGTGTGCCTACATAGGCCCAAACGTTGGCTTTACGTTGGATTGTCAATCTTAAAACAAGGTGGCCCAATGATGGCAGTCCTAGGTAAGCCCTTCCCTTGTTTATTCACATTGGGCCAATTGGGTATTTCCTTACCGAGGCCCTTCTGAATAACTGTAGATATTTTCTATGCTGGGCCAACCATGTGTGCCTACATAGGCCCAAACGTTGGCTTTACGTTGGATTGTCAATCTTAAAACAAGGTGGCCCAATGATGGCAGTCCTAGGTAAGCCCTTCCCTTGTTTATCCACATTGGGCCAATTAGGTATTTCCTTACCGAGGCCCTTCTGAATATTTATAACTGTAGATATATCTACGTTGGCCTTTCGTTGAAAAGGGCGGTGCACACCGGTCGCGTATGCAGCACGTATGCGTATACGTATGCAGCGCGTAAACGTAGGTTACCCCTGAGACGCAGAGCTGCGTGTAGCTGCACGCGCGTCTGTACACGGCACAACTACGCATGTAGGTACACACGTACTTACGTACGCATATTTGCGTCAGCTCTAGACATCTCGGCGTATCCTACGCAATCGCGCTGCACACGCATATATACGCATAAATACGTGCTGCATACGCAACCGGTTTGCACCGGCCTTGAGATGCTTCTACACCGGTGTATCAAAGCGTTGGTGATATTATTCAACACACAGCAACAACTTTCACATAATAAAGTTGTTGGTTGTTAAAAAATATCCAGTGACGTTTTCGACACCGGTGTGGGAAGCTGGGAAGTGCCTGAAACTTAATTCGCAGTGTTATATACCAAACGTCATCCAATGGAAAATGTATTTACAACCCGTTTACGTTTACTAAAGACATCACATA
This sequence comes from Pandemis cinnamomeana, assembly GCA_932294345.1. Classification (NCBI taxonomy): domain Eukaryota; kingdom Metazoa; phylum Arthropoda; class Insecta; order Lepidoptera; family Tortricidae; genus Pandemis; species Pandemis cinnamomeana. Next base: position 13,410,968 of record OW028706.1, on the reverse strand, counting down.
CTGTAGAGGTCCATCCTATTAGTAAACGGATTTTTACCTAGGTATACATGTATTAATTATAAAGAAAGAAGACATTTTTATTCCTTTTTGCTAGACACACAAATACCTATAAGAGGACATACACTAATTTATAGAAAATAAACAAGAAAAATAAACACAAACATGGAAAATAGATCATCAGCGTTGTGTGTGTCTTCGCAAAAGTGAAACGGTCGCTGGCTCAGCATTACCTACCAATTTTGAAATTATAATTATAGTATTGGTCGAGATAGTGTGGAACCCGTGTCCTGGGGATTTAAAATGAATGCAATCGTATTTAGAAACAACCGCTTATATATACTGTGCCAGAGTATACCTAATAGATACTATATATTATACCTAGGTAGGTAGGTACGTAAGTACTTGTGGTTCAACCATAGTAGCATTTTCGGTTGACCCTATGTTGGGCACAAATAGGACCAAATTGGAATGCTACTGAAGGTGTAGTTATGTGTATGTTTTTATGTCACACCTGGCCATATAGCCTAAATAGCCATAAATTGTGTACCTACTCACCACGGGCAGTTAAACAAAAAGCCCTCGATCGCATATTTTACGATTCTCGCCTGCAGCTCGCGTCACAAATACCTGCTTAATTAAGAATGTATGTAATTATTAAGTAGTATTTTTTTGACACTAGCAAAATGTAGATAGGTAAATATTAATTAAGTTTGTAAGTAATAATTTTACGCAATTAAAGCTAGAAATTTACGATTTCGTATTTTTTTCATTTACCTACTGTGCTTATTAGTAGGTACTTATATATATGTAAAGCAGGTAGGTAGGTACGAGTTATCCTTGCCACTTGCAAACAAAAGTAGGTAGGTATCTATTATATTGTTTGCTAGCCCCAACCATAGAGTTAGTAGGCCTAACGTCATAAGTTTGTAGTGAATACAACACAAATGATAATGATCAGGTATAAAATACTTACTTTGCCAAGATAATTCTCGGATGGCCTGAACCTTTGTAGTACAAGGTCCTCTTGTTTGCTACTGGGTATGGGTTTCGTCGGAAGGAAAACAAATGCGAGTGCTAAACATACACTATATTGACTTAACGCGACATGGCGGTTACGGCCGCAGAGGAACAATTAGAGGAACATGCTTCGCTTAAGAGATACTTATATTATTTAAACCTACACTGACTCTAACTAAAGGGCCGGCCGGCGGTGAACGAATATAACTATGGAAGCAGTCTCTTCATACAACCTACCGTTCATTATTAGCCCAAAAACTCACACAGATAGGTTTGAAGTACACACACACAAGCAAAGTAAATAAAAATTATCAATGCATTTAAGAAAATAGGTTATTGCTAATGAATCTAGGTCGGTATTAGAATGTGCTTCGCTAGTTGCGACTTTTTGAAAATAAGTACGTAAAAGCTCAACGATTTGAGAAGCGTCGGGTCACATGTCGCGATTGGTTCTCGGCGTGACAGATTTACGCTAATTGGTTCGCGGCTTCGATGCAATGTCAGCAGATTGTCAGTGTGTCTTCGAAGCACGGACGATGTTATGCAGAAGGGGACCAGTCAGATTCAAAGCAGCCCTATGCACAAAGGTATGAAATCAGTAAGCCAAATTTTCACTCGCTTTCGCCCACTTCGTCAGCGCGCTTGACTACCTAGTTCGATAAGTGTATTAATAGTAGTTTACATATTTATTTATTTTTGTATTACAAGGAAGGCAAGCGAGCAAGTGGGTTACCTGATGGTAAGTAATCACCGCCGCTCATGGACTCCGCAACACAGAAGTATTGTAGATGCGTTGCCGGCTTAGAGTACTATGTGCCAGTAATTCCACCGGCTGTTTTACTCTCCACTTCGAAACACAGTAGCCTAAGATGTTGGTAGCGATTCGGACGGACCCTGCTCGTGTGGTTCTACCACCCGCAACGAATGATATTACGTAGATACGGTTTCTAAACGTATTATATAGGTGGGTGTAGATAAAAATAATAAAAGAAATATCAGTAGATAATTTATTATAATGACAATTTGGACGTTTTTGAGAAGTTTCCTGAGAAGTTTCCGGAATATTTTCTTTGTTTTTAATTTTTATTAATACTGGTTTTTCACTCGAAAACACCATCTGAAAATAAATGTCTATTATACAATCATACAAAGTAGCGCTACATTAACTAAAACGTGATCATTCAAACCAAATAAATACGCACAGTACAAATTGGTACTGCGCTTTTAGAAAGCATTGTGTGTCCCTTCTTCGATACATAAAAATCTTCATCTTTAAAATGAACTGAGCATATTTTCGAATTCTTGCTCGGTGTCCAGTCATTTTCCTGTCTCTCTAACTGAACAGCTTTTTGCCATCGGTTTCTGCGACTCGGGTCTTGTGGGAATCTAAATTAAAATTAAAATTAAAATTAAGCGAAATGAGATACGACTTCGACTTGTTAATCCGATGAAAAACCGAAATTAAAACACATATCTGTAAGTAACTTAATAATAAATATTATGTCCTATAAAAATAGCTATATTAAAATGTACTACTACATTATGCATAATGACATCCCTCTAGTAAAAAGGGGATTTTTGATTTTTTATGTAAACAGTGTACTTACACGTGAAAAGTGATTCCAGTACTCTTGGGACAATATTCCTGTTGATTCCTGCACCACCTCACCACACATGAAGGCATTTTTTAATGGATAAGTTGATTTTATATAATAAAAAACCCGTGTGACACGACTGACAGGCGTGCGCCTTGCGCACTGATCGCGTTGCCGCACTAGTTTTCAAGCCCCGCCCGCCGCGAACTAGTTTACGTTGGGTCATTTTGGAGCGTCAGAAATGCTTCCATAGTTATATTCGTTCACTGCCGGCCGGCAAATAAGCAAAGAAAATGTCTACGGTACCGTTCGCACGCAAAGCGTAAACACCTGGATGGCGTGGCTGACCTCGGGTGATGGCGCGCAGGTTGGCGGCGCGGCAGGGCGAAGATCGGTCGCACGCTGTGGCCTGGACCAGGCCGCGGCGGCGTCGCGGGGACGGCTACGTCGAGGCTGGGCCCGCGCCGCAAGCTCTCGGCTTGCTTTAGGGCAGCGGTTCTTAACCTCGGGTCGCGACCCAAATTTGGGTCGCGGGCGGTTTTGGGATGGGTCGCGGGTACGGTTCCACACTCTCCTGGAATCTCCCGGCTCCCGGAAGGAGTTTTAAATAATCGAAATTATTAAAAAATTAAAAAAAATTTGGGTCGCGGACTTCAAAAATATTTATAATTTGGGTCGCCAGCCAAAAAGGTTAAGAACCGCTGCTTTAGGGCGACCAACTGGAGCCTACGGTGTGAGCCTTGGCGTTGCGCCGCGGGCGAACCCAGCGGCGCATCCACCAACCGATGTCGGATTTATGACGTCCACATTGCACGGCACAAGCACAACACTGCACAAACAAGCGACGGACGGGAAAGTTTATTAATGCCTCCGGCGAAGCGGCATTTCTAAAACACTGCCCAATCGGGCTCCTTAGGCTACAAAGTTCACATTTCGTGACTGAAAGAAGACAGAAAAACGTCAATATTTGATCGATCTTTTTGAAGGTCGATAACAAAACTGGTGCGCTCGGGCTGCGGCGGCACGCCGTGCGCGTGCGATGTAGATGTACTTGTATAGGAGCGCGCGCGTGCACACGCGGGGCTGCGTGTCGATACAGGCTGCGCGTAGTTCGCCGCGGGCTTATTCTGCGCCTCCGCGGCGATTCGGCGGCTCTTTGCATCGCGAATTTTGTCCTCGATGTCGTGGGCTTTCTTGAGTAAATCTTTGAACGTATGAAATTCGTCGCGACGTAAATATTTAGTTATTCTCGTGTTCATTAAACTAAATATCATATCGAGTTGCACTTTTAGCGATAAGTCTTTAGGGGGGAGTTTAGTTAGGAGGGCTCGGCTTCGTGCGATGAATAAATCCGTGTTCTCGTCTTCACACTGCTCTTTGCTGAATAGCTCTCTATAAATATGCGACTCCGAGCGCCAGTCTCCGTAAACGTCACGCAGGTACGTCAACGCCTCTTCCCATGAGGATATCTCTGCACGCACTCTGCCACCAGGTCGGGGCTTCACCAGCTAACAACATCGACATGCCCTTGACTGCCCTTTCATCAGGGACGTTCGCCGCTTCCTTGTATAAAACCACGGCGTCAACAAACGCTTCTATGTCTCCCTGTCCTGTAAATCTCGACGTGCACGTCGCGAAAGTGCCGGTCGGCGCGAGCGCCTCTCCCGCTGAAGAACTCAGCGGCGTGAGCGGCCGCTGGGCGGGGGGGCTCGGCGCGATGAGCAGCAGCTGGCCGAGGCGCTCGAACACGCGGTCGCACATCTCTGCTTGTGTTTGTTGAATAGTCGACATAAGAGATGTAAAATATTCTTGCGGCCTTGTCACGACGTTGTTCGGCGACTCCGACGGCGGCGACTCGTCGTCATGAGATTGAGATTGTCGTCTACGCGGCATCGTTACTGATCACTATGATACAAACTACACATTTAGTCACTTCACTGTAGTGTACTAAACCGTAGGCTTTCGGGCCTGCAGTTGAGACGCCATTTATTGTGAACGCGGCGCGGAATAAATGGCGGTTTTCTGTGTAACTATTTACTGGCACAACACACACACATTCACAAGTTATTACAATTCGTTAGAGTATTAATTAAGTTGCAAGGATCTAAAACTAGGAAGTTAACAAATAGGTAATCGAAACAAAAACAATGCGCGCGGAGCAAGCTCGATCGGTCACAACTCAACTGCCAGCCAGACTGCCGGCCACGCACGCCACACCGCGGCACGCGCCAACGCAGCGACCGCGGTGCGCGGGGCGCGGGGCGTGGGGCGCGGGGCTCGGCGGACGGCGCCGGCGAGTAGAACGGCGGGAAATAGAAGGGTTTACACCCAAAAAGTTCTGTAAATACTAATATAAGCGGATAATTTCTACGTTCCTTAGTTTTTTAGAAATTAATGTTTTTGTGTTCAATTGATGTTAGCTATCGACTGTTTCCAACCCTCGGTCACAAAATTTACGAAGGAAGACTGACAAAACTCACTGACATTTTAAATAATGAAAACATGAAAAATGATTTCAGCTTTCGCCTGTAATAGTTAGGGAGCTGGCGAGCAAAATTTCGATATGATCAGCACACAACTCAGACGTTATTAATAGTGATATTTATGCCCTAAGAAACATCAAGGACATTGTCTGCCACCATGGTGGCGCTGCGTTGTAAATTTACAGCGTTTCAAAAATGTAAAAAAAAAGATGTGCTATATTATGCGCACACGTCTGCTTCTGGGGCTGATGATCGCAGTCATCCTGGAAACACAAAGAATCGAAAAGGCAGACATCCAGGGCTCTGACTTTTGAAGTATTCAATTTTTTAATTTATTTTTATGATTTAAAAAATTGTATATGAAGTGCACACTTGGCGGATTTGAATTGTTCGATCAAAAACAATGAGAAGAACCACGGAAAAATAGTCTGCCACCATGGTGGCGCTGCGTTGTAAATCTACAGCGTTTCAAAAATGAAAAAAAAAGGTGTGCTATATTATGCGCACACGTCTGCCTCTTGGACAGATGTTTGAATTCCTTATGAAAGCCAAGAAAATCGATGAGGCAGACGTTCAGGCCTCTGATATTCCAAAGGCAGACCGTTCGACTTTTTTTTCTGAATTGAATTGAATTATTATTTTTTGAATAAAGATTAATCGATTTATTAAAAATAGATTTTTCTTTATTCAAAAATAATGAATATAAATAATCGATTTTTGCGAAAAAAACGATTTTTCTATTATTTAAAACCCTACATGCTTTTCATTTTCACAACAACAAACAAGATTAAAATATAATTATAAGAATATAACTAAAAATAACAATATACATGCAATACCCGCTGTCCCTTGATTCCGTGAATTTCAAACAGTTATATACAGCTGAAAATCAGTGAGCAAAGTGTCTGCCACATTTTTTTTCGAATCCACGGAGAGCTTTTTTTTACATTTTTACAACTCCGTCCCATGATAATGCAGTCCTGAATGCCTGCCTCTTCGATTTTCTTCGTTTCCAAGATAATTGTAACCATGAACTCCAGAAGCATACATGTGCAAATGATTTAATACCCCGATTTTTTTAAGCAACTTCAATCCGCTGTAACGCGAAAACGCAGCGACATAGGACCTTAATTGACTGAACCAAATCGATTCGTAATGATTTATACTGCAATCCACCTCGACGTGAAACGTGTGCAAATCATATACCGAAATGCTCGCCAGCTCCCTAACTATAATACCATGATAAGATGAATAAAGAGCATATTTTTCTGATTCCAACAGTACCTATAGTTTGGTTCGTAGACTGTGTCGTAATAACTCGAAGCGTCATGTTTTCCACATGTACTTTTCGAGGCTATATTTTACTATAATCCCTGTATCTCAGTCGAAGCTAGTATTCGATTAGAATTAAATGATACCTAATAAACCTGTTTCTTCCATGCTGGTCTGGGAGCAAAGAAAAACATAGAATGTACCAATTGCTTCTCTACCCGCGCAGATGGTAAAAGACCATCGAGGGAATGGGCGAAAATCATAGGAATCATGTTATAGGCGATGAGGCTAGCAACCCATCACTATTTTGATTCCATTTTCCACCAATACGCCCACAATCTTGCTAAATGTGGCCTGTAGGTACCTGTTACCTTAGGCTCTGTCTATCCCGTTAGGGATAAAGACGTGATTTGTGTATGTATGTATGTAGTATTTCGGTAGAAAAGTGCCTCCGGTGACGTCATCGTCGCGCGTATGCAAATTAGCTCGAAGTCTTGTAGTTATACCACTACACTAGCCAACCGTAGAATTAGTAGGCCTAACGTCATAAGTTTGTGGTGAATACAACACAAATATTGTTGGCAAGCCAGCCGTAGAGTTAGTTGGCCTAACGTCATAAGTTTGTGGTGACTACAACACAAATATTGTTGGCAAGCCAGCCGTAGAGTTAGTTGGCCTAACGTCATAAGTTTGTGGTGAATACAACACAAATATTGTTGACAAGCCAGCCGTAGAGTTAGTTGGCCTAACGTCATAAGTTTGTGGTGACTACAACACAAATATTGTTGGCAAGCCAGCCGTAGAGTTAGTTGGCCTAACGTCATAAGTTTGTGGTGACTACAACACAAATATTGTTGGCAAGCCAGCCGTAGAGTTAGTTGGCCTAACGTCATAAGTTTGTGGTGACTACAACACAAATATTGTTGGCAAGCCAGCCGTAGAGTTAGTTGGCCTAACGTCATAAGTTTGTGGTGACTACAACACAAATATTGTTGGCAAGCCAGCCGTAGAGTTAGTTGGCCTAACGTCATAAGTTTGTGGTGAATACAACACAAATATTGTTGGCAAGCCAGCCGTAGAGTTAGTTGGCCTAACGTCATAAGTTTGTGGTGACTACAACACAAATATTGTTGGCTAGCCAACCGTTGAAGTCGTCGGCCCAAGGTCGTGTGTTTGTGGAACACATTACGTTATTGTTACATCGTTGGCCCGTTGAGTCTATAAACAGGTCATCATTTTTTTAATCAGTTGCCACCAAGTTAATTTTTATGTTAATAGTATAGATTTGAATATTAAATTGAATTTCTTAATTAAAACGTGAGTGCAAGAGTAATAAAATCTTGCAAATTTGATTTCGGTTAACCCAACGATATACCTACGAGAAAATATCCTCGTTGGTTGATCGACGGCAGATCTAGTGGGCCCAATGATGTACGTTCGTGGGGAAATCAACGAGAACTCGACAACGTTGGTCTACTGTTGGGGCTTTGTTGGCAGTTCTACTACCACCTCCCGACAAAATGCCAACCGTTGGCAAGGTCACCCCAACGGTAAATGCTACTAGGGGCATTTGTATCTCAAACAAAACGAAACATTCGTGTTAGGTACTTAAATGCTTTTGGCATTTTATAGCTTTTATTTTTTCCAGTTAACCTTCGAACGCTAATAATGTATTAATAATTTTTCAGATTTAAAATAACGGTTTAAGCAGGTCATAAACAAACTCTCACATTATGTATAAAGCGGTTGAAAAAGACATTACCAATATGAACATAAAATTTAAAAGCAGATAAATGCACTTCCTCTTGCGTTCATGGTACCTGCTGTTAATTTTGTAATATCGCATGCGCGTCAAAGATAACTGCGAAATAAAAATAAAACTGATAGTTCACATTGAAGCTAACGTGAGCATTTGATATATCTGGCCACTCGTGACAGTAATCCGTGGTATACATGATATAACAGAAACAGTTATCTCCATAGACAATCTACACGTAAAAGTATATGACAGGACACATCGTGAACAAATGACGTTATCGCAAAATCAGAGGCTACCAAAAAACTTGTGGGACATCATACGGATGACTGACTAGAAATTTCTGCTTTCATGCATGTTAACTTTAATCAAGCCGTTTATCAGCATGAATCTTTTTCCACACATTAGAGTGTAATATCTGAATGCTGGTCATTTGTGTTATGTCCGTAAATCGGGGTTCTATTATCGTCATTATTACGATGCTAGTAAATTGGACTATACAAAATTTACACTACTAATGATGTATTATGTGCCCCATAATGGTCACACATGCGAGCAACTAACCAAGCCGTTACGGTATAGCTACTAACACAAAGTTATTTAGCTTTTATAGTCTCTAAATTAACATTGATGTCTTTATTTCTCATCCTACTTCTTCATGTGCCTCTCCATCAGTGAAGGTTGGCACGCAGACTCTTAAACTTTGTCAGCGCAAAGAGTTGCTCTACGGTTTTCATACCGGTTCATTCTCTGATGTTTCTTAGTCAAAACATTTTTCTTCTTCATTCTACTTCTACTAATATCATAAATGCGAAACTTTGTGAGTGAGGATGGATGTGACGTTGCGTGTATGTTTAACACATAGGCTACTTTTTATCCCGGAACATTGCCCAGTTCCCGCGGGATAGCGATAAACATGTCAAAGGTCGTAGCTGCCTAGAATCGCAACGTTAGTAATTACGAGTATTACAGAATATAACTATCAACATCAGTTCTTCGATCTAATTCTTCGCGGACTAAGTCGCGGGCAGAAGTTATTTAAGCAATAAACTCTTTATGTGTGAACATAAAATGTCAAGTGAACGTTGAATCTTGTTTTTGTCTGTTCTTTTCTCTTAACCCAGAACTGGACTTGCAATCAGATTTGTAAAAAATATATTATTTTCTTCCGGTCTCTTGTGAAGCGCTTAGCCACAGTTAGACATGTCATTCGCGATAGTACCTATTGTTCTAGGATTCATGTTGTAGGCGATGCGGCTAGCAGCCCGTTACTATTTTGATTCCCCTTTCCACCTATACGCCCACAATCATGCCTAACGTGGCCTTTAGGTCTGGTTACCTTAGGTTCTGTTACATATTTTGATAACAATGCCTAAATATACGAAACATGACGTAGACATTTTGTTTTCATCAGGATTATTAATTTTCAAAACCCCTTACACAGCGGTACGTTTGCACAATAACTTACGTCACTTTTGTTTCAGTTAGCTCTTAAATTAACTTGCTGTCGTGAACAATTTCAGAATCCAATTTACAAGTCAGCAGAACAAACACTCGACTTACCCAGATAACTCGACCTTGGCAATAATTTGCTTGTCAAGTAAATTTAACAACTAACTTTAATAACTAGGAAGTTTATTTTGTCAATTCGATATTTGTTCATGAATATCGGCTATTTGTATTTCATGATCAATCGTTCAAGGTTGAAATAATTCTGTTTTTGTTCGTGTTAAAGTTTTTTTGTGGCAGTACATGATACCGTTACGGCTGACCTCATCCGAATACTTATAAATTGCTGATCATCTTGTTTCTCCATGAGCGAAAAGAACATCATTGAATTTCTTGCAAAAGAATAGTACATTGTTTAATTTCACTGTATAAGCAAATCAGATTTGTTCAATTTGCAACTGTTTGCCACTTCGTAATCGTGAGAACTGATGACTTGCCAATTATTGTTCTAAAGTAGGTAAATACCAATATCATATTTAGCACATTCAGCATCGCGTCGATGTGCAACTGCAACTTCAATAATATTGACAATGGTCTTAACTGGGCCGATTCATTTTTTGTTCGTTTAATTCAATCAGCTGCAAGAATAAGAACCCCTACGCACGACTGGTTTCAATTTTTTTAAAAGCTTTACGTAAATACGGATTATTAGCGTCAGGTGTTATGGCATTCATTAAAACATTTATAGACGGCCCTTTATTAAGTTATACAACACTTATATCTTTGTAAATACTCTAACGATTGTTTTAGCCAAATAGTTAACACAGTTTGTTGTTAATTCCAATTATAGCGTATTTCACTTGTTACCTTCAAGATACGAAAAAAGTTGGTTGGATAATTAAGACCTGAATACTCGTTTCAAAATCACTGTGAGAAAAATCGCGACGAGTAAATCTCTCTGTGCGGCCTTCGCTGGCTTAGCGAAATGATAAAGTGTTACTACATTTACAAACAATCAACTTACAGTTATGAAACGGAGTGGTAAACGATCTCAAATTAGATATTTCATATCTAAGTGGCGATCTAAACCAATTGAAAATCGTAAAAAGTCGAGAACCGCGGGATCAAGCAAAGTTCACAGACAATGGTCCAATACTCAGAACCATTTCACTGCGAACACAAAACGACAAGAGCGACCATATTACTTACGATGGTAGTTGTAGAGAGCGAATTTTGTACTGACGTAAAAAATAATAAACTCAACGTCGGTTTTTTTATTGATACAAAGCACTCAATAGTTGTTTTTTGGTCCGGTTTTTGCACATCTGTCCGGTTTCAAATAGATTCTGTGTGTATAGACTTTCCTTTAGTGCAAAAACGTGAGGTCGAATGTCAAATTTGCGGCTAATAAATTTGTGTGAAAATTTCTTATGACAGAAGTTTGCTTATTTTTAGGTTTGAAATTACGAGTTCGGTTTTCATCGGCATTCATTGAAGGTAAAGGTCACAGTTGTGTTTTAGATGTAGTTTCTGTGGCTTTGGATCGATATTTTTAATTTAACCAAAGATGACCTATGTAACCCATCGAAAATCGTGAGTAAACCGTAAGTTAAACCTGCGTAAATTTAACGTTTATGCCTCTACTTTTACTCTCCGTTTTGTTCATTTGAGATTGGCAACTAAATATAACAAAGTAGGTACGACGTACACGTATTTTTCTGGAGTTTGGTTAGTACTACAATTTATATTTTAGAGATTAGAGATATCATATTTCTCTGTCACTTCACTGCAAGCATGGCAATGAACGATCTTGACGTTGACTAAATGACAAAAACAACCATCGTTTGCTTACTGACCGACATAATTTTTTGTTGCAAAAATATTTAAGGCATTAAATTTATTGGATCAGTATTTAGAATTAGGATAAGGACGGCTATTGTTTCAGTGTTTTTTCTTTTAGGTAGTTTCGCTTGGATTTGCCTTGTCACGTTCGCCGGAAGTTCGAACGCGCGCAAACCGCAATGACAAACTGACTACCCACATTTTTTTAATGGAAGTAAACAACAATTGAGATATCACATGATACTTACTAAAACTTTTAACAGCACAGTAGCTAAGCAGCCACCCTAAAGAACTGTTCAAGGGAAAGGGTCCAGTTCAATCCCTTTAAGAATAACCAATCAGAATAGCCAGTCACTCACACTGAACACAGGCACTCTGAAAATCAAGTTAGCACTTCACGTCCCGCTACGGGTGCTGGCAAACCCGTTTCGGAGTGCACCAAATTCCGGTTCTAGGCGAGTTCACTCCCGGCCCAAAGGGGATCAAGCAGACGGTTTCGTTTCAACAGCTCTCGGGTTGAAAGGAAAGTCTTTATGAAAGTTCGTGTAAACTTTTTTCGCGATGTCGGTGCGGTCGCGCGGCGGCGTGCGACGAGCGTCGCGAGCAGCGGCCCGGTGCAGACTGGCGTGTGACGTTAATTTTAACAAGTGTGCAATCGAAGCCTTCTCGTCGCAACGCGGGTCAATGTGTGCGTGCTGGACTTGCAGATTCCTCTACCGCGGCACAGCTGCGATACGGTAACACCGCCGCTTCCATTTACATCGATGATTTATCAAGAGTACCAAGCGTGGTGTGCCTCAGTCGCAGCGACGTGGATGCTTTGCGATGCTGGTACACGTTTTTGACCCATGTGAAAAGTATATCCGGGAGAGGCATCAGGTTCTGGAGGTTTTCTTCATTTATTGTTATGAGGCAGCGGGTGCATAGTGTTATGAAATTGACTTTTTGTTCTTACCGTCTGCGTCCCTAAGGGAACATACCCAAACTACGTGACCGATTTAGGGGGGGGGAGGGGGGTCTTCAAAGTACCACTCATGGTCACCGGGGGGAGGGGGGGGGGGGTTTGGTTTCTTGTCACGTAGTCAATAATTTTTTTTTAAGAACGCCACGTTTTTATTACCCCATCAATAAAACTTGTCCAGTATCGCCACTTTTAGGGGCCGTATAAGAAAATACAAACAAAAGCCATTATTTTGTAACTTTACGCAAAAAATATTGATAAAATATACTACGTGAAAACTAGGGGGGGGGGGAGGGGGTCTGGGCATATACTACGCTTGGTCACCGAGGGGGGGAGGGGGTCAAAAAACACGAAAAAAAGGGTCACGTAGTTTGGGTATGTTCCCTAAGGTAATTTTGAAGACACGTTAAGCGGAGCACTGAACTGGTTATAGTTATTTTACTGTTTTGCGGGAATAAAATTTTATGTATAATGAAAGTTGGGATTATTCATAGCTTTGCTTCTTTCTCGTCTTAATTATCTTTAAGCGTAATAAACATTTATTGCAGACTACACTGACCTGCGATAACTTGGATTGACTAATCATTAGGTTCTGTTGCTTCAGTTTTACCCTCACTGACCTCAAGATTAGTATCGGAATGACTATCGATACAGAATTTATTGGGTTAGCCACAATGGCGTTTGGTTGGGTAACTTCATAATCGCAATAATATAATAGTTTTCCTTACTCGGTGACACGAGGCGTGTCAGGGTTTGTTCTGCAAATCATTCGTTGGGAAATGCCGGAATATTCCCACGGTGTAGTGTATGGTATTACGGTTTCGCAGCTGAACTTTAACTCGTTTAAATGGGTTCATAGGCTTGCGTTCTGTACTGGCTCTTAATTTGCCGAGATAGTTCAAGGATCCTTTGGCTGACTATATCTATATTTGAAGGGAAACTAGATAGTTCAGCCACTTGTTAAGTCAAGAGATGGCGCCTCGCATTAAAATTTCAATATCTGTCTTTTACTCTCTTCCCAGAGATTACGGTTTCTAGCCTACAACTTTTTCACCTCCAAAAACCCCTGGCATTTTTTTTAAGAAAGAAGTATTTATAATTATTTTTTGAAAGATACACCTAAAAACGAAATATACTACACATGACAGACATGAAAATAAATGAAAATGAAAATAAAAGGAAATAATTTTATTTCCAGACAGTAAATTAGTTCATAATTAAAATAGATCAGTGTATAACTGGTATAAATTTGTAAATGCCTACAAATCTACAGCTTAAACTAAATTTTCGTTTAGATTAATTGGTAGAGCTTCAATTTTCTTCTAAGTCACTGGTAGATAAAAGTATGTAGGTACTCGTATATAAAAGTAAGTACTTTACATGCGGCATAATTTTCTCAAAACTAGTGACAAATTGTGCTGAATTTTAAATACGAGTAGCATAGAAAGAAAGAAAGAAAGAAAGAAAGAAGACATTTATTCCTTTTTGCAAGACACACAAATATAAGATAATACACACAGTTTTATAGAAAATAAACAAGGTATAACAAAAAAAGAAAACATAGACATGAAAAATAGATCATCAGCGTACAATTACAGGGGCCGTACCATGACGTCTTATCGCGATTCAATTCCGATTCAGTTTAAGTTCGCTCGCTGTCAGATCCTTACTAAAAACGACAGTTAAAACCTGAACTGAGTCGGAATTGAGTCGCATTAAAATGTCATGGTAAGGCCCCAGCTCTCATCTATCTTCTGAACTATTCAAAAATTTGATTAGTGCTGTGGTTTTGAAGATATAAACATATTTATACTAATTGGCCCATGGAACGTAAACGCAGTAAAAGTGCCTTTATCACACAAGACAACGTACAAGCCACATAGTAGCTTCAACGGTGCATTATTTATCCGATGAAGATGCATTCAATAATAGAAGAGGAATGCATCCGAGTTATTTCAGGCCAACGGATGCGTTCAATTTATTATTGGTTGAGATATTTATGAGGATTACTTCGGAACTTCGATTTCATTGCGTGTTTACGGCGATGCGTTTTGACGATTTTAACCTGTTTGAAGCACTGTTGCGTATATCAGATCAAATAGTGGGATGATACAATTGACATAGCAATCTTAATGGAATAGGCGTAGAATAATTGACAAAATATTATTAAAATGATGAAAAAAATGAGAAACACAAGTTTTTAACAAAACTTTGTTCAGGGTGTAAAGGCTTTTCACAGAAAAAACATCTCGCCTTCGATACTTTAAAACGGTTTCGAGGCGTTTTTAGCGTCCAAAAACTTACAGGAGCTCGATTTTTGAAAGTACATACATACATACATACATAAAATCACGTCAACCTTACGAGCTAAGGAGCGACCACACCGCCGCGTATGCGCAGTGACGTGTAGGCGTCGCGTTTTCTCACCGTTTTTTCCATTTTGTTGCGTAAAAGCACCGTCAACATCTTTTACGCGCCGGTGTGGTCGGACCTTTAGACAGAGCCAAGCAGAGTGATGCGCTTTCAACCGATGCCTTTTCCACCTGCCCACAATCATGCTAAACGTAGCCTTTAGTTCTTGCTACCTGAGGCTCTGTCTGCCTCGTAAGGGATATACGTGATTTATGCATGTATGTTTGAGTAGTAATCTCTAAGACTCATATTAGAGGCTCAGTTGAAAAAATACCACAAGTGTAACAGACTAAGCTCTCTGACGAAATGCTATTTCACACGGTCCGCTCAGGTCGCTTGAACGTTTCCTCTGATAAGCTGGTATTTAACTGCATAATACAGTAATAAATAACCAAGTGTCCTGTCTCTACGTTTTGTTTGTCGCTTGATTTACAACGGGGGATCACTTTGTCGTTTGAGGAACGATCAAGTTGTTTATTTATTGATGAAGAAGGAACTAAATGTGGGCACTTTCATAACGTACTTTCAACATAGACCCCCTTATTCATAAACGCTCTGTAGGCTTCTGCTAACTTAGCAATCGTTTGTCCTTATCTGTCACTTTGAGATTCACCTTTCACAGATAAGGACACACGATTGCTAAGTTAGCAGAAGCCTATAGAGCGTTTATGAATAAGGGTTAAGTAAGTAAGTAAGTTAATGCTTTATTGTATAAATATAAACAAGCAGAGACAAATAACAAAAAAAGACCTTAAATATATGCACAAAGGCGAACTGCATTAACGGAGGTTTCACGTCTTAGATTTAGTTCTGATTCAACTTTACGTTTTAGCTGTCATTTTTGACACTTCACAGCTAGTAAAGGATATATTGTAATCGTCATTTGTTTCTGGAACGGTAGCATAGTAAAATACTCTGGTAGCAGTAACGGCCGAGTAGCTTGTGTATAAGCGCCATCATAAGCCATAACCATTTGTGCGAAACCTGGAAAACTTTATAGAGCCACTTCCTTTCATGCCGCTGCGACGATTATGACGATTACGATTAAGTGTTTAGTGACTGACTGACTGTCTGCATGACGAGCAGTTTGGTCGTATAAAGTGCGCGAAGTTGGATGAAAGTTGCAAAATTAAAAAGGTAAAAAAGATGATGTAATTTATGATATTGATGATGTAGACGCTTGGCGACTAAAATCGCATAGTAACAAGGTCACGTGACAGCTAGTAACAGATAGGAAAATTCGAAGGCTTAATTAAATTCGGAAATCTCAACCGCTTATCGAGCTATGGATGCCAAGATATCCTTCATGCAAAGTAAAACACAATATTTCAACGTGAAATGAGCCGGGTTAAAAGCTAGTTTACAAACATAAACTATCGCAGAACGTCATTTAAACTCGGTGAAATCTATGACAACTAACAAAGATAGCCCTAAGCTGGGTTATCGGCTGTGAAACAGTGTGCGGGAGATTACACCGGCAACGATCGTCTTTTGTTCCCGTGCAATTACTTTCGCGGTATAATTAGCGTTGTCACACGTAAGTACGCGGACGTGTGTTAGATAACTCGAAGCTGAGATGAACTTGTGGTGAGAGACAGGTAAGAGTAAACGAAGGCAGTTCTATTTTAGGAACACACAGACACATTCACAAATCACGTCTGTATCCAGGTAGACAGAGCCTTTTTTTTTCTTTAACGGAGAGGAAATCTTTATGGATGCCCTAGGCACGGGGATGCCTAGGGTTATGTGGGACTCCCCCCAGGGTATACCCGAACTAAAAACTCTCCGGCGTTGCCTCAATCCGGTGTGATGGGGACGCAGTGGGATGCCACTAGGGTTTCAACCACAAACGCCCCCCCGGTGGCCCCGGCTTTCGCCAGGACCGCACCAAGAAGGGGAGGACCCGTACGCTGGGCCGCATGCCTTAGACAATAAGACCATGCAATGCAGGTAGGTAATGGAGGTAGACAGAGCCTGAGGTAACAAGACCTAAAGGCCACGTTCAGCATGATTGTAGGCGTATAGGAAAGGGGAATCAAAATAGTGGGCTCGATGGGCTTTTACCATCTGCGCGGGACGAGAAGCAACTGGTACATTCTATAGGGAATAGGGAATAGGTAGGAAAATGACGAAGCGGGCCAAATGATGGTAAGCGATCACCGCTACCCATGAGACCAACAACCCCAGGAGTGTAGCCGCTCCATTCCTGGCCTTTAAGGAAACTAAAACTCTTTTGTTTTGAAGGCATATCATAGTCAGTTGGAAACACTGATGGCGGGAGCCGAGAGCGCGAAGACCGTCAAAGCGTCAAAGTTTAGGGCCGACAACGCACTGACATCGCTTAAAGCGCTACGGGTGTCCTTGGACAGTGTTGATCATTTAACATCAGGTGACCCACTAGTTCGTTTATCTGGCCTCTCTAACATTGTGAATGGAAACTTGTGACGTCACTTCATTAAAATTGTTAAAACATCAAGCGACATTTTCATCTCAGTATGTCTTTATAATTTTATGATTAGATAGGTACCTGAAAAATTGAAAAATATTAGTATTATTAGGAAAAATAATATTTAGGTATTTAGGATTTAGGCGAACTTAGGCATTTAGGACTATTTTAAGTTTCGATCAGTTCTTTTACTTTTTCTGTGTCTCTACTCTTGCTTAATACCTATGTCACAGTATATATATAAGGTAAAGCAGTAAGGAACCTACGAACAAATCGGTTGAAACGAAACACGCACACAGGCGCGCGCTTTACACGGCCCCTAAGCGGACCTGAGCCTGAGCGGAGTGGACGAGGTCCGCTTAGGGGCCGTGTAAAGCGCGCGCCTGTGTGCGTGTTTCGTTTCAACCGATTTGTTCGTAGGTTCCTTACTGCTTTAGCTTATATATATACTGTGCCTATGTCCTGTCAATCGTTCAAAGCCTTTGTGCATTTGTGCTGTCCTGTATTCATCTTTTTCATGTGTTTTCTGTACAATAAAGAGTTAGACATACATGCATACACAAACACAAATCACGTCTATTTACGGGATAGAAGAGCCTATGGTAACAAGACCTAAAGGCCACGCTTATGGTTTGTGGGCGTATAGATGGAAAGAGGAATCAAAATAGTGATGGGTTGCTGGCGCATCGCCTATGACATGATTCCTCAGATTTTGCCAATCGGTGCTTATAAATAAAATAAAATTGGACGTTACTTGTTGTATAAAGGCAAGGGCCGTGTGTTCCGAGGTGAGAACGAACTAATTGCCAGACTAACCACATCAATCAAAAGCAGTTCCTTAGCTACTATGTAGGTAAACAGTAAACACTGAGCTGTAAAAGCTACGTGTTACAATATATGATACAGTTTGCGTTTAATTTTTTGGTTTTATACACAAACACCATCCATCCATCCAAAAACCATCTTACTCGCTAATCCTGCCGCTAAGTAGCAGTGCTTGCACTGCTGTGTTCCGGTGTGGAGAGTAAGACAGCCGGGGAAATTACGGTCACAAGAGGCATTTCATCTTAGTCCTCTAGGTTGGCAACGCATCTGCAATCCCTTTGGGGTTGCGGGTGTCTATGGGCAGTGGTGATCACTTACCATCAGGTGACCCACTTGCTCGTTTGCCTTCCTATTAATATAAAAAAAACAGCGGTCTATCAGATCCTGATAGACCGCTGTTTGACTACCTGGGATGTTACCACGATCGCTTATTGCGTGTCAAGTTCTATTCAGTGTAAGGGACACAGTTATGCAGCCATAGCTTCTGTCCCTTACACTAAATCTGGGGTCCTAGTGAAAAGGGGTATAATTCTGAATTTTCTACGTAGCTATTTTAGACTTAACCCCTTTTACAATAGAACAGAAAATGGTTTTTCATTTATATCAGACTTATCCCCCTTTTCACTAGGACCCCAGAAATAGAACTTGGCACGCATTTGGCACGATTGTGGTAGCCCCCCTGGTCGTCCACGTGTATGAAGGCTTTTTAATATTATGTTGAATCAGGCATTACTTTGCGGAGGTCCATTTCAATGAACAAAAAAATATCTACCTTGCTACACTCCTTGCGGAGTAACGAAGTAAATATTTTTTGTTCATTTAAAGCCATAATACCCTTTGACCTAATGGCCTGTCAACCAAGGGGTCGGAGGTTCAAGCTTGGTCCGCACCTCTGAGCTTTCGGATTTTGTGTGAGACATCTCATTTGAGCTTTTCAGCGACAACAACGGCGATGTCGCCATAGTGTCCCGGTGGGTTTTTGCCCTTATTTGTATGGGATACACAGCTGGCGACGTCACTATAATATCCGTGTGGCTAAGGGCCCTTATTTGCATAAGAGACGCAGCTAGCGACGTCGCCACAGAGTCCCAGCGGGTTAGGGTCCTTATTTACATGGGTTACGTCGCTGGCAACGTCACTATAGCGTCCCAATGGGTTAGTGCCCTTATTTGCATGAGATACGCAACTAGCGACGTCGCTATAGCGTCCCAGTGGGTTAGTGGCTTATTTTCATGGGATACGCAGCTGGCGACGTCGCTATAGCGTCCCAGTAGGTTAGTGCCTTATTTGCATGGGATACGCCGCTGGTGACATCGCTATAGCGTCCCAGTGGCTTAGGGCCCTTTTTTGGATAGAATACGCCGCTAGCGACGTCGCCACACAGTCCCAGTGGGTTAATCCCCTTATTTGAATGAGATACCCAACTGGCCACGTCACTATAATGTCCCTGTGGCTTAGGGCCCTTATTTGCATAAGAGACGCAGCTAGCGACGTCGCCACAGAGTCCCAATGGGTTAGTGCCCTTATTTGCATGGGATACGCCGCTGGTGACGTCGCTATAGCGTCCCAATGGTTAGTGCCCTTATTTGCATGAGATACGCAACTGGCGACGTCGCTATAGCGTCCCTGTGGCTTAGGGCCCTTATTTGCATAAGAGACGCAGCTAGCGACGTCGCCACAGAGTCCCAATGCGTTAGTGCCCTTATTTGCACCATAGTGTCCCGGTGGCTTAGGGCCCTTATTTGCATAGGATACGCAGGTGGCGATGTCGCCATAGCATCCCAGTAGATGGTGACCTTAAGGGTGGCTTTATAATCGCGCATTAAAACAAACGCAGTAACAAAAGTCGCTATGATCGATCCTAAACAAAACATTAATGACCGGCTTTCGCTTATTTATCAATGTTTCGCTCGGCATATCGCCCAGGTCGTAATTCAAGTCTCGCCGATATAATATTAGTATGGCTATCTAGATTGACTGGCAAGGCGCAGTTTACTTGGACTGCCAAACAGCTATGGTTTACCTTTGATTAATACCTACAGTCAACCAATCTGTTTCCTATATAGAACCACCGAATCTTGTCATAATGATATTTAGGTACGTCATAAGATAAGCATTTGACGTAAGACGCAGACGAAACCGAAGGAAAAAGCTAGTAAAATCAAAATGTGTAAAGAACAGTTTAATATTAAAGAAGCTTCCTCGGGTTGTTTGTCTGTGCGTACCATATAATACTTACGTCAGGAGATGGTATCGTGGTGAGACACTAAAAAAGCCCACTGCTGTTCCCGCTATGACCAATTTCAACATGAAAATGTCTAACAGCACGCGTATGTCATGTGCATCTGTGTGACGGTTTTGATTTAGCGTTAATGTAATTAATCATAACATTTTAATGACTTACAACAAGGTGGGTTACCATGACGTCTTAATGCGATTCAATTCAGATTCAGTTTAGGTTTGCTCGCTGTCAGATCCATACTATTGAATCGCATTAAGACGTCATGGTAAGGCCCCAGAACAAAACGGTTGCAAAAATTTCTCAGTGTTTGATTTATAGGGTATGTTTTACCACTCTCCGTTAAGTTCCAGTTTTCTTTAGTGTCAGTTATCTATGATTCCGTCTCTATTTATTACTACGAAACTGACAGAGACATTATCATAGATAACTGACACTTAAGATAGCTGGAACTTAACGGAGAGTGGTGAAACCGGCCCTTAGCGTTCGCGTTGAAAATTTTGAAACGTCAAATATTACGAGATTACTTTTTTACTGTTTATTTACCAACTTTTACGCACTAGTTAAGACGTCTATGTGACGTGAACATGCTTAAGCGTTCGAGAAGACTTTTATGTCAAAAACATGCACTAGAAAAATGACAACAAAAATATAGAGCCAAGATAAACTAAAGGCAGCTCCTGTCATACATGCTTTGTGGTCGGCACGTCCTGTTCCCATGAGGCCGGGTCACGTCGTGACCGAGTTGACTGACCTTTGTCAACTTGTAGGATAATATTAAACGAGCCTTGTAACACGGGCCTCGAGCCAATCTTGCAATGTTAGACAGCCTGGCCAGAAATATATGACACCTCGCCAATTGCTACATAGTCACGAAGATCTGACTTTACAAATGTCTGACGCTAGTGTAAACTTTTTGTAGCAACAAACGACTGTAACGCGTTAATGTTGAATCAGTTTGTTACCGTCATGTTATTTTTGACAGAGCAAACGTACATAAATGACGTCTTTATCGAAACACTACAATAGCGGTTATATTTTTCGGAGATCCGTAAATTTCTAAACGACGCTGAAAACAAGAACACATAGAAAATTCCTAAAAGTAAAGAACCCGAATCCTCGTTACGCGCGCTATACCCCTACACCTCCACTATAGCAGTTGTGTGTTGTAAGGGAGTTTGTAATTGTCTCGTATAGACACATAATTCAAACAAATGACGCTTGGCGACAAAAAATCGCATAATAACAAGGTCACGTTGACATTAAGACCTCATGATAACCCCCTAGTGGGCGCGGTTACATATACTCCAACCACCACCAAACCTTGCGATTTTTGCAGTGGCGTAGCTACCTAAGGACTAGGCGGTGCAGTGCCCCGGGGCCCTCAAGCTCAGGGGCCCTCGAATCCTTACCAGAAGTAATCTATACTAATAATATTATAAAGAGAAAAAATTTGATTGTTTGTTTGTTTGTTTGCATTGAATAGGCTCCGAAACTACTGGACAGATTTCAAAAATTCTTTTGCCGTTAGAAAGCTACATTATCACTGAGTGACATAGGCTACTTTTTACCGCGGGAAAATACCTTTTCCTACGGGAAAATTAATTTACCGCGGGCGAAGCTGCGGACGGAAGGCTAGTATTTAATATTTTTACTTGGTAAACCTAACCAGTTTAGATAGTACTGAGGCCATTTTTTTTATTTGCACCAGGGCCCCTGGTTACCTAGCCACGCCACTGGATTTTTGATTTAAATACGATATTGTTCTTTAAAAGTGAACTAACGAGGTCAATCTGCTGACATTAAATCCTGGGGCGCTAACAATGGCGAAATTACACTGAACTTTGATAAGATTTACGCCTTAGTCTTAATTCCTTTTGCAATTATTACTGTTTGCTTGTTCATAAGTCAAAGTTCAGAGTGCTGCCATGTTTAACTGTTCCCTAATAGTTGACAAGGTATGCCGGTTTTTCTACCATCTGACAGACCACAGATTTAATGTTATTTTATAGCAGTTTCTAACAATTTTCAATCCTTTCCATATTTTGTTCTATTCGTTGCTGACGTAGTCACTCTTGCTCGTGAATAAAACACAGCCAAGCTTGTAAAAATAAACAGTTTAGTAACTTAGTCTGGAGATGTCGGAGAATTGGAAAGACAAATTCACCCATAAATCCGCGTTTTACCGATTCGTACAGTTTTAGAAGCTTTTATTTCAGTTCCAATATTTGTTTGTAAGTAGGCAAGTAAGTCGTCTTCAAAGTAACTTTGACCCACTTCTAATACCTAGTAAACTTTTGACTTCAAATTTGGTATACTTGTAGCGACTAGTAGAGACTATACATCTCTGCTCTCGGGGACCTTATACATCCTTTCTATAAATGTATTTAATTTGAGTAGAATTTAAATATTGTAGCTTCATGTATTTGATTTTGAAGGAATTACTTTCTGCCAAGTTTTGTGCGGCGCATTCTTCTTGGCAATGATGGTCTTTCCGAAAGCGCTGGTAGTTTCAAAAAAGACACGTTAAAGAGCCCTTGGCGGCCAATTTGCAACAATACATTTTTAATTTTGAATTATGTTGAAGTAGGGAAGTTTCAATAGAAATACAGCCATCCAAAAGAGTTTTTTTACATGTATAAGCGTCACAACAACTCAGGCACCACATAACAGTTTCGTAAATATTTAACTTCAAACAAATGCATGGGAAAAGAAGGGCGTGGGCTATCAATCCGGCAATGTTTAATTACTACACAAACACTTTTAATAAGTCGTGACCGGTCATAATCATCAAGACTTTGGTGTTCGCCAGTGAATGAATTTAAATAATTGAATTACTTAAATAAAATTAATAGTTGTTGGTACTTTTTGTGTGCATGTTAATTTATTAAAGCTAAGGCGCCTTAATGACGTCTCAATGCGATTCCATTTAGGTTCACTCGCTGTCAGATACATACTAAAAATGACAGCTAAAACCCTAACTGAGTCAGTATTGAATCACATTAAGACGTCATGGTAAGGACCCTGTAAATAATGTAAGTTTTTAAACACTTACCCCCTTATGAGCATTCATAAATGCTCTACAGGCTCCTGCTAACTTAGCAATCGTTTGTTCTTATCTGTGAAAGGTAAATGTCAAAGTGACAGATCAGGACAAACGATTGCTAAGTTAGCAGAGGCCTAGAGCCTTTATAAATAAGGGGGTCATAATCCAAAAAACGATTTTCAGTCAAACTAATTCCGGAATAATAATAAGAAACCTCGTATTCTAAATTTTTTTACGCACATTCGAACAAAACTCAAAGCTCCTTCCTGGACGCATCAGGTAAAACCAGGTACCACAAGCTACTGCAACAGGGTCGCGTTCTATCACTAGATCATAGAATGCAGCAGTAGAAATCAAGTGCATCGATCCAGTATCGATCCGCGCATGCGCGGTGAAACGGCTGCGCAAGGCGAACCGCCTGCGCTCGCTTTACTGTAGGGTGACCAGGCATTCGTTAATGAACGAAACTTTGTCCTGGCGATTTGTGACACACGAACAAATTTTGCAATTATACTTAGAGGCATAATCATCTTTGATTTTAAAAGTTTCCATCCTTATCGCCTATCAGCTCTGTGAGCACCCTTTTACATTTTTAAATGCACGATTTAAAATTTATCTTCCATGCTGGTCTGGGAGCAAAGAAAAAACATAGAACGTACCAGTTTCTTATCTTCCCGCCTAAATGGTAAAGCCCAACAAGGGAATGGGCGAAAGTCTTAGGAATCATGTTACGAGTATAGGCGATGCGGTTTGCATCCCCTCACTATTTCGATTCCCTTTTCCACCTATACGCCCACAACTATGCTAAACGTGGCCTTTAGGTCTTGTTGGTTTCTGTTACATATTTTGATAATATCTAATGCCTTACCCCCTTATTCATAAATGCTCTATACGCTTCTGTTAACTTAGCAATCGTTTGTCTGTGAAAGGTAAATGTCAAAGTGACAGATAAGGACAAACGATTGCCAAGTTAGCAGAAGCCTATAGAGCGTTATGAATAAGGGGGTAAATGTGTGTGATTAACAGAGATCGGACAGATTTGCGTCATCGTTCGCAATAAAGTGGACATGACTCAAAAATTAATCAAATAACTAATCATTTAATTAATTTCTCGAAATAAAATTTTAACTCCCGGAGATAAAAATTTACACATGCATAAAATTATTAGCAAAAGTTAATTAAAGTGGCAGTTGTCGTTCTCGTAAATATTTTGACGTGACAACGTCTTATAAATTGGTTTGCCGGGTGACACTTCAAGAAACTGCGTTACGCTCCGCTCACGTTATGCGCTCACAATGGTTGTCACGTAAAACTTTCGCCCGTATACCGACTTTACAGGCAACCATTTTTTTTTATGTAATAAAGAAATCACGATCCTGCTAGATATGATTATTATTTCTGACAAAAAAGTTTTCTAGTTCTATAGGTATAAAACCTCTGTGGATATACTTATTCTTAATATATGTATTTTTACATATTTGATTAATTTTGGAGTCATGTCCACATTATTGCAAGCAATAGCGCAAATTTGTCCGATCTCTGGTGATTAATCAAAATCGGGCCCTTAGTCCCACCGAAAGCGTGGTGACACCAGCGCGCATGCGCCCGACAGGTTTACTGGGTCGAACCGACCTGCCCTTATGTGTTCTACCATTGCACTGTTAATGGCACCGCTTATTAGACGAGTTATACTTTCAATGCTGTTAGTGGTGGAGAGTGAAGGTGGCTGTAATTATCCCAATCTGAGGGATGCTGACTTTCGCTGACGCCGCCAAGTGCAGCAAAAACTGTGAATTGACACCTTCACGCTGGAAGCAAAGAAAAAATTGTAGAATGTATGTACTTGTTACAAAAGGCTCGGTTTGTCCATCCGTCTGTCACGGCTATAGGTTTTGAACTGAAAGATACTGTTCTTGATAAGGGCGTTAGTGTTACTGTGGTCCCGATTTGAACGTGATCGGGACGCTAAGTAAAAAAAAAACGTAACCTAAAAAAATATAAATGCTTTTTTGCTGACTTTACTTTTGAATTTGGTTCACATATGTAGGTAGTTTCATATGTCATATAATGTAGGACGGATGACAATGCAAGTACAGTCAGGAAAAGCTTGTATCTAAAATAAAATTTTTAGGTTGGGTTATTTAACTAATTATTTAACTAGTCTTCCATGCTGGCCTGGGAGCAAAGAAAAAACATAGAATGTACCAGTTTCTTCTCTACCCGCGCAG
This sequence comes from Pandemis cinnamomeana, assembly GCA_932294345.1. Lineage (NCBI taxonomy): Eukaryota > Metazoa > Arthropoda > Insecta > Lepidoptera > Tortricidae > Pandemis > Pandemis cinnamomeana. Next base: position 13,385,397 of record OW028706.1, on the reverse strand, counting down.
ATATTAAAAGACTATCGAGGGAATGGGCGAAAATAATAGGAATCATGTTACAGGCGATGAGGCTAGCAACCCATCACTATTTTGATTCCATTTTCCACCTATACGCCCACAATCTTGCTAAATGTGGCCTGTAGGTACCTGTTACCTCAGGCTCTGTCTACCCCGCAAGGGATAAAGACATAATTTGTGTATGTATTTAATTAATAATATTTTAATATCGGCATATCGTTAGTTATAAGCATACGTATTGGATAGAGGTTAAGTGTGAACTAATCTATGGTTGTAGTCAACCAAATGAATGCCTATTACAGCAATAAATAACACCGTATAAGCAGATCGATTACAGCAATAATATCTCGCTTGCGTCCAAATTGTAATATGCACTAAACATTACATACACACAAACACACCCAATATGACATCATTCGAGACATTACGATGTCATGCCAAACGTAATGCCATGTCAATGTGAATAGGGTACATGCATTGTTTCTATTTTTAACATACATACATATTTAAGGTGATTTAAGTAAGTATTACTTACCTACAAATATAAAATAAAATACATACAGGCTCACGTAATACTAGTAGTAGTTTATTCAGTTGCAAACAGCCAAACGCGCGTGCGGCGCCGGCCGTGACAGCCCGACTGAAATACCCGCTTAACGGGTACTCTAATATCGTGACCTTGAATCCGGTCGGAGCGGGAGTTTCCGTTCTACTCTATATATCACGGTTATCCCTTACGGGGTAGACAGAGCCTAAGGTAACAAAGCCTTAAGGCCACGTTTAGCATGATTAAGGGCGTATAGGTAGAAAGGGAAATCAAAATAGTAATGGGTTGCTAGCCGCATCGCCTATAGTATGATTCCTAAGACTTTCGCCCATTCCCGCGATGGGCTTTTACCATCTGCGCGGGAAGAGAAGCAACTGGTAAATTCTATACCAAGACCAGCTTGGTTATTTTTAAGTAGTTACAAATAAAGGTTACGTGACAGCTAGTAATAGATAATTCGAAGGCTTGCCCACCTGCTATGAATGGTGTAGGGCTATAGCACGCGTCAAGAAATGACGAGCTGGTGAGCTTTACTTTTCGGATTAGTCATACATTTGTATGGATAACTTTCGTGTTACAATGGAAAAAGTTACTAGCGAATTGTAACAACCTTACTAACGCAACTCTAACGGTTTGTAAGTTTTTGGTCCTCTTTCATTTTCTTCTGTTATTTTTCTTCCATGCTGGTCTGGGAGTAAAACTCTTCTCACGCAGATGGTAAAAATACGTCGAGGGAATGGGCATAGTAATGATGTTATAGGCGATGCGGCTAGCATCCCATCATTATTTTGATTCCCCTTTCCCACGCCCACAATCAGGCTAAGCGTGGCCATTAGGTCTTGTTACCTTAGGCTGTGTGTGTATTATTTTTCTTTCATTTTTCCCCTGCAATGCATAGTGGCATTCTTACATCTGATAGGTCATATCGGCTGTTTTTTGCAAACCTTATATATGAATTCTTAAATAACTAGTTTACAGAGCATGTTCCTCGTTTAACTTATCGGAACATACGACTATCTGTGAGCAAACTTAAAATGACTAACGACACTAGATGCACGGGCACGAGCGATTAATAACCAACGTAATATTGCGCTAACTTAACTCAAAATTAATGCACTTTAACCCTTATTACTAAATATTAAGACATATCTACAAGTTGCTAACATACACAAGACATACGATTTCGTACATCTTTGACCAATTTATTATTTGCTATTGCCAAAACAGAAAACACGTGAGTTTAACTCTTGTTGTTAAGTTGTTAGGGTTATCGTTGAGTTGTAGTGTGTTTAATTTGATTGTATAAGCTCGCCGCAGGTATGACCTGCGACTTAATTGTACGCTAAACATCACTGGTATTAAATAAATTATTTTAATGTGAAAGAATTTGGAACTATTTCTTGACTGACAATTATATCCATCATTCGTTACGTCATTTTTAGAGTTCCATTTAATCAAGTGCATGAACATGTACACTGCAGAGCAAAATAAAATTGACGAGTCATTTTCCATACAAATTCTATGAAAAATGACCCGTATTATTTTTGGTCGATATTGCATTATAACAAGATTCGATGGTCTTAAATTAATAATAAATAACTACACTGGAATATCTATACAAGAAACTGTGAAATTCTCACTGCAAATGTCATGTTGACACACTATTAAAATCTGTAAAAAAAAACAATTTAAAAATTATGGCTAGTTTGCAAATACCATTTTTCGAATCAGAGATTCTATGCGTTAGTGTTTTGAAAAATAAAGCTTGTAATAAGTAGAATTTTTGTTAGTGTCAAGTACTCTAAGGCTAAATGTTTGGTTTTAAAGTATTTGGTATGGAGATGGCTTAGTTCCGAGCAAGGTTTTTATTAAAAAAAAACATAGTTCCCGCGGGATAGTGATAAGCGAACTTTAAGCAGACGGAGTCGCCAGTAACAGCTAGTTACTTATACTAAAATTAAACCAAAGGTTAACTCTAAAATGCCAATAATTCTAACATACAGTGATGTCGTCAATTTCAACTTCCGAAATCTTCTCAAAACTATAGAAAATCCCATCAAAAGAACTGTTACGTGTCTGTGAAGTAACGTAGCTCTCATATGCCTCCAGTTATTGCGATTCATCCACGTAATATGATTATAGGAGACAGATTATCTAAAAAACGCCCAGAGCACAAGGAAACGGTCTTAATCGCAGAGGTATTTTTCACAGATCAAACACGCTCTTATGTTATTATGCCTCATTACTAGTGGTGTTGGAGTGTCGATAATTTACACTCGATAGTTGGAGGTGAAACGAACTTTTCACAACGGTGGGCCTGGCGTATTAACCTTTTCGGCGCCACGTCAAATACAAGAGACGTCACCCATACGCCAGACGTCTTTACTGCGATGCCTTAAATTTAACCCAAACCCAATCGAACGAAGGTTGCTTTTGTATTGAAGTAATGGACGTATATATAGGTCGTTGGCGTTGAACTTGCGGTGCTGATATGTGTCGTGGGCGTTGAAAAGGTTAACGGGTGAAATGCAGTAAAGTTGGGTTACTTTGGGTTAATTTGGCTTTATGAAATAATTGCTGGTCTGGAAGCAAAGAAAAAACATAGAATGTACCAGTTGCTTCTCTTCCCGGGCACATGGTAAAAGTCCATCGAGGGAATGGGCGAAATCACAGGATTCTATCGATACAATAATCACCTATCGAGTAACAACACTACACATTACACTTCAACAAATTAAAGGGTACACAGAGACAATAATAGTGAACGTGCCACACCATTTCGCATTTTAAAATGATGGAACAGAGTTGAGAGTTGCTGTTTGTTTGCGTTTACGTTTATTTAAAAGATTGTATAATGTTAAATGGGTAAGTGTTAATGTTTAAGAGTTAGACATTTCAAGAAAGTGCAATTAAACGCCATTTCCTAATACGTTAAGGCACAAAATGTAGCTTTAGTGAAATGATGACAGACCTCTTAGACTGAGAGGAGCTTGGGCTATCCCACGCGGGCCCAGTGCGGATTGGAAACTTCGCCACACCATTCCATTGCTTTTCAGGTGTATGCGCCGAACTGCTGTAGAAAAATGGTTGTGGAAATTATACTAAGCGGCACAAAATTTGGCTGCATATATGCATACCTACGTATGAGGGGCAATTTATTTGCCACCGAGTATTTAGCCCGCTACTACCTATGTAAACAAGCTATACTACCTATGATCCAAATCATTTCACAGTGCCTCCTTCACACAGCCTCTCAAATTATTAAAAATAATTCTTCTTCTTATTTGTGGCGTATCAAGTCGTCAGACGCGTTCATCCCTTACAGGCATATAAGCAGAGCTTGTTCTTTGCTTCCAGGTCATAATACATACTAATGGCTTCTTAAATTATAATTTAACATTCATTAATATTTTAATAAAAACAAAATGGTGACAATAGTTCAGAATGCGGAGCAATTTAAATTTACGCGCACTCCGCTCCTGCGCTAAAACTGACGAAAGGTTCATACTACGACAGCTTAGGCACTTCATCCCGCCGCCTAAAGTCATGCATGTGTGAACACAATTTGCGTATGTAATCTAGCGTCCAACACGCGACGCAAACAGTACACTTACATGTTACGGACGTATTTTGTGTACAACACATGCATGCAACTCCTGCCGCAGTACCTAGCATTCATGAACCGTTCGGTCGTAGACAGTATACGGAGTCAGGTGTCTCGTACTGGTCGGTCTACGTGCGTTGACCCTAAATTGACCAAACGTCAAGACACCTAACCCCATATGACTATTTAGGACAGAACGGGTCAAGTTATGATTGCCTCCAAAGGGAATTTCGTTTCAGCCAATCACCATGCAGCACTTTACGCATGCGCGAAAAGACCTCGTATTATAGGGTGAAATGCGGCCATTTTAGGATTTCATTTGCTAAAACTCGTATTGTTCGGAGTATTTGATTGGTGAAGTTTTTTGTTGATTTCTTTTGATCGTGATCATATGTTTTAATATTTTCATTCTGTTAAAGCTTCTTATGATATTTGCTTAGCTCATGAATTAATTATCGTTCCAATTTACTAAATATTGTGTGCTTTAAGTAGGTACTAACTCATGGAATGGCCTTGTCCTTGTGTTGTGTGTTTGTGAAAGTTAGTTCGTGGCGAAAGTGGTATGTATATCTGAGTATTTTTGGTAGATTAGTTAGATTACACATTAAAAGTAATTAAAAGTAGCTGTACCTACTTAACTTTTAGTTGGCAACAAACTGCAACTCGACAATTTCACGTTAATTTTTATTGACAACTTGATTTGTCCTTTGCATAATATTTTACTGTGAGTTCTTTCCGTCGAATGCACAAGTAACAGGCCCGCTTTTCCTGAATAATCATTGATGAGTGTTTCAAATTCACTCACCAATGATTTAAATTTAAGTTAATAAATTTTGTTTTCTTATTGTTTACGGTTAGTTGTAGTGTAGCAAAATTTCGCACGCCTCACCGTCCATCATGATAGCTCGGCGGTAAGAAAGCCGACTGCGAAGCTGGTGACCCGCGTTCGACTCCGATGTTTTTAAATCTTTTTCCTTTTTTTTTTTTTTTGTTTTAATTAATTAACGTCAGAGTAGTAACGTACATTGCAATAACAAGTAATACTAAGTAAACGACTGAAATAATAAGGTAAATTTAAGTGAAAATAAAACTCCAGTGTACTGGAAAGTTTTTTTTTTTTTAATGGGTTGGTAAACAGGCAAGAGATTATGCTTACACCTCGAAAATGTCTAGGCACGCCCCTGCAAGTCGTTATAGCGACGACAACTTCGCCACTGTCAAAGTAACAAAAATATAATTAAAAAATCTTGTGACAACATGTCGGCAACGTTGTCCCCCCTGTCGGGCTCTTAGCCAACGGTCAATGATCCTCAGGAACTGCCAGGAAATCATTAGCCGAAGCCCAGGGTGCACCGGACCAAGCACTGCTCTTCCGCAGCTCTTGACCACACGTGGAGGTAACCCGACTCGCACCCCCACATCGCAATTAACTGAGTAACTATCAATTAAATTATTAAAACGTTACACGCCTTAATTTATCATTAGTAGCGAAACTCAATGTGTGTGTGTGTTTGTCAATTGTATTTTGTCTTGTTTATTTTGCACAATAAAGAGTTTACATACATACATACATACTCAATGCCCAGTCTAAATATTAATAATGATACGAGTAATTACTTTCATTTTCCATAACCATAAATGATAACTTATGTAAATCGGGACAGTGGGTCAGGTTAATCCAATAAGCACCAACCTGTGGCACTGGGACTCAATCAATCAGTGCATAGTTGTTGTAATATAGCTTTTAGAGGGTGCAGCAAGGCGGTTACCCCACAAATGTCTTTGTAAAATTTGTATCCCATCAAAACAAAACTTGTAAAAAAACCAAGTCTCGCAACTCAGTTCTTCTACCGTAAAAAGTTGTGAGATCCATGTAATACGAAGTCGGTTAATTTATTCAGTCCCTACTAAAGAGATTTCCTGTCTTAAGTTATTACGTAATTAGCTAACCTAACAACAGATAATGCCAATATCAAAATTAAAAATCGTTTATGTCATAAATAAATAAATAGACTTGGCATTCACATTAACCCATCAATTTAATATAATCTGTATTACTTGTGAGAAAAATTGTGTTTTATACATATTATGTGTTTTATACATGAAAAAATGACATTCTGCCAAGTTTCCTGCGGCGCATTCATGGCAATGATGGTCTTTCCGAATGCGCTGGTAGTTACAAAAAAGACATGTAAAAGAGCCCTAGGCGGCCAATTTGCAAAATAAATATTTTTTTGTCCGAATTTAATCCGGAATATTACAGCTGACCCGAATTTCACGAACGCGACAAGTGTCGGTGACGTGTGACAATTGTAAATTTCGAAATGTCAGTGAAAATTAGAACAAAGAAAAATCCGAAAAGTAAATCTATGGCCGGGTATCGAACCCGGGGCCTCGTCATTCCGTGACGCGAGCTATACCCCTACACCATCCATGGCCCCACTTTAAGAAACCCTGTTCTAAGAGCTCACGAACTAACTTGTGTGGCAGCCGGCTCGGGTTCCGCTAATGGTCGGAAAGCGCTCTTCCGCCACGCTGCGCGCGCGCCGCTATCTATCAATTGATCGTTAATCTATTGGTTTAATAGTTAAACCACGCGTCACACCGAATTGTAACAAATATTGCAACGAATATTGATCGGTCAGCGCTTCATCTGTATAGGCATTCGTTTTTAATAAAGATATTAAGGTCCGACCTCGCCGGTGCGTAAAAGATGTTGACGGTGGTTTTACGCAACAAAATGTATGAAAAAACGGTGAGAAAACGTGACGCCTACACGTCACTGCGCATACGCGGCGGTGTGGTCGCTCCTTTAATTTACTGTTTATTACTACGGACAACAACCATCACCTTTAACCTTTACACAGACGCGTTTTATGAAATAGAGAAGCAAAGGGGCAAGATCTCTAGATTGCTACTCCGCTACGTAAGCGTTCCGCGTTTTAAGTAGCGGAATAGCCAGGTTATAGGTTCCTAGGTTTTAGGAACCTTTATTCAGTGGCGTTGTTAACAAGGGACTAGGCGGGGCAGTGCTCCGGAGCCCTCAAGCTCAGGGGGCCCTCGAATCCTTACCAGAAAATCTCGATCGAACTATTATTATAAAAACGTAACCAGTTTAGATAGTCGTGGGGCCCCATTTTTTATTTGCACCAGGGCCCTTGGTTACCTAGCTACGCCACTGCCTTTATTTTAGTAGTATTAGTGTCGATAGTATTAATAATTTTCCTAATTTTTTGTACAATACTATCGATACTATCAAAGGCCTATCGATATTATGGCATTTTGGCTAGAGGATATAAAAAAAACTTCAAAAACATCTTTATAAAGATGTTGAGTTAAAGATACCCAACCACCTGCCGTATACATACATACATACATATATCACGTCTTTATCCCTTACGGGGTAGACAGAGCCTAAGGTAACAAAACCTTAAGAGGCTTAAGACCACGTTTAGCATGATTAAGAGATTATAGCTGGAAAGGGAAATCAAAAGACTTTCGCCCAGCCGTATTAATTCTCGATTAATTTTGACACAGCGCACACGGTGTAACTGCGGCTTTCTTAACATTAGTAAGTCAAGCAAATGATAAATTTAATTATTGGCACATGTTAGTCATCAATCACATCTACCTAGTTATGGACGTAATCCCTATTTACTAACGCGAATGGATTTCTAGAACCAATATGGGTAGTTTGTTTGCATAACTCAAGTTGCAACTGTGTCTAAGTAGGCAATAGTTTTGTCATGCACGTGGGTATAACTTATAGATAGGCGTACTTAGAAGCAATAGATTGACAAGAGAAAGAGCGAAGAGACCATTTTACTTGCACACGTTGGAAGCCTGAGGAAACCCATTGGCAATCATAATTAACTTTAACCTTTTCGACGCCAACGACAAATATTAGCACCGCAGGTTCAACGCCAACGACCTATATATACGTCCATTACTTCAATGCAAAAGCAACCTTCGTTCGATTGGGGTTCGGTTCAACTTAAGCCATCGCAGTAAAGACGAAAAGGTTAAATTAAAAATAAAAAGCAATGTATGCCAAAAAAGCCTTACATCTTTGTAAAAACTATTGCAATCAAACAACAAACAAGTCAAACAACACACGAGCGGGAAACATGAAAACGACAAATGACAAAATTGGAAGTTTGTTTGTAGTATAACTTAGTTTTTAATTAACGTTTACTTTTTTATAGCCTTGCGTTCTTGGCGCAGTTACTAAAAAATCTTGTTTGTTATGTTGGCAGCTATGCATTTAGTTCAGAAAGTTTTAGTTCTATAAAAAACCATATGAATGAAATAGACATAGACATAGACATAGACATAACTTTATTCGACATCAAAAAATACACAGACTCTTAAACTAATACAAAAATATACTGAGTTGATGATGCCGAAAAGGTATTCGACTCAGCATTATGCTGCAGTAGGTGCCTACTACAGCGCTGATTTTCAGCCAAACCCTTCACATCTTTGCATCAAACGCGTTGGACCGGAATCAGCACTAATAAGTTTGTGTAGGAAAAGTGTGTAAATAAATAAAATAAATAATAAAATACATAAATTTACCAAAAACTGCAATATCGTATATATTATGTAGGTACAATATGTTTTTAAAATAAAGGTAGCCGCATCAGAGGTAAGAAGAAACAGCCCTCCCGCCTGCTGGCAGTGCTTGTTGCAAATTAATTAGATGTTTACTTAGTTTAAACTTAAAATTACTAATAGTGATCAATTTTTTGAAAGGCGGAGGCAAATTATTCCAACACTTCGTGGCAGTGTATTTAAAACTACCCCTAAAAGCGGCAGTCCGGTGATATGGAACAGCTAGTTCATTGCTAACCTCTCGGAGCCCATGTGTGCTGGATCTGCTTTTACGCCATCTTAATTTTTGGAACAGGTATTCAGGTTTCTTCAAACCTTCCTCTTGAATCACTCTATCTATTAGAAAAACCGCATCAAAATCCGTTGTGTAGTTTTGAAGATATAAGCATACATAAGGACATAGGGACAGAGAAAGCGACTTTGTTTTATACTATGTAGTGAAGTACCTACTTGGTGCCTATTTCTTGATTTTTCTTTACTCGTTGACGCTTGTTTGATAGTTGCAATTTTATTTAATTGTTTATTGTTACAGCGGCCATATTAATAAACCTACTCAATTATATTCAGCTATTTCCGACTTGAAACGAATTCCATTTCGTTTCCGCAACAATTTACCTTATTAGTATCTAAGTAGTTTACTTTTTATCTCATCTAAAACATTCCTAGTAATCGAAATGAGGAAGCTGTTATAACATATCTAATGCTAGTGTCCTTTTATGGAGTTGACAGTTATTTATTAAATCTTGATTGATATTGCCGCGTGAGATAACTGAGTTTAAAACCGTTCACTGGTCATAAGAGAAGTATTAAAATAAATGTTTTGTAATAAAAGTACACTTATCACACACCTGTACGTATACTCGTAGTCGCCATCAGATATTTCGGAGTGGCCAAGGTGATCAAAAATATCGGAACATGAACTCTAACAGGTACCAAAATAATAGAGTGCATGTCCCGATATTTTTGACCAATTTGGTCGCTCTGAAACTTCTGATGGCGACTAATTCCTAGGTGCTTATTTTGAAAAAATGACTTTCTGCCAAGTTTCTTGCGGCGCATTCTTCTTGGCAATGATGGTCTTTCCGAATGCGCTGGTAGTTTCGAAAAGACAATACATGTAAACGAGCCCTTGGCAACCAATTTGCAAAAATAAATTTTCATTTTCATTTCATTTCATACTATACCTATATCTAATTTAACAGTTCAGGGGCCTTACCATGACGTCTAAACGCGATTCAATCCCGAGTCAGTTCAGGTTTTAGCCGTCATTTTTAGTATGGATCTGACAGCGAGCGAACCTAAACTGAATCGTAATTAAATCGCATTATGACGTCATGGTAACCCCCTTGTTCTTAAAATGCAATTGTAATATCAAATCTAGGTAGGTACCTAACTGCAATTGTATTTAAAACTAAGTCACCTTTTTAATGTAGGTACCTACTGTTGTACATGTCCGTAATTTTTTTTGTTTGTTAAAGGGTCGTTCAAGAGTATCGAAAAGCACTGCCATTTTATAACAAACAATGTTAAACTATTTAATAATACGCACAAGTATTGGTAGGTTGTTAGTTGGTCTATTTCCGGCTTGTAAGCTAAACACTCGCAATGACCCGGTCGTCTAACAAAAGCATAGAAAGGTAAAGCACGCACGTAATACTCGACCACGGCATACTTAGATTAATTGATGTTAGTCAATACACTAATGAATAAATAAATGTTATACATGTTCTGCGAAAGTATAAACTTTAAGAATCGTGAGCTGTACTCCCAATTAAAGAGTAGAGGAAGAAGGAACCAAACATTGTCATCCTAAAATTAATTTTTGAAAGTATGCACCCGATGTTATCATTTCAAATTGAAAAGTTCTGTGGATTGCCACAAAATTACAGCTCAAATTAAATTTGGAATAGCTGAAATGATTTGACAGAGCTCTATTTTTTTTAATCTACATTCTGCACAATTTTTCTCCACTTTCAAAAACTCCAAGGATTTGATTTTGAAAACACCCCACTCGAATGCACCGTTGGATAGTGATAAAAAATTGTGATTATTTTAAATTACATAGTATCTAAAAGAAATATACACCTCTAAATTGTCAACTAGTCAAAAATTTTATTTTTAGACCAATGATTTGTTACACTTTTGGTACATGGTGGTTTCGAGTGATCTTCTTTCAAATATGGGGTCACGAGAGCTCTTTCCATCAGAACAAACCTAAGAGAGTATTCTGACGTCTTTTCTATGACCTATGTATACTGTAGGAACTAATAAAATAAAATAATTTAAATCATATTGAAAATTCAACACGCAGCGCTGGCAAGAGCAATGACAACTGATTTTCAATTGTTTTTCTTTCGGCGCTGCGAGCATTCGATATTTATTACCAGCCAATATTAAATATAGAGTAAACCTTTTTTCACGCGCTTAAAGGGGTCGCCTACAACCTATGACTAAGACTTTACTTAGCTATCAACTTAAATAACACCTAACAGTGGAAAGCACTGAATGATTCATCTGTAAGTTTCATTGGGAAAACCGGGAATGAGTTCATTCAATCCGTCTTATTTCTATCTCTACCCTCCTCCGCCTTGTCGGGTCCGAGCTCCAATACAAGATGACGCATAAAGTTGCCTATTTAAAGGAAAAAATTATATATTAGGTTAGTTCTCGTGGGACCACGACATTAGAGCTTCTAGGTAGCCAAAGACACTAGAGCTTCTAGGCAAGCGTTGCAAGAGGGTCTACCTTATTTGCTATAAAATCAAAAGCTATAAATTTAAAATCTATAAGTTCATATGCTATAAAATCACTTGCTATAAACATTCATTTGCTATAAAAGTCACATGCTATAACATTCAAAATCTATAATTTCAAAATCTATAACATTCATAATCTATAACATTCAAAATCTATAATTTCATAATCTATAACATTCAAAATCTATAAAATTGTTTTCTATAATGATTATTTTCTATAACATTCATAATCTATAACATTCAAAATCTATAACATTCACATTCTATAAGCATCAAAATCTATAAAACAGAGCCAGGTGTTCAAATGTAAAGTCGACGGAGCCCCGCTGCGCGGGGCTCCTATTTTCTGCTCTGAAGGACACAAGGTAACTAACAAACCTATCTGTCTTAAATTGGATGTTGGTAACGTGTTTTTCTAATGGCGGGGGCTGCGCCCCCGAGCCCCCCATGTGGGGGGCCCTGCCCCCCACACCCCCCTTTTCCGCGACTTTTCAGTTGTAGTACCGCTGCCTAAGTAAAGTTTAGAGATTTCAATAGTTATAGAAAACAAATGTTATACTATCTAATCCTTATAGCAAATGAGTGTTATAGCAAATGAATATTATAGCAAATGAATGTTATAGCAAATGAATATTATAGCAAATGAATGTTATAGATTTTGAATTTATAGAAAGTAACTTTAGAGAATTTAAGTGTTATAGCAAGTGAGCATTATAGCAAGCAATGATTATAGCATCTGAATTTATAGAAAGTGAATCATTATAGCAAATGGTTTTATAGAATGTGATTTTATAGCCATTGATTTTATAGCAAATAAGGGGATACCGTTGCAAGATTATGTAATTGTTCCCCGTTTAGTGGATATCCACGATTTTCGAAACTCCCCCAATTTCGAATTTACCCCAATGCACTATATGATAAATAATTATGTGATTTTGGTCTTGAAATAAATGATTTCTATCTTCATTTCATTTAATTATTTGAAATAGATAGCGATGACGTTTAAATGATAAACTGCTAACAAGTTAATATCTCATACTGCTCTCTTCATCAAACTAAACAACAACCAATTATTTTCGCCATGATTACATCCAATTACTCAATATACATCCGCAAACGCTAAACCAACATACAAGATCACAAAATATAATACAAATATACTTTCGCCCGCGATTAAATATGGAACTAAACGCAGTTGATTACCCGAACAAAGTTAGAGGTACAATATTCTTAGGGCGCACTATGTACGATGCGTGTTCTTCATTTGATAGGGCTGTAGTACGTTTAGCAATGGCGTAGACAGTGGCGCCTCCGGTGAGTGAAGATAGGAATTGGTGACGATAGAAAGCATTTTTCTATTAATGATAAATTGCCATTATAATCTGCATACGTGATTGATACGTATTAAGGGGAATGTATAATTTTGATCACAAGTAGGTATGGTCTGTCTTAGGTTTTGTGAAATAATTATGGTACGTACATCCATACATACATACATACTTACATACATAAATCACGTCTTTATCCCTTACGGGCTAGATAGAGCCTAGGGTAACAAAACCTAGAGACCGCGTTTTGTATGATTGTAGGGGTATGGATGGAAAGGGGAATCAAAATAATGATGGGTTGCTAGCCGCATCACCTATAACATGATTCTTAAGATTTTCGCTCAATCACTTGATGAGCTTTTACCATCCGCCTTAGACGATGAGACCATGCAATGCAGATAGATAGGTGTACCTAATAGTTTTCCAAAAAAAGTCCACTTGAACATTTTTCCAGAATTTAAATATTTTGGGTTTTTATTAATCAGAATCGATTCTCATATAAGAAAAAGTGTGTCCCTGATTTAAGTACGGAATTTATTTTCCTGTTCGTAACGTTCCATACATACTATATTAAAAAAAGTGACGAACTGGAATGGAAATTTTGGGACACCTTTTTTCTTGTATAAGGATCGATAGGGTAAACAATTCTGAGTAAGAAAAACCCAAAATTGTTAGATTCTGGAACAAATGATCATGTGGACGTTTTTTTGGAAAACGCTCAATACCCTTAACGCCCATGTTATGAATGTCTATGGGCAGCAGTTACTTTCCATCAGGTGACCCGCTTTGCCCCCTATCATATAAAAAATGGGTAGTGTAAGCTGCTCCTTAATAATAAATAGTTACACTACACCCAAATTCGATGTCACAGTGTAACATACGCACAGTAGGCGTGTCGTTGTTACGGCTAGGCACAGGTTCGCTTTCTCGCCAATTTGTTCGGTCATTCCCTGCGAAGTGAAACTGGCTAATTGCTACATTGTTTTTAAGGGTTTAATTAACCAATTAAAGTTTGCATGCCGTGGGAACGATCCTGGTTAGTGTCTGTCTGGGTAGTGTCAATGACTGTGTTAGTGTCAGAGAGCACAGCATACTTTGTAAGATTACCTCTTGAACTTGGTAGTTTTCTAACGGAGCTGTAGTATAAAATGATGAAAGACAGATGATTTTAACCTTATCGCCGCCACGTCAAATACAAGAGTCGTCACCCATACGCCAGACTTCTTTATTGCGATGCGCTAAGTGGAACCTAAACTCATTTGACCGAAGGTGGCTTTTGCATTGAAGTAATGGACGTGTATATATAGGTCGTTGGCGTTGAACCTACGGTGCTGATATATGTGTCGTTGACGACGAAAAGGTTAATAAAATTAAATAGGAGAGAGAAAAGAAAAGAAAGAGAAATAGAAGACATTTATTCCTTTTTGCAAGATACACAAGTATAAAGAGCATACACAATTTTATAGAAAATAATCAAGAAAAAAAACACAGACATAAAAAAAAGATCAACAGAGTTGTGTGTCTTCGCAAAAGTAAAACGGTCGATGGCTCAGCATTACAACAACAGCAATGAACAATCCACCCTTAATTTCAAAAGTTCACGATTCTAATCTGTAGTACTTACTTTATTTTTATAATGATAAATATCTTCTTATAAAAAAGTTACTGGCTTTTTGCTGACTGTTTTTACATTGTCATCCATCCTACATAATGTGTACCAAATTTCTCGTCAATCGCTAAAAGTGGTTCAAATTTACTACCTTGAGGAGGCACTCACTCTACGACGGGATGACGTAGCTCAGATAGCACAATATACTATTTATTCCTTGAATTAAACTGCATTTTCTTTAATTTAAGATCAGTATTTTTATTAATGTTTTTAGCTTATTAAATCAATACATCTGCTTCCAGAGAAGCCCTAAGCAGACTCTGACTTTCTTCTTGTTTCGAATTCTATTTAATTTTTAATGTTTATATTTAAACATTTAAGATTAGAATTCGACAAAGAGTAAAGGAGTCTTTACAGTATGTGTGTATAACTCTTTATTGTATATGAAACGCATTAATTTTACAGGTAATGAGATAAATAGATGTACAAAGGCAAACTTATCCCATATCCCCTCCCTTCCCCCTCACATTTAGTCGATTTACTACTAAGTACATAGTAAATAATATGAGCCGATTCACTGGTACACAAGTATTTAAAGATAGAGTTATGGGGCGACCATACCGCCGCGTATACGCAGTGACGTGTCGTAGACGTCACGTTTTCTCACCGTTTTTTACCGTCAACGTCATTTACGCATCGGTGTGGTCGCACCTTAAATCATAATAAAGCCATAGCAAAGCTGTGAAGAATAAGTACATAATTTTTATGTACCGCTAAATGTCCGGTGCTTATAGGTACATAATACTATCTAATTGATCTCCGATTGCCTCATTGTTTAAGCGGAAATAGGTAGAAAGTAACTAACAGCTAATGTGTTATACATAATACAACATACTATGTTATGATATCTAGTTACCGTTATCTGTGATCTCGGTGTGTTCTCGACGGCAACATTTAATTGTTTTCATTGATCGGATTTGATAGCGTTTGCAACGTGTAAGAACCGACAGGAAAAGTGTTTTATCTGTATTACGTGATCTGTTGTGGGGACGACGTGGGTGCTGGGTGATTGGGTAAGGAACCATACCACCAACAGTTCCACGCGGCACCGTACTTCCATGGTCTGGGAGCGAGAAGAAACTAAAGGTACCAGTTGCTTCTCTTCCCGCGCAGGCGCCCGATTTTTGAAAGCACATATGTGAATACCACTCGAAAGTGGTGAAAAATTGTGCTGAATTTGAAATACGAGTAGCTTAGAAGATACTTTCGGCTCTCATTAATCTTGTGACCTGGTCAAAAATTTGATGAGAACTGTAGTTTTGAAGATATAAACAGATTTATACCACTTTCGAGTGGTATTTTTACACATGTGCTTTCAAAAATCGGGCCCCAGGTGGTATAAACCCATCGAAGGCGAAAATGTTAGCATTTATGTTAGAGACGGCGCTACATGACTATGACTTTCGCACACTCCCTCGATGGGCTTTTACCATCTGCGCGGGAAGAGAAGCCGCTGGTAAATTCTATGTTAAGTGTCCAAGTCGGGTGGATACCACTGTTTCGCTATTATGAATTTCTATTGATAGAAATACAAGTACATATTTTCCCACTATTTCTACATATGGCGAAATACACACAAACACACATACACATAAATCACGTCCTTATCCCTTACGGGGTAGACAGAGCCTAAGCTAACAAGGGCGTAAAGGTGGAAAATGGTGAAGGCTTTTACCAACCGCGCGGGAAGAGAAGCAACTGGTACATTCTATGTTTTTTCTTTATTTCCAGACCAGCATGGAAGATGGCGAAATAAACGCTGGTAATGGTAGTTCTCATCCAAGGGGAATTAGCGGGACCGACACATGCAGACACCTTGTTTATTTCGGGTACTAGCGGTTTATTTAGGTAGGTACTAGGGGGATTTTTAAATTGTCATTTTTTTTAAGGTTTGTTTCTTAAACTAGTCTTAATTTCTCGCAAGCCTTAATTGGGCTTTGTCAATGTGAATTCACACATCATCCAACCAACGTAAAGCAAAGTTCCCAGTGTTACCATTTTATGATCAATTAATTTATATGAGGGTAAATAGTCGGTGTTGTCAGTAATAGGTATTGTGTCACGAACTGTGGCTTGCGTAATGGTCTAATCGACTTTAGAAGATTTGCAATACTTGTCGACAAGCAAATTAAAAGCTATCGTGTGACACAGTGCCGTGGAGAACGTAAAAAAGTCACTTTCGTACTAATATTTTGTGGTTTCACTTGCTATTTAAATTTTATGGATCAGCTTGCTCTAAAAGTAGTTTAATTTTAATTTTAGACATATTTATTATATATCCTTTTTTCTGGTATTTTGTTATCATTTTTTTCATTTCTTCGTATCCCTTCTGACCCCACTACGGGGTGAGCAGGGATTTGCCTATATTTTAGTGTTTATTGTTTATACTATGAAACTAAACGACAGGTAATAATTAAACTAAAATTCATATCGCCGTAACATTTTTTATTATAAAAATCAACTTGCCACATAACAAAAATATTTTTATCAAGGATTAAACTTCATTTTTGTTCTTACTCACCTCGTTTTACGCTACTATAGTAGGTACTTTAATGCAAACGCGTTTGAGACGTTTGTTGTTTCAAAATATTACTTTAGCACTCACAATCAGACTCATCGCCTCACCAGGCCTATAAGCCCGTGTGTCCACAGGGGTGCAATGCTAAACACAATATCATGTAACGTTATCAATGAAAGCGCGCAGCGGCGGCGGATATCAGCGCCCGCGGCGCTTCTGAGAAACACGCGCAAATTACATTGGGCATAATGACATAATGGCCTAAGTGGGGTTCGATTATGTTTTTTTTAGATTAGGAAAACAGTACGTCAGCACCGGCGATTCGATTTTCGAAGTTCGTATCATACCAACCCTCCCACTCTCACTCTCCATGAGTATGAGCGGAACAGCACGAAACGAACTTCGAAAATCGAAGGTCGGAGTATAAGGCCTTCTGCCAAGATGCATGGAGAGTAACTCCCTTATTCATGAACGCTCTGTAGGCCTCTGCTAACTTAGCAATCGTTTGTCCTTATCTGTCACTTTGACATTTACCTTTCACAGATAAGGACAAACGATTGCTAAGTTAGCAGAAGCCTATAGAACATTTATGAATAAGGGGGTAAGACTATGAAGTTACTGTTACTGGGATGCCTTAGCCTTTAGCCTGGCCAACGCGGGTTTTTACAGGTACCTTGTGTTAGGTCCATCCGGATTGCTACTATCATCTTCATCGTTAATTCTGCTGCTAAGCAGCAGCATACAGCCGGTGAAATCTTTGATACAATAAAGTTTAGTGCTAGTTCCTTAGTGTCTTTCAGCACACATTTTATAAGTTCAGACGTCAGTGACATAAATATAAATTGCTCAGAGGCATTAAGTAAACAGAAGAACAGGGGCCTTACTGTGACGTCTTAATGCGATTCAATTCAGAGTCAGTTCTTATTCTATCTTAGGGGTGATCCATAGAGTACGTCACACATTTAGAAGTGGGGGTGGTCTGGAAATAATGAAATTGGTGTGACGTACTTTATGGGCGGTCCCCTAGCCCTTGCCTCTAAGCTGGTATAAAGCATGTGCAATCCTCTCTTACTATCGTCACTTACGCTCCTTTGCCACTCCATATCATAAAAACAAGTCTAAACAAATTACACATACAGCGCAAAGAAAGTGAACACGCCGATTACCAATATTACCATATGACCTTGAAAACACGGCCCGATAAAGAAAATAACTCCGATTAGTTTCAGTTTCACCGATAGATGTCGCTATTAGCCTGAATATAGATAGCACCGGAAAACTCTGCGATTTCACGGCATCCCAAAATGTAGGCAAAAGGCGGTATAGCACGCATGTTATGGTTCAAAACCCTATTAAAATACGTGAGAAAAGTCTAGCCCGTACTACATTGCGGTTCTTGATCAGCCACTTTTAACTCGTTGACTTCGCGAAGCGGCAATGTATTGCTACTTGTGCGATTTCTCTCAAGTCGTTTTGTACATTCAATTTGTATAGTGAAGGGGGTAACTCGGACATGGTATTTTAGGCAATATTTGGTAATTATTGGCCATTCATTAAGCATCACTAAAGAAACACCATGAACGCGGTAGGAAACCAATAAAGCCAATAAAGTATGTAATAAACAGGAAACGAAATAAAAACAAAACCTGAAAGAGAAAACAAATGAATTCAATATACAGGGTGTTAGGTAATGAGTGGATAATCCTTGAACTATGGATAGAGGGCACTTAGGACGTTATAATAAAGCTAAAATAGGTTTAGTAAAAGTTGCACGGTTTCCGAGATATTCGGACTTTTAGGTTTTTTTCGAAAATGAACACCCTTGTTCAATGTTTTGATCATAGCACCATTTTAAGCAAATTTTTTCAATTTTTTTATTTTTGCTCAATATTCTTGAATAGTTTTGTTTTCAGATAGGCGTTACTATTTTTGTGAGGCTACATGGGATTTTTTTGAAAAAAATCGCAAACTTAATTTTTGCCTTTTCAATCGTACATTGATCGAATTTTCAGCTCTCACGGTGAAAAAAAAATACACTACCGCCTAGTTGCCAATAAGCTTAAAAACATGCCGGTTTATTGACAATTTAAAAATGGTAATTACCTTTTGAATTTAAATTCAAAATGACAAAATAATAATAAAAAATACACGCTCACCCACATTTTTCCCGATTTACTTTTTGTATCACGGGCGTGGAACTCAAAATTTTTTGTTGCAAAAATAACATTATTGGCCACTTATTTAAATGCAAATGGCATTTAAATAATTTCAAATTTAAAAAACATGCCAACTGCCTTTTGTTTTTTTTTTCGAAATCGATTTTTAATTTCGCTATTATTATTGCGTAATGAATGGTTAATTTTGGGTTTAGATCGTTGTGTTGAAGTTTTTTACTTTAATACTGCTTCGAACATGATACACACTGATAGAATATGTCCAAATGCATTACATTTATGGTGAGTGCCAAGGCACAATTTCACCATTCATTACGCAATAATAATAGCGAAATTCAAAATCGAAATCGAAAAAAAAAACAAAAGGCAGTCAGCATGTTTTTTTAATTTGGAATTATTTAAATGCCATTTGCATTTAAATAAGTGGCCAATAATGTTATTTTTGCAACAAAAAAATTTGAGTTCTACGCCCGTTATTCAAAAAGTAAGTCGGGAAAAATGTGGGTGAGCGTGTATTTTTTTTTATTATTTTGTCATTTTGAAATTAAATTCAAAAGGTAATTACCATTTTTAAATTGTCAATAAACCGGCATGTTTTTAAGCTTATTGGCAACTAGGCGGTAGTGTATTTTTTTTTCACCGTGAGAGCTGAAAATTCGATCAATGTACGATTGAAAAGGCAAAAATTAAGTTTGCGATTTTTTTCAAAAAAATCCCATGTAGTCTCACAAAAATAGTAATGCCTATCTGAAAATACAACTATTCAAGAATATTGAGCAAAAATAAAAAATTGAAAAAATTTGCTTCAAATGGTGCTATGATCAAAACATTGAACAAGGGTGTTCATTTTCGAAAAAAACCTAAAAGTCCGAATATCTCGGAAACCGTGCCACTTTTACTAAACCTATTTTAGCTTTATTATAACGTCCTAAGTGCCCTCTATCCATAGTTCAAGGATTATCCACTCATTACCTAACACCCTGTATAATGTAAGCTTTCTTCTCTCAAGTAATCTATCTATGTCAGAATTTCATTTCGCCGAAAATTGTTTTTGCAGAACTTAAAATCGGACAAGCACTTTAGTGGTTCAAACAGGTAATGGTGCCCTTAGCGGCACTCGTTTTTAATAACTAGATATTCGAAACAATGTCATAAGCCAGTTAACGTTAGAAAAAGTTACAATTTGAAAAACACGACAACAAACCCCCTGAATGTAAGTTTAGCGCTGTCCATGGTAGTTTGCTTTCGTAAAATCCAACTAAAAAGGAAACCAGCCAACACCTGTAAGCATTTCAATGGTGTGTGTGTGAAGACAAGATGGTGGACAGTGTGCCCACTAACGTATATCGTCTAGCTAGATAAACGTTTGTGTTTACGCATAAAAGTACATTACCATAGCTTGCACTGTACTGTTCTTCTTCTTACCTATAGAACTAAACGCATGGTAAGATTCTGTTCTTCTGATACACTGAACACGGACGTACACATTTTTTATCTATCAGACCTCGTAAACACATACTTTCGCTGGCAATAATTCAATAAACAATTACTGTCGCAACAAGAAATCAATTCGATGCGGCAAGGAAGCTTACATGTAGAGTAAATAGTGAAAGACAGACGCAGAGGGGTCACTCTGTACGCCTAGCACGAAAGCATACGAAAGTCGCGTCGCGCGCGAGATAGATTACCCCTCTCTATCTAGAACGAATAGTAAGAAAAAGACAGGCAATTTATCTCGCGCGCGACGCGACTTTTGTATGCTTTGGTGCTAGACGTACTGGGAGGAATGAGATCAGAGCAAAAATTACCCATTCGCATGCAGCGCTCAAAGTGATGTGCTTATCTCAGGAAAATAGTAACTCAGTAAACCTGCATACACCTGCAAGTCGTCAATATGCATACACCACAGCGCTCAATACACAGATTTACGATAGAGAGATAAACAGACCGACGTGATGATAAGCAACAAGGTATAGGTACACATACAGAGTTTTTGATTTTGTCTGTTCCAGAGATGATCTTCACAACATTTGCTGTAGTTAGAAACCCGTAAGCATTTAATTTCTTCAACAACCTTTTTTTTACTGTCTGTACTTTTTGTTAACTACTTGCATTGCATTGTCATCTAATCTTTAAGTCACCACAAATGTCAAGTCAACCTGACCTCTGGACTCCAGGAAGCGGTCGAAAAAATATTCGTAAGTTTTCAATCCAATTTATATACGAATTCATACGACAATGCAAGTAAAATAAAAACTGGTAAAAAAAATAATTAAATACCTACGAGGCTGCCCCATAGAAATTGTTTCCGACGCAGCCGCGTGTATGGCCGTGGCTTTTAATACTATAGGATTATGCGTGGATCCATTAAATATAATATTGTGTTTATAGAACACTAGTTTATTATTGACATTTACATAGAATCGAATAAGAATAAGAAAAACAAACAAAAAGAACATAAACCGTAGACAAACAATACAAACATAAATAAAATCTACTGTTCATGACAATGTAGTCTTGAACAGAAATATTATCATTCAACTATGTCGGATCTACTCGTTTTCGTTTCACAAATTCACTGCTTTTAATGCGCGTGCACATCTGCGCAAACCAATCTTTGGCTCTGACTTTTTCTAACCGCTATTACTACGAGAACATAATTTGATAATGGCGTCGTAAATGTTTGCTATTGGTCGTTGGCTGGTCACTCGAGTCGGTTTTGAAGGCCGGTAACAAGACTGGCTGATTTCTTTTCCAAGAAATGATGTACCGGGGTGAGTAGGGAACCAAATTTAAGTTCAAACCTCGATAAAAAAAATCATATGTGGCAAGTAGATTTTCATAGATAAAAAATGCTCCGGCGGCATGAATTATAGTTTAATAATAATTACCTGTTGTTAAGTTTCATAGTTTAGCAATAAACACTAAAATATAGGCAAATCCCAGCTCACCCCGCAGTGGGGTCAGAAGGGAAACAAACAAATAAAAAATGATGATAACAAATTACCAGAAAAAAGGAGATATAGCGTGCCTAAAAATATAACTAAACTACTTTTAGAGCAAGCTGAGCCAGAATTTTTTAGTAGCAAGTGAAAACACAAAATATTAGTTCCTTCCCTTCTCCCCCCGCAATCCTTTCTCACCCCGTTTTACGGTACTATCGAACAAATTGATTCCTGACCCACCTTTGAACGGTCACACTGTAAAAATCACAATGATTTTCCTTGTCAATTCAATGTAACGTCACTATGACATATACTGCGGCAAGGTTCCACGACGATAGAACACATGATCTAATGTATAATGCACGAAAGTTTGAATAACGTTGTCTCCCTGCGTTACGTGCAATATGACAATTATTAATATTCAGTTGATCAAACCTACGATGGAAAAATGCTTTCTCGTCTTGCTTTTACATTTCAAATTTCCGTTATTTATTGTGCTATAAAACCAAATTTCTTTCAAACACTTTTTTTCAATCAATTATAAATCAAATCATCAAATCAAAAAGACTCCGTGATGATTTCGTGATTATTTATTAATGGCACAAATAATTAAGAGAAAATGATTGATTTGCCTCAAATTTGATATCAGTCGTAATATTAATTCGAATATTAGTCAGAATCTGCAATAACACTGCGTGATGATATTCAATTTTGACACCGTATAAATTGATTCATTTTTAATGAAGATCGCCTGAGTATTTCTGCCGACTTTTCAGAGCGCGTATTGCAACAGACGTCTCGAATGCGTTTCCGTCGAAGTGTCAAATAATAATATTAGACGATACGGGTCGCTTCAAATCACTGACTACTAGTAATTTACTTTTTTTTCGTCATTAAATACCAGTTCAGTGAATTTTTAAAACAAATGAAGTTCAAAGTTAACTTTTTATGAAAACGGAATACCTAACAGCGTCTGTGCTGAGTCTATGTAGTTTGTTCGAAGCGATTGTTATTTGCCCTAAGTGGTAATTATTGTGGAAGGATAATGAATAATGACGTTAGACCAGAGCGGTCTAAACGCTGGAATATAAATCACATCACAGTGTACTGTACATAGAAAACTCTATTACAGTTTTTTTACAGATACAAAAAAAAGTTCAAGAAAGAGTTCTAGAGAGGTATTGACCCGTCTCGTTTACGCGCTCTTGTAACGTGTAAGCTACGTTCGACATTCCAAACGATTTCTCAATAGATATTGTTCTCTATCACCCTGAGAATTGATTGAATGTCCTACTATCCGTCTCTTTCTTACTGTTGGTTGTAGAAAGAGACACAGCTCTCGCGCTCTCTCGCTAGTCGCGCTGCATTGAACTTTTTCCTAGATTTAAAATGAATACTGGTAAGATGTAGAATCACCCGGCGATGATACTCGTAGTTTATTTATAAACGAAAGTGTTAGTAATGAACTAGTTAAATTGAGAAAATAATTGGCCGAGATGAGTTATGCAAAACGGTTAGTTTTTTAAATAATGATGATCGGTTTAACGCTCGAGAAGGCTTCGAAATATTACTACTTCGTTTCTTACTACATACGAAATAATCTAATCGATTATTCTTACCAGCAGATATAACCTGCTTAATGATTGCAGAAGGTAGTTTTTATGCTCGATTATTTAGTGTTGTAATACTTAATGATTAAAATGTAAGTATAATTATAATAATGCTTTAAGGTACAGATAAAGGCAGAAGAATTGGGTCTCTGATCATAATTCACCCCACAAACATTAAAAAAATGACAGCCAAGGGCATTATTTAACATGATGGCTGTATCGACATTATGCCCACGACTGTTATTATTATTATTATAGCCTTTTTATTCCGAATTCGCTACAATTTCAGAAGTATGTTGTTGTTTTTTTTTTTTTTTTTTTTTTTTTATTATTATTCAATTGTCGCGTAATTCGGCGTGCCTCATGGCATAGGCCTCCTCCGTGTATTGAAGGGTTTGGGCTATAGTTCCCACGCGCGCCCAGTGCGGATTGGGAACTTAACACACACCATTGAATTTCTTCGCAGATGTGTGCAGGTTTCCTCACGATGTTTTCCTTCACCGAAAAGCTCATGGCAAATTGCAAATGTAATGTAATTTGCGCACATAAATTCCGAAAAACTCAGAGGTGCGCGCCCGGGATTTGAACCCACGACGCTCTGCTTGAGAGGCCACAGGTCAAACCACTAGGCTACCACGACTGTACCTATCATTTAATAGTAGCAGGATGCCAATCCCCAAACTTTAAAAAAAAGTGAAATAGTTACCTGAAATCCTTTTTTTGTGTTGGTCAGATGTCATCTGTCATTCGGCTGGAAAACTGTGGATGAGCCTGGCACACTGGTGGTCAAGAGCTGCGGTTCGTTTTTGGATCCGTCCGAGGGGAAGAGCAGTGCTTGGTCCGGTACACCCTGGGCATTTGTTAATGATTTCCTGGCAGATTCTGAGGGATATCGTTATCCGTTGGCTAAGAGCCCGACAGGGGGGAGGGATCTTTTGAGCGTGTTCTACCGTACAACGCTGCCGACATTTTTGCCACAAGATTTTTGAATACTGTATTTACTTTGGCATTGGCGAAATCATCGCATCGATCGATGGGGCCATATTAAAAAAGAAGAAGAAGAGGCTGGTTTAGGACCGACAAAAGTGGCGTGAAAATGAAGAAGCCTTTACTCAGCAGTGGGTGAATGTGGGCTGATCAGATAGATAGCCTGTTTGGTGCCTCTTTCTCTTTCCACCCGTCTCTGTCTGTTGCAAGGCCAAATCATCCTGACGACCGGATGGCCCAGTGGTTAGAGAACCTGACTATGAAGCTTGAGGTCCCGGGTTCGATCCCCGGTCGGGGCAGATATTTGTATGAAAAATACGAATGTTTGTTCTCGAGTCTTGGATGTTTAATATGTATTTAAGTATGTATCTATCTATCTAAGTATGTTTATCCGTTGTCTAGTGCCCATATTACAAGCTTTGCTTAGTTTGGGGCTAGGTCAATTGGTGTCAATTGTCCCAAGATATTATTATGTATATTTATTTTTATCTCAAGTTAGGTTTTTACAATATTCAAAATATTATTATTATTACTATCCCGCCATCCTCCTACTGAAAAAAAATACGCAAATGCCGAATGAAGCCAGATCAAATAAGCGAATTAAATTATTTTATTGTGAAACAGTTCGAAGGCAATTGACACCTAATTATATATGGCCCGATGGTTGTAAGAGGATACGTGAAATCGTCGCTATATACTGCTTCTGCGGTGCCGTTTGTTCGATTATCAGTGATATCCGTTGCGTGACTTACGTGCTACTTCGTTTGTACTTGTTGTACAGTCAAGTGTAATAATATGTATTTAGACAAAGATTCAAAAATAAGTACCATACGCTCTTACACCGGCGTAATAAGGTCGTGGGACATATTTTTGAGAATTTCCTATCAATACTTATTTTTGCACTTGACCGTACTTGTTATTTTTGTGGTATCTTGAGAGCTGCAACATTGGAAGCATAGGGAATTGGGATTGTCTAAAAAAAAATACCTATCCTTTTTATATTTTTTTTGTGCAGAATAGTCAATTATAAGAAACCAATTTCAATATTTTCTCATATAACTCGGTATTTTTTTTCACTATTAATTATTGAAAGTATTTTGGTTGATGACGTCAGAGTTTCCATTGTGACGTCAGAGTTTCCATTGCCGGTGCCACACATCTGCTTATTGGATAAATTGATCATAAAACGTATGTGAAGCGCCGCCATTAACGTCTTTTCTATCTGTGGTGAAGTTGGCAAACTGTCATTAGTATCGATGTCAACATGATTCAATAATAACACAGGAAGATTTACGCGATCTTCTCCTATGAATTTTATATTTTCACAATCGTTACACATACCATAACATTCTGCGCGAAGCAGAAAGGTCCATAAACACATACCAGGTATTATCGAGACAAAACAGGACCCGGAGATAAGACAGCAAACTCAGTAGGCGAAAGTAAACCGAAAAACGTAATATTTTCGCTCTCCATTAAAATATTTAGCGGAAAATCTTTCATGTGAGCGAAGCACATCGCTGCGCGGTTACACTGTTGCCTAATTATCTACCGAAAGTGCTTCTAAATCTAAACTATAATACAACAATATGAAAGTGAACAGTGGAAAAAACAGGAAAGACAGTAACAAGATTGCCCATTTGCTTGTCATCTGTCATAAGACGAATGAAATGTCAGATTGCGGGTCCAAATTGAACTCCGTAGTATAATACACGCGTAAATAGCATAGAATTTGTAACCTTTGCAAATAAAGTACATTTTGGACCGTCTACGTCATGTCTGGGAATATCAAATGAAGGTCATTGCTTATTTTTCATGTAATAAATTCATTATAGCAAAATAAATACAGAAAACGATTTAAAAAGCATTTATCTCGAAATGGTTTTCGATTTACTATACATTGTAAAAAATAGACAATCCCAATTGGGGACGTTTCTACAAAAAGTCAGGACCCCGATTTTTAAAAGCACATGTGTGATACCACTCGCAAGTGGTGAAATTGTGCTGATTTTGAAATACGAGCAGCATAGAAGACAGTCACAGAAATAAAGGAAAGAAGTGAAAATCGAAGATAGATTTCTATCTGCAATTAAAGCATTCAGACTGCTTAATAAATCGTTTAGTGCAATGACGAAACACCTTCTAAATCTTTACCAATATGTTTGCAGTAGCGCCTACCGGGTTACCTTTAACGGTTTGGGTAAAAGAGATATCAATTATCAACTACTGCTATTGACTTTGGATATTAGTCCGTTGGTAACGAAAAAAACCCACGTCTTTAATAAGGCCGGCCATACAATCGCACATACGACACGACATAGCAGCTAGTAGCAGTCAATGTTGTGGTGATTTGCAGTTTCATTACAAAATACAGAGCAATCGCGTGAACATACATAAATCACGTCTTTATCCCTTTCGGAGTAGACAGAGACAAGGCTAACAAGAACTAAAGGCCACGCTTAGCATGATTGTAAGCGTACAGGTGGAAAGGGGGGTCAAAATAGTAGGTTTCTACGGGTAGCCGCATCGCCTATAACATGTTCCTTAGATTTTCGCCCATTCCCTCGATGGACTTATACAATTGGTACATTCTGTGTATTTTCTTAGCTTCCAGACATGGAAGTTCATCGGGTTGAAGTGTTTACCTAAGCAACGAAATGCGTGTGCGGCAGGCCTAACTTATTTCGTTCAACGATCGTCTCTGTTGCATAAAGCCATCCAAAATATGGCTACTTAGTGCCACTGGCTTCTTTTTCTTGTAAAATAATATAAACCAACTACTAAGCCCCCAACCCCAACTAATAAGGCGAGCCGCCTATTGTTACCTAGTAATATTCTGTGTACCTTTTTTGCTGTTTTGGTTGTTATATGTGGTGTTCAATAAAGCACACACCACTACTATCTTGCTAATCGTGGCCTAGGTCTTGCCACCTTAGGCCCTGTCTATCCTGTAAGAAGAAGACGTGATTTGTGTATATGTATGTTTGTGTACTATTGAAACCTCAGTGGAGACTGAAACACATCTTGGCCTCTTTTGTTACCATTGATTAATATTTTGAATACGGTTTGTGTTATAACTTGAATATGTCTATCACTACTTGTCACTTCTTGACCGACCAGTCATCGATGCGATAAACTCTTGTTTTCCCAAACACTCTCTGCATTTTAATTCAAGAGACAAAAGTACTAGCAAAGAAGAGAGCGGTAGCTTTCCCGGAGCCGTTTTAGCAGATCGTAAATTTTAACCTTTTCAATGGCAAAAAGAAACCTATTTTACAATGAAAACATAATTCATCAGGTCTATTTAACCCCACAATTAGCTGATACCATCGTATGGGAACGAATTGCGTCAGTAAGTGTGAATGAAACTTAATCCGTGTGATACGATCTCAGTTATATCATTCAGGTCACGTTAAACTGATGAAGTAATTAAATTTAACGTTTTTTTGGCTAGCGTGACACGGGGCAGGAACTACCTTTATGTAACGGTGGAAACTGTTTCTAATGGTCATTGCGATTGAGTGGTTATGGTCAATTCTGAGTTCAATTTGAGTGGACCGCCATATCATCAAATCTACAGGGTCTCTTGAAATTTTGTAGTAGGACCATTTTTTTTAAACAATCGATGGACGTATGAGAGTAATGCTGAGTCGAATACCTTTTCGGCATCATCAACTCGGTATGTTTTTGTATTAGTTTAAGAGTCTGTGTATTTTTTGATGTCGAATAAAGTTATGTCTATGTCTATGTCTAAATTGTTCCGGGGTATTTCAGCAGGGTTAGATTGATTTAGTAGCGCTGTAAATGTTTTTCCGTTCTGGTCTGGGAGTAAAGAAAATACACAGAATTTTACAGATGGTAAAAGCCCATCGAGGGAATGGGCGTAAGTCTTAGGAATCATGTAGCAACAGCAGCAACCCATCACTATTTTGATTTCCCTTTCCACCTATCCGCCCTTAATCGTGCTAAACGTGGAGAAAAAAAATAGAATGTGCCAGTTGCTTCTCTTCCTGCGCAAAAGCCCATCGAGGGAAGCGGCGAAAATCTTAGGAATCTTCTAATAGGCGATGCGGCAATCCATCGCTATTTCGGGTCCCCTTTCTAACCATGCTAAGCGTGGCCTTTAGGTATTGTTCCTTGGGTTCTGTTTACTCCGTGAGGGATAAGGACGTGAATTATGTATGAATGTGTGTATGCGTATCTACCAAATGAATGACATGATAATGGGTTTAGTTACCGTTTGGAAACCGTAAAAGAAGTTGTAAAACTGAAAGTATTTGGTGGCAATGGACATGTTGAACGTTATGCATAAAGCTGGCATAAATATATTGCTTAAATATAGATGTGTGATTGATTGACAACTTCTAATTAAGACGTGATTTAATTAAATGATAGCGATCGAATTTCCTGTCTCGCAAATATATAAGTAACATCTTCCCACACGAAATCTTATCAGCTATAGATCAGATGTATTCCGGGGGTGGAAAGTAAGAAATTATTAATTATTACATGAGGTACATTATATAAATCGCGTCTTTATCCCTTACGGGGTAGACAGAGCCTAAAGTAACAAGACTTAAAGGCCACGTTTAGCATGATTCTGGGCGTATAGGTGGAAAGGGAAATCAAAATAGTGATGGGTTGCTAGCCGCATCGGCTATAACATAATTCCTAAGATTGTCGCCCATTCACTCGATGGGTTTTTCCATCTGCGCGAGGAAAAAAGCAACTGGTACATTCTATGTTTTTTCTTTACTCCGTTTTACGTTTATAATATTAGTAGGATTTGATTCTAAGCGGACGAAGTCCGGGCAACTGCTGGTATTTTATAAAAAACTAGCGACCCGCCCCGGCTTCGCACGGTATATTGTGCATGTACACACAGCAAAATAATGCGGTTAGCACAGCCACGCACACGTCTATGCGTGTTGAGTATCGACATGAACGTTAAGTAGAATCTATGACATGTGAATGTGTGAGTGAGTTCGATCATAAAATCTACCCCCTAAGTACAGATTTTTTAGCAACAAGATGAATGAGCAATGTCACTGTAAATTACCTGTTTATTGAATAAACAACAACTAACTATAAAATAACAATGAAGAAAGTTACAACTATTTAAGTTAGTTTATAATAAATTAAGTAAAAAATAATTACAAATTAAATGAAAATAATCCCCGCCGGTATCGTGTCACACTCAAAGGCTGAAAATGCAATATCTCCGGTTTCAGTTACTTCTACAAAAATAATGTAAAAGTATTTTTTTTATTTAGACTGTCCTAAAAATATTTTACCTAATCTTACATTGGATATTGTCATCCCCAGTGTAAGCGAGAGAACCGAATCGAAGCTTCCTTCGACCTTGAATCTTCAAATTTATGCAATCCCACGCATTGAACTATTATTACTAGCGAAGAGTAGTTACCATCTCACTGATGCGACGATGTTATATTATTATTTCTCAACAAGTCTGAGATTCCAATTCCAAAGCAATATTCCTCACAACCAGCACGGCCATCGAAATAACATCCAAAAATGTCATTTTATTATTACTTTATTACTATTTTATATTCCGTTTTCTTCGGATACGAACCCGGTTCACTAAAGCAGAAGTCAAATCTTCGACCTGTCTTTGACCGCTAGGCCACCGAGGTATGCAAGTTACATGGTGAATGTATGAATTATGTTCAATCTGCGACTACTGTATTGCAATTTGTGTAAATAGCTGTTTTATGAGCTTTGAAATAAGGTTGAAATTATAATTTATTTTTTTCCGTAACTATTTAATTTTATGGTGGTTGCAGTCTATTGTATGTTTAATTTTACTCTTATATAATATGTTAAAAACGCAAACGCATTGTGTTTTCTTTTAATATAATTATTAATAGGTATGACTCTTTTTACTGGAGTTTAAAAGTTGCTAGCTGATGGCTATTTTGGTCGTTATCGTCTTATAAACAATATAAAGTGTTTTCTACCCTCAAATTTCTAATAATATGATTTTGTGAACAAACAACTGTCACCGCTGGCAGCCATTATTAGCTGCGGGATGAACCGTATGTTATACTTACGAACTGTTTAATTTTGCCTTTCGAATACCTTGTGATTTGCAAAACATGGATTTTCATTTATCTTTGTTGAAAAGAGCAAAACAATATAACTATTTATATAAGGAATCGCTAGGCGTTTTTTGATATGGGTAAGTAGACAAACGGTGTTAAAAACAATGACTTATTATTTTATCGGTAATGTTTTAAACAACTTTCTTTGACGAAAAATGTTTTTATTTAAACTTCATTTATTTTGCAGCGGAAGACTGTGCCATTATGGATTCACCCTTACGCAGACTTCGGACACGATAAAAATATTCGTTCTGGGCCTAAACCTGAAGCCTCATCTCCTGCCATTTGATTTGGACATTATGTAGTTGCCGCACCCGCTAGTGACCCATTTCACAGCAACAAGACACAATGCTACGTTGCAACCTGTGCGAAACCATCTGCATGCTGCAGGATTGCATTGCCGTAGACCAGCAAAAAACATGCTTTAACGGACCAGCATAGAAGAAACCTTTGCTCGTGAATATCTTGACTTTGATTATTACATCAATCAAAGTCAAATGTAGTGATTTTTAGTGATGAAGACGAAATATATTAACTTAATTAAATATATAAACACAGTAATGTTTTACAGTGCAGAACGAGTGGCAGTGTTACTTTAGGCTATGGGGTTGGATCTCATCGATGGGCCCTGGTGTCCAAATCCAAACCAAATCGAGATAGGTAGCTTAGTCGCTTCAAAGTGGAGATTATAACCCAGTGTGAAATGATGTTATTGTTAATGGCTGTCATTTAACATGTCTATTCATTTCACCACTGACTTACACGTCCGCAAATAAAACGTTTCGTTCATCTTTATCAGACTTAAACCTAATAAACCAGAATTTAAGATATTAATTATGTGTCATCTTAAAAATAGCCCTATTATGGTTGTGTATTCAATTTGCAAGATAATTATTATGTTAGTGACATAAGACTTTTTAGTAAACATAAAATCATACTGGCCTCTAAAGTGTGTGTTATTTTATGAATATTATTCTATAAGGAAAAGTGTGCAGTTTTATTTAGCTAATTTAATTACTTTTGGTAATAATAATAATAACACAAATAGAGGCTAATACAATAAAAATTAAATGTTGTAATAAACAATTTGAACCAATAATTGCATTTTATTGTTTTATTCTTTTACGTCCTTTTTTTCTTGTTTTAGGTAAACATGAGTTTATTTTGAGATTAGTAATTTAAAATTGAAAACAAAAAAGATACACTTGTGCAGGATTCGAACCCGGTTCTTTAGGTTTCATAACCCTAGGTCAATACACCTGAGCCACCACGCTTATAATACTGGTGGCAAAATTATGCTTCCATTGAACAAAATACCAGCAGGTTTGAATAACTATGCGTGAAGGTAGTCAGAAAACACAATTAGCACAGATAGGGCATTTTGTTGTGTGCGTAATAAGGCAGCGGATAAGTGCGGATGTGTGTATAGAATGACACACATGGATAACTAGGGTGCTCACCGATTCGCTTTGCTGTGTGTACTATACATATATAAACCTTCCTCTTGAATCACTCTATCTATTAAAAAAAACCGCATCAAAATCCGTTGTGTAGTTTTGAAGATATAAGCATACATCGGGACATGGGGACAGAAAAAGTGACTTTGTTTTATAATATGTAGTGATGATGATGATGATGAAGTAGCTTTTGCCCGCGACTGCGTCTGCGCAGAATTTGTAAATCGCGCGCCCGCGGTAACTATGCAAACCGGGATGAAAACCATCCTATTCGCATCCTAAACGCTGATGATCTATTTCTCATGTCTATGTTTTTATTGTTATACCTTGTTTATTTTCTATAAAATTGTGTATATTATCTTATATTTGTGTGTCTTGCAAAAAGGAATAAATGTCTTCTTTCTTTCTTTCTTTCTTTATATTCCTTCCCAGGGTCTTAAACTATCTCATACTAAATTTTGTCACGATCGATTTAGTATTTCACGCGTGAAAGTACAAACAAAGTCACATTCGCATTTATAATATTAGAATGCGATGTGACGTCAATTAAACAAAAGAATGTCTTAGCGTAGTGTTGCCCCTCGATAGTCCACTATCGATAATGTTTCTATAGACTATCGAGTTTAATCAAAGAAAATATTATCGATATGTATCGATAGTATCGAATAGTTTTGGCAGATTACACTATCTATAGGATCGATAGCATCAATACCATTTTGTTTCTCAATATAACACACACCGATAGTTTGGAACAATTGATTGCGAAATACATTTATTTTAGCAGTATGTCTAGTTTTGAACAACCAATTGTAATCGATCGAATTAATTGTTGTCATTGTTAGTATCGATAGGTCTAATCGACATAATGTTATAGGAAACTATCGACTTTGCGGCGCTCTCAGCGGTCATCCGTAATACCTCTAGGATGGTATCGGTCATCTCACAAATAAATCACATGCCCTATTGGTCGCGAGCAATTAACCCGAATAGTTCAGAACAAACAATCGCATTATTGATGACTCGAACTGGTGTCGTGACGTTACACAATAGTGTTGAGACGGTTTGAGACACGGTGTACACTTCCGCGTGCAGTACGGCATGGACATGTATGTATGTATGTATGTATGTAAACTCTTTATTGTGCAATATAAACAAGACAAATACAATTGACAAACACTGAGATACACGCACAAAGGTGGACTTATCCCTTTAAGGGATCTCTTCCAGTCAACCTTTGAGTGGATGAAAGGAGTATTATTATGTATTAGGGACATGTTGTGGTAACTTTATGTGAAACGGTTAAAAGTAAAAGGACTGTAGTTAAAAACCTATCTCAATGAAAATGCAGTTCCTCAGCTCAAGACTTGATGTAATATCGACAAGCAAAATACTTCAACTGCCAAAAGACATAATCAAAATCAAATTAGAAAAGTACATAAATGACATAAAAAAGGCAAAGAGTTTGTAACATTATGTATGTAATGTAAACTCTTAAAGTAGGGACCACACCGCCGCGTATCGTAGTGACGTGTCGTAGGCGTCACGTTTTCTCACCGTTTTGTTGCGTAAAAGCACCGTCAACATCTTTTACGCACCGGTGTGGTCGCACCTTTATTGTGCAAAATAAACATAAAACAAATACAATTGATAAACTGAGATACAAGCACATAAGCGGACATCCCCTTAAGGGATCTCTCCCAGTCAACCTTTGGGTGGATGGAGTATTATATTAGGTCCGTCCCTGATATAGAGGGCTAAGATAGAATCAATCAATCATACTGAACGTGGCCTTTAGGTCTTGTTAACTTAGGCTCTTTCTGCCCCGTAAGGGATAAAGACGTGATTTATGTATGTATGTATTTCATTTTAGGCTCTAGGCAGGTGCATCTGCTATCGTTTCGTGGTGTTCACCATCTGGTGACCCACTTGCTCTTTTGCCTTCGTTGTCGTATACTTAAAAAATAATAGGCACTGCTGCTTGGCGGCATGACCCTTGGACTAGGTCCTACCCGCAAATATTTTAAGTTGGCAACCTTGTCTTAAACAGTTTGAGAGCGCAAGCTATCCGGTAATTAATCTACGGCGAGACAAGGCATGCGTGTGCGCGTGTAGCGACACTTTGCGCCGATAGATGGCGCTCACGACTTTGCCTTTTTAACATCCTTTATTTGATTGTTCCGGTTTCTTTGGCAGGAGAAAGCTGGGACCGCAGCCTGTAAATGATGAAACAGTTTTTTTGTGTCGCCCGTTTGACGTGACAAGGAAATGGTTGGCTGTCAAATTCGTAATTTGAATCGTGCCGTCCCTCTCTCTCCTATTAATGATCATACATACATACATACTTAAATCACGTCTTTATGTCTTACGGGGTAGACAGAGCCTAAGGTAACAAGACCTAAAGGCCACGCATTTTAAGCTGACGATTTCAATATAAATTCCTTGACATTTAATTTTAAGTGATGATGTAATTTTATATTGAATGATCAAATAAACATAAACATAAACATGAACACATCTAGCATGATTGTAGGAGTACAGGTGAAAGGCAATTAAAATAGTGATGGGTTGCTAGCCACATCGCCTATAACATGATACTTAAGATTTTCGCCTATGCCCTCGGATGGGCTTTTACTATGCGCGGGAAGAGAAGCAACAGGTACATTCTATGTTTTTTCTTAGCTCCCACAAATGTGACAAATGCCATTTATGTTTAGAAATGTAATTTTGTAGGGTGCGTAACGATGTATATAAAAATTTTTGGTATAATATTAGTAGCAATAACGCTCATTTGATATAATTATTAAATCATATAACAACACTTAATATATTTACATATGACATAATTATCATTTCTTATAATGATCATTTGATATAATATCATTTAATATAACATTCTTTAAGTATAATGCTTATTTC
Source organism: Pandemis cinnamomeana (assembly GCA_932294345.1). Taxonomy (NCBI): domain Eukaryota; kingdom Metazoa; phylum Arthropoda; class Insecta; order Lepidoptera; family Tortricidae; genus Pandemis; species Pandemis cinnamomeana. Next base: position 13,350,141 of record OW028706.1, on the reverse strand, counting down.
CTATAATGAACTTATGGTATAACGTTATTTTTATATAAAATACAACAATTGGCATAACCATTATTGATATAATGTATTAGAGACATAATCACAAAACGAACTGCTATCAAAAAGTAGGTTAGGTTAGGTTTAAACTGCGTCCCCCAACAAAAACGAACTGCTATAAAAAATATTTTTGTATATAAAATGAGCGTTATACCATATAATCGTTATAAGAAATAAGCGTTATACCGAACGATAAATATACGAAATAAATTTATATATTTTAAAATTATACCAAACGTTTATTATACACAATGAGTGATTATACCCTTTGAAATTATATCAAATGTTGATATATCAATAGAAAATATATTAAATATTTTTATATCAATCATTACACACCCAATTTTGTAGGATTCTGCTCTCGAGGGTTATTCAAGCGGGGTCAAATAAGTTATTTACCTGATGGCAGGAGGTGAAAGGGGACACTGTGACATCTTGACATCTGACGATCGATGATCTTTTGATCTCAGGAGACGGAAATTGCGATTTACTTAGTGTTCTATAGGTCAATTCGTATCTATACTACCTCCTACAATTTTAAACAATACTGGAAGCCAAAACACATGGTTTTATTGGAATTTGTTGAATCGGGCGTTACCCTCGGAGGTCCATTTCAATAATGAATAAAAATCAAAGTTTTTGTTCATCAAAACACTTGGGATAATCATTATCACTACATAGTATAAAATAAAGTCGCTTTCTCTGTCCCTGTGTCCCTATGTAGGTATGCTTATATCTTCAAAACCACACAACGGATTTTGATGCGGTTTTTTTTAATAGATAGAGTGATTCAAGAGGAAGGTTTATATGTATAATACATGCATAATATACCGTGCGAAGCCGGGGCGGGTCGCTAGTACAATTAAAAAGTAAAGCTATGGCGGTTAGCGAACCCAGATCGACATCAATTCGTGATGCGTGCTTTTGCCGTACTACATTACCCATCTTCGATATCGGGTTCACTAAAAATAAAAATTCTCTATACAGAAATAAGCCTCGTTTTGCAAACGTATAAAAAAATTTCTGTTACAAATACACAATTACTTGTCTTATTGATTGTAACTAATAATTCTGTATCACTGAGAAACCACAAAAAGTGTATAATTTCTAGCCACTGTCTTCCGTATAATCTGAGGCAATTTACCACAATTATGAAACAATGACTTGATTTACGCATGCAAATTTCGTTTCTTCCATGCTGGTCTGGGAGTAAAGAAAAAACATAGAATTTACCAGTTGCTTCTCTTCCCGCGCAGATGGTAAAAGCCCATCGAGGGAATGGGCCAAAGTCTTAGGAATCATGTTATAGGCGATGCGATTCCCATGATTTTCTATGATGTTCTTCTGCCAAATTTCTTGCGGCGCATTCTTTAGCAATGATGGTCTCTCCGAATGCGCTGGTAGTTTCCAAAAATACATGTAAAAGAGTCCTTGGCGGCTTTTGCAAGATAAACTTTTGATTTCGATTACGATTTTGTGCGGACGAAGTCGCAGGAAAAAGCTAGTCAAAAGCTTACATAATTTACAGCACATCATGACAGAGCCGATGACTTCCTGAGATTCAGATAGGGCTAGCAACGATTGACATTTAAGGACCACTAAAATGTTATGGTGATTGCCAGTGAAGAAACGTTGTACTAAACGACGTCGTTTAAGTGTTTGAGCGATCTCTACTTCTCGTAATCAAAGCTAAGGCCGACGGAATGTTATTAGTGCAAATTGTTTCTTGTCTGATCGGCTAGCACGAGGACACACGAGAGCTGTATCGCGCAGGAGATAGACTATACCCGACTCATTCTAGAACGAACTGTAATTTGTCCTAGAAATTTGGCATATAAGTCTTATAGCGTAAGTAATGAAAAAAAACTTAGTACCACAACATAAACCGATAGTAGTTAAGTTTTTTTTTTTTTTTTTTATATGAATAGGAAGGCAAACGAGCAAGTGGGTCACCTGATGGTAAGTGATCACCACTGCCCATAGACACCCGCAACCCCGGAGGGATTGCAGATGCGTTGCCAACCTAGAGGACTAAGATGAAATGCCTCTTGTGCCCGTAATTTCCCCGGCTGTCTTACTCTCCACACCGGAACACAGCAGTGCAAGCACTGCTACTTAGCGGCAGGATTAGCAAAAGTTCACAACAGATTCAAGACAAGAGAAGAAACAATGAGATAGACTAGGCGGGCTGTTCCGGCAACGGATACCAGTCTCAGCATGTGCTGGGCTACATGAACCCAGCGCTGGTTTTCAGTCTGGTCCCTTTAGCTATTAGCTAGCTGTAACAGAAAGAGACGGTTAAAAGTTAAATATAGAAAGACGAAAAGAACAAACAAAAACAAAGTCCGAGCAGTGTACCGAAGGGTGTGGCATATGCAAGTTAAGAAAGAAAAAGAAAGAAAGAAAGAAGACATTTATTCCTTTTTGCAACACACACAAATATAAGATAATATACACAATTTCATAGAAAATAAACAAGGTATAACAAAAAAAAAAAACATAGACATGAAAAATAGATCATCAGCGTTGTGTGTCTTCGCAAGTGTGCAAGTGCAAGGACATATCTCTGCATCCAAGGTCTTTGTGGATACGAATAAAACTGAACCAAATACAATGAAAACTGACACATGTAAAAAAGTAGTTCTCTACGGCTTAATAGAGCAAAATTGGGAAACGGAACAAGACTTATATAATGAGATTGTACAAATTTTCCAGGAAGTTTATAACGTTAACCTAGCCGGTTATATAGAAGATTTGGTAAGAATAGGAAGAAAGGGGTATAGGCGACCATTAGTAATAGAACTGTTAAGCAAAAAAATGGCTAAGTACCTTATACAAAACTGCCGAAATTTAAAGAATACCGGACTGGCTATTTCAGAGTTTTTGGATGAAGAAACATTGCAAAATAGAAGGGAAATGAGGAATTTACTTGTAGAAGCGAGAAAAAATGGACACCATGCCATAATAAGGCAAAATAAATTAATAATAGACGGCAAGGTCCGAGCAATAAACAACGCCCATCGTGCGTCGCAGAGATATACTACAAACCCCGCCGAAGTAAATACAAATAGCCAATCTCAGGATCAAAGAGTTGTTGAACAACCGTCTGACAAAACTAAAAATAAGGAACTGCACACACTAAGCAGAACGCATCAAGCAAGTTCTAATATGCATAATTTTCGTGGATGACTTCAAAATTCTATTCCAAAATATACGAAGCATAAGAAATAAACGCCACTTGTTAGAATTTGCCACTGAAGAGGAGAAAGATTTACATGCAATCTGTCTAACAGAAACATGGGTTACACAGCCAAAGATTGATCTCTTAAAACTAGATGGGTATAAGGTGGCGTCGTCTTTCTGCCGAAGCAGCTACGAAGGCGGTGGAGTAAGCATTTTGTTAAAAGATAGTTTGAACTCTATAGAGCGTAAGGATATCGTAAACATGTCAACAGAATTTATATTTGAAACATGTGCCACCGAAATCCCTCATTTAAATATACTTATTATTGTTATTTACTGGCCTAGTAGAAACAGGCAATTAGAAATATTTTATGATTCACTGCAAAAGCTCTTACAGTTGTTAGCTATAAAAGATAGTAAAAAAAGAATAATTATTGGAGGCGATTTTAATGTAAATATATTAGATAACTCAGTGGCTACCTCAACATTGTTAAATGCCATGAGAAGTTGTAATTTCAAACAACAAGTAAATGAACCAACTAGAGTTACTGAAAATAGTGCAACATGTATAGACTTACTATTTACCAATTTTCAAAATGAAAATAATTTAACTATAAAAGAATACGGGTTTTCCGATCATAAAGGAGTACTTTTTAAAATCCCTAATATAATCTGCAAGGACAGAAAGGTTTGGTTCACGATTAAAAGAAAATTTACTGAAACAAACATTCTCAAATTCAAATCTGAGCTTGCAAACTTAAACTGGAACTCCATAATTAGTAGCAATAAAGACATTAACCAAAACTTTACATCCTTTGTTAATATCTTAAATATTAAATTAGATCTATGCATACCTAAGATAAAAACTAAACTAAAAAGCCGTAATAAAAAAAGTTGGCTAACCACTGGAATTAAAACATCATGTAAAAATAAACGTCTTCTAAAAATCCTCATTACAAAAACGAACAACCCAATTCTTATGAAATATTACAAGCAATATGAAAAAACGTTAAAAAAAATAGTAGAAAAATCCAAAAAACTACAATACATCAATCAAATTAAAAAATCGGACAATATAACTAAAACTATGTGGCATATAGTAAAAGAGCGAACTAACAAACTTTCAAATAAAGATAAAAAAAATATAAAACTAAAAATTAAGAATATTCTAACTGAAGACCCCGACGAGGTCGCAAACGCTTTTAATAAATTCTTTACATCAGTGGGGGCTCAGGACGATATGAGCAGCGCGCGTGGCCGTCCTGCGCTCGCGACTACCGCTAACTCCATCTACCTGCAGCCCGTGGAACCTAGCGAAGTCTATACAATTATCCGTAACCTTAAAAACAAACGCAGTTTTGGCTACGATGAGATGCCACCAACCTTAATAAAAAAATGTGCAGAAGAATTAGTCGAACCTTTAACTTTTTTAATAAACCAATCCTTTCTAGATGGCGTATTTCCGGATGTACTTAAGATATCTATTATAAAACCTATACACAAAAAAGGAAGCCGAACTGATTGTAACAACTACCGCCCTATAGCGCTATTATCTACCTTTTCTAAAATATTTGAAACCGCAATGTCTTCGCGCCTTTACTACTTCTGTGAAAAATACAACATCTTTTCCGAAAGCCAAAATGGTTTTAGGAAAAAACGATCAACAACATTAGCACTTTATAAATATATAAACCAAGTATTGAAAATAATAAATGAAAAACAATATGCAGTAGGTTTATTGCTGGATTTGAGTAAAGCATATGATAGAGTTTCATATGATATTTTATTGAATAAACTCTTCAACATTGGCGTGAGAGGAATAGCACAAGATTGGTTTGCATCGTATCTTAAAAATCGTATCCAATATGTTGAGGTTGAGCATCATAACTTTCACACAGGAATTATTTCACAAACTAGATCACTTAAAGCAGAAGTCAATAAATCAATACCACAAGGTAGCGTCTTAGGATGTATATTATTTTTAATTTATATTAATGACCTGCCTAAAGTGATAGATCCATCAAGCGTCCTCTTTGCAGACGACATATCCATAGTTTTCCCTTGCCCATCCAATACCAACGTAAATTTAAATTTAGAGAATATTCTTAATAAAGTTGTAACCTGGTTAAGTGATCATAATCTGGAACTAAATCTAAAAAAAACTAAAATAATGCAATTTCGACCTTACCAAAAAACACCATTGAAAATAGACTTTTGTTATAAAAATGCAGAATTAGAGAATGTTGATATTTTTTCATTATTAGGCTTAACTATAGACTCACATTTAAACTGGAAAAACCATGTGCAAAAAGTAACCAGCAAATTAAATAGATTTACATATGCGTTATATGAATTAAAAAGAACTACGGATACTAAAACTGCCACCTCTGCATATTACGCATATGCACACGCGTGGCTGCGGTACGGAATAGCGCTGTGGGGAAACAGCACCAACGCTAGCAATCTGTTCGTCCTACAGAAAAAGTGCATTAGGATCCTCGCGAACATAAAACCTAGAGTCAGCTGTCGACCATATTTCGAAAAACTAGGAATACTTACCTTAACCAGCCTATACATCCTAGAAATTTGCAATTTTGTTAAATCCAACATCAGTTTTTTCTCTCAAGCAAAAGATCACTTTACCCGGCCGCATAACTTACGATACCAAAACAAATTAGCACTGCCAATCTCCAGCTTAAAAATATTCCATTCTGGACCACATGCAATGTGCATAAAAATTTATAATAAAATTCCGACCTTCATCCAAGATATAAAAGCCATTAAACCTTTTAAAAATACACTACAGAAATACTTGCTGGAGAAATCCTACTACACCCTTCAGGAATTCTTTGATGATAAGCAGACATGTTCTAGAAATTAAGAAAACTTGTTTATAATTAAAATTTATAATGTAATGTACTACTATTTGTACATTACATTATTACATATTATATTATATTGTTACATAAATGTAATATTTGCAGTGCCCCTACAGGGTTTGATCTTGTATATTGTATCTTGTATCAAAGCAAATAAAAGTTTGAGTTTGAGTTTGAGTTCATATGTGTGTGTCTAAATGGGTCAAAAATTATATATATATCTAACCAAATAAACCAATACAAAATGACCTCATACTGCCTACATTGTGCTAAGGACCAGAGCTCTGCTAGCACTCGATTTTGTATTCGTTTAGCGAACTTTGTACGGAATCCTCCAACTCTCTCTTGGCCGTTTTTTAGGGTTCCGTACCTCAAAAGGAAAAACGGAACCCTTATAGGATCACTTTGTTGTCCGTCTGTCCGTCCGTCTGTCAAGACCCTTTTTCTCAGGAACGCGTGGAGGTATGAAGCTGAAATTTATATCAATTACTCAGGTCTACTGTCCCTTGAAGCTGTGAAAAAATCAAACTTCTAAGCCAACGCAATCAAAAGATACAGCCGTTTATGCCGCAAATTTCCGCAAATTTTCAACTCTCAAGGGAATCAAAACCTACAAGGTAGTTCCCGTGAACGCAGAATCTTGAAATTTGGTATGAAGGTAGGTCTTATAGCACAGATTAAAGAATAATTGCGAAAACCGTAAATGTGTATGTATGTCTGTATATAGCAGTGACCAATATAAAGTAACCCCACACTGCGTACATTTTGCTTTGGAACAGGGCTCTGCTTACACTGGTTTTAGATATTTATAGATAATGATACGGAACCCTCGGTGCGCGAGTCCGACTCGCACTTGACCGGTTTTTTTTAAATACACTTGCACTTTGAACTTACATGGTGTTACCAGCAGTCGGTTTAGATTTAGCTACAATTTGCCACACGGAGGTATGCCAACAGCCCATTGTACCGACCACCTTTCCGAACACATTCCGAAGAGGTTAAAGTGGGCTGTAATACGGACAAATCTTCATTCAATGCAGTTTACACGCGATAAAATGGTAGTAAACCGAGGACAGGAAGAGTTTGTGTGAATCGGCGCTTAACTGTCTTTTGTTTTCGAATTTTTAAGTTTCTATTGCTGGTGTGAGGTCTGCAGACTTCATCACCGTCATCATCAGCCAGAAGGCGTTCACGGTTGAACACAGTCCTCCTCAGAACGCCACAATGAAGGACAACTTTTACGGGTGGTAGGGCCTTGTGCAAGGTCCGTCCGGATCGCTACCACCATCTTACTCGCTAATCCTGCCGCTAAGTAGCAGTGCTTGCACTGCTGTGTTCCGGTGTGGAGAGTAAGACAGCCGGGGAAATTACGGGCACAAGAGGCATTTCATCTTAGTCCTCTAGGTTGGCAACGCATCTGCAATCCCTCCGGGGTTGCGGGTGTCTATGGGCAGTGGTGATCACTTAGCATCAGGTGACCCACTTGCTCGTTTGCCTTCCTATTCACATAAAAAAAAAATCTCGCCTGCGTCCACCGGTTTCCCGCTCTCACGATGTCGTCGGTCCACCTAGTGGGAGGCCAGCACTGCGTCGTCCGGTCCGTGGTCGCCACTCTAGAACTTATCCCCCAACGGTTGTCTGTTCTACGAGCGATGTGGCCTGCCCACTGCCACTTCAACGTACATACTCTTCGAGCTTACTCTGAAGTTAAAAATTCGAATTCGTTTCATATTGTTCCGCTCACACTTATTTTCATTGATAGGAGAGTAAAAGAGACGGTGTGAAACGAACTTCGGATTTTGAATTTTGGAGTATCTTCCTTTGATTGGAGTGGAGTATCTTCCATCCTGGTCTGGGAGTAAAGAAAAAACATAGAATGTACCAGTTGCTTCGCTTCCCGCGCAAATGGTAAAAATCCATCTAGAAAATGGACATAGGACTCAATGTTCTCCTTTCGACCTATACGCCCGCAATCATGCTAAATGTGGCCTTTAGGTCTTGTTACCTTAGGCTCTGTCTACCCCGTATGGGACAAAGACGTGATTTGTGTGTATGTGTGTGTGTGTGTGTGGTTTTTCTTAGTGTAACGACCACGTATGTTAACCACGGACGTTCACTGTTTTGGAACTGGTTTCCTTATTAAATGAAAATGTAGAGTGAAATCTCGAAATCGATTCCATTATTCTCTGTTCACAAGAATAATGTAATGGTAGTGGTGAAGAACCAGTTGACCCCTCACGTGAGATTAATCTGCTAAAACATGTTAAGGAAACCAGTAATTTAGCTGAAATTGAATAATTGTCGCGTCGACTAATAATTACAAATTATTACCTGATAATAGCTTGTATTATTTATGAGGTTTCATCTCGCACCATTAATAAAGGGTACCCGTGGATAAATTCAAGAGTTTGCCGGAAAAGTCATGTATCACGAATTTATCGCGCAAATGACGACCGGATAGCCTAGTGGTTAGTGACTCTGACTATGAAGCTAGAGGTCCTGGGTTCGAATCCCGGTAGGGGCAGACAGTTGTATGATGAATACGAATGTTTGTGCCCGAGTCATGGATGTTGTATGTATTTAAGTATGTGTTCCGTTTTCGCTTAAGTAATTTGTTTATTCATATACCTAGCAACATTTAGAAATGTCATAACTGTCAAAACTTTAGTCTCGCCCCTTCTCGAGTTGTGGTCGTGTCGCTGTCGTCGCATAGAAAAGTTCGCGCCGTACATATTTCGTAGAAGCACGGTTAAGTTTAAATCGAGAGCTCTATAGTTATCAAGTATTGTCGTATGAGTGTAAAATCATCATCATCAAGTGCCTTGCGAGCTCAGGAGGATACTTCAGCACTTTCATGTAGAGTCGGGTAGCAGGTAACCCAGGACTGGAAGGTAAGACTGGCCAGCTCGAAGAAGTCCAGTGGCCCTGTGCCTGACTGCTGTAAAGCTCCCACACAGCGCTAAACGAGGTAAGTGTCTTCTTGACTCTTACAAGGCTACTTATTGTTTTTTTTCGTTTTTCTTGTTTCGTCGAATACAGTCCATTCATTTTAATACCCCAAACCTGAGCGTTAACAGTATGTATTTATCTACACTATATAAGTATGTTTATCCGTTGCCTGGTACCCATAACACAAGCTTTGCTTAGTTTGGGGGCTGGGTCAATTGGTGTAATTTGTCCCAAGATATTTATTTATTTATTTATTATTTAAATAGACACGAGTGTGGTTAAAAGTAAAAGCTCTCACACAGTAAAATACTAACTGAAACGTTTGTATATCTCTATTATTCTAAGTATATCTGTAAAACTAGCTTCTGCCCGCGACCTCGTCCGCGTAGAAAGACTTTAGAACCGAGGATGTTGATAGTATATTCCGCAATAATTATTCACGTTGGGACTAGGCAGCTACGACCTTCGATGTGATTATCATTATCCCGCGGGAACCATGCAATTTTCCGGGATAAAAAGTAGCCTATGTTTTATTCTAGGGTACAAGCTATCTCCGTTCCAAATTTGATCTAAATCCGTCCAGTCTTTTCAGCGTGAAGGGAGAGTTGCGCTACCAGTCTACATGAACGCGTTCGAGACATTTTTTGTATCAAAAACTTACAGGCTGGCGAACCAATCGATCACAATCGATTACTATTGTTGAATCGATTGAGGCAAAGCCCTAAAGTAAAGTCCAGGAATTTGATTTCTTTTCTCCTCAATGGCGGCCGTAAGGCTTGGGCCAATGTCAGTTTAAATGACAAGTGTGCGAAAAAAATGTCAGCAACTGTAATGATTTTTTTTTTTTTGGGTGCACTACCAGCTGCTATTTCCAGTACTCAAACAGCCTACTGTATACCATATCTCTGTGGTTTAATTTATCCTCACCTAGATAGTTAAGGGCAGTTCTCCGGAGTGGCATTTTTACGTGTCCGGGGCAAAAAATAATAGATTTCGTCGCTAAATAATACTGAAAAAAATCAGACGTATACTTTAGGCTCAGTCCCGCTTGGAGAACTATTAAAATACTCCAGTTATTTCCAACTCTACAGAAAAAAATATTACATTTAAAAATTGACATTCGGTGGTAGTGTCCCCTACGCAGATGAGCGGAGAAAAAAAATTATATCTTAAGATACGAATTTTATTTCCTGATCTCAAATGGGTTCCTATATACAAAACTTGTTTATAAATCATATAATACACACTAATAAAAAATATCATTTAAATTCATTCAATTAAAACAATTTTTCCCCATGTCCGAGGGTAACGTTTGAACTCGGTGGAGTTTACGAAACGCGCCGGCATCCTAACAAAGAAACATACCAGGAATCTCGCGACGCGCGTGTAGGTAGCCTCAGATGTGCCGTGTTTGCTGGCGAGAGCGGAAGTCGATTCACAACTCAGCGCCAAATTTTTCGAGGTAATGTTCGTCGTTCGGTGGGTTTGGTTTCGTGTTTTGTTGAATTCGGTGAGGCAATTAATTTTTTCAGTGTTAGTTCTATTGGTAGTTTGATAGTAAGTAAGTCATCTCTAGGGGTATGTGATTTCATTATTAAGTGGCTCTTGTAAGTACTATTCCTATATTTTCTGTTATTTGGAAAAAACGTTTAATTTTGAATTCGGTGGCAATGATCTCAGTGGATTCGGTGGGGTTTTGGGTCACCGAAATCAAGAAAACTGCCACTGAAGTCAATAAAACTGCTACCGAAATCAATAAAGCCACCACAGCTATCAATATTTATTTTAGATAAACGTTAAAATATTCTTTATTTCTGCACTAATACTTATTGCACGCACATAATAAAATTAAGAAGTATGTCTGTCCATCTCTCAGTCAAGTTGTCGCTTGTTTACGCTTTTTATACAGTTGAATCGATTTATATGAAAATTAATATAGTATGTGCTCCAGAAAGATTAAAATATACGTTTCGTCAAGTGATCCAGAACTCTACGAGGCATACAAAGCGAAAAATAGGAAAAGATATCCCAGAAGAGATGAAAGAAATTTTACGATTATTTTTAAATATTCCCTTTAACCGAAGACTGATTACCATTCTGAGGATCCAAGTGCCTAGATAGGATAGACGAATTATTTTCTTTTGAAGAAAAGTTGAGATTGTGGAATTTAATTATCCTAATTCTTAAATTTCTTTGAATGTCTTTTTATTGTTTGAAACTATGGTGCAATGAGAGACTTCAAAAATCATTATTCTTTACTTATCTCTTAACTTATTTAGTTACTCTGGCACATTTGAAGCTGGAGGCATTTAAGCAAGTTAAGTAAGAATGTGTTTTTTGAAACCATCCCGCTTTTCGCAATTATGTAAGAATTACTGTATGATTTTTTTTAAATATATTTTTTTTGTAATTAAAGCGTGTTTGGTATAGTTAAAATGCGTTTTATCATTATCAAGTTGATTTCACTGGAACCTTTTTGATTTAAGTGGCACTGTCTTTTGAATTTTGATTTCGGTGAGTATGTTTGATTTCGGTGATTGTTTAAATTTAAATATCTTACTAACTAACAGGTTTACTAGAAGGCCTTTAGTACTAATATTTTTTAAATTTAGGCCTGTATTTAGATTTTGAGGTGATACATTAAAAAAGTTAGTAGAAAAATTTGCCACCGAAGTCACCTAAAACAGCTTGTCTCGGAGAACTGCCCTTAAAATTAAACCATTACACAACGTCGTACGGTGATACGGTCAAAGGTAAAAGGGTCAAAAATAATTGTACGTTTATACAGAAATATGTTTATCGAAAATGCTTATTGTGTAATTGACACAATCACTCTACATGGCCAGTAATCTTGTGTCAAATAAATTTGGCCACCCCTGCATTAAAGGCTACCGTATTCAAGTACTTAGGCTTAGGTATTATCTAACTCGCTCGCAACCGTCATCGTGTTCGTTTTGACAGTGCATGTATGGGCTGACAATTGGCATCGGAATCAGCTAGCTGTCACATTCGTACAAGAAATGTCAAAATGAACACGATGGCGATTGCGAGCGAGTTAGACAATAAGCCTCATAGATAAAGATTTGTTTAAGTAAATTTAAAATGCACATGACATAAGACATATTAAGTGTTCATGTGTGTGTGTATTAAACGTATGTACTCATTTAGTTATTTATTTATTCAGGGAACCAACCAGCCTTAATTAAGTTACAATTATACACTTAGAGAAAAAGTTACATGGCGAATTATAGGTTACCACAGTTGATATATAACAAACTACATAACAACGTCGGCTTTATTATGACACACATAAAATTATTTTGCATACTTAATCATTATTCATAACTATTTTTCTACGTACCTAAAGTGTTTTACTTATTGCTAAGGCAGTATTAGTATCCCTTACGGGATAGACAAAGCCTAAGGTAACAAGACCTAAAGGCCACGTTTGGCATACCTAATTGTGGGCGTATAGCTAGGAATCAAAATAGTGATGAGTTGCTAGCCGCATCGCCTATAACATGATTCCTTACATTTTCGCCCTATCCCTCGATGGACATTTACCGTCTGCGCGGGAAGAGAAGCAACTGTTACATTCTATGTTTTTTCTTGCTCCCAGACCTTGGAAGGAACAAAAAATGCACGGGTCCATCTATTATGAAAAAATAAATTATTGGAAATATTTAACTATGTAGAGTGGCGAGTAGTTATGTATAAAGCGTTTCCATTTATTTAAAACTGCATATCTAAAGAAACGTGCTCTTTATTTTTTATTAATTATCAATCAGCCAGCTGAGTAAACATTAGCTGACAATAGCATGCGTACCCGCAATTGGCTGGCTAAGTACATGACGAGGTGGCCGAGAGGTTAAGGCGTTGGACTGCTAATCCAATGTGCTCTGCACGCGTGGGTTCGAATCCCATCCTCGTCGGTTTTTTATGGTGTAATATTCTGCTGATAAAACACACCCTTGATATAAGAAAGATCTAAAAAACAAAAGCGATAAATGAGGTATGACAGATATAAAGAAAGGAACTTTTTTTTTTAGTTGATCTTAAAAATACTACAAATAATCGAATTGTTGAAAAGTTTTTCGAAAGGTTGATCATCTCTGGATTTACATACATACATAAATCACGTCTTTATCCCTTATGGGGTAAACAGAGCCTAAGGTAACAAGACCAGGCCACGGTTAGCATGATTGTGGGCGTATAGATGGAAAGGGGAATCAAAATAATGGTGGGTTGCTAGCCGCAACGCGCGCTGTATTTACTAATTGCTTATTTACTTATTTTAATTGAATTTAATTGTACCTACTTAATTGCTATTTTTATTTTTACTCTGCGAAATTTAAATATTTACATCTCGCAATATAAATTCTTCTGACACCTGACTAAATCTATCCCGATCTGTTCAGCTATTATGTTTATAATAATTTCGTTTCTGATTAAAATGTGAGAACGTTATTCGTATCGTGGTAATAAGTTTCAATTACCTTTTTTTTAAAATCATTATTGTTAAGTTAAGTTAAGTTAAATAACTTGTTATAGCAGCCTGCATGCATAATTATTATAATCAGTAGCGTGCAAGGGGTCTTCAGGGTAGGCAGCGCGTACAAATCGTGTCGCGTCACCTTCCCGCCGCCACTACTGGTGCCTACCCTGACCCTCCACTGCACGCTACTGATGGCATCCTTCTATGAAATCTTACCACTCCTCATACTTACTAATCCTACTAATGAGTATGCACGGAGAGAAATGAATTAGCCGTGATAGCTAAGCTCCCTTTGCTGAAATTTTCTTTGCTGTGGCATACAATTTGTTTGCAACTGTAACAAGGCCATGTCTATAGCAACTAAAACCAGTTAGCTACCACTGATAACGATATTTAGCTAAACGAATTTCAAATAATTTGCTAACAGTACTAATTGATTAGCAACTATAGCTAATTTATCAACAAAATAATTTAGTAATTGCTGTTAGTTGTAACCGTTAATAATTCTTAGTTATAGTGGATAAAAATTTCGTTACTATTACTAATTTTACATGTGTTAGACAGCAGATAATATCTTTGATACGTTTGATAAATACATTTTGCAATCACTAATAACATTTTTGCAACGGCTGCTAATTTTTTTCTGATTCATCTACTAATATATCCTTCGCTAATGTTGCTAAGAATCTTAGTCGCACCAACAAATTTACTTTGCAATGAACAGCAATATTATATTAGCAGTCGTAGCAAATCAGACTTATGTGTGGCAGCCAAGAACTTTTTGCAGCTTTGACTAACTTATTCACAAACTGTAGCTAATATTATTTGCTGCAACTGCTAAATATTTTTTTGCTAATGTTGCTAAGAATCTTAGTCGCACCAACAAATTTACTTTGCAATGAGCAGCAATATTATATTAGCAGTCGTAGCAAATCAGACTTAAGTGTGGCAGCCAAGAACTTTTTGCAGCTTTGACTAACTTATTCACAAACTGTAGCTAATATTCTTTGCTGCATCTGCTAAATAATTTTTTGCTAATGTTGCTAAGAATCTTAGCCGCACCAACAAATTTACTTTGCAATGAACAGCAATATTATATTAGCAGTCGTAGCAAATCAGACTTAAGTGTTGCAGCCAAGAACTTTTTGCAGCTTTGACTAACTTATTCACAAACTGTAGCTAATATTATTTGCTGCAACTGCTAAATTTTTTTTTGCTAATGTTGCTAAGAATCTTAGTCGCACCAACAAATTTACTTTGCAATGAACAGCAATATTATATTAGCAGTCGTAGCAAATCAGACTTAAGTGTGGCAGCCAAGAGCTTTTTGCAGCTTTGACTATAAGTAACGATAAGTATTAAGGCCAACAGCAACTGAGCTTACGAAATACGCCAACAGATGGCGCTGCGCGCAAGTTACATCGCGCTATCGTTTGGTTGACCGAGCGTCCATATATACCCGAGATGATTTTGAATGATTATCTTGTAACAGACACAGGAAGCGAGTCTGAGTAGCCTAGTGTGCACGTTACTGCTTCTAATTCGTTAGGACGTTAACGGGCCCGGTCTATCAGACTTTGCAGGTGTGTGCACGGGTTGCCGTATCGCAGTGGCGGTCGCTTCCTCGGGCCACAAATTGATTACATCCCACAACTAAGACTCTTGGTAACTGTAACAAACTTAATTAGCAGCTCCAGCTAACCTGATTACATCTCACAACTAAGACTCTTAGTTACAGTAACAAACCCAATTAGCACTCATAGCTAAACAGATTACATCCCACAACTAAGACTCTTAGTTAAAGTAACAAACCCAATTAGAGGCTACAGCTAAATTGATTACATCCCACAACTATGACTCTTGGTTACAGTAACAAACCCAATTAGTACTTACAGCCAAACTGATTACATCCCACAACTAAGACTCTTAGTAACTGTAACAAACTTAATTAGCAGCTACAACTAACTTGATTACATCTCACAACTAAGTCTTTCTTATAGTAACAAACCCTTTTAGCAGCTGCAGCTAAACTCGTTGTCGAATACCGCTAAAGAAATGCGATAGAGTATCAAACTAACTTAGTTGCTACAGCCAACACTTTCGCCGATGCAACGAATTATTTTGATTGTCACATCTAAAGTAATTAGCAGCTACGGCAAATTTGTTTGCAGCTACCGCTAAATATTGCTAATTAAATTAGCTGTCACTGCTAAATATAGCTAATATACTTAGCAGCCACAACAAATTTTAGCTAATATGATTAGCACTCACTGCTAAGTTTCCCAAACTTCAAAGTGATCACAACTAAGAATATTTGCTATCACAGCCAAGTTTCGGTAGCGAAAAACTCTTTGCAACGATAGCTAAATACTTCGATGTCCCTATAGTTTCGAAGGAATTTAGCTG
The DNA here is from genome assembly GCA_932294345.1 of Pandemis cinnamomeana. NCBI lineage: Eukaryota > Metazoa > Arthropoda > Insecta > Lepidoptera > Tortricidae > Pandemis > Pandemis cinnamomeana. The sequence goes on along the minus strand of OW028706.1, from coordinate 13,334,184 downwards.
CGCCAACTAATTCCTAGTTACCACAGCTAAGTTTTTTTTTCCGTGTGGACGTGTTAAGTTTGTTACTCTTTCACGCCAGAACGGCTGAACAGATTTGAATGAAATTTGGAACATAGATTATAGTCTGGAATAACACATAAGCTTTTTATCTCGGAACATTGCCATTCCCACGGGATAGCGATAAACGGATCAGATGAAGTCGCGGGCAACAGCTAATTACATAAATGACACACCAATAATACACTGTTTTAGGCGTCGAAAAATCTGACTGTATAAAAAGTCGGATAAACTTCGGACGAAAAGCCGGATGTCCGGGAATACCGGATGGCAGCCCTAAACGGTTTCCGTTTAAAACATCTAATCTTGCTGGTTACTACGAAAACGTGAGTCGTTAAAATTTTACACGAAAGGCGAATATGCCAGGAATAATGTACAGTAGACACCAATCTTGTTTAATAAGGTAATTTACGTATGAAAGGGCACTTTCGTTTTCTAAGGAAAAGTTTGTCTGTGGTATACACGGAACATTGTCTGGATGTGTGTCGATCATAGACACGGAATATAGTCTGTACTGTGGCGGTCATAGACACGGAATATTGTCTGTACTGTGTCGATCATAGACATGGAATATTGTCTGTACCTACTGTGTCGGTCATAGACATGGAATATTGTCTGTACTGTGGCGGTCATAGACACGGAATATTGTCTGTACTGTGTTGGTCATAGACACGGAATATTGTCTGTACTGTGTCGGTCATAGACACGGAATATTGTCTGTACTGTGTCGGTCATAGACATGGAATATTGTCTGTACTGTGTCGGTCATAGACACGGAATATTGTCTGTACTGTGTCGGTCATAGACACGGAATATTGTCTGTACTATGTCGATCATAGACATGGAATATTGTCTGTACTGTGTCGGTCATAGACACGGAATATTGTCTGTACTATGTCGGTAATAGACACGGAATATTGTCTGTACTATGTCGGTCATAGACACGGAGTATTGTCTGTACTGTGTCGGTCTTAGACAAGGAATATTGTCTGTACCGTGTCGGTCTTAGACACGGCATGATTATTTTTGGGGCGCGAGTCAGGCTACCTCCTGTGGTCAAGCGCTGCCGTTCGTTTTTGGATCCGTCCGATGGGAAGAGCAGTGCTTGGTCCGGTGCTCCCTGGGCAACGGTTAATGATTTCCTGGCAGATTCTGAGGGATATCATTATCCGTCGGCTAAGAGCCCGACAGGGGGGAGGGATCTTTTGACCGTGTTCTACCGTACAACAATACTGCGTAATACTGTATTTATTACTTTGACATTGGCGAAATCATCGCATTGCTCTGTCTACCCCGTAAAGGATAAAGACGTATGTATGTATGTATAAAGGTAACGTACATATATTTATGCCCTTGATTGCACAACAGCAGCCTAATAGGTTGTCTATTAGGCTGTTTTAATTAGGGGTCCACGGCGATGCGATCTGAAGGCGTGGCGGTTCCGCATAAATCTGTCCTCAAGTATAACAATAGAGTCAGTGTAACGTAGCGTCCGCAAGCAAAGTTAGATTTAAAATTTTTATAGAAATTAATCACAAATTGGTCATTTATCCAGAAACCATTGTATCATGTGCATCGACGGTCGACAAATGAAATGAAATGAAAAAATGTAAATTAAATTAAATTTATTCTTGGTAACAGGCATTACAGGTCACTAAAGCTTATTTCTATTTATTCTGCGAGTGGCAAATCAAAAAATTCACCGTACCTAATCATATCAAGAAGCCGCTTTTTCAGTCGGCCTTTAAAAATCGTGATGGAAGTTGCATTCCTGATAGAGTCCGACCGAAACTGATTTTTCAGCCGAAACCGAAACTGAACTTTCGGTCTTGCTCTCTTATTAAATTAAATTATTAAATGAACGGTGGCGAACTGAGCCGGGGCCCCGCCGGCGAGCAAGCACGAGCTAGCTGTGAAGTTTACCGAACGACGCACGAAAGTTCACGAACACTCGAGTTTTGGCGGGGTCGAAAGATTCGGCTATATTTTGGCCGAAACCGAAACTAAGGCCGAAACTAGATTTTTTGGTGTAATTTTTAATTAAAAAAAATAAAAACAACTTGAAATATGGCAACGCATTCGTGCGGGCCCAAGGAAAAAAAACTAGATTATGGCTAGACGCATCTTTGTACACGAATCCCTGTGAAATAAACCTCTGAAGACAAAGAATACCTTTATTTAATACTAAATAATACAGAGAGTTTGAAATTGAATTTAGGCATCAGCGTTAAGTAACTTCGCTGGCGCGATGCAGAACATTGTGACGCCATCGGCGCTGGCAATTCGTGCGTCGTAGCAGTTTATGTAGTCAACAACTAGGTGGCGCTGGGATCGCAATAGTTTTACAATCACTTCATTGATAATATATTAATATATATTCTAAATTGCACCACCTGCTCAGATCTGTTCTGTTCTCCAGTCCATTATGGCTGCCTGGTAGAGATCGCTCTGTAGCGATAAGGCCGCCTATTGTTACCTTGTAATATTCTGATTTTTTCTGTTTTGGCTGTTATATGTGGTGTTCAATAAAGAGTTATTGTATTGTATTGTATTGTAATGTATTGTATAAAGCGGTGCTGTCGCTACCAGCTTCTTCCGTCGTTACACAAGCCCGATCTGTTTTCTCTAGAAAGCTGGATTCAATATGTGTAACACTACACTGAAGATAACTTAACCAGTGCGCGTACGCATGGCTAAGGAAGCTTTCCGTTTGAAGCAAAATAGACTCCAAACGTGCCGCCGCACCAGTGAGCAGAGTTGGGCGTTATCTAGATAATTTCTCATCTAGATAATTATTTCAAATAAAATCATCTCAAATAAATTTATTCGAAAATAAATTCAATCACAAATAGTGCGTTGACAACTTTTTTATTTAGTTGAATTATCTAGATGAAAATAACCGACCTCGTTTGTTATTGAAGTAAGATTATAATAATAAATGTATAATACAAAATGTCACGTCGGGTCAAACCGTCACACTGACATTCATCTTTTATTTGAAATCCCAACTAATTTATCTAGATAAAAATGAAACTGATCCAGATAAATTCAAAATAACAAATGACGGATTATTTAGTTACCGTCCAGTTGCGTATCTTCGCCTGTGCTACCTATCTTCGCCCAATTTGACATAAGTTAACACTACCGAAATGTTTTTAGTGCTAGCCTTACATAAAACTGCTAAATACAAAGTATTTTTCATGGCGGTCAACATTCTTCGAACGATCTGCGACTAACTTCTCACAATTGATGTTCAGTGAGATTTTTTCGCGACGCCGACCACGTGTTTTTTTTTACCAGCGTTTTAACTTTGGTTTTAAACAGTGATATAGACCAGATAATGTTAAACTTTTTACATGATTATATCGTATAACTATTTCTTTTTCATGTGACACTAGTATTTAATGGCTAACTTACGTCTAGAAATCACAATTGGATAAAACGTTGGGGAGGGGATTTATCGTTCAACTTGTTGCCAAATTTCGCCTGCCCCTAGGGTTGTCAAATTTATTGTAGCACATTAATTAGTGGATGATATTACTTGTTTGCCAATTTAAATATTTTCTTTTGTTTTGTTTTACGGAAATGGCTTTTACGATTTGGAGGAAAGTTAATAAGTAGATTAAATTATATAAATATTTTATAGGCATAGGTTGATTGGATTTCAATTTAAAACATATTATAGCAGAAAAACATACGTTTTGTTTAAGTAATAAAAAAAAGTTTGAAAATATTTTTTTTATTGTAAACCATTACTCCCCTTTGTTTGGCATGTTGGGTAATTTTTGGCAGCCCTAGCATCGTTTTAGAAAATGTATGAAACAACTTCAAACTGCAGCCAATCTTCGCCTACCACACATTTTCTTTAAAATATGCCTAGTCCGGTGTAGTTAAGCTTCATATTGTATTAACACAGTCCAAGTAGATAAGACTTAACATGTGTAAGTCATGGAAAAGTTTAGTATTAGCGGTAAGGCATGCCATAGGCGAAGATAGGGAAAAGTACCCATACTTCGCCTATTGCCTTTGGGGCCATTTATTACCAAGTTAACGAGTGAAATTCAAAGCTTTAGTGATTTATACTGATAGCCAGGAGTACTAAAAAAGGTTTTTTTGCGACAATGGACTAAAATTCTTTCAAATATGAAAGATATTTTGGAAAAAGTGTCAAAATCCAGGCGAAGATACGCAACTGGACGGTACTTCAAATAATACATGATTTAGTTAACTTCCCGGTTTTTCGTAAATAGATAATTTTTGCCCAACTCTGCCAGTGAGTAAAGCCGCGGGCATCTTTAAGCGTGAGCTGCATCAGATACTTATGTAACCATAACCAGAGATTTTGACATAATATTTCATAGATAGCCTCGGTAGCCTAGTGGTTAGACCCGTGGCCTCTCAAGCAGAGGGTCGTATATTCGAATCCCGGACTCGCGTCTCTGAGCTTTTCTGAATTTATGTGAGAGTTTTGCGGGTTACCACCCTTGTGCAAGGTCCGTCCGGATCGCTAACACCATCTTACTCGCTAATCCTGCCGCTAAGTAGCAGTGCTTGCTCTGCTGTTCCGGTGTGGAGAGTAAGACAGCCGGGGAAATTACGGGCACAAGAGGCATTTCATCTTAGTCCTCTAGGTTGGCAACGCATCTGCAATCCCTCCGGGGTTGCGGGTGTCTATGGGCAGTGGTGATCACTTACCATCAGGTGATCCACTTGCTCGTTTGCCTTCCTATTCATATTAAAAAAAAAGAGTTCCGGTGCGGCTAGCATGATTGGTCTCGCCTCGCTTAGTCGCTTACTGTTTTAAAGTGACAATCGAGAAACGATCCATCATGCTCGCTGTTCTGAGCTAATTTAATTTCACTAGTCCAACTTGTACTAGAAAAATCTCTGAAGTCAATGTGAGAATTGTTTTACACCACTTTTTAACCTAGTGTAACCCTGACTTTTGTACGGCCTAGAAATATTGGTACAGTGACTTGGGTACTGATATAGTAGACGATTAAGTGGTTTTTTGAAGTGTGTGTTACATTTGAAATTTACCATGAGCTTTTCGGTAAAGGAAAACATCGTGAGGAAACCCACACACGTCTGTAAAGCAATGCAATGTGTGTGAAGTTCCTAAGGCCCGCGTTGAGACTAAAGCCTATACTCTCTGATTCTGAGAGGCCTATGCCCAGCAGTGGGACGTATGCTGGAGATTATTTCATAGATTTTCAGATAAATGTACTTAAGTATTTCAAAATCATCGGTCATAGTTATCGTGTAAGTTGTTGCGATTCGCAGAGAATCTGGTAGTGGGCAGGGGAGTGTTTGATGAATCTGACCCAAGAGACATCCAATGAGGCTGGCATAGTCACAAGTGCACTTAAGCCTCGTAAAAATATTAGGTTAAAAAAAAAAATTGGTGCGATTCGCTGTACAGGCATAGAACTCGTACGGTATTTAACATTAAGCAAATGACCGTAAAAGTCGCTAAAAGTATTTTTTGTCTCTAAGACCTAATTAAGTAAACTTTTTTGGCGACAAAGTCTCTAAATTGGCAACACTCCATGCCGAATAGCCGAAGTGGAAGCTATAAGACAATATTACCATCGAACAATTTGATACCTGACCCACGGTAGAACGTTTTCGCAGTAAACATCACATGACTTTCCTTGTCATTTCAATATAACATCTTCTTCTTCTTATGGTGCCTCTCCAACTAGTGAAGGTTGGCAGTCAGCTCCGCATACTTTACACGGTCACTGGCCAGGTTGAAAAGCTCCGCTGCACTTGTGATTCCAGTCCATTCCCGGATATTTCGCAGCCAAGATTTCTTCCTGCGCCCAACAGCTCTTTTTCCAGCCACTTTGCCCGTGATTATAAGCTGTAAAAGCTCGTATCTAACATAACAACATAACATAACGTAATATAACATCACTAAGACATTTACTGTGAAAAGGTTTCACAGTGGGTCAGGTCAGTCGCTTTGTTTGATAATACGTACCTACAGAAGTTGTGACAAAACGAAGTTAATGAAAATTACATAGTTTTTATCACGTGTGAATAAAGATAAAGTTTAAGCTGTAACTGTAACCCTGAGAATGAGCCCAAATTAATGCGACAATTATATAATAACTATAATTGTGTAACGGTGGTAGGAAGTGAGGCGGTTCCCACAGACATCGGAAGCTGTGACAGCCCCGAATTTAATTTGTGGTCGGCTAACTGTTGAATATGGAAAGTTATTGGTGGTTTACTGACGATCAGTAACAGTAAAATTAGTTAAATAAAAAATGCATACCAACATCACGTCTTTATCTCTTACAGGGTAGGCAGAGCCTAAGGTAACCAGACCTAAAGGCCACGTTTAGCACGATTGTCGGCGTATTGATGGAAAGGGCAATCAAAATAGTGATGGGTTGCTAGCGGCATCGCCTATAGATTTTCGCGATTTATAGCTGAAATTTAAACCTAAGGAAGATAATTTTTTATGCGTTGTAAAAAACATATAATGTACCAGTTGCTTCTCTTCCCGCGCAGATGGTAAAAGGCCATCGAGGAAATGTGCATAGGAATCATGTTATAGCCAATGCGGCGCCACCCATGACTATTCTGATTCCCCTTCCATACCTATACGCCCACAAATATGCTAAACGTGGCCTGTTGGTCTTGTTACCTTAGGTTCTGTCTACCCCGTAAGGGATAAAGACGTGACTTATATGTGTATGTGTTTTACACAAGTAGATCTTCGCGAGCCACGTCCACAGGTCCACACTAGGGTTTTTGGTTGCCGTAACTTGCAAAAATGACGGTTACAGAGCTATATGGCTGCATAACTTAGGGCCGACAACGCACTGGCATCGCGTAAAGCGCTGCGGGTGTCTATGGACAGTGGTGATCATTTAACATCAGGTGACCCACTAGTTAGCACTGATAACACCCAAAGGCAAAACGTGTAATGAACGCAGGTGAGGCCGACGCTGCGACCGCTCATTTTAAACTTTTTTTCTTAATAAGGAATGGCGGTACCTATGGGCCGGGCTGTGTTCCCACCCGACTACTTAGCCAAAGAAATGTTTTGTAACTTTTAGTTTGTAATTATGGTTTATCGAGGGTTAATGTGATGCATTACAATATCAAAATGATTGAAATTGATAATTATCTCACTACAATAGCCAAATCAACGTTTGGCTTGACTTGTTTCGGTTTAATTGGTTTAATGCGATTGAACTGATCGAGTGTTGCCATACATACTTCCGTGTATTTGTCAGCTTGTTTGTGAAGTGCTTTCCACTGGCGTTCGTGTCGCCACAGTGTATGTGTTTTTTGTGTTTAGTTTTAAAATTTTATCTGGGTCCCACTGAAAAACAGCGTTGCGGCTTGCCGCAACATTATGCTGAGTGGGGTCCATTTTACACCATATCGGTATTCCTTAGTATATTGTATTTCTCCTTGTTTTATGTCTACTTGTATCGAATGTGTGTAAATAAATGTTTCTCTCTCTCTCTCTCTCTCTCTCTAGTTCCTAAGACGTTGAGACAGCTTTGAGGCAGCGTCTCCACTATGCGCGGCCTCGGTCCGAGGCAGCCGCTCGACCCGAGGCTGCCTTTAGTGCATAAGCACCAGAGACGAGCGAATTTAAAAATAGATACGTAACGCATTAGCTAACGAGATCCAGGAAGTACAGTCAGTGCGGATTCGCGACGTGCGAACGCAAATCGAGTGGAGCAAACGCATTCTGACGCTAATACCTACTCGTACGCATTGGCGCGGAAATCGGGTCGGCTGATTGCTTGATGAACAGTCACACGCTTAGCTAGGAGATTTGCGGATTAAAAAAAATAAAAAATAATAAATAAATATCTTGGGACAAATTACACCAATTGACCCAGCCCCATACTAAGCAGAGCTTGTACTATGGGTACTAGGCAACTGATAAACATACTTACATAATGTAGATAAATACGAGTACATACTTAAATACATACAACATCCATGACTCGGGCACAAACATTCGTATTCATCATACAACTGTCTGTCCCTACCGGGATTTGAACCCAGGACCTCTAGCTTCATAGTCAGGGTCACTAACTACTGGGCTATCCGGTCGTCAAAAAAAGGGAAGACTCTTCCATCGCCTTCTATCCTTGTCTTATACCGTTTAATAGAGAGAAATGGTGAATGTTATTACGATTCGGAGTGCATTAGACTATATATAATGTTATTCTAGAAATCCAACTATGTACGGTCAAGTGCAAAAATAAGTATTGATAGGAACTTCTCAAAAATATGTCCCACGACCTTATTACGCCGGTGTAAGAGCGTATGCCACTTATTTTTGAATCTTTGTCTAGATACATATTATTACACTTGACTGTACATCGTATCAGATGAAATATGTTTCTTCAAAAATTTTCCATTCTTTTATCGTGAAATACATATATTTTGAATCAATATACATACAAACATATATCACGTCTTTATCCCTTACGGGGTAAACAGAGCCTAAGTTTAGCATGATTAAGGGCGTATAGCCGTAAAGGGAAATCAAAATAGTGATGGTTTGCTAGCCGCATCGCCTATAACATTCCTAAGACTTTCGCCCATTCCCTCGATGGCCTTTTACCATCTGCGTGGGAAGAGAAGCAACTGGTAAATTCTATGTTTGTTCTTCACTCCCAGACCCAGCATGGAAGAAATGTAAGGGATAAAGACGTGATTTATGTTTGTATGTAAGTAGCGACCGTTTCACTTTTGCGAAGACACACAACGCTGATGATCTATTTTTTTATGTCTGTTTTTTTTGTTTTACCTTGTTTATTTTCTATAAAATTGTGTAAATTATCTTATATTTGTGTGTCTTGCAAAAAGGAATAAATTTCTTCTTTCTTTCTTCTTTCTTTTTATGTTATGAGTGTCTACGGGCAGCGGTGATAACTTCCCATCATTAAAAAAATCCAGCAATCGATCCAAGCTATTTTTTAAACTTTTAGCGATGGGTCGTGCGACGTAATCCGACCATATTACTTATTAAAAACAAAAAACCAGGTCACCGCTCAATCAAATACCGCAAAACTAAATCCAGCACAATTAAAACAGACGCAGCGCAACTATACTTCATTCCATACAACATGACGCAAACAGAACCAAGCCATTTTTTACTTCACCTGGACAGAGATGTATAAGATACCCTAAATAAAGTATCTGAAATACAAAATGCAAGATACTTTACAAAAAACTATTTCAGATACAGATATAAATAATTTTCTAAAAAGGTATCTGAAATACTAGATACAAAATACCTATTTTTCAAATACTTTTTAAAGATAAAATACTTTTATGTCACACCGGGCATAAAAGTGGCTTTTTGGCCAAGTGTTGACATAAAATTATGTAAACTACACGGGAGATAAAAAATAAAGCCCTCGATTGCATAATATTAAGACCCTCGCCTCGCCAAACCTAAGGCCCCTAAGGGTAATATTTCGGTAGCCAGATTCTATCAACTAAATTTTTGAACTACGCTCTGCGTTCAGTTGCGTTCGAAAAGAAAATCTTCGAAGTTTATTTTAGTAAAAGTATCTTAGGGAATATAGTATCTTCAAAATACTAAGATACCAGGAAAATGTATCTAAATACAAGATACAAATAAAAAAATAAAAAGTATTTCAAATACAAGAAATAAATACGTATTTTGTATCTTGTATCTGTATTTGAGATACTTTTATCTAAGATACATCACATCTCTGCACCTGGAGTAGGTAGGTTACTTCCATGCTGGTCTGGGAGCAAAGGAAAAACAGTCGTCCCGCGGAGGTAAAAGCCCATCGAGGGAATGAGCTAAATTCTTAGGAATCATGTTACAGATGTGGCTAGCTACCCATTACTATTTTGATTCCTTTTTCCACCTATACGCCTACAATGACGCTAAACGTGGCCTTTAGGTTTTGTTACCTCAGGCTCTGTCGTACCCGTAAAGGATATAGACGTGATATGTGTATGTGTATGTATGTATGAAGTAGGTAGTTAGTTAAGTATGAGAACAACTTGGAGACATAACCTCTTGAAAAAAAGATTCGATGAATCCACCCATCGCTTAGCAAGAGTGGTCACGGAGTACATGTCACGGTAATTCAGGTTGTCATTAGTCATTCAATAGTTTTAATTCATGCAATTGTATGGAACTCCTTTATCTAACTCTACATAGACACAATTTTATCTACTAACAAGAACACTTTGGTCAGTTCCATTATATAGTTTGTGTGAAATCAATCTAATGCCCTCTGGAATGAAGTATGGCTACTTAGAGATCCTATTACATAATTATAACTCCAATTGTTTCTGATTAGCGATTAATGATACGATTATAAACCTTAACTGGTGGCTAGCACGGTGCGTGGTTTAAATGAGTTCGAAAGGAAGTTTAACACGGTTAAGAAGTTAGTGTTATCTTGAGATCAGCATTGTTTCAATCACGTGCCGTGTTACTGTTATTATTAAGATCATTATAAGATTGATTGGTCGGCTACACTCCTCACGGTAATTTAAATTAAATTCCAAAAAGTTACCAAAGATGGCCGAATGTCAAATTGCCAAACGGATAACAAATGCGGGGTGCGAGTCGGGTTACCTCCGCGTGTGTTCAAGAACTGCGGTTCGTTTTGGGATCCGTCTGAGGGGAAGAGCAGTGCTTGCCCCGGTGCACCCTGGGCATCGGTTAATGATTTCCTGGCGGTCTCCGAGGGCTATTTAGAAGAGGGTATTTTGATCGTGTTCTACTGTACAACGTTGCCGACATTTTGTCACAAAATTTTGGATATATTTTTAATACTTTGACACTGGCGTAATCATCGCATCGATCGTTGGGGCCATGTTATCCTAAAAATAGAATAGAATAGATACAAATACGGACGTATACACACTAGCCAGTAAATTTTCTTCAGTTTCGTATTTCATCCAGCCAGTAACAAAGTTTTCTCATCGCTGTCTCCGTATCGGCGTGAAAGTCGGGATCGGATGAACAGTATCGAATATCGAGAGTATAACGCTCTGATTGACGTAGGAATAGACCCGTGGTTAGGTTGGCTATACACACGCGGAGTTAAAAAGTTTGTGCGTTCTTTTTTAAACTTTTTTTTTAATAAACCTAGTTAGATCTATATCCTGTTTCCAACCTGGAGGGCTAATTATGAAATGCCTCCTGTTGATTGGTGGGTTGAGATGACTTTGACAATAAGACACCTGACTCCAGGCCAGGCAGGCATTAGCCTGCCAGGGAAAAGGCTAAGTTATGATTGTCTCCCGAGTGCAACAAGTATTTCAAATACGAGGATTGAAAAGTTGTTATATTCTTAACCTTTAACTGACGACCTATACGTCTCACAGACGTCATTACTTTTATTTCAAAAATATTTTCTAAAATACGCCACTGGCGGAGCTGCTCCTCCCGCTACCTTCCCCACTCCGCGTTGCTAACCGACAGCCGACGCAGCGAGCCCGGCGAGTGCACACGTGACCGTAGCGAAGCTGCCGCCGTCTCACAGACGTAAGTACGTTGTTTATGTACACAGAATATGTACGTCTGTTATTCGTCACCACGGTGTTTTAGTATATAAACTCATAGTGTCTTATTGACGTGAGGTCGGTTTTTAGTTATATTTTTATGTTTCAGAATGCCCAGAAAAAAGGAAAACGTTTCCAGGAAACGAAAAACAGCTCCTGCTGTGTCCCCGACTCCTCCAACGCTTCGAATTACGGCAAACTATCGAGCGAGTCATTCAAGCCAGTGATATGCCCATGCCTCCAGCCAAAAATGGCGTAAATACGGCACCAGGGGTTCAAAAAACCTGTGCAATATGCCCAAGCCGTCTAAAAAGACGTACGAAGTACTTCTGTTGCACATGTAACAAACCTATGTGCCTTACGTGCTGCATACAAATATGCAGTGACTGCAAAATTACCCAGTAGGAAAAATTTGTATGTCATAAATGACCGTTGTCATTTTTTTTATGTTTTAATCTAGAAGTGTTTTTATTGTTTAAATTTGTTAATTTGTTCATGAAGTAACATTATTTTATGTTTTTTTGTTAGATTTTACATAATTATAAAAAACATGGAGACTGATGAATGTTCGTAAAACTTAGTTAATAGATTTTGCGAACTCCTCAAAAAATACTGATTATTTAAAAAATAAAGCTGGTGTTTTATTTTAAATCTTGTAATTAATTAGCTTAAACATGTACATATGCAATAAAGACATTAAAAACAAACTAGTTTTAAAATTGTATTTTTTATGATGAGTTTTAAAATCTACGTCTCTCAGACGGCACATCGGTGTAAGTGCTACGTTAAACCCAGGTCGTCAGTTAAAGGTTAAGTAGCGTTGCCCTCCGGCTTCGCACAGGTATCAAAAGATACGTTCAAAAATTTCCTTTGAATTGCTCTATCTATTAGGGTACCTACTTACGGAAAACTACGCTAAAATTCGTTGCGTGCTAGTAAAGATCTTAGCGTATAGGCATCGAGAGTAACTTTGTTTTATACCTACTACGTATAAGTAGGTACTTATGTATAGAAAATTTGAAATCTTGCATGAAAAGTGTAGAATCGAGTTGATTTCTGATTTATTCATAGGTAGTGAAAATGTTCTTCCATGCTGGTCTGGGAGTAAAGAAAAAACATAGAATGTACCAGTTGCTTCTCTACCCGCGCAGATGGTAAAAGCCCATCGAGGGAATGAGCGAATATCATAGGAATCATGTTATAGGCGATGAGGCTAGCAACCCGTCACTATTTTGATTTCATTTTCCACCTATACGCCCACAATCTTGCTAAATGTGGCCTGTAGGTGCCTGTTACCTTAGGCTCTGTCTACCCCGTAAGGGATAAAGACGTGATTTGTGTGTGTGTGTGTGTGAAAATGTTTTAGAAATGTGAATAAATCGTCCACAATCGGAGCCATATGTTCCGCTAAAGCTGATGGGAGCTACTTGGCATAATGCAAGGCATTTCTACGATTTCCTATCTGAACAACGATTGTATTCTCGTTGACCTAAAATTACTTACAACGGGCCTTTAAAAAAGTACATACATACATACATACATACCGTCACGCCTCTTTCCCACAGAGGTAGGCAGAGACTACTTTGTTCCACTTGCTACGATCCTGACATACTTCTTTCGCTTCATCCACATTCATCAATCTCTTCATACATGCACGTCGGTTTCGGGTACTCCTGACCTGACCTTTTCAAAAACGTCTCCTATTTGGTCACGAAACGTCCTTCTAGGCCTTCCCCTCCCAACGTTACCATTCACACTCCCCGTATAGATCTGTTTTTAGTTAGTCTACTTTCATCCACCCGTTCTACGTGGCCAAACCAACTAAGCATACTTTTAAATACGCTATATCCGTGCATGGCGGGAAGAACTTGATAACTCCACTTACACGATTTTTTTTTTATCGTCGCAATGGCTTCCTACAGCATTGGTTTTGTAGGAAAAAAATTGACAACTCGATATCTACGATACTTTTAGAGATATTGCCTCGTGAGTATTTGAATATATCCATACGCTGCGTATTTTATTTAACGAAACGAGATATATACGCGATGAGTCACAAAAAAATATATAATATCGTAATATATCCTTACATCAACTTATGCTCAAAAACCGATCTAGCGTACGTAAATTGACAAAACAAGATATCAAAGCGACGACTAACACACTATTACGTTAACAAATAAATATATCGTTTTATCTACTTATATTCAACTACTGGTAACTTGATATGTCAATTTATACTTACACTATAAAGTTAACAATTAATATATTGACGTTATATTTCGACTTATCAAGTTACTCACGCTATGCACGGAATATGATATCTCGTGTTATCTTAGTAGTTTCGCATTTATAGACCGGGTCAAATCAAAAATATGTTCTTTATTGAATAACTTGTCACATTGTGTCATGTCTCATACTGATGTCGCATACTACTTTTCCCGAGATATATGAGAACAGGGGTGCGTTCAGTTTGATCACCCGACGACGCCCGACTACGCACTGGCCCGTTCAGTAAGTCAGTGCGATCATCGGACGATCACACCGGTCACCATAAAATAGATGGGTAAAAAAAGCCCAGACGTCACTTTGACAGTTGAAAAGCGGCAAAATTTATAATTCGAACGCTGGGGATATTAACTTATTATTACGAATACGAAATCGCATACCATCGACATTTAAATTTAATGTGAATTTAATTTAAAATGGGAGATTCAATGAAGACGTTAATGATTCAAGATGAAAAGGGACAGAAATATAATAATATAATATCAAAGATATCAGAAATATAATATCAAAATAAATATAAAATGAATTTCTATTCAGGTCTCGGAGCAAATATTTATTTTATATTTATTTTGAATTGACACTTTTGACAGAAGAACGTCCCAACTCGTTCGGTAAGTGTGTTCATGATCGGACGATTTTCATCCGACTTTAGTTACTGAACGTAGCCCAGAAGTCGTTCTAATTTTTCTTTTTTTTTGCAAATTAGGTAGTGCAAAAAGTGCGCTTGCATTCCCAAATTATTGAAATTTTATTACGAACATTTTTATTACATTTTTTTTATTACAAACGATTAATGTGTATTATTGATACCCAATTCTATGGTGAATAAGTTGATAAGTCATCGGTGAACATATTGATAAGTCAATTATTATGAATAATAAGATAGTAAGAAAGATAAACATAACCAAATTTGAAAAACCATCTAAAATTACTCTTAAATCAATTTACACATTTCAATTACACTGAAAAACTGATTTTTAGGAATTAAATTAAATAATGTTTTCACTGGTTTGAGCACTAATGTATGGGTAATAAGTTGATAAGTCTCTGGGTAGTATGTTGATAAGTCTAATATCTTACAAAATAAGCAGAATTTACGAGAACACGTAACATAATTTGAAAGATTACATAAAATTATCCATAAATCAAGCTATAGAGATGAGTTCGAGATAAAAACGGATTTTGGAGAAAATGACAAACTTTAAAATCGCTGCCCTGTAAAATTGCCATTTTGGAGTTATCAAGTTCTTCCCGCCATGCACGGATATATATTTTTTTGTTTTAAAAAAGTACGTTGATGCTATAAAGCCAAAGTTGGCAGAGAAGACCGATATGCTATTTTTATGGCCGTGTACGGTACGCGTAATTTTTGTTGAAATTCAAATTTCAGTGTAGGTACCTAAGTACATACAAGACGGTTAGAGTCGCGGGTTAGCGGTGGATACAAGCCGCTTCCAACCGAGGCAACTGGAGGTCTATGGGAGAGACCTATGTCCAACAGTGGCCGTCTTATGGCTGATATGGTGACATACGTTCATACCGTCACGGCTCTTTCCCGTAGGAGGCAGAGACCCTGTTCCACTTGCTAGAATCCTGACATACCACCTACCATTAATAATATTCATTGATCTCTTCATTCATGCTCGTCGGCTTAGGACGCTCTGGACACCTTTTGTCAAAACGTCCCCAGTTTGTTCACGAAACGTCCGTCTAGCACCTACTTCTTAAGTAGTAAAACTATTCTGAACAGAAATAACCAAACATTCTCATGTTACCATACTGTGAGAAACTCCAAATTCAATCTAGGGACCGTGAAATTGAAACAGCTCTAGAACATTTCTGCTTTATTACTTCTATTGTTTGCTGGCATGTTTTGACGTTGCTATTTTGTTTCTTAGCGGCCAGCACTAAAACTACTGACACACAGTTTAAAAAAACATCGTATTGTTCAAGGAACTAAAAAGCAGTATGCACGTGTAGTTAAATGTTTTTGACTAAGCTGTGTGATGTAGGAATTGCTGTGAAGTGTAATGGATTTCCGTAACTTGAGATGACCATAAAAGCCCCATTGACTATTTAGTGTGCCGTGGGAATGCTAGGTCTTTCTGCCTAGTGTGATTGGAAAAAGGTTTTTTTGTCTGAATTAGCAACACTTTATAAGGTTCTTAACTGAATAATAAAGAATAAAATAACCAGAATAATACCTAGTTTTTAGGTGAGCCTAAAGTTTCGTGCTTTCATTTAAATTAAGACATTGAAAACTTTTTTCTGAAATCGGCTGAATGACTTTCATACCAATGGCCAGTAACAAAAAAATAAAAAATCAGTTTGGGATCGTACGATTCCAAAGCTAAAAATGTTCAAGCTTTTATTTAAGGTAGGTATATCTACTACAGGTATACAATATTGTAACGAACAGCTTCACTTCACAATATTTTTTTTCATGGATGGCATACATGTACAATTGTACCTATGTACATTTGTATGTTATAAGGTGTGAGTCATACTTAAGGTTGCCATACGTCCCTTATATAACTACGAGACTGTCACGGTATTTAAGTATAACCTCCCGTATTGTTTCTTGCCCCTCAATATAATTTTAATATACACGTAGGTACGCCGAATAATCTATATTTGCGTTAATTTCACGAAGGAAATCACTTTTCAACAGGTAAATGAAAGAAATTATAATTTATGTCACGAAGCCCGCCAAAACCAGTGAAATGTGAATGTTATTGGACCCCACGCGACACTAGCGCCTCTAGTGGCAAATACACACGCGATGCGTATTCAATAAGTCCCGTATCAGTTCTCAACAATAATGACAACCCTAGTCATACTGGGCGGCCTCATGCCGGGTGTCACGTGTCTGGCGGCGCAAGCGCAACTCGAGCTGACCGCACTGGGGGTTACAATAATCACTACATAGTATAAAACAAAGTCACTTTCCGCTGTCTGTCTGTCCCTGTTTTTTTTTTTTTTTTTTTACATGCATTGGAAGGCAAACGAGCAAGTGGGTCACCTGATGGTAAGTGATCACCACTACCCATAGACATCCGCAACCCCGGAGGGATTGCAGATGCCTTGCCAACCTAGAGGACTAAGATGAAATGCCTCTGGTGCCCGTAATTTCCCCGGCTGTCTTACTCTCCACACCGGAACACAGCAGTGCAAGCACTGCTACTTAGCCTGCTACTGCTACTGCTACAAGGCCCTACCACCCGCAATATATGTTTAGATCTTTAAAATTACTCAAATAGGTAATTACCTACAAGAAACTTTAATTTACATTTCTACCTCCACAAAACCATCACCCGTCGTTTACGTCTAGGTAAGTATCTATCCACATCCTGTTTTCTATAAACTTTACGTTACTCTATAAACTTTATTTTACGGGGTAGACAAGCTAAACGTGGCCTTTAGGTCTTGTTACTTTAGGCTCTTCTATAAAAATTAACCTGATCTTTTACAGTGTGTGTTTTTCTCATTTCATTACTCTGTATATGTATACCAAATAAGAGGATACCGCCATCTACCACTTATGTTTCCCTCCACTTCTGACAGTTGTCATGGTTTTGTTCACCAGACCATACTCCACCCTTCTACCAAAGTCCGCGTTAATCTGCCTGAACCAATTCACCATTCTAACCTGAAGTTTCCTTTCTGCTTTTCCAATACTATCCACAAGATTACTGATCAACCGTTTTCTTGCACCTTCAGTCAGACTAACATAGAGCTGTGACGCCTGGTCAAAGTTAAGCGACGTGTCCTGAACTATCTTGTACATCTGACCTCTGTATGTATCTATGTAAGGCACTGGACCGTTATAGGTATTAGGATAGTAAACGGGAGCGTCGCTCAACTTCGCCGGAGGGGCTCCATCGATATTGTAAGTATAAGGCCTTTTCAGAGGGCGGTTGGTAGGTATACGTTGGAAGTTCGCTCCCAACCTGTAGTATAGCGCATCCCGGTAGCTTAAGCGACGAGCTTCGAACAGCTTATCAGGAGCACCTAGGATACCTGGTACAAGATGGGAAGGACTAAACGCTAATTGTTCTACTTCCCTAAAGTGATTGATTGGGTTTCTGTTAAGAACAAAACGGCCCAATGGTCGCAGAGGATATTTGTGGAACGGCAGGAGTCTCGTGACATCAAACACGTCAAACCCAGCTCGTTTTACATCGTCTATGCTTAAAACCTGGACGCTGACCTGCCAACTCGGATAATCACCCCTTGCTATAGCGCTATATAGGTCTCTAACGGCGTAGTCAGGATCGGTCCCGCCTATTCGGGCGGCCTCGTCCGATTTCAGGAACTTGACTCCTTGATTACTTATGAAATGGAATCTTACGAAACTAATGCGACCTTTTTCATCTACGACTTGATACGTGTGTATACCGTAGCCTGGCATGTACCTGTAAAAATAAAAGACATTATTAATGGTAGGTGGGATCAGGCGCCGAAAAGTTCTAACCATACGGCCATGCTAAATATGTTCCTCGCGCTACCTTTCTTGACGAAAAACAGAGAGAGCCACAGGACTTCTCTGGCTCCCTTCCTTTGCCAGTTCTCACACCACGCTCGTCGAATGTGTGGCCGAGGCATGATAGTTACCTACCTGTATCCATCAGGAATGCCTGCGTCTCCGAATTTGTACATGACGAAATGTATTGCTTCAGGTCGCTGACTAATGTAGTCCCACACCATGTTATTGTCGATAAGATTTGTCGCTGGATTCCTCCCTTGAGCATTAACCAAGGTTGGAAAGAATAGAGGATCTTTATGAGAGAATACAGGGATATTCAAGCCCACGATGTCAAAGTTGCCTTCCTCTGTATAGAATTTGATGGAGAAGCCTCGCCCGTCCCGCGTTGTGTCGCTGCCTCCTGAATTTGGTATCGTTAGCGAAAATCTGACTGCCACAGGAGTTTTTTTCCCGGCTTTGTTTAAAAACTTCGCTTTACAGATGTCGCTGAGGGGGTGAGTGACCTGTGAAACAGAAGGAGAAATTAGGAAAATCGGAACATGTAGTAAAAATCCGGTCAAGTGCGAGTCAAGGGTTCCGTGCAAAATGGTTTGCCTTTCTTGTCCCATAGAAACATTTGGTAAGTGACTCTAATCATAATAATAAAGATAGTGAGGTCATATTGGTTTTACCATAGACAGACTGACATAAAAATATATACTTAGATCTTTTTTAGATTAATTCTGTTATTTGTACTGTTAAAGCTACCTTCATACCTACCTTTAATTTTTTTAGGACAACTGGAACTAGAAATACTCCATTCGTTTTCATATGACGGCAATGGAAACACCTATTCTAATAAGAGTATCTTTTGAGTGAGATGACTCAGAAATTTGTTTCTTTCTCAGCTCGAAGGAACCGACACACCTCAGTACCCATTTGATATTAATTTCAACTTTATTTTCGGGTTTCTGAGAATAATGGTCTTGACAGACAGACCGGTAGATGGACAACGAAGTGATCTCGAATGATATGGCAGATCAAAGGTTTTTTTCCAAACAATTACCTAGTTAAGTGCCTATTACACCGTCCTAACTGTTGCAATCTACCTTAATTTTAAGTAGCAACACTAAATTTTTATGTTATTTTTGCCTATGGCGACTCTCGGCCCTTGTCTGCCGACAATATACGAAGAAACGCACCATCCAGTTTTTTATTTATTAAAATAGAGAACCACGCAGCATCAGACCCCCAAACCAGTGATTTGTTCATGGTCCTTCAACGGTTGATCTGTGCAATTGGATTCAAGTGCTTCGGAGACAAGGTGCATCGAAATCATCGAAGTGGGTGAGGCTATCCAATCCATAATAACTCATCAAGGTGGAGACGCCATTGCTTCGCACACACACAGCGAAAGCGAAGTACAGTGCAGCCAACTTCACAGCGAGCGCAAGCGTCGGTCAAACTGCCAACATCAGCAGACAAACTGACAAGACGGATGGCAACAAATGCGAAAAATTGCCCTTCAGAAGCTAATATTTGCGCAATGTGCAAGTATTCGAACGCGCCTTTTTTGGTTTATGTTGGCCAAGCATGAGTGATTGGTTATGTTTCAACACTTTCGACAACTTGTCAAAAATAAAAGTTTTCTCTTAACTTTACTTCACTTCCGGATTCCGGACCCTTTGGGATTTCCTGTTTGGTTTCACAAGCTTTGTCTTTCTTCTTTTCTCTGCCACCATTTTGAACTCGTTTTGCCATCAAGTGGAGCGCCAAGCACGTGCCTAAATTCTAGCATAGTTTCGACTAATTATTAAACTGTGTTGCATCATCTGCACTCCACTCAAGCATTTTGCAGCAAATAAACATTCGTTTTCGCGATGGCGGACGAAACCGAGAAGATGAAAAAATTGGTCGCGCGGCGAGCTGCGTTCAAGGGGATCCTGACACGATTGAAGAACAAAATAGACGTCGGCCTCGAGGGTGCGTCGCTTGAAATGCTAAAACTCATGGAAGAAAAGGCGACGACAGCCTTCGGCGAGTACGAGAGCGTCACAATAGACGTCGGCGACAACGAGGATCCAACCCCCACGGAGGCTTGTTTCTATGAGTGTGTAGCTGCGTTGAGAACGCATATTTCGTCAAAATCGACGGAGAACAAGCCCGATCAAGAACATGTCACCAGCGCCGTGTCAAAATTAAGGTTGCCCGATATTCGATTAGAACATTTCGATGGTAAGTACATGGAATACCAGCCATTTATCGAAATGTTCAATGCGTTAGTGCACAACGACAAAGGAATCGACGACATTCAAAAGTTCTTTTATTTAAGAAGCTTTCTCAAAGGTGAAGCCTATGATTTAGTTAAGAACCTTCCAGTAATAGGATCAAGCTACAATGAAGCGTTGACAATTCTATGTAAGCGTTACGATAACAAGCACAAAATGGTACATGAGCATATCTCTGGCCTTTTCGATTTACCTTGTATGAATAAATGTAACGTTTCAGCCCTTCGCTCCTTGATTTCTATGACAAATCAGCACTTAGCTGCTTTAAAAAACTTGGGTGAATCTATAGATAGTTGGGACAGCATACTTGTCTGCCTGCTTACTAGAAAACTAGATTCTGTGACAGGTAGGGCATATCACTTAGAGCGTGACAATTCTGTAAAACCAACACTTAATGATTTTATTAGATTCCTCGAAGACCGAGCTCTTGCTCTGGAGAACAGTGAGAGCAAGGACATCTGCGGCAATGCTGGCAGCAAGCCAGTGACCTCTTCAAGGGTGACCAACGTCGTGGTAAAGGAGTTGAAATGTGTCTTCTGCAGTAAGTCTGACCATAAAATTTTTGCTTGCCCCAAATTTGCATTAGCCTCCATCAAGGACCGCCTAGCCTTTGTCAACGACAGAGAATTGTGTAAAACATGTTTAAATTCTCACAAGGGCAGGTGCAAATTCCACTTTAAGTGTCAACAGTGTAAACAAAGCCACAACTCTCTTTTGCATGTCCCGGAGGAAAATCACAGTCAATCCTCTGTGACATTAAACAGTGTAAACACCAAAAATCAAGTGTTATTACCAACAGCAAAAGTAAAACTGCTTGCTAAAAATGGTAAGGAGATAATTGTAAAGGCCTTATTAGACTCTGGCAGCCAAACCTCATTCATATCAAAAAAAGTGGCCATGCAAATAGGTAAAAAATTACTGCCCAGCGCAACTAATATTTTAGGCATTGCGAACACAGAAAAATCTGTCAAATCCTCAATGCAGCTGGACATATTTTCATGTGCTTACCCATATAAAGTCAACACAAATCTTTTGGTAGTAGATAATATAACTACAAATTTACCACAAAATCCTGTTGACATCTCTAACATTGAAATCCCCAAAAATATAATTCTAGCGGATGACACATTTCACTCCACAAGCGAGATTGGTATTTTACTGGCTGCTGATATCTTTTTTCAGGCGCTGTTGCCCCAGCCGGAGCTCCAACAACGTGATGCTGCACAACCGAGCCTCGTCCACACACAGTTTGGTTGGATTGTAGGTGGTAGTGTCCCAAACTCAGCTCACAGAGATTCTGCTGTTGCTCTTTTCTGTCAAGAATGTCAATCTGATATAAGTCAAAACATTGATAATTTTTGGCAAACAGAAAAAGCCCCAGAAATATTTGTGGAACATACGTCTGAACAGCAGTATTGTGAAAAATATTTTGCAGATACAGTAAAATTAGATAATAATAAATTCACAGTGTCAATGCCCTTAAAAGTACCTATTTATGATGTAAACAATACATTGGGTGATTCATTTAGTCTTGCACTAAAAAGATTTTTTAATCTAGAGAAAAGGCTGCAGAAAGATCATCAATTGCACAAAGACTATAAAGATTTCATTGATGAATATGTTGCTTTAGGACATGGCTCTTATATCGACATCTCTTTGTATGATCTTTCTACAGACCCAGTGTACTTCTTGCCCCATCACGCAGTGATCAAGCAAGATGCAATCACTACCAAATTAAGAACTGTATTTGATGGCTCAATGAAAACAAGCAACAAAATTTCATTAAATGATATAATGTTCAATGGACCAATAGTCCAGCAAGAGTTATTTGATATTTTATTGTCATTTAGAGTTCACAAATTTTTCTTTACATGCGACATCAGACGTATGTTTCGGAATATATTTATTCAAAAAGAACAGCGCTCATTGCAAAATATTCTCTGGCGAGACAATCCAGATAAACCTGTAGAATGCATTCAATTAAATACGATCAGCTATGGCTTGAAAAGCTCATCATACTTAGCCACACGATGCCTTAAAGAGTTAGCTACAAGATATCAGAATGAGTATCCTCTTGCTAGTTCCGTGCTGTTAAACTCTACCTATATAGATGATACTATACACACAGACAATGATTTGGCAAATATAATTGATACCAAAGAGCAATTAATAGAGTTACTTAAAAAAGGCAGTTTTCAATTGCATAAATGGGCTGCCAACGATAAGTCAATCTTAGCTAACATTCCTGAACAGCAGCAGAATTTTGGTGAGCTAGAGCTAAAAAAGGGCATCAAAACTTTAGGTATAAACTTTGATATTGACTCAGATTCATTCAAGTTCTCATGTCCTGTCTCCAATCAAGTTCCTAAAACAAAGAGGCAAATTTTAAGCTTCATTAGTCAATTCTTTGACCCATTGGGCATTGCTGGACCAGTTTTTGTTCAGGCCAAAATAATAATGCAGAAGTTATGGCAATCTAATGTGGATTGGGATTCTGTTCCTCCACCAATTTTACAAAAAGAATGGTTGCAATTTTACACTGATTTGCAAGAAATGAAGCCAATATCTATAAAGAGAAATGTTTGTGTAGAAAATTGTCAATCAGCTCAAATTATTGGATTTGGTGATGCTTCAATTTTAGCCTTTGGTGCAGCAATATATTTGAGAGTCACTGATAAGCAAGGACATGTCACTATGACACTGTTGTGTTCTAAGTCAAGGATAGCACCTAAAGATAGCAAACTCTCTGTGCCAAGACTAGAATTAAATGCTGCTTTACTCATGGCAAAATTGAGCACAAGAGTGTACAATACTTTAATTAAAAAGTTACCAATCCAAAGTGTACATCTTTTTAGTGATTCTCAAGTAGTGTTGGCCTGGCAAAGAACTGATCCTGCAAAACTTAACGCTTATGTGGCAAACAGAGTCAAATTAATGAATGAGTATACAAAGTCATATCAATGGTCATACATAAACACTGATCAGAATCCAGCTGATTGCCTAAGTAGAGGGTTGAGCCCTAAAGACTTACAAGACAGCCAACTGTGGTGGTGTGGACCTACGCGCCTTTCTGACCCCAAATTTAATTTTAATGATAACTCATTTGAAGTACCTAGTGACTTACCTGAAGTTAAGGGTCCAAAGCGCGACGAGCTGGTGTGTGCAGCATCACAGAGCAAACCGGCAACATTTTATAGCAATTTGTTAGAAAAATATTCTAACATAAATAAAGCAACAAACGTACTTGCTTATATAATAAGATTTTGTAAAAATTCTAAGCCAGGTACTATAAAGATTAAGCAAAATTTTATCACATATGCAGAATCCTCCCAGGCATTAAATTTATTCATCAAAGATGAACAATCAAAATTTTTCGAAAAGGATCTAGCTTCCTTGCAAGCAGGTAGACGGGTATCATTCGATTTACAATCAAAAAATCCTTTTGTAGATGCAAATGGCATCTTAAGAGTAGGCGGCAGGTTGCAGCACTCTTCCCTTCCTTATAGCCAGAAACATCAAACAATTTTACCTAAAGAATCTAGATTAACACAGCTAATAATTGAATATGAACACTTGAAATTATTACATGCTGGCCAAAAGGAAGTGCTGAGTAGTCTTCAACAACGCTACTGGATAACCAATGGTATCAGAATTGTAAAAAAGATTGTGAATAAATGTCTCACATGTTTTAGAATAAAAGGTGTTACAGCAAAACAGCTGATGGGGTCATTGCCCGCTGGTAGAGTTAATGCTGATCGGCCTTTTCAAAAGGTTGGAGTGGACTTCGCTGGACCAATTATGATCAAGCAATCGAGAGCAAGAAGTGTTTTAACAACCAAAGGATATATTGCTGTCTATGTATGTTTTGTTACTAAGGCCATACATTTAGAGCTTGTCTCAGATTTAACAACTGAAACTTTTTTAGCAAGCTTCAAACGCTTTATTGCCAGACGTAATGTTCCAACTGAAGTCCACTGCGATAACGCGGCAACCTTTAAAGCTGCAGATAGTCAGATATCTGAACTCTATAAATTACATAACTCTAAATGTCATCAAGTACAAGTACAAAATGTGACTGCCAGGCTAGGAATAACCTTTCATTTCATTCCCAGCTACTCACCGGTGTTTGGTTCTTTATGGGAGGCGGCCGTAAAAAGTTCTAAATATCACTTAAAAAGAGTTCTAGGATCACATATATTAACTTATGAAGAAATGTACACTGTTTTAGTTGAGATAGAAGGTATCTTAAACTCAAGGCCAATAACCCCATTGTCATCCGACACTGAGGATCTCTCCTTTCTTACACCTGGTCATTTCCTGACTGGTGCGCCATTGACTTGCTATCCTGAGCAGGATATCACTAACTTACCTGATAACAGACTTAAATTTTGGCGAAAATGTATTGCACTGAAGCAACACTTCTGGAGGTACTAATCTAAACAATATTTAAATGTATTGCAAAATCGTCCTAAATGGAAGGACTCCTTACCAAATGTACAGGAAGGAGCTCTTGTCATCTTAAGAGAGATGGACACACCGCCCATGACCTGGCCCATGGCTAGAGTGACAAAAACCTTTCCTGGACAGGATGGGAAAGTTAGAGCCTTGGAAGTAAAAAAGGCTAATGGTAAATTGCATAAAACTTCTATAACTAAAGTATGTTTGTTACCTATAGACTAAAAATATTGAACTAAAAACATGTACTTACCTGATTTACCTCATGCTATACTTACCTGTCATGTGTTACATACTTACCTGTAATATGTCAACTTCATGCATACTTACCTGTCATATGTTACATACTTACCTGTCATATTTTAACTCCATGCATACTTACCGGTCTAATTTTATGTAAACATACATAATACAATTACATGCTTATGTATACCTCATGTTTGTGATAGAGGATTAATTCATATTAATTTATGTTTAATAGTGATCTCACTAGTTAATAATTAATTTAAGTTTAATTGTGATCTATATCACTATGTTCATAAATGTTTAATTTTACTACAGATAATAGTAGTAGCCTTCAAAAACTTGTTTTGTGTAACTCTTATTAAGTTCTTAATAAGATAATTATATAACATTTAAAAATTTTACCTTAAAAGATTACAGTCCACTCTTCTATGTAAAGTTATGCAAAATAGGGTTCTTAGGGCTAGTGTTGTTTAATTTTGATCACTTAGGATCTATTGTAAAAGTAACTTTTTGTTTGATTTATGTGTCTTACATTATATTTCTTTCCTGCTTGTGGAATATGTTGCAATCTACCTTAATTTTAAGTAGCAACACTAAATTTTTATGTTATTTTTGCCTATGGCGACTCTCGGCCCTTGTCTGCCGACAATATACGAAGAAACGCACCATCCAGTTTTTTATTTATTAAAATAGAGAACCACGCAGCATCAGACCCCCAAACCAGTGATTTGTTCACTAACCATCCTATAGACCGCATAGCATATACTGGCAATCGCATAGGGAATGATCATTACGTACTTCGAAGTAGCCATATGCTCCAGTTCCCTTGGCGTGAACGACACGTTCTGGTATCCTCTGTCGGCTCAAATGCGTTATAGTTTCTATAAGATACTCGTTGAATATGATATGTCGGTTGAGGGACACGTTCATATCCAAGTATTCAACAGGAGCGCCGTTGGCTGTATTGGTGATGCTGATAGGACGCTGCAAATGTTTGAAATGGAAGTTTAATTAAGTAAATAATTTGAAAGCGGGATTTTGCGAAAGGTGATAAGTTAGACTGATACTGTAATCATTGTCATCTCCAGCATTTATTCAATGAGAGTGGTTGGGCTATAGTCCCCACGCGGGCCCTGCGGATTGGCAACTTCACACACACCATTGAATTGCTTTGCAGGTGTTTGCAGGTTCCCATGTATTCTCTGTCAAAGTTATCATGATATAACAATATGAACCTCGGATGATGTGTGCAGCGAGGTGTTTCTAGACTCCACTTTTAAACTTAGCAATATTCATTTCATCTAATAATTATTATGTACACAACTTTCTAGGTATAACTTAATGTACCTAGTTACTTCTAGCTACTAGGTACTATTTTAAAGGGTTAAGGCCTTTTTGTGAACTCACCCTAAGTTTTACTTACCCCGACCCTTTCTGCAAATTTAATTATCTGTTGAGCGGCTAAATCTTCATATTGCTTCTTTGCCGCTACAAGCAATACTAAGAGGAGGAGCAGCTTAAGTTGAATCATGTTTGTCGTAGTTGTTACTCTAAATCAGGGGCACCAAAGCACGGATTCTGAAAAAAAAAAAAACGAACGCATATTATGTATAATGATTATGTTAACTAATATACAAAATCATATTAAAAAAATACTTTATTTTTATCAATAGCAACAATGCCTATCGTAAATTTTGCTCAATCTATAAATCAAGGAGTACTTAATTTGAACATGTAAGTCGATCAGACTGCGTTAAACGGAACGTTAATAATTGAGTTTATGTTGATTCTCAGTAAACGTGTTAACAAAAAAAGCACATTTCATATTTAAGTAAATTTGTATACGTAAATTTTGCTGCCTATATGTGTTTTATTTATTTTTTAAGCTATGACTGAAAATTTGTTAATGTCATGCTTAAAACAGACGACTATTTAAAAATAACAAACATCTGTCCCTTAGAATCCGAACAAACCCTACATAGTGTCAAAAATATGAAGAGCGTCAAATCGTCAATAAATATTCCACGTTATATCTACACTATTTCATATTCAGTCTATAAAACAGTTTAAAATGATAAATCCACTAGTGTAATATTGCAGTTTTGCATTGACCAAGTTTTACAGCGTTAGTGTCCCTGGTGGAATAACCAAAAATGACAAGGTCACCTAAGGATGATGCGCGGTACATTGACATGCAGCACAACGCTTGGAATTACCGAGCGGAAACAGCTGAGAACTGTGCACCTGGCGTTTTAAATGAGAGAAAGCAAGTGCCGCTCTCGTCCCCTACACCGGCCATGAGCGAAAACAGCATGTATGTTAACGGTAACTTCGCCAACGATGTTTATATGAACAAGCATTACGTACCGACGGGCGAAGCCGGAGCGAATCAGGACGAAAATATATCACTAAACAATATGCCCAGTGCTCCCCGCGTGAACCGGCAGAACTATGGTAATGCTATGCTCAATTTGGGCAATGGCCAGTTAGTGAGAGTGTTCTATGATGAGAATAATCAACAGCTTATCTTTCCGGTGTCCGGGCAGTATGAGCTCTTCAACCACAACCAAGGCCTCCGCGACATGCCCCTGCAGGCCTCGCAGCCGCCCCACATGTTCACTCTCAACCAAGAGTACTCTGTGAACAATAACAATGTCCAAATGCCCACCACTACTGCCCAAAACAGCTACATTCAAGATAACCTCACTAATTCACAGAATTCCAATGCGCCCACATCTAACTTTTTGAAGGAAGTGCTGGGTAACTGGGAACCCAACTCCTCGGGTACTTATTCCCCATTTGGTCAAAACTATCCATTAAATCATCCAGATGTACCATCAAATGTACTGCCAAAAAAGGCAATGGACACTCCTATTGCGCAAATAAAACCTGAGAATTCTCCCAAAAGAAATGAGAACAGCCCTCTAGCTGATACAAGCAATAAGAAACGCATTGTGGCTGAAGTGAAGCCTATGCGTCCTACTTACTCTGATGTGCTGGCTAAAAACACAAAAAATAACTCCCAACCAGATGCCACTAAGGCGAAACCTCAGAAAAACATAGAAATTAAAACTTCGAACAACAAAAGTAACTTAAAACCTGAGAAAGTGTCTAACGTAAAGCAAGCTGATGACAGCAAGCATAAAGAAAAGAAACAACATGCAAGCACCATCTCTTCAGGCAGTGAGTCCGGAGACGTGAACAATGAAGACACAGAAAAGCGTCAGAAGCCAAATAAAAAATCGAAGAACAAACGCATATCCCGCAAATGGTCTTCCCTGGATGACATAACCAATGAAGAAGATGTTAGTTACGCTGATGGCAACGATTGCCAATTTTTCTTGATAGAGAATCAGTCTGATAAGTCGAAGAAAGACAAAAGGGGCAATGATAGGAATGCGGACAAAAGTGCTGCGGCGGAAAATGATTTAAAAGTGGATGATGATGATGACCAGTCTGAATTTGTCTTCCAAGAGAACCAGAATGACAGTGCCAAGGCTAGAAAGAAGAAAGAGTCCCGTATTTACCATAAGATTTCTAAACCGGTGCAGGATAAAAAGAAGGTTAACCAGACCAAGTTCAAAAGGAACAAGCCTGGGTATTTGGGTGTCGCCCAGAACTATTTGGAGCACTGGTGTGAGGTGACATGGAAGGCAGTAGTGTGGTTCCTCTACCTGCTGTCAGACATATGCCGGATGAGTGCTCACTTGTCTTTTGATCTGTGAGTATTGTTAAACAAATTTTTGACAATATTATGAGTTTTCGGACAGCCTGTTGTGTCGCTACCCACAAATGACACAAATGAATAACCTTACTTTGCTATCTCTGTGATATCGTACTAATATTATAAACACGAAAGTTTGTAAGTATGGATGGATGGATGTTTGGTACTCTTTCACGCCAGAATGGTTGGACAGATCTGGATGAAATTTGGAACATAGATTATAGTCTGGAATAACACATAGGCTACTTTTTATCCCTTAAAATTGTGTAATTCCTGTAGGATAGCGATAAACAAATTCTATACACAGGAAGTTGCAGGCAACAGCTAGTATTCAAGTAAAGTCATGAATCATTTAGCTATGTCATAGTGTTTTAGAAATTCCAGAATTAATTGTTAGAATGAATTTGTTGTAGTTTCGTATAGGTTGCAAACTTTTCAAATTGTGGATTTATTTAGAGACATTCAACATTTTAAAACTACATTGTCCTTATGAGAGGCTTAACATTTTACAACAGATTAAATTTTTAAGATTCATGCGACACCAGCTTTGTAATTGTGTAATTTGTTTCAGCCCTTATAAAGTTCTTAATTTATTCATTGAAGTATTTGTTCCTCATATATGGGACATTGAGCAGTTTTTCTTCATATTAATTTGTTCTTTATAAGCCATGTGGGGCCGTGAGGACTAGGAGACCAATGCCGGGTCCCTTTTTGTCCTGTAATTTTAAATGCTCATCGTAATCGTTACTCATAATTTTATTGCACAAACACACGAATTAGGTTAGGTTAGACTACCAATTCTGAGAAAAATACTTACCGTTTTACAAATCAAGCACTTTATGACAAACAATGCGTTTGGAACTTTTTATGGGACAAAATATAGGCTCCGCTAATGCCTACTTTTTCCACTAGCTACGATCCTGACATACCCTTTTTGCTTCATCCACATTCCTCAATCTTTTCATTCATAGAATGAATGTCTGGCTATGCCCCCCCTTCCAACGCATCCATCACACTCACTACAAATCTGTTGAGTCAATCTTCTCTTTTTGCAGCTGCACATTGGTGTTCACGCAAACCTACGTCAGCTCGCAAGCGGTGTGGCGCAGCAGCAAGGACTACGTATACAAGTTGGGGAGCAACAAATACCTGGTTTATATCGACAGGAAGTTCGGGCACACCAGACTTGGATTCTGGAGGAGACTGAAATGGTTCAAAAAAGGTAAACGGTACAGGGTGGTATGATAAAAGTTAAAACAGCTGATTTCCGATAAACCAGATTTTCGAAATACCAGATTTCAGAACACCAGATCTCCAAAATATCAAATACTAGCTTCTGCCCGCGACTTTGTCTGCGTAGAATTATACATAAAATCTTTCTCTTGAATCACTCTGTCTATTAAAAGAAACCGCATCGAAATCCGTTGTGTAGTTTTGACGATATAAGCATACACGACTTTGTTTTATACTATGTAGTGATCAACTAGTATGGTCAAGTGCATCCACGCAATCCCAAATTAGATAGTGTGTAAAAATCTGAATCTATTTAGTTTTCATGTCTTCTTAGCCCCTTTATGTAATCTACTAAACTTAAAATCTGGTCTTTT
Organism: Pandemis cinnamomeana; assembly: GCA_932294345.1. NCBI lineage: Eukaryota > Metazoa > Arthropoda > Insecta > Lepidoptera > Tortricidae > Pandemis > Pandemis cinnamomeana. The sequence continues at coordinate 13,303,509 of OW028706.1, read as the reverse complement.
AGGAAGTAAGGCATTCGGAAAAATAAAGTATAAACAGCGTCTTGTGTGTTGGGAATGAAATAAAATGGCTATCTTGTATATTGAGTATCTGGTAGATAAAGGAAGTAGGTGTTTCAAGTACATTGTATTTTGCCCGCCTAGTGTTTTCATTATGTGGTATTCGGTTTGAAATGGAACATAGTGTATTGAGAACAAGTTGCTTTGGCAATCCGATATATAAAGAAACACAGTAACAAGATAGTGTGGTATATTGGGAATGGCCTGTAGGTACCTGTTACCTTAGGCTCTGTCTACCCCGTAAGGGATAAAGACGTGATCTGTTTATGTATGTATGTATTGGGAATTTGATATGTTAACATAGTAACACGGTCAAGTGACAGCTAGTAACAGATAGAAAAATCGAAGGCTTACCCACCTGCTGTGGGTGGTGTAGGGGTATAGCACGCGTCACGGAATGACGAGGATCCGAGTTCGATTCCCGGCCATAGCTTTACTTTTCTGATTTTTCTGTATTCTATTTTTTATTTTTGCTTAGTTTTTTTTTATTATTAATGATAAAGTAGTTTGGTTTAGGCTGCGTCAAACTTTGTAAATCCACTTACCGGTTGTTATTTTAGCAGAAGAGGAACCGGAGAGCAGCAACGATGCAGGCAAACTGAACTCCAACATACCGCTGCCGGCGACCGGCGACGAGGCAATGAAGCGGCTGCTCGCTTGCAAGGGGAAGGATCCTTACAGGTAACGTTGCTTTCATTAACAGTTAAGGGAAAGATGTACAAAATTACCTGTTTAACCATGAAAAACCGTGACACTCCAATCGTTACACAAACTGATGACTCGCCTATAAAGGTAGAGTGCTCGACATGTTTCGAACTAATGGGGGCTATCGTTTCTTTGCTCACCAGTTGGCGCCACTGTTGACTAAGGTCCAGAGGTATAGCTGTAAAAGGCGAATTTATAAGATCGGCGCCGAAACACAGTTTTAAATCTTGAATCTCATTAAGTTTATTGATTATAAATAACTATCTTTAATTTTAATTTTGAGACCACTTATTTAATTCCGCTTACAAAGCGTTCACATTCATCGCATCACAGGCGAATGAAAGAAATTGTAATTTATGTCACGAAGCCCGCCGAAACCAGTGAAAAGTGAATGTTATTGTACTTCACGGGACACTAGCGCCTCTAGTGGCAAATTCACACGCGAGCAGAGCGCTGGCGCACAGTGTTAGTTTCGCTGCCGCCGGGGCCAGCGCTCCTGGAGGAAGGACTACGAATTAGTCCGAAACATTAGAGCATTGGCTTTTATTCGTTTGTGTAACTCAAATTGCCTATATTGCATACAATATGAGGGCTACATTTTTTGCTGCCAAATGTATTAATATTATAGAGCATTTGCCATAGATGTACCATCGAACAGTGATTCCTGACCCACTAGAGCCCTTTCGCAGTAAGTGTCGTAATGACTTTATATTGAATTGGCAAGGAAAATTACTGTGAGAACGTTCTACGGGTCAGGAATCTATTTGTTTGATAATACAAGGTGTCGCAAAATACTTCCAGATTACTTCAGCACATCGTGTGCTTTGACTAAAACTTTTACAAAGACTTATGATTAAAGTATTTGATGTGTTTTGTGTTTTTAATGTATGGAAAAATATGTCGACCACCATTTAAAAAACCTGAAAATGATTTTCAGGGCTAAACGTTAAACTAACCCAAACAAACTGCTGAAAATATTCTGGAAGAATTTTAGGAAACTTAAGAATGTAATAGATTAGCAAAGCAAGAGAAGCAGTGACATTCTAAAATATGGTTTGACAACCCAACCCTTTAATATCTGTTACACCGTAAACTTTTTTAAAAATCTAAAAATCTTTGCGTTTGCTGACATTATATTTTAGTTTGGATTAGGTTTATTTTATAACTTTTCCAAAAAGTTTGCAGAAAACACTAGTTTTTTTGCGATATTGTTTATGAAACGGAGCTTTTTCAGTTATTACAATTATGATTATTTTCTGTATCTAATAAGTTGGTATTTAAGGTGAAAATTAATCTAGGACGAAATTAAACTTCGCTTAAAATCATTAAATTATAAAGACACTTTATTTAATTCTTTTTTTATTTTTAGAACACGACAAGTTATAAAAAGATCGTGAATTTTTACATTTTTATGTTCACGGATCATTTTAATTTTACGTTAAAAAAAGCATGATTTAGCAAGTACCTAATCGCAATTTCGTTGAAACAATTTCTTATAAAATCTGTAAGTAATTAGAAAACTTTGACGTGACTAACTGACAGGCAACACAGCACACTGCTTATTAGTAGTAGTAATTGATAGACTCCGAAGAAAAGGGGGACCTTAATCGTACAGTGGGACACCAAATATGCTTAGCCTCCTGCGGCTCAAAGTCAAATTTTGGTTCATTCGTGTAAAATTAAATTTTTCTTTGACGTTTGTCCTTTATTCAGAACATTGGGCGGCAGGAGTTTAATAAAAAATATATTAAATTAAATTACATTATTCCAATCATCAATATCGTGCAATTCAATTATAGAGGTATAGCAGCGCTGTTAAAATAGACCGTAACATTATAAGACTATGCACAATCTGTCCAGTTAGCCACACTGCGAATGGCCGCTTGGCTAACCCAAAGCGGCTAACGCATTGCAATGCCGCATTGCTAATAAGGTTTACACACTATTTTTGCTTTCGGTTAGCCAAGTGGCCATCCGCAATGTGGCTAACCGGACAGTGCGTACATGGCCTTATCTTTTACTTGAACCCACTTTTTTCACAGTATATTAGGCGTCCACGTGTCATGTACCGACGAGGAAATAAAGCGGTACTACAGGCGACAGGCGTTTCTGGTCCACCCGGACAAGAACCAACAGCCCGGCGCTGAGGAGGCGTTTAAAATACTGCAGCACGCATTCGATCTCATTGGGGAGCCTGTTAGTAACATAATTGTTTTATCTGTTCACTTGTTTGAAAATACTTTCTTTTTTCATGGCAATCAGCGCCGAAAAATGCTTTTTGTTTTTGTATTTGTGACGATGACCTATAGTGCAACTGCAACTAAAAAAGTTGCTAGATGGTCAACTAAAATACAATGTACTTGACGTCATAAGCCACTTATTTGGCCGTATAAAGACGCTGGTTTTTATGGAAACAAAAGACATTCGAAAAACGGTAGTCAAACTGTAAAAAACAAATCCTTCTGAAATGGAAATAAAACATATTTCCCTACTATAGACTGACCGCTTAAATGAGTCCTCGCCCTTGCGCTGCAGACGCGCGGGGTGGGAGCTCTGTGCGGGGGCAGGCGCTCCGCCCGCACCGAGAGCTCCCCGCGGTCGTCCTACCCCACGCCCCTGTGCCGCGCGCGCGAGGGCTCATTTAAGCGGTCGGTCTATAGACGGTTTGTTCCGTGGCGTACAGAGCACGTCACTTCACTCTTAGTGTGGCGGTCAAGACGTTACACGATATTAGTTTGACCCAAAAACATTGTTTTATTTAACCGCACATGAAACTGATAACTAGACATCGGATTATATGCGTGCATGCATATAACTCACTGATTATGGCGTTAGCGCATATTTCAGCCTTTTTTTATAATTTTGCGCACGAAAATATTAAACAATACTTGTTTATATTGTCACAAAAAATATGCGTCAATTTAATAATATTTTGCTGTTTTTATACCGTCTTTAGTTAAAATGTATAAAAATAAATATGGTTTTTTGATATTGCATTGTGCATATTTTGGGCATTACAACACTTTTTAGTGCATATTTCGTTCTTTTTTCGTGCATATTCGCATGCATATTTTGGCAATTTGTTAGTGCATATAATCCGATGTCTACTGATAACCAGAGTAAAAGAACTGTGTGCGTGTGATGCCGCCAGGAGCGTCGTGAGGCGTACGAGCGGCGCGCGCAGGAGTCGCGGCACGTGGAGGCGGCCTGGAGCGAGCTGAGCCAGCTGCTCGCGCAGCTGCAGGACAAGATGGAGTTCGCGCACAACACCATCAGGTCAGCGGCACTACCACGTAGCCGTACTGCCACAATGTTGCATAACCACACTGCCTATAGCCAGCTCTGTAGCAGGGATGTTGCGAATATTCGCATCCGCATCCGCACATGCGGAACATCCGCATCCGCATAAATTGATGCGGAGCTGAAGCGTTGCGGATGTGTAGCAGGTCGCGACATGAAAGAAAGGGGAGGGCCCGGCGAGTGGCATTGTCGTGGGGCACGTGTCGGCCGCGCGTGCTGATTGACCAATAGGAAAGCGGTAATTTTGTTACGGACTTCGGTGAACCGGTGACGGTGACGCGGCTCGCTACTGTTTTGTTGTGACAACTGACAAGATCTGACTCGCGCTAATGTGTTTTTTTAACTCTACCAACCCAACACTTAAGTTTTTTATACAAATCCGGGATGTGGAAAAAAGTGGATCCGCAACATCCCTGCTCTGTAGGCTTCTGCTAACAAAGCAATCGTTTGTCCTTATCTGTCACTTTGATATTTACCTTTCACAGATAAGGACAAACGATTGCTAAGTTAGCAGAAGCCTATATAGAGTGTTTATGAAGTGGTTATAATTTAAGATACAACCATTAATAATTCAATTTTATGCCAACAATGCCTTACATTAATTTGGAAAAAAGCTGGCACTATTCAAACTGCTACACACAGAGACAGTGACGTCAAACTTATATCACCCCTCTTTCTGCTTTGGGGTTCAAAAAATGTTTTTCTCAAACATTGTCGTAAACGCCGTCATTGTATTCTAAGTAACAGAACACGAAGGGCCTTGTTGACGGCCGAATTACATTGCAGGCGCGATTTTCTGACCATAAATCGGATTGCTGGACTGTTTTTCATGTTTTTAACTTTTTGTCAAAGTCAAAGAGACTATAGAATAATGAACAACAATGTCATACAGCCAAGTCGATGGCCGAGGAGTGCGCGTTTTGTTCGAGTCTAACGTTTTTAGCAATGTCTCAAATAGCTTACGGTGACAGATGACATAAAAAAAACTTAAGAAAAAAGGCGGGAACGTAAAAACCACCCAAGTTGCAAGGAAGTTTAGTGCAAAATTTATTTACATTTCGTCTCAATGTTTGAGAAAAACATATCTGCCTCAGCTGGAAGAGCAATTGGCATTGTTCATTTTTTTTAAGCTGTGCTTTTAACACCTTTATTTGATAAAATGGACTATTTCAAGCAACTAATCTGAATATTATGCTTTTACGTAGCTTTGTTAATTAATAATAAATATTTTTTCGCTGTTTGATAATTCGTGAATTTAGACAGAATCCCAATCGCCTTCGTTCGGCTGGCTATAAAAAAACGGCTTTGTCTATGGTTTTGTCGATTTGACAGTGACACGTGACAGTTGCCTTAGCTAAACTTTTTTTTTTTCTTTTTGTGGCAAACATTCGATGCTGGATTCTGTCTAAAAACCGGGTCGTTCGGTCAAACAAAGGTTCAAAGTACTTTTACAAAAATATCTGCAATCATAAAGTATTTTTGAAATCGGACAAGATAAATCGGATAAATTGTGGTTTTCGAATTGGAGCATACTAAAAAAATTAACTATGCCAATTGCTGGATTCGTAACTTTAAAAAACACTCGCCTGCGGTTCGTGTTTTTAAACAAGTTACTCGTCCAGCGAGTGGCTATAATACTTGGCAGGCCTCGGCATTGATCTAGTGTTGTGTCAGGTGCACGAACTGCGGGCGGCGGCACAAGCGCGTGCTGACGGAGCGGCCGTGCTACGCGGCGCGCTACTGCGTGCAGTGCAAGATACGGCACTCCGCCAAAGAGGTGAGACCAGACGCGTTCATCCCTTACAGGCATATAAGCAGTGCTTGTTTGTAAATATACGTAAATGTGCCCGACCGTTTCGTACCAATACGGGTTTTGTTGTCAATATGCCTACCCTCTGTCAGAACCCACTGCACGCCCCTGGGTGAGACCACACCCTATACTATGTTTTCAGCACTATAAAAAAAAAGAAAAAGGTGCTACCTGCTATGATGAGGATACGGGTTCGATTACCGGCCATAGCTGAGCATGTTCCAAAAAAAAGTGGGCATGTACCTACATTTTACCAGAATTTAACTGTTTTGGGTTTTTCTTAGTCAGGATCGTTAACCCTATTGATTCTCATACAAAAAAAAAATGTGTCCCACATTTTTCTATGCAAAATTTATTTCCTGTTCGTCACTTTCCATACACAGGTATAATAACCCATATAATAAAAAGTAACGTACTGGAATGTAAATTTTGAGACAGGGTAAACGATTCGGAGTAAGAAAAACTCAAAACAGTTAAATTCTGGAAAAAATGTTCATGTGTACTTTTTTTTGGAAAATGGTCAGCTATATTTTTCGGATTTTTCTCGTTTATAAATAAAATAGGGTATTTAGAAAAAAGCTGAACAGTTATAGGTTTTTTATTCGTCGGTAGGTAAGTATTATATATTACTTACTGAAAAATACTTTCGCCTGCTAAGACACGTTCGGAAAGCTCTATTATAAAATTTTATGGTATGAAAAATTCTCATACGAACGAATAGCTTTCTTAAATAAACTATTGGGACACATGGACACACTGCGCAATACGCTTTTAGCATGTTTAAAACGAAAAGATCGCGGACTGTCTGAGCGCACGCAGCAGACGGCCGCTCGTCTCAACGCGGCACTCGCGACTGACGGCACCGCGAGATCCGCTTAGGGGCCTTGTAGAAGCGCGCGTCTGTGTGCGTTCGTTTCGACCGTTTTGTTCGTAGTTTCCTTACTACTTTAGCTTATATGTATACTGTGATAATGGTAAAGGTATGTTTGTGTGCAGGGTGACATCTGGGCGGAGTCGAGCATGATGGGGCTGCTGGTGATGTACTACGCGTGCATGGACGGCGGCGTCTACCAGATCACGCAGTGGGCGAGCTGCCAGGTACGCACGCGCACACGGTTCAGTTATTATAATTATTATTACTATTTTATTACAATTGGAAGATCCTTTTGTGAATTACTTATGTATGTATGTATGTAAACTCTTTATTGTGCAAAATAAACAAGACAAAATACAATTGACAAACACTGAGATACATGCACAAAGGCGGAGTTATCCCTTTAAGGGATCTCTTCCAGTCAACCTTTGAGTGGATGAAAGGAGTATTATGTACTTGTTTGACATTTAATTGTACCTTGTTACCTGCTATGGGTGGTGTAGGGGTATAGCACGCGTCACGGAATGACGAGGATCCGGGTTCGATTCCCGGCCATAGCTTTACTTTTTGGATTTTTCTATGTGTTCTAATTTTCATAGACATTTAGAAATTTTATTTAATTGTATTTTTAAAAGGGTGATAAATAAATAAATCAATCAATCAATCAATCACGGTGCCCAGCGCCAAGAGCCGTGAATACTAGCCATATAGTCTAAACCGGTCCGCTTTTGGACTACAGTTTTCAGTAAACGTTTAAAAAAAAGGGGACCCAAAAACGATTTGCAACAGTTATTTGGGCCACAGGAAGGAGGCCACGCTCGATATTGTTTTTGTGTTTGAAACTTACTAAATAAAGGGGAAAGTCAATTGAAGTTACCTTTTTTTTGTGAAAATGAGTAATTTCCTAAAAATCAAAATAAAAGCAAAGGAGTTTATTAAAACTGAAAACATGACTTGCTGCCTAGTTTCTTGCTGCGCGTTCTTCTTGGCAATGTTGGTCTCCGAATGCGCTGGTATTTTATAATATAAAAAAAGACGCGTAAAAGAGCCCTTGGCGGCCTATTTGCTAAATAAAGTTTTAAATTTGAATTTGAATTCATTTGTATTTTTTTTCATGACACATGAAATCGTGCATTTTTTAAAGTTAGTTGACAAAAAACCTATAAGAAAGTACATATTGTTTCAGAAATAGAACGCTTTATGGCTAACCAAGATTAAATCTTCATTCTATGGAATTTACTATGTAAACAAACATCACTAGTAAATTCATCATTCAGAGACAATTTCAATATGGCGCTCTGTATACATAGTTAGCAAGTTCCATAGAACGACACTGTAAAGCTGAATTATTACCAGAGATCGGACAAATTTGCGTCATTGCTCGCAATAATGTGGACATGACTCAAAAATTAATCAAATAATTAATCATTTAATTAATTACTCGAAATAAAATTTGAACTCCCAGAGATAAAAATGTACACATGCATAAAATTATTAGCAAAATGTCAATTAAAGTGGCAGTTGTCGTTCTCGTAAATATTTTTATATAATAAAGAAATCACGATCCTGCTAGATATGATTATTATTTCTGACAAAAAAGTTTTCTAGTTCTATAGGTATAAAACCTCCGTGGACATACTTATTCTTAATATATGTATTTTGACATATTTGATTAATTTTGGAGTCACATCCACATTATTGCGAGCAATGACGCAAATCTGTCCGATCTCTGATTATTACCTATGTCAATTGCTTTTCTGCAGAAAAAGAACCTTAAGCAGTTGAGGCCTGACTGCCACGTGGTGCAGTACCGCATCGTGCTCGGGAACAAAGCCGCCGCGGCCACCGAGGCTGGCCAGAGGCCTTCCACTGGGTAAGTCGACTACAAGGGAACAAAATTTGTCCCTCTCATTCAGTATGCCTAGCACGAAAGCATACGAAAGTCGCGTCGCGCGCGAGATAGATTACCCATTTCATTCTAAAACGAATAGTAAGAAAAAGACGGGCAATCTGACTCGCGCGCGACGCGGCTTTTGTACGCTTACGTGCTAGACGTACAGAAGAGTAAGCTGTCCCTGTCAAGAGGGATCAAAGTGCAACTTTTCTGTTCAAGCCTTTTCTAAGTGTTTTTTTTGCAAATGCAATTTTTTGAGGTTGATAATTGTAAAACCACGCGTTTTTCTATGCTGGTGGCTCTTTAGTTAAATATATTTTTAAGTTTTTTAATGTTTAGTGTGAAAAGTTGTATGATGATTATTTTCATCTTGGGCGTTAACACTTGAACAAAGGATAATAAAGTGTAGAATTCAAATGAGAGCGCCTTTTTAACCGACTTCAAAAGATGGGGTTTCGTTTCGGTTGTGTACACATTTATTTATAGTTGATCGGATTGACTTACATTAGTACAGACGGCAAAGAAAGGTTGAAAAAATATTTTTTTTACTATTCTCATTTACGTATTGAAAAAAAAAATGGAGCATGCGTGTGTGATTTTGGTATCTAATTTATATACGTGCTTTTCTACATTTGTTTTCATCTGTCCTATTCCAGACACGATCCGAACTTGGAAGAGTTTCTGAATAATCTTTATAGCAAGTCCGGTGTGTCGCCGAATCAGCCAACCAAGCAACCTTCGCCAGATACCGCAGACCCCAAAAAGCGGCGCAATAAAAAACCCAAAGCTTAAAAGAGGCTGCCGAAACAAATCCCGCCCCATAAACAACCTCAATATTTAAAAAACCTAAATGTCAAAGAGACTGACCCGCGCGCGCGAAATTCATAAACGGAACGTTGCCTTTTTAAACATCAGCGCGTTTCGTGCCAGTCGCTTTGATGGAAAGAAAATAAACTGTGAAATGATGCCTTTGATAAAGAGATAAAAGTTTTTTTAAACAAATAGTAAAACTCGCTTAGTTCGGAAATATTGTGACACTTGAAGAATATAAGCATTAGAGGTTATGTGTAATTAAATGTCGCTAAAGTACCTATCTTAGGTTAGTTAGACGAGTAAAGCCAGCTGCACACAGTACTCACTATTTTGATTTCGTTAGTTGTGTGTAGCGAGCCTTATATAGAACTATCGACTAAACACTTGAGTTATTAACGTTTTGATGTTTAATATTTTTCAAAAAGAAATTTTTGTTTAAATATTTTTTAATTTTTAATCATGTGATTTCGCGTAACGCTTCGGCTAATATTAGTTAGTGTTTATTATTTTGCTAGTATTTGTGATGAAAGGAATTAAGGAGATGTTTGGGCTAATTTTTGTTAACACCATTCGAAAGTTGCAGAAATTATGTTGAATTTGTAATTAACCCTTCGAACGTTTAGGCACTGATTTGTGCAAAATTTAAAGCTATCTTTTTCTATTTTTATTTTCATGAAACTATAATAGATATTTTTCACTTACATGCGATTTAATCATGAAAATGATTTTTCTCAAGTCATCAAAAATGTTCCCAATTGGTAATGTTAATGTTTGTAGCAATACCTACCCATTTTTTTCAAAATTTTGAAAAATATATTTTTTTTTAAACGCCGACTGAGTGATAGGCTACACGCAAGGAAGGTTTATTTTTATTATTTTCGCATATGCGTAGTAAGGAACTCTTTCTCTTTTCATATTTGTGTTTGAAAATCGCAATTAAAGTGCGATTAAATATGGCAATGGTTAGAGCGTGATAAAGATCTCGCTTGTGTGTCGCTGCGATATCACTCTGCCGGTGTGGAATAAAGGACATGTCCCACAGAATTTTATCTTCAAATGTTTTTTTTTCAGACTTGTTGAAAATAAAAAATTACGGTTACTTTTTTTCTCAGCATTTGGAAATGTTTGGTTATTTGTGCTCAAAATTAAAAATACTAGTGATTCCCATACGAGAAAATATTTTTTAATTATATTTATACATATATTATAATATATAGTAATTTTCGATGTCAGTTTTGATAGTTTCATAGAAGAAAACTAACTTACTTGGGGGCGTATTTTTTCTCGTAGGTATGAAAATTGTACTATGGTTTCTGAGTAGAAATAACAAAATTCCCAAATTCTTAAAAAAAGGGATTCGTATTTTTTTAATTACACGTCAAAACGGTGTAACATGATGCTTTTACTCCAACCCAAAAGTCTTTCCTTTTTATCTTTATAAAAAAAATGTAACAAAATAATACGTTTCTGTGAAACTGTACAAGAGTTAATGTTAAATTGTTATTACTTACTCGACTGCGCCAAAAAGGAGGTAATGTGTATATTTTCATGTCAAATTCTTGTTGAACATATCCTCCCGTATACAAATTATGCTACTTTACATTTAACATACGAAGATATAAATTCTGTGTCATTTGCATATTGAAAAGAATCGCCTCGAATTTATTTGCTAAAATCTGTCCTAAATTTACTGTTATTAAAAAATTTAAAAAATGTTAAGGAGATTAGCATATAGCGTGTGGAGAGAAATAACTTTTTTTTCTTAGGTAGAGTCAGCAACAAACACGACAAGAAAATATGTAATTCATATAGTTTTCGAAATCATTGTCAACCGAAAACTACAAAATAATCACTCAAATTAAAAAAAAAAAAATTTTGTTAATTTACAACAGGATCAGGATTATTGATTACATTTAGGTTTCATGTTGAACTTGATATTTCGAAGCAGTAACATACATCATTGCTATCGAGAGGGGGAGGGGGTGACATACAGTCGCCATCAGATATATCGGAGCGGGCGAGGTCCTCAAATATTTCGGAGCAGCAGTAAATTTCAATAAATTCATTACACTAGATAAGGTTAATAACATCAGAACACGCAATTCGTCATAAATATAAGAGCAGCGACTTTTCAATAAATTCGGAACGTTCAATGAGGTAAAAATATCAGGAAGCACAGATCGTCAAAAATATCGGAACATTTATGGAAAATAAACCTTACTTCTGTAATATACAGTTCCTTATCAATCTCACATTTAAAGTTGTCAAACACGATTTTGACAAGAGTAAGAGTAGGGTAAATCGTCAATTACTGGCCACCCTCCAATAATTGGCCACATTGTACAAAAATTATTAAATTAAGAATTTTACAATATAATTATATTTACACGCTTCAAGTAAATCACCAGATACCTAAGGGCAGCTCTGCTATCTCAAGTATTAGTCGAGTAGATATTATTCTAAATATGATAGCAAAGACTATTAAGATATAAGACCAACACCGGAGATGACGACGCAGCGGAGCCACAACGTTTCGTCGCCTAAATAACATTTATTATGTTTTTTGAATTTTATAGCGCATTGGTTTCGACTGTAATGCTGTAATTTATTTTTATTTTTTTTATTGACTAAATAAATAAATATAAATAAATAAGCTATTTCCTGAGCTTTTCAACTAATTAAGTTCAATATTTTCAAAAAATAAAAAATAAAATTAATTGTCAGATTAGACGGATCCCTCCAGATAATCGTCAGATTATGAGTCAGCTCATTTAGGGCATAAAGGTGACCCTATATATATTAATTTGACGCGCTTGAGTATGTCAAAATGCCAATTTTTTTTGCATATTCTAATAATGGCCACGAGTTTGCGTCACATCCAAATCGTCAGATTATTATATAAGAGCTTTGTTTAAGTTCACTTAACATCCCCTTAGAAAATCTGACGCGCTCGAGTAAATTTTTTTTTTTTCATTTTCAAACCTTATATACGACCACCCCCATCACTGAAACAATCAGATTAACATACGTACATATTTAAAAATACGTAGGAAATGGATGCCAGCAATATCTGACACGCTGGAGTATGTCCATGCAACAGTTATTTTTACAATTTTGAAAATCTATAGATAGCCGCTCCCCCTCCGATGAAAAGGTATATATTACATAACATTTTTTTCTTTTTATCATCTAAGCTTCGCAACTCAATAGGTCTCTATGACGCTTGAGTAAATCCCGATTTAGCAGCGTCGGCTCCCCTACCATTATCATTTTGTAGAGGAGTAGATTCGAATTCCTAACAAAACAAAAATATGGCTAATACGTCATACAAAAATGAAAGATGTCACCTATATTTAGTACTCGTTTGCATGCATAATTCACTGTAATTTAAACTGTATATTACAGAAGTAAGGTTTATTTTCCATAGATGTTCCGATGTTAATGATCAGTCTGACTGCGTCGAAATTTTTGACGATCTGTGCTTCCTGATATTTTTACCTCATTGAACGTTCCGAATTTATTGAAAAGTCGCTGCTCTTATATTTATGACGAATTGCGTGTTCTGATGTTATTAACCTTATCTAGTGTAACGAATTTATTGAAATTTACTGCTGCTCCGAAATATTTGAGGACCTCGCCCGCTCCGATATATCTGATGGCGACTGTACAAGCAAAATAACAATAACATAGGTGTAATACCGATAAATGTATTGTAACCGTACGGTTACACAGTTAGAAGTCTAGTCGGGCGCCCCCCCAGTCGGTCTTTAGCCAACGGCCAACGATATCCCTCAAAATCTGCCAGAAAAACATTAACCGATGCCCAGGGTGCACCGGACCAAACACTGTTCTGCTCCAAAAATGAACCGCAGCTCTTGATCACAAGCGGAGGTAACCCGACGCGCCCCACGTCTCGTGTTATAAATTGTTCCGAAATTGCAGAATAAGATTTAAATTAAAAAATGATTTGTTTTGAAAAAGTAATTTCTCTCCACGACAAATTTCACCGAATAGTACAATATTAGCAGTCATAATTTAACATTTGTGTGTACTTTGTTTTGACTACGTAATTATTTGTATTTGTCTAGTTATAAATGCCGTGGGATCGATCGAGTATCACGTAAGCACCATGGGGGGGGGGGGGGGGGGGTTGGCTACTGTGAAATTCGTTTTTCGAAGGTCGTATGTTATCTCTCACTCTCATATTAATGGCTATTAGTATGAGCAGAACGGCACGAGACGAATTTCGATTCGAGCTATGTTTTTGAATTTTACGATCGTATCTTCAAAAGCAACCAGAAAAGATTTTCTTGTAAGCAAGAGTAAGTTGGGAAGCATTTTGCTTACCTTTGCTGACTAGGGGGAGGTGGACATAAATTACAGAATGTTGCTTACATCATACTCGACAGACCCAAGTCCTGGATAAGAATCGAGTTCTCTTTTAGGATACAGGCAATTATAATTAAGATATCCTTTTTACAGATTTCAGTTATACTGACAGAAATAATATCGTCAAACAGTCTGTAGAAACATCGCCAGTGAATGAATTTGGATTGGGACGGCTAGCACGTATTTCCTGCTGGTCGCTTCTTGCGTCTCTTTCTTGCTTTGCTAGTTAGAAGGAGTACGCAAATCGACTGTATAAGCGAAGTATCTACATGGTTAATGATTTCAACTAAAGTCTGTCCCCCTTATTCATAAAAGCTCTATAGGCGTCTGCTAACTTAGCAATCGTTTGTCCTTATCTGTGAAACGTAAATGTCAAAGTGACAGATAAGGACAAACGATAGCGTTTATGAATAAGGGGGTAAGTCGCTATCGTCGCCGCCGACATTTATTATTAGGACGCAGTTTAATAAGATTATTTGTACACATTTGTGCAGCGATGACTCGCGCATTTTATCGACAGTACAGTCGGCGTCAAATAGTTGGTGACACACAGTGGCCAAAAAGTTAGCTGTTAGTTTCAACTGTAACAAAGACGTGTTGCGAACTATTTGGCTACTTTGGGTGTCACAAACTATTTAACGCTGACTGTACAGTTTTGTGCGTGCTCATCTCTATTCTCTATTAGCGGGCGTCGACCCTGGGTTTAGGGGCGTTTTACAAAAAAAAGTACACGTTCATTTGTTCCAGAATTTAAATATTTTAGGTTTTTCTTACTCAAAATCGTTTACCCTATCGATTCTCATACAAGAAAAAATGTGTCTCAGATTTTACTATGGAATTATTTTTCCTGTTCGTCACGTTCCGCGCTTGGGTATAATAAAAGAAGTGACGAACTGGAATGGACATTTTGGGACAATTTTTTTCTTGTATAAGGATCGAGAGGGTAAACGATTCTGAGTAAGAAAAACCCAAAATAGTTTAATTCTGGAAAAAATGTTAATGTGGACTTTTTTTGGAAAACTCTTAGGTCGACTAGGTTCGATTGGAACGTCAGCTGTCATGTAGACGTTAAGTTTTCAATATGAACGCTTTTGATGTGAAATTGCCCATAACACCCAGCTACTAGCGACACTAAATCGTCAATTTACAATTTATTTGAATCAAAAATATATTTGGGCTAGCCCCTGAAGATCACCGATTAATCCTTATCCATTAATGTCACTACATCACCGATTAATGTCAGTCCTTATCCAGTCACTTATGTTTTATAACTGTTTATTTTTTAATTAGCTATAATGTGCTAGCCGTGGGAGAGTGCCGTCTCGCTTGCTCATAGCGTGCGAGCGGCGATGACAGGTTGGAATTAGTATAGTGACTGTATAGTACGCCTCACTGCCTTCCCGAGATTACTAGGGTAACGCTAGGCTAGTGGATCGCTATGCGTAGTCTTCGCGCTTCTTGTGTCAATAAAGATGTGAAAACTTTACTTTGTCTTTTTATTCAGCGTTCAATGCAAGCTGGGTGCTCTTCTGCGAGCTATTACTGTATATATATATATATATTTTTTATGTGAATAGGAAGGCAAACGAGCAAGTAGGTCACCTGATGGTAAGTGATCACCACTGCCCATAGACACCCGCAACCCCGGAGGGATTGCAGATGCGTTGCCAACCTGGAGGACTAAGATGAAATTATTGCACGTTACAGTAACGAAAAACCTTAGTGTGGTTGTACGAGCCTGTTGCGAGTGGAACGCATAGTCCACTGTAGTAGACTACAAGCCCATGGAAAAAAAACATGTGAAATGAACCAGCGTCAATGAAGCTTAGAAGGCTGTTACTATATCATAAAATAACTCGAGGACCTTACTTTAACCTAACCTATAAGTACATACACACACACACACACATCACGTCTTTATCCCTTACGGGGTAGACAGAGCCTAAGGCAACATACCTACAGGCCACATTTAGATTGTGGGCGTATAGGTGAAAAATGAAATCAAAATAGTGCGTTGCTAGCCTCATCGCCTATAATTTTAGCCTATGATTTTAGCCCATTCCCTCGATGGGCTTTTACCATCTGCGCGGGTAGAAAAGCAACTGGTATATTCTATGTTTTTTCTTTGCTCTCAATACCAGCATGGAAGAAACCCTATACCTATAAGTAAAGTTGAGAAAATTACGGCTTCCATTTCCATGCCCTGTAGGACCTACCAAGTGCATCAACGATTTGAATTACCTACAATTAAATAGTACACCTAAGTACGTAACTACTGCATTTTTAGAGCGGATTTAAGAAATTTTATAAACCAATTAATTAATTAAATATCAGTTTTAATGTTTTAATAAAAGCCCGCGTATGCATTTAAGGCCGTCTAACTGGAACAAGTTAAAACTCGATTTACTTAATAGTGTGAGTCTCACACACTGTGAGATGTTTGGCGTCGGTTAGGTACGCCTCAAGGAAAAATGAAACGGCGGACGTTGTTGTACCACGTATAATGAAAGTCAGAATACTTAATCTAATCGTAACAAAGATACAAAATCACCATCTCCTCGTGGGAGGGAAAAAGTTCTTTTCTTACGTACTGTCACTGTCAAACGTCATCGCTCAAGATGGCGGCGTCGTCCAGTGTTGCCACTGGTCGAACGGCCGCCACAGATGTATAGAATTTTAAACCATAGGTACAGTCGAGGGCACAAATATCGATACAGCCATCATATCAAATGTGTCACGTCTTTATCCATTATGGGGTAGACAGAGCCTAAGGTAACAAGACTACTTAAAGGCCACGTGAATTTTGAGAATTCGCTCGCCGCTCTCTTCGCTTTTAGACCGAGGAGAGTTGAGACAGAGGTGAGTTGATACAAAGCCGATTTCTCTGCACCTATGACAGTTAGCGAGGTCACAACTTCACACAAACTGGAGTGTAAGAGCAACGAATCAGCGAAGCTACCAGCCCGATAAACTGTTAAAGTTCAGAGAAATCGGCTTTGTATCAACTCGCCTCTGTCTCAACTCTCCTCGGTCTCGTTATAAGCTATATATGTAGAGTGGTTATAGCAGTTACTTCATTACATTGTAGCGCACCGCTAACGGCGGTATGTTCCAGTTCAGTGTTTTCGTCTAGACAAAAACCTCCCGAACAGCCTGGGATTCTTAAGGTATCTATGTTTGTATTGTTTAGTGAAATAGCCAACTAGCTACTTTTTCATAGCTGCATTGTTATGGATGGACTGCAATTTATGCATTCGTTGCGTTTAAAGCCGCGGTTCGCTTTTGAATCCGTCCGGGGGGTAGAGCAGTGCTTGGTCCGGTGCACCCTGGGCATGTCCTGGCAGTTTCTGAGGGATATCATTGTCCGTTGGCTAAGAGCCCGACAGGGGTGGGGGTTTTTGACCATTACTGTACAACGTTGCCGACATGTTGTCACAAGATTTTTTAATTATATTTTTGTTACTTTGACATTGGCGAAGTTATAGCTTAGGTAATATAATGACTTGATACGCCACAAATAAGAAGGAAAAGAGTGATATTTAGGGGTTTGGAACTTTGGAAGCAAGCGTTGGACCTTGCAGTTTTATTAAAAAGTGGTGAAGTGCGAGTAATACTCGCGGACCGCGGGTTCCGTGCGTATAGAATTAACTTGATCGACTCAAACACAAATTGAAAGAATATTAAAAGGTGTGAAAATAAAGTGCCGTACCTAATTATGTGGTATTAAATAAAGGATATATGTATTGTTTCTATTGTATTTAGCTAATTAGCTTCTAGTTTTCTTGTTTGGCTGTGATCCGGTTTCGCTTTACATGTGACACTGGCGAGCAGAACCAACACAAGTTTCGGTCACTCAAAGTGTACACATACAATACAATACAAATACTCTTTATTGAACACCACAAATCAGTACAAAACAATACAGAAACAAAGAACAAAGTAGACAATAGGCGGTCTTATCGCTTAATAGCGATCTCTTCCAGACAACCAATAATAGAAATAAGTTGGAGACACAGGTACAAAGGTACTTAAGTCAGTTTTATTTAGCTCTATCGATCATCATATTATGATCTTAAGGTGGACTAAACGCTTAGGTTACTTAAAAACGAAACCCTTATAATATCACTTTTTGCACTTACCTAATAACATATAATTAATTCTGCATCCACTTGGGCCGTGAAAAAATATGACCGGGGACATTCTTTACTCCACCACGGGTGTAACACCTCGGGGTGTGTGTACTACACAACTGATTTCAATACGGTTTTTGTCAAAAGATACCTATAATAGTGATGTAAGGAAGTTTTTTATTATACGTAGGTACTGTATAAAATCAAGCCTACCGGAAAATACTTTATTGGTCGGATATCTGGTCATAATCAAGAGAATTATAACCCACTTAGTTAATCAAGTAACCTAAGGTAAATAATGAAAATACTATTATATTCATTGCGCTTTTATGAGCTGAAAATTATCCTAAGAGGCATAACGGTAAAAATAATAAGTATTATTGCCGAAATGCAGGAAATGCTAGTTTATTTTATAGTCTACCTTTATCTTTTTGTGACCTTAGATATACAGGGTGTTAGGTAATGAGTGGATAATCCTTGAACTATGGATAGAGGGCACTTAGGACGTTATAATAAAGCTAAAATAGGTTTAGTAAAAGTTGCATGGTTTCCGAGATATTCGGACTTTTAGGTTTTTTTCGAAAATGAACACCCTTGTTCAATGTTTTGATAATAGCACCATTTTAAGCTAACTTTTTATTTTTTTTATTTTTGCTCAATATTCTTGAGTAGTTGTATTTTCAGATAGGCATTATTTTTTTTGTGAGACTACATGGGATTTTGAAAAAAAAAAATCGCAAACTTAATTTTTGCCTTTTCAATCGTACATTGATCGAACTTTCAGCTCTCACGGTGAAAAAAAAATACACTACCGCCTAGTTGCCAATAAGCTTAAAAACATGCCGGTTTATTGACAATTTAAAAATGGTAATTACCTTTTGAATTTAAATTCAAAATGACAAAATAATAATAAAAAATACACGCTCACCCACATTTTTCCCGATTCACTTTTTGTATCACGGGCGTAGAACTCAAAATTTTTTGGTGCAAAAAGTATATTTTTTATCGAGGGACTAAACTAGGCCAATATATACCCGAGGTGGTTAGCCACCCGAGCGTCAGCGAGGGTGTCTATTTATCCGAGGGTTTATATTGGCTTTTAGTCTCGAGGTGAAAACTCTATTTTTCACTTCAATTGCGAGAAAAAATAGTCAGTTTAGTACAAAAAGATTTAATAAAAAATAAATTATCAATTATGTCTTTTGCTCTTTGCTCGACATCATAATTTTCACTATCACTTGACGACATTGTGAGAATAATCAATTTATTTTAATCGTTTACGATTTACGCTCTACAACAATTCCAAAGTTTTCGCGGTATTTATTTTTCCAACCAGACACAGATATAACAAAATCGCATCGGCGAAATCGTCCATACACAAACTGAAAAAAATAGAATGGCGCCACCTTCTATGCGGAAAAAGCATAGAACTAAGTCCACCTAGACTAAGAACGTAACATTTCCGTCATGAAAATGGTCCACACACAAGCATACTTTTTTATTTTGTTTCCGCATTACAACGATCTGTAAGTTTATTTATTGTGATTGTTAAATTATTTTTATCATCGTTTCGTGTGATAATTTTTAAATGTGGTTTAAAGAGTGGTAATGAAATTCCTTCACTTATTGAAAATTTACTTTATGCCAAAAACTAAGCAAGTACTGGCTGTTTGAGTTTATCTAAGTCACTCAAAGTAAATTAAAAAAAATATTACTTTTACTCCCTAGGGACTAAGTACTCACTTTAGCCCCGCCTCGTAAGGCTATATTGACCTACTTTTAGAGCATGAGAAGTGAAAAATAACATTATTGGCCACTTATTTAAATGCAAATGGCATTTAAATAATTCCAAATTTAAAAAACATGCCAACTGCCTTTTGTTTCTTTTTCGAATTTGATTTTGAATTTCGCTATTATTACTGCGTAATGAACGGTTAATTTTGCGTTTAGATCGTTGTGTTGAAGTTTTTTACTTTAATACTGCTTCGAACATAATACACACTGATAGAATATGCCCAAATGCATTACATTGATGGTGAGTGCCAAGGCACAATTTCACCATTCATTATGCAATAATAGCGAAATTCAAAATCGAAGTCGAAAAAAAAAACAAAAGGCAGTCAGCATGTTTTTTTAAATATGGGATTATTGAAATGCCATTTGCATTTAAATAAGTGGCCAATAATGTTATTTTTGCAAAAAAAAAATTGAGTTCTACGCCCGTGATACAAAAAGTGAATTGGGAAAAATGTGGGTGAGCGTGTATTTTTTATTATTATTTTGTCATTTTGAATTTAAATTCAAAAGGTAATTACCATTTTAAAATTGTCAATAAACCGGCATGTTTTTAAGCTTATTGGCAACTAGGCGGTAGTGTATTTTTTTTTCACCGTGAGAGCTGAAAATTCGATCAATGTACGATTGAAAAGGCAAAAATTAAGTTTGCGATTTTTTTTTTCCAAATCCCATGTAGTCTCACAAAAAAAGTAATGCCTATCTGAAAATACAACTACTCAAGAATATTGAGCAAAAATAAAAAAAAATAAAAGTTAGCTTAAAATGGTGCTATGATCAAAACATTGAACAAGGGTGTTCATTTTCGAAAAAAACCTAAAAGTCCGAGTATCTCGGAAACCGTGCCACTTTTACTAAACCTATTTTAGCTTTATTATAACGTCCTAGGTGCCCTCTATCCATAGTTCAAGGATTATCCACTCATTACCTAACACCCTGTATATTGGACTATTATTTTAATTGAAATCCAAATTGTAAGTCGTTTCACATAATGTACCTAGATAGAATTCATTTCTGTGATGTAACTTCGGCCTGTCTCTTCCTCTCTAAATTGCTGCGCCCAACATTTTATGTATCTATGATTATGTGAATTGCATTATAAATAAATCCTAATAATACTATAAACACGAAAGTTTGTAAATATGGATGGATGGATGGATGTTTGTTACTCTTGCGGGTGGTAGGGCCTTGTGCAAGGTCCGTCCGGATCGCTACCACCATCTTACTCGCTAATCCTGCCGCAAAGTAGCAGTGCTTGCACTGCTGTGTTCCGGTGTGGAGAGTAAGACAGCCGGGGAAATTACGGGCACAAGAGGCATTTCATCTTAGTCCTCTAGGTTGGCAACGCATCTGCAATCCCTCCGGGGTTGCGGGTGTCTATGGGCAGTGGTGATCACTTACCATCAGGTGACCCACTTGCTCGTTTGCCTTCCTATTCATATAAAAAAAAAAAAAAAAAAAAAAAAAAAAAAAAAAAAAAAAAAAAAACTCTTTCACGTCAGAACGGCTGAACGGAGATTGGATGAAATTTTGAACAGAAATAGATTATAGTCTGGAATAACATTATAGGCTGTTCAATGGTGTAATTCCTTCGGGATAGCGATAAACAAATTCTTTGCAGACGAAGTCGCGGACAACAGCTAGTATACTAAGTGTGACTACGAGCTGTGTAGTAATGCCGTAAATGTTCAAAATATGTAAAAGATTAAGCTGTTTGCGATTTTCCGGGATAAAAACTATTCTAATTAAGTATGTCCTTCGACTAAACTAACTAACTATCACTATACCAAATTCCATTGTATCCTAATAATGAAAGATATCGATTCTTGACGGCGATTTCTTTGGTTTTAAGCAAAATCTGTGGCGCCTTTTTAAGACGGTATGCGTAGTTACTTCCAATTTTCAGAATTCAAATTCACTCAAATATGTACCTAACTAAACAGTCTTTTCTTAAATTAAAAATTTATTCATGTACCTACCTAGGATAGGTAAGGTACAGTTTTGAATTCTTAACTAGTTACAAGTAATTAAGTGATACTACTCTTTTTGTTTTTTTTTCGCGTAGATACATATTATAATAAACAACAATATTTGGAGCTTAAAATTTTATTATTCTAAATTAATATAAAATCTAAATGTAGGTAGGTACTGACTTTAACTTTACCTTACTTTAGGCATTTAGGATTATTTTAGGTTTCGATCAATTCTTTTACTTTTTCTGTGTCTACTCTTGCTTAATAAGTAGATACCTACCTATGTCCTATGTCAATCGTTCAAAGGTTAACTGGATAATCCCTTTGAGGGACAAGTTCGCCTTTGAGCATTTGTGTTGTCCTGTATTCGTCTTTATCATGTGTTTTATGTACACACAGCAAAATAATGCGGTTAGCACAGCCACGCACACGTCTATGCGTGTTGAGTATCGACATGAACGTTAAGTAGAATCTATGACATGTGAATGTGTGAGTGAGTTCGATCATAAAATCTACCCCCTAAGTACAGATTTTTTAGCAACAAGATGAATGAGCAATGTCACTGTAAATTACCTGTTTATTGAATAAACAACAACTAACTATAAAATAACAATGAAGAAAGTTACAACTATTTAAGTTAGTTTATAATAAATTAAGTAAAAAATAATTACAAATTAAATGAAAATAATCCCCGCCGGTATCGTGTCACACTCAAAGGCTGAAAATGCAATATCTCCGGTTTCAGTTACTTCTACAAAAATAATGTAAAAGTATTTTTTTTATTTAGACTGTCCTAAAAATATTTTACCTAATCTTACATTGGATATTGTCATCCCCAGTGTAAGCGAGAGAACCGAATCGAAGCTTCCTTCGACCTTGAATCTTCAAATTTATGCAATCCCACGCATTGAACTATTATTACTAGCGAAGAGTAGTTACCATCTCACTGATGCGACGATGTTATATTATTATTTCTCAACAAGTCTGAGATTCCAATTCCAAAGCAATATTCCTCACAACCAGCACGGCCATCGAAATAACATCCAAAAATGTCATTTTATTATTACTATTTTATATTCCGTTTTCTTCGGATACGAACCCGGTTCACTAAAGCAGAAGTCAAATCTTCGACCTGTCTTTGACCGCTAGGCCACCGAGGTATGCAAGTTACATGGTGAATGTATGAATTATGTTCAATCTGCGACTACTATATTGCAATTTGTGTAAATAGCTGTTTTATGAGCTTTGAAATAAGGTTGAAATTATAATTTATTTTTTTCCGTAACTATTTAATTTTATGGTGGTTGCAGTCTATTGTATGTTTAATTTTACTCTTATATAATATGTTAAAAACGCAAACGCATTGTGTTTTCTTTTAATATAATTATTAATAGGTATGACTCTTTTTACTGGAGTTTAAAAGTTGCTAGCTGATGGCTATTTTGGTCGTTATCGTCTTAAACAATATAAAGTGTTTTCTACCCTCAAATTTCTAATAATATGATTTTGTGAACAAACAACTGACCGCTGGCAGCCATTATTAGCTGCGGGATGAACCGTGTGTTATACTTACGAACTGTTTAATTTTGCCTTTCGAATACCTTGTGATTTGCAAACATGGATATTCATTTATCTTTGTTGAAAAGAGCAAAACAATATAACTATTTATATAAGGAATCGCTAGGCGTTTTTTGATATGGGTAAGTAGACAAACGGTGTTAAAAACAATGACTTATTATTTTATCGGTAATGTTTTAAACAACTTTCTTTGACA
The DNA here is from genome assembly GCA_932294345.1 of Pandemis cinnamomeana. Taxonomy (NCBI): domain Eukaryota; kingdom Metazoa; phylum Arthropoda; class Insecta; order Lepidoptera; family Tortricidae; genus Pandemis; species Pandemis cinnamomeana. The sequence goes on along the minus strand of OW028706.1, from coordinate 13,279,996 downwards.
AAAAATGTTTTTATTTAAACTTCATTTATTTTGCAGCGGAAGACTGTGCCATTATGGATTCACCCTTACGCAGACTTCGGACACGATAAAAATATTCGTTCTGGGCCTAAACCTGAAGCCTCATCTCCTGCCATTTGATTTGGACATTATGTAGTTGCCGCACCCGCTAGTGACCCATTTCACAGCAACAAGACACAATGCTACGTTGCAACCTGTGCGAAACCATCTGCATGCTGCAGGATTGCATTGCCGTAGACCAGCAAAAAACATGCTTTAACGGACCAGCATAGAAGAAACCTTTGCTCGTGAATATCTTGACTTTGATTATTACATCAATCAAAGTCAAATGTAGTGATTTTTAGTGATGAAGACGAAATATATTAACTTAATTAAATATATAAACACAGTAATGTTTTACAGTGCAGAACGAGTGGCAGTGTTACTTTAGGCTATGGGGTTGGATCTCATCGATGGGCCCTGGTGTCCAAATCCAAACCAAATCGAGATAGGTAGCTTAGTCGCTTCAAAGTGGAGATTATAACACAGTGTGAAATGATGTTATTGTTAATGGCTGTCATTTAACATGTCTATTCATTTCACCACTGACTTACACGTCCGCAAATAAAACGTTTCGTTCATCTTTATCAGACTTAAACCTAATAAACCAGAATTTAAGATATTAATTATGTGTCATCTTAAAAATAGCCCTATTATGGTTGTGTATTCAATTTGCAAGATAATTATTATGTTAGTGACATAAGACTTTTTAGTAAACATAAAATCATACTGGCCTCTAAAGTGTGTGTTATTTTATGAATATTATTCTATAAGGAAAAGTGTGCAGTTTTATTTAGCTAATTTAATTACTTTTGGTAATAATAATAATAACACAAATAGAGGCTAATACAATAAAAATTAAATGTTGCAATAAACAATTTGAACCAATAATTGCATTTTATTGTTTTATTCTTTTACGTCCTTTTTTTCTTGTTTTAGGTAAACATGAGTTTATTTTGAGATTAGTAATTTAAAATTGAAAACAAAAAAGATACACTTGTGCAGGATTCGAACCCGGTTCTTTAGGTTTCATAACCCTAGGTCAATACACCTGAGCCACCACGCTTATAATAGTGGTGGCAAAATTATGCTTCCATTGAACAAAATACCAGCAGGTTTGAATAACTATGCGTGAAGGTAGTCAGAAAACACAATTAGCACAGATAGGGCATTTTGTTGTGTGCGTAATAAGGCAGCGGATAAGTGCGGATGTGTGTATAGAATGACACACGTGGATAACTAGGGTGCTCACCGATTCGCTTTGCTGTGTGTACTTACAATAAAGCGTTATATGTACATACATTCTACTGGATATTGCTCTCAAGTGTACCTACGTGAAACTAAGTAGTTAGGTAGTTATTTCACTAGTTAGTTATTGCGATAATGCTCGTATAATCAATGTAAGATGCTTATTAGAGCCAAACATTGAAAGTTAAGATCGTCAGATTTCAGCGAGGTTACCTACTTCTGGTATATATGGTTGCTAAACCCAAGAACTTATATGATATGACGCGATTCACGTGAAAAAAAATAATTAAACTGGCTAACAACCTAAGTACTGAAATATTCTGAAACAATTTTAAGAGGCCTTGTATTTATTGTATTGGTTATGGTTATTTCGTGTATTTATATTTGTTTCTAATTATAAATATTGTTAATTACATCAGCCGCTTTAACTTTGTCCTTTTCGATGTTAGACCCTTGGTCCGTGGGGTCTTAGCGCTATTAGCCTCTTCAAAGATATTTCGAAGAGGCTAATAGACGCTACGGGTGACCGCAGAGCTGGCAGCTTCCTTGGACAGCGTAAGGTAGTATTCGCTGTCCAAAGGGGGAATGCTGCTAACGTCTGTTGTACTATGCAACGGGGGCTCCCCTTTTTAAATATTTTATTTTAAGTTTAGTTTTAGTTTAGTTTTTAATTTAATCATAGTTAAATTTTTTTTTAATTCCTCTTTTGTATTTTGTTCATTAATAAAACCTTTTTTACCATCACCTGCTTATAACCTAGTCCTTTCTTCATTAGGTATGTCATTAAAGTTGCATGGTAAAGATCGCACTGTAGCAAACATGGAAAAAATGTTCCTATTGCTCGTTTTGGCGTCGACGGCCGCAGGCGAGAAGTATTACGAAGATATAGCGGCGCAACAAACAGTCATATTTGCAGAGAAAGCCGGGGTAAGTGCAGCGGAAAGCCGGCAAAGTGCAACACGGACTCGCGCACCGGGGTTAAAAATAATATCCAGTGTTAATATAGCCCTGCTTCTAAACAAAATGTAGGCAGTGTGAGATCATTTTACATTTGATACTTTCATAGACAAACAAATAAAAACAAGATTTTTACATTGATCTCATTGAATTTGCTATAAGAGCTACCTTCATGCCAAATTTCAAATTTCTAGGACAATTGGAAGTAGGTACCCCCTATTTTTGGTAGCACGGCAATTTCTATGGAAACGCTGTTTCTAATGACTATCTTTTGATTAAGTTGATGATTTTTAACAGCTCAAAGGGACCGCGGATCTGAATGTTCGGGACTAGCTGTTGCCCGCGACATCGTCCGCGCATAGTTAACCTTTTCGACGCCAACGACACATATATCAGCACCACAGGTTCAACGCCAACGACCTATATATACGTCCATTACTTCAACGCAAAAGCAACCTTAGTTCAATTGGGTTTAGGTTCAACTTGAGGCATCGCAATAAAGAAGTCTGGCGTATGGGTGACGTCTCTTGTATTTGACGTGGCGGCGAAAAGGTTAAATGTAGCCTAATACACTCAAAAACAACGTGGCTTACCATTGGTAAAAGAATTTTCAAAATCGGTTCAGCAGATCCAGAGATTACCTCCTAAAATCTCACAACTCACAAATTCACCAACTTTACCTCTGTATAATATTAGTAACTATCTAACAGTGCCGTAACTATAACGTCTGTGGCCCGCGGCAAATTCGTCAGATGGTCCTTCCTCGATATAAAGAAGTGCATCAGCGTCTCTGTGCTCTAAACCAACTCAGTTCGGGGCCCCATATAGGGCTAGGGGCCCCTGGCATTTTGCCACCCCTGCCACCCTATAGTTACGCCACTGGTAACTAAGTAATTGCAACTTAGGTAGGTAATACCTGTACGCGTTCCCGAGGAAAATAGTCTTGACAGACGGCCGGGCACAAAGTGATCCTATAAGAATTCCGCGTTTTTCTTTTGAAGTATCCCTACTCGACTACCCTAAAAAACTTGTGTAGCGCGGGCTTAACTACACGTTTCTGAACGCAACCCGCCGACCTTCTCGCTCGCTCGGTATCTCTCGCTCTCTCGCTACCGGCATCCGATCTAGCCGCACGCGCGCCGAACCGCGGTGCTTATATTATTGAATTAATCGTGTAATAACTATTTCTGGTACCGAACCCTTATGTAGCTACTTTTACTGGATAATAAACACCTTTCATCCTAAACTTGTCCCTCATATTATTTTTAATAATCGCAGGATCCCATCGGCATCCTCACCACATCCAACGGGGCTCCTGTGGAATACCGGGACGCGAACGTGTCTCTGAGCCGCCCGCTCATCTTCAACGACTACCTGGTAGAATCCTTGTTACACGTGAACCGGAAGAAGATAACAGAGCGTCCCGTCCACGCCAACGGGGCCGGGGCTTCCGGCTACTTCGAGGTAGGCCTTCACTACATGGACAACGAAGCAGTGGCGGACTAAGCCCGTCAGAGGCCCGGGGCGACATAACTAAATGAGGCCCCCCAGCTTAAAAAAATATGCAGTTTTGTCCGTACACGTACACAGAGATGGGAATCCCCCCCCCCCCCCTCAGCGTATTGGATGCGTTCAGCAAAGTTAAAAGAACATTAGTGCTGCGTAAAAATTCTAGATGGCTGTAGTGTTTTGATCTTGATGACATTATGTAGGTACTAACTACTAAGCATATTTTTAAAGTCTTGTTTAGGATTTGATCAGGAGAACGCGGTGGCATTTGGGGCCCTCCAAAGACCGGGGGCCCGGGGCGGGCCGCCCCTTCCTAGTCCGCCACTGCAACGAAGCAGGGGCGCCGACTCCGTGGGTGCTCGGGGGCTCGAGCACCCATGAGAAATAAACAGTGGGTGCCGAGCACCCCTGAGAATAGACATCACGAAACAGATCAGTACCTAATCGCCTTTTAGGGATAGGTGTTTTTTTATTACCTGTGACGACCCGTTTTCGAGTCATCAAATAAGCATGAGCACCCACGAGGTCTTCTAAAAGTCGGCGCCCCTGCAACGAAGTACAAACAAGTGTGTTGAGTGAACAAAAAATTTTACCTTGCTACTCCGCTACTCACGTGCAAGATAACCAAGCCTGTGTGAAATATATATGTTTTTCATGCAATCCCTCCCTCCACTGCTGCCAATAAAACACATATATTATAAATCCCACAAACTTAATTATCCCTTACACCACACAAACACTGACGCGTTTCGATCCCTCTACGGGATCTTTATCAAAGTTTAATGAGCACAACTGTTACACATGCAAACCAACGTCGTACTGATTCGAAACCGTATAAATAAGCATACTGTACCTACATTCATATATTTCCCAAACTACCCTTTTATACGTGTTTTGAGGTTGCCAACAACGGATCAAAATGTGTGAAAACAATTGTAAACCACAGTAAAAAATCCCGAATAACACATCCCAATGATGATGAATAAGAGTAAGTTGTGAACTTTCGACATGTGAAAAGACAGGACATCTAAGTAGTTAACACAATTTTTTTTAGGTAACCCGCGACATCACGGACATCTGCAAAGCCAAATTCCTGAACCACGTCAGCAAAAAGACTCCCGTCGCGGTTAGGTTTTCGACAATCACGTCCGGTACAGGGGGCATGGACACCGGGAGAGACGGCAGGGGGTTCGCGGTCAAGTTTTACACGGAAGACGGCAACTTCGACATTGTCGGCCTCAGCTTCCCTGTGTTTGCCATGAAAGATCCCTTGTATTTCCCGGGTTTTACTAACTGCCTGGGACGGAATCCATCGTCTTTCCTCTTCGATCCCAACATGGAGTGGGACTTCTTCACTTTACGCCCAGAATCGTTTTCTTTCCTATTGTATAAATTTGGGGACTACGGAATTCCAGATGGGTACAGGTAAGCGTGGATATTTATTTTTGTTATAAACGCTTGCAGCCTTTTATTTCAATTACCTATCTCCAGTCTGTATACCTACATCTTTGCTGAGAGCAAGCCTCTTCTCAGAATGAGAGGCATTGGGTTATAATAGTTCCCACGCGGGCCCAGTGCGGATTAGGAACGTCACATACTTACGTAGGTATGTGAACTTCCTAATGGTGTAGACCATTGAATTGCTAGCTACGCAGGTGTGTGCCAAATTCCTCGCGATATTTTCCTTCGCCGAAAAGATCATGGCAAATTTAAAAAAAAAATCGCACATAAATTTCGAAAAACGCGGGCGTATAGAATTGATGATTATAAATTGCGATACTGCGCGAGACAATAAGTAAACTTAGTTTTCTATATCGGTTATCTGGGTATCAAAAATTACCGTCTCTATTTTATCCGCATCTATTTTTTAAATTAGGATCCTGAAATTTGCAACTGATACCTTACATTACTCTATTTTCTACAGGTATTTAACAGGCTACAGTGGCCATACCTACCAAGTCATCAACGAAAACGGAAATTACAGCTTCACCAGATTTCACCTAGTAAGCAACCAAGGGTTCAAGTATTTGACAAACGCAGAGTCTACCAAAATTGGCGGAATGAATCCCGATTACTTTAAAAAAGACCTGTACAACGCCATAGCAAACGGGGACTATCCCAGCTGGCAGCTATACGTCCAAGCATTGTCCTTGGAAGATGTAAAGCATGCCGATTTTGACGTATTTGACATCACCAGAGAATTACCTGTGGACAAGTATCCTTTAAGACCTGTGGGCAAACTAGTTCTTAATAAAAACCCGGTGAACTACTTCGCAGAGGTAGAGCAAATAGCTATGTGTCCAACTCATTTAGTTCCAGGGATATTGGGTGCTCCTGACAAGGTATTCGAAGCAAGACGCCTGTCGTATCGCGACGCACAAAAGTACAGATTAGGAACGAACTTCCAGAACATTCCGATCAACAGTCCATTCCGACGCTTCACGTACAATATCGACGGCTTATTCAATTTGGAAAAGACTGATGATTCTCCTATTTACTATCCTAACTCATACAACGGAGCAATACCGTATGTAGACGTAAAACGAGGTGAAATCATCAATATAGTGCAAGATTCTTCGTACAGCTACGAGCAAGCGACTGCCCATTATGAGAGTTTATCTGAGGATGCTAGGGAACGATTAATAAGCAATATTGTAGAAAGTCTGGGAATGGCTAATGCTAACCTTCAAGAGAGGGCATTGATATTGTTCAGGAAGATCCATGAAGAGCTTGCCGAGAGGATGGAGACTCTTTTGTATTATAGGAACAAACAACAGAAGAGCGGGTGGGTTTATCCTTAAACAGTACCAAATCAAGTTTATTTATATGAATTGGCATTGTTCATTTTTTTGAAGCTCTCCTTTTAACACCTTTATTTGATAAAATGGACTATTTCAAGCCACTAATTTGAATAATATGCCTTTACGTGGCTTTGTTTATTAATAATAAATATTTTTTCGCTGTTTGATGATTTTATAAGTTTGGCACGATCACAATCGCCTTCGTTCAGCAATAAAAAAAAACGGTTTTGTCTATACGTCAACGCCATAGATCTGTGAATGTGTGTGTGATGTCACAGTTACATGTCCAGTTGTGACTGTCATTTTTCTACCGTACTTACATGTCTCGTGTAAATAAAATAAAAAGAATATTTCAATTTTAAGGTATATTACGCCTCACTCCATAGCATCGCTCCTGTCTTTGTCAGTGACTATACAATCTTCGTAGGTCCACTTCGGGAACATCCTCTTGTAGAGATGCAAAAGCACCGTGTCTTGAGACTTTAGTTGGCCATCGAATGTGCATTTCATGTGTCCATGGGTTCCTGCAAGTTATGGTGAAGTTGGAAGACAATTGACCCAAATTGAAGAACAAAGTAACCTAAAAATGGTTTTTCTATTGAGTTTTTTTTTTGCTAACTGTTCTTTTTGTTGATTGTTATACCAAATTTCAAGTCAGTCGGACCAACTGTTGAAGAGTTCCCTTCTGCAGAGACGGTTCTCTCTCTCTCTCTCTACTCTCTCTATCTACGCTCTCTATCTCTTCTCTCTCTAGCTCTCTACTCTCTCTCTCTACTCTAAGTACAATAAAATATCTGAATAGTCTGCCTTTATAGAACCATGCAGTGAACTCCATATAATTATATAAGGGATAGGTATCTGCTTTATTAATAAAACTAGAACATACCTAATGGTTCCTTGATGTGTCCTGTACGTCCATACTTAGTCCGCAGCTTGCAAGGCTTGAAGTAAGTCACGTCTTCTCGGTTGAAGAACATGAAACGGATCACAGCTGACCTCTTATTCACCTGAGAACAACACGGTGGAACGATATAATAAAACAATATGCAACTAAAGTTTTTCGGTCATTCTTTACCGACGACGGAACGACGGTTCAGGGTGAGAGGTTGTTCTTTAACCTTTTCGCCGCCACGTCAAATACAAGAGACGTCACCCATACGAGACTTCTTTATTGCGATGCCTTAAGTTGAACCTAAACCCAATTGAACTAAGGTTGCTTTTGCGTTGAAGTAATGGACGTATATATAGGTCGTTGGCGTTGAACCTGCGGTGCTGATATGTCGTTGGTGTCGAAAAGGTTAATGCACAAAAGCCTAAATTAGTCAATTAGTTAGTATTAGTCAGTCTAAATAGTAAGGTCATGTAAAACAGCCGCGAATTGTTTTTACATTCACACACCCTCTCTCCGCTTTAGAAAATGAAATATCAAAGAAAAGGCAAATAAAAAAAAATATCAAAAATAAAAAAAAATATTTTAGCAAATTGGTCGCCAAGGGCTCTTTTACATGTCTTTTTTAAACTACCAGCGCATTCGGAAAGACCATCAGTGCCAAAAAGAATACGCCGCAAGAAACTTAGCAGTCATTTTTTCAAAATAAAATACAGTAAGAATACTTGAATTCTACTTGTGTGAACCAACAGTTAAAATCAACAGCAGAGTAGAAATACTCCGTATAGATTCAGACATTACTTTTCAAAGGTCCATATTCTAAAATGTGGAGGTAGGGATGGGATTGCTTTGAACTTACTAGTGTAATTAAAATTTAAACGGACAAATGGGGTCATCTGAAGGCAAGTAAGTGATCGCAGATGCCCTACACACCCGCAATACCAGAGAGTTTGTAGATACGTCAACTTAAGAGTCTATTCTATTCTATTCTCCCTTAATGGCGGCCGTAAGGCTTGGGCCAATGTCAGTTTAAATGACAGGTGTGCGGTAACTTAAGAGTGCTAAGACTCCTAAGATGGAATGTCCTCTTGCTATCCGAAAAGCAACTGGTCAAACATTTTCTTAGAGGCAGTATACATTATAGACCGACCGCTTCAATGAGTCCTCGCCCTTGCGGTGCAGACGCGCGGGGTGGGAGCTCTGTGCGGGGGCAGGCGCTCCCCGCACCGAGAGCTCCCCGCGGTCGTGCCCCTGTGCCGCACGGGCGAGCTCATTTAAGCGGTCGGTTAGTAAGATTCAAGATGGCGGAAAGCTGTTACCTTATACGGGTGACCGGAAAGTACGATCCTCTTGACGATCAGCCTGTCAGGGTTACAGGACAAAAGCACACCCGACGCAACCAGCTGCAACTTGGTGTTCTTCTTTTCCTAAAATAAAAGGCCATATGAATAACAAAGAAAAACTTGTACAGTCGGCTGCAGAGAAAGGTGACCCCCCCCTCCCCCTCCCCCTCCCCCCCCCCCCCCCCCCCCGGTAACTATAGCCTTTTCTCTGCAGCGGACTGTACAAGTTTATCACCGCTGACGGCACCGCATCATTGTTTTTCGTGGACTGTACTCTCGCACAGTAACTAATGCTTGGTGTGAAAGAAAACTTTCCAATAGTCCCAAGGGGCCTCGGGCGTGTACCTACTGTGGAACCCTCTCACAGTAAATGTCATAATGACGTTACATTGAATTGACTAAGAAAATCATGTGACGTTTACTGTGACAACGATTTATAGTGGGTCAGGATTAGAAAAGTTCAACTGTGCGTGCAGTGGGTCACCAGAGGACCACATCTCTCCACTGATTGTACAAGATTTACGTAAGTGTGTGGGCGTCTGTGCAGTGGCGTAACTATAGGGTGGCAGGGGTGGCAAAATACCAGGGGCCCCTAGCTCTACGGGGCCCCGAACTGGCTTGGTTTAGAGCATAGAAGGGACGCTGAGGCACTTCTTTATATTGAGGAAGGAGCCCCATCTGACGAATTTGCCACAGGCCCCGACGTTATAGTTACGCCACGTCTGTGTGTGGGAGTTTCGCCTCTAGTGGCTATTACTTACTTTGAAGCAAAGCACCGTTGAAGGGCTGAACTGTATAGGAGCGTAGAACGTAGCCACGCAGGTCGATCCGGGCTGGAAGAATCTTTCGTACTGAAAAACAAGTTTTCGTTAGTATAGCAACTTGTCCCGCAACTTCACAGTCCAGTGTTCCACATATGGGTCACGATGAACTAGCTCCACAAGTTCATGCCCCACATGTGGGTCACGGTGAACTAGCTCCACAAGTTCATGCCCCACATATGGGTCACGGTGAACTAGCTTTACCCATCCGTGCCCCACATGTGGGTCACCAAGAAACTACTAAGAAGCTGTGATTAAATGAGAAAAACTGTACTTAAAGAACGTAGAAATATGTTCAGCTTCACAACGTAAGTATAGACATTTTATATCTTAGGTATTCATGACGTGACAGTGACTGTAAAATCATCTGCTGACGATTAACAACACCAGAACCAGAAGCTTCAAAACCGATTAGATGTATTCAAAAGGCGAACTTATCCCAAAAAGGAATCTCTACCAGTTAACCTCCGAGTAGACGAGAGGAGAAGTAAACTAGGGCCCTATAGTTCTACCGACTTACCTTATGTTTACCCCCATTCGTGTGCTGGCTGAATATCGGGTTCACAATGAACCTGCGGTACCCAACTTGCATGATGAGTCTCTCCTTACTCTTGATGGGGTCCTCGTTGACCCCAGTCCTCTTCAGCACCACGTTCATGACAGACATCTTGTGCTCGTGAGGCAGGAGCCCGAAGACGGCGAGCGGAGCCGTCTTGTTGGCAGCGTGGAAGGACGTCCATAGGTCTTGGCGGACGTTAGCTATGTGGATTGTGACGTAGAAACCGTACTGGGGAGAAAGTTACGAGTTTTATATGAAGGCCAGGGTTGATATGATTTAAATCACTTGATTTAAATCAGTGATTTAATTCGTGATTTTAATCAAGGGATTTTTTCAAAAAAATCATTGATTTAAATCATTACATTTTTACTAAAACCAAATCGGCCCAAAATTGTTTAGGGAATTCCCCGGACCACTACGGCACGCACACATGTGCAAGCGAGTCATAGCGTAACAGTTTCGGGGAAACCCCGAAACTATAGTACGTGACGCATGGTACCAAAACGGTTCCAGGATTCCCCAAAACTAAAACACGAGACGCATTTCGCTTTTCGCCCGGTCATTCGTAACTGACTAGTGAATAGTTTAATTAAAATACGTTGTTTTCGTTTTATTATATAACTGAACTGGCTATTTAATTAATAAAAAAAGACAAGAAAATCAAAAAATCAAAAAAATCTGATTTAAATCAAATTAATCGGATTATTATGATTTTTTTATAATAATCATGATTTTTATCAACCCTGATGAAGGCTAAAGGCTGTAAGTAATCATTTCTTTGCTTCTGGTGTCGAGACTCTAGGTCCTTGGGGTAAGGGTGTGCTGGAGCTTCACAGAGAGCTCAGCAAGAGATAGAGAGGCAACAGGCGACCCTCGCGCCGGCAGCCAGCTCGCGCAAAGAATCGCAATCGCAGTTCAGCGCGGGAATGCTTGCGTGACGGGCACCCTGCCAAGCCCACCTCTCTTTTACAATTAATTTTAAAGTTTATTTAGTTATTTTAATTTAATAGTAGTTTTAGTTTCGTATTTACATTTGAAGTAGGTAAGTAAATGGTTTATTGCACAAATATAAAGAAAAAGATACTAATTACAAAAAAACATTAAATATATGCACAATGCCAAACCTATCCCTAATAAATGTTGAATTTCAATTTGAATTTGAACTTACTCAAAATCAACATTTAAAAAAAACACAAGTCAATAATTAGAAGGATGTATAAAGTCCCCGAGCCTTAAAATAACTTTCTTTTTTTTAATAATGTACTTATTCTAAGCAAATAAAGATTATTATTAAAGATTATTATTATTAAATTATATTACCTAGTCTATAGTAGAGATGTATAGTCTCTACTAGTCTAATCGTTTAACCTATCGAAACTTCCATTCCAGTTCGTCACATTGTTCGTCGTTTTTTTATGTGTTGGAACGTGACGAACAGGAAAAAAAATCCATAATAAAATCCGGGACACATTTTGTCCTGTATGAGAATCGATAAACTATTCTGAGCCAGAAAAACTCAGAACAGAAATTCTGGAAAAATTGTTCATGTAATTTTTTTTAAACTCACCACATTAATAAGGCTGTCCTCTTTTTCCTTAAACACGCGCCTGCGCGTTCGGTCGTAGTTCTCAAACTGGAAGATGCGAGCGAAGTCCGACGGGAGGTTCTCTTTAGGGTCCCAAGGGGACGACCTGCGGACCGAACCCCTGGTATAGTGTACCCATTGATCCACAGCGGTCAGGTGTTCAAAACACATTAAACAAGACTGCTGGGTGCGTTAATGTGTGTTCAAATGTTTATAAGAACGAATTCTATGATGTATGTATGTACATAAAACACAAGAAAAAGATGAATACAGGATAAAACACATACACAAAGGCGAACTTATCCCTGAAAGGGGCCTCTTCCAGTTAACCTTTGAACGATTGACAGGACATAAAGTATTAAGCAAGAGTAGACACATACACATAATATATAAATACCGTTTTGATTCCTCTGAAATGAAATGAAATGAAAATTTATTTTTGCAAATTGGCCGCCAAGGGCTCTTTTACATGTCTTTTTGAAACTACCAGCACATTCGGAAAGACCATCATTGCCAAGAAGAATGCGCCGCAAGAAACTTGGCAGAAAGTCATTTTTTCAAATAAAAATACAGTAAGAATACTTAAATTCTACTTACATTAAATACATTTATATAAGGGATGTATAAGGTCCCCGAGCCTTAAATTATATTAATCTATAAATAGTAGAGATGTATAAAGTCTCTACTGGTCAAAAAAATAAAAAACAAAAAAATAATAATAATAGTAAGTTCAGTGGAGGTGTAAAACGCCTCCACCGTCAAATAAACTAATTGGAGATGTCTCCAATGTCGCAGGAAAAACATTATAAATAAAACAAAATTATGAAATATACATTTCATGTCAAGTAAGTAACCAATAAGCTTTTGGATTCCGAAGGCAAGCTTACGTCTGCCGCCCCCAATGTTGGCTTTCACGCACTCATGTCCTGCTCTGAAAGCAGAGCGGTACCGAGGGCATGTCTCGCTTCCGTCCCCACAGGCACACTATGGGAACGTTTTAGGAACTTCGACGTCGCTAGCCTGCAACTAAACAGTAAAAGAAAAAAAAAAAAATGAAACCGGAAATCCATAAGCTTAACAATACGATCTTTCCATCTATACGCCTACGATAATGCTAAACGTGGTCTTTATGTCTTGTTACCTTAGGCTGTCTACCCCGTAAGGGATAAAGACGTGATTAATGTATGTATGTATTGTCACTCAGCGCGAAGAGCCGAGGCATATCCTTAACCTTGTAGGCTGGCACCACTGTCCTGGTGTTGCCACCAACAAACTCACCGGAAGGACTCGAGCCCCCGGTAGCGCAGGAAGCGCTCCCTGGCGGGCAGGTGCTGCGGCGTGTCCACTTCGTCGGGGAACTGCGCGTCTTGCCGCGCCTCCGCTAGCCGCTTTATGAGTTCATGCTCTTCCTCCGCGTCTATTGTGGCGTCGTATCTACACAAAAATCAGAGATGTGATGTATCTTAGATAAAAGTATCTAAAATACAGATACAAGATACAAAATACGTATTTAAATAAATAAATATCTTGGGACAAATTACACCAATTGACACAGCCCCAAACTAAGCAAAGCTTGTGCTATGGGTACCAGGCAACGGATAAACATACTTATATAATGTAGATAAATACATACTTAGATACATACAACATCCGTGACTCGGGCACAAACATTCGTATTCATCATACAACTGTCTGCCCCTACCGGGATTCGAACCCAGGACCTCTAGCTTCATAGTCAGGGTCACTAACCACTAGGCTCCGGTCGTATTTATATCTTGTATTTGAAATACTTTTTAATTTTTTTATTTTTTATCTTGTATTTAGATACATTTTCCTGGTATCTTAGTATTTTGAAGATAATATATTCCCTAAGATACTTTTACTACAGTAAACTTTGAAGATTTTCTTTCCGAACGCAACTGAACGCAGGGCGTAGTTCAAAAATTTAGTTGATAGAATCTGGCTACCGAAATATTACCCTTAGGGGCCTTAGGTTTGGCGAGGCGAGGGTCTTAACATGCAATCGAGGGCTTTATTTTTTATCTCCCGTGTAGTTCACATAATTTTATGTCAACACTTGGCCAAAAAGCCACTTTTATGCCCGGTGTGACATAAAAGTATTTTATCTTTAAAAAGTATTTGAAAGATAGGTATTTTGTATCTAGTATTTCAGATACCTTTTTAGAAAATTATTTATATCTGTATCTGAAATACTTTTTTGTAAAGTATCTTGCATTTTTTATTTCAGATACTTTATTTAGGGTATCTTATTCATCTCTGACAAAAATAAGGATAAGTTTTTGGAAGAAGATAGGTAAATTAAATGCTTAGGTGCACCTTCCGTGCTGGTCTGGGAGCAAAGAAAAAAACTTAGAATGTACCAGTTGCTTCTCTACCCGCGCAGATGGTAAAAGCCCATCGAGGGAATGGGCGAAAATATTAGGAATCATGTTATAGGCGATGAGGCTAGCAACCCATCACTATTTTGATTGCATTTTCCACCTATACGCCCACAATCTTGCTAAATGTGGCCGGTAGGTACCTGTTAGGTACCTTAGGCTCTGTCTACCCCGTAAGGGATAAAGACGTGATTTGTGTATGTGTGTGTATGTGTATTAGGTGTTTTTACGCCTCGGGCTGTCTAACAGAAACTTTCACATAACGCCACTGGTAAGCAAATTTACAGTAAATCTGACCAATACAAGTGGAAAACTTATTTATGTAATTAAGTAGTGTACATTTTAGGCATCATGGGGTTTATATATTAAAATATAAATTTCCACTTCCTGGCAAGGGGGTGATGTAAAATTGTGTACACACCTCGGGCGGTGACAAAGAAAGCCTCAGGTCGCATGTTTATCGCCCTTGCCTTTGGCTCGTGCGACAAGTTCCTGCGATCTGAGACATTCTTTATTTCACCAGCCTCGGATTATAATGTACTGTTTTTGCTTTGCTGGTTACATAGTTATTTTTGATTTTCGACTAAAGCAAAAAATGAAAAGCAACCTGTCGTCAGTCGGTCCCATTTCGGACTCTGTAACAGATTCGAAGTCGTTATCTGCATCCTCTTCTTTCTCTGAGCTGGACTCTTCGCACGACATGAACTCTTCGTCTTCATCATTTTCATCCTAAATAATACAATTTAGAAATAAATACGAGGATACTCGAGAAGATTTAATGAATTTGTCTCCACCCCGACTAACTAACAAAAACATGAAAAATTTAAGAGAAAAAAAGAACATTTCGTTTGCAACGACATCTCTGATGACATTAGACACTGATTCTAAAACGAAACAAAATTAGTTTATAAAACTCAATATTTGTTTTAGGTCTCCCGACTACTCCTCTCTCAAAATCAAAATTTCAAAATCTTCTCATATCTATAAGGCGAGGGCTAGACGTACAATAAATACTGTGAGCTATCAATTTACACATACATATATCACATACTAGCTGTTGCCCGCAACTTCGTCTGCATAGAATTCGTTTATCGCTATCCCGCAGGAGTTGCGCAATTTTCCGGGATAAAAAGTAGCCTATGTGTTATTCCAGACTATAATCTATCTATGTTCCAAATTTCATTCAGATCTGTCCAGCCGTTCTGGCGTGAAAGAGTAACAAACATCCAAACATCCATACTCACAAACTTTCACATTTATAATATTAGTAGGATATCACAATCACCACATAGTATAAAACAAAGTCGCTTTCTCTGTCCCTATGGCCCTATGTCCCTATGTATGCTTATATCTTCAACTACACAACGGATTTTGATGCGGTTTTTTTTAATAGATAGAGTGATTCAAGAAGGTTTTTATTTATAATTCTACGCAGACGAAGTCGCGGGCAGAAGCTAGTATTAGATAAATATCTGTATACCACACCACAGTATTTATTGTACGTCTTCCCTCCGCATAATGTCACCACGTCGACTTAGGAGAAACACACCTTGCTCAAAATGAAGCGAGGGGGAAAGCCGTTAAAAAAAAACTCAACAATAAATAAGTTAATAATAAAAGGTTAACCTCGCTGCCGTCGGAGCCCTCGCCCTCCGCGTCCGACTCCACGATCCACGCCGCCTGGTAGCTCGACCAGCCCTTCGGGACTTTCTTCACTTTCTTAGTTTTAATTGTCTGTAAACAATGTGAACATACGTAAAAGAAAAATCACATTTCAGCATTGACTTACAATAAACAACTAGACTCTCAGTCGCTAACAAAGGTTCCTCAAGAAACGTCCGAGTTGCTTTGTCTATGTGTTGTGTGTGTCAACACATACATCGACTTAGACAGATAACATTAACATATTCGTTCAAATTGACACCTTATTTCATGGCAGTAATGTTTAATATCAATGGTGTAGGATCGTGAGAAGTAATGACACGACGCCACGCGCTGGAAACCTGCCTGTCTCTTTTGTTCTCAATAGTAAGATTACGGTGCGAAAGAGACATATACATTGTTATCAAAGCGCGGTCGAAACACAACTGAACCAAAACTCTGAACAATAGACACGTCGTTCAGACTTTTGCTTCGGACAGTTTATGAGCGTGATTGGGAGTCTAGTTGTTTAATGTACGTCAATGCATTTCAGCTAATATTTGAGAAATCCTTCAGACTCCCACACTGAGTATTCCAAAATCTAAGGTTAGCAGAACCATGACGTCTTAATGCGATTCAATTCTAATTCAGTTTAGCATCGCTCGCTGTCAGATCCGTACTACTTCTTTTTTAATATGTCAAATTAGTAAATACAGTATTCAAAAATCTTGTGACAAAAATGCCGGCAATGTTGTATGGTAGAACACGGTCAAAAGACCCCTCCCCCCTGTCGGGCTCTTAGCCAACGGTCAGTGATATCTCGGAGACCGCCAGGAAATCACTAGCCGATGCCCAGGGTGCACCGGACTAAGCACTGCTCTTCCCCCCGGACGGATCCAAAAACGAACCGCAGCTCTTGATCACACGCGGAGGTAACCCATACTAAAAATTAGAGCTAAGACCTGAACTGAGTCGGAATTGAATCGCATTAAGACGTCATGGTAAGGCCCTGCTCTTAAGTTGACAGAATTTTTTTTATTTTTTTTTTCATTAGTTATAAGGTCAAAAGTGTCAAAATGAACACGACGGCGATTGCGAGCGAGTTAGGTAATAAGCCTATATATTATCCTGCCGCCAAGCAGCAGGGCTTGCATAGTTCTGTTCCAGCTTGAAGAATAAGACAACTGTAACCCACCTTAGCTCTCTAGGCCGGCAACTCATCTGCAATCCCCTAGTGTTGCAAGCGTCCATGGGTGGACATGCTCTCTTACCTGTGACCCACTTGCTTGTTACCAACCTATTTTATAAAAAAACTAGCTGTTAATTTTACCTCTGCATTAGCCTGGGCTATCTCCTCCTCAGTAGGCCAGGTTTGCTCGGCATCCATGGGATCGGGCACATTTTCAGAGACCAGGCTTTCTTGCTTGGCGGGATCAGCTACTTGGAGCACAGACACCTTCACCACTTCAGCATCCATTGTATCTGGGTTCGAATTTTCTCTGTAAAACAAGAAATATTTATCAGACACTAGCTTCTGCCCGCGACTTCGTCTGCATAGAATTATACATAAAAACATTTCTCCTGAATCACTCTATCTGTAGCTCAGACTCTAGTTTATTGCACTGATTATTTGTTTATCAATGAAAAGGCCTTTAGACGTAATTAATATTTTTAATTGGAAAGTGTGTACAAGCAATAGCACGGTAAAGGTAAGAAGAAGGAAGAGGGCGCTAGTGTTGCCGCTCTTATGGTTTGTTGGTGTTGCCAACACTATCTATTAAAAAAACCGCATTAAAACTGTTGTGTAGTTTTGAAGATATAAGCATACATAGGGACATAGGGACATAGGGACTTAGGGATAGAGAAAGCGACTTTATTTTATACTATGTAGTGAAGCTTACCTGTTGTTGCCTGGTACATGATCAAAATTTAAAACGGCAACATCAATGGGTGGATCAGCTATTTCTCGGTGTTATTCTATCCCATGAGCAAGGGGACAAAAGTAGTACAATTTTTTTTTTGTTTTTTTTAAATCTCATATTTTAAAGAGGCAGTACGAAGGGGTGACTGTCAGCCTCATGGGAGAACTCAAAAATATCCGAGATCAAAATTCATGCAGTCTCCCCTCCCCCAGAGCCAGATGCTCTGGTTATGAAGGGATGCTGCACAAATTTATATATGCAAAGAGCTTTGTCCGACGAAGGGCAAGCCAGCAAAACGTTTACTTCACCATTATCCATGTTTAGGTTCTCCAGGTACTTGTCTCCAGCCTCCTTATAAGCACAGATTGTTAGAAGAAATTATGTGTCTCATTATACTAACATGCTTAGTTTGACCAATCATACATACATACATACATACATAGAAGAACTGTCAAAATGAACACGATGATGATAGCGAGTGAGTTAGGTAACAAGCCTACAGGACTCTTGCAAAGATTCCAACTATACAGTGTGAAATTTAAAAACAAACTTCAGGAATTTTTACTTGAAAATTATTTGAATTATATTCTGTAACTAGCTTCTGCCCGCGACTTACGTAGAACTATACATAAAAACCTTCCTCTTGAATCATTCTATCTATTAAAAAAACCGCATCAAAATCCGTTGTGTAGTTTTGAAGATATAAGCATACATAGGGACATAGGGACATAGGGACAGAGAAAGCGACTTTATTTTATACTATGTAGTGATAGTGAAAAGGAAATAAACTGAAGAGATAACTTACTTCCCCAATGTTAACGGATGCGGATCTTCGTGCCCATCTATCCGTGACAACTGGAAATCTCCCAGCCCAGTGACGTGGATCAAACCATTAACATCTAGTGGCATCCCCCTTAAGTATCCACTGACTCTTAACGTCCCACACTCCCCTTCAGCATCAGGCACATATTCGTAAGATTCCGCTAGCATATAAGGTCTCTTCTCTCTATGGTGCAGTATATTACGTTTCTGATTGCCAATTCTTCGTAAAACATTTAAACCATCCGAACTCTTATCTAGTTGCATTATCTTTTCTTCCGGCAGCCATTTAGAAACCAGCTTCTGAACATTTTGTTTCTCTGTCGTACGCTTCTTAGGATTCACTCCCTCAATATCCATGGCTACTACAATGGGGGTCGGCATTCCTTGTGCCATTGAAAGGGCTAGGACTTTCTCTCCCCACTCATCAACGGGTTCATCGAGGGCTGAGCTTACGTAAAGAGCCGTGTCCGCTACTTTCAGGGTATCGAGAAGAGCAAATTCGTTGTCGATTTCTGGACAGATGAATGAGAAACGCTGCTTGAAGTTCGGTAGGCTGGAATAATAACAGAATATTATTTGTACAGCTAAAATAAACAAAGTATTTAATGATTTATTTTTATTTACATTTGAAATAGAAGTTTTTATTCAACAATGGAATGTTTATTTGGCAGTTTATTGGATTTAAACCAAACTTATACCTGCAACCAGTATAAAAAAAAACCTTACCCAATATGCAAGATGCCATTTTCAGACTGTGTGACCACAGCTCCTTCAGAACACGTCCGCAGTATCGCCAGCGCGGACTGCACATCCAGTTGGGCATTCAGAGGAACCACACAAACTAAAAATGGTGGATTCCTCGTACCTCCTAGTGCACGCTTCTTGGACAGCACCTCTTCACGTTTGTTCCTGCGAATCTGGAGCGCTTGGTGACGACGCTCATCTTTTTTAAGGATGTGGCGGTTGCGACGTACGAATTCCTTGGCGTTAACTTTCCCTGAGAAAGTAGCAAGATTTTTATGTATTTTACATGTCGAAAGACCGACTGCATTTCAGTGACGCACGGATTTTTAATTGCACAGTGCGATAATTTGTTGTTTAGGTAGTACACAAGATTTGTTTACATATTTAAAATAGAGTTCGTAATAGAATAAGAATTTAAGGATTGAAGAACGAAACTATTCTAACCTTTAACTGCAGCAGAAATACCGCGCTTAGACCGATGACGAGACTTATGTGACTTGTTGCTCTGCTTTAGAGTTCCTGCACGGTGCGCTTGCTGCATTTTCGTGTCTTTATTACAAGAGAACTGCTTAAAATACAATTATTTACTAATATAAGCACATGGCGAAAACAGTTACAGCTCCGGTGTTATTACCATTACCGTATACCGTATGGTATATACCATGTGACAGTGACAGTGACAGCAAATTTGACAGCAGTCAGATTTTTTTTTAATAGTTTGACCAAGATACCGTAAAAACCTTAATTTCAGCTTAAAGATAAATATAGTAGTTTTAAATTGTGCTTAAACAGATTGTGCTCACATCAAGCTCTTCGGCACAACTATAAAACCGATGTTGTGAAACAGTAGCGGATTTCCAAAATTATTCATTTATCAAGCTATGGTAGCTGGAGACAAAATAATTTTTAAATCAATGCCAATGCTTCATTATAATAATCTAATTATCTTTAATCAGCCCACATCAACCCACTGCTGAGTAAAGGCTTTTTCATTATATAAACTGATAGTAAATTGCTTATTTTTTGTTTTTTTTTATTCCACCTGCGTTTTTTTGATATACCACTGCCGAAAAGGGATGCGCCACAATACATTTAGCAGAAGGTCATCCAATAAAAAAATAGGTAGTTTAATTTAGAATTAAGTGATTTTACTTTTTATTTTCTGCTATTTAAGTTCCAGTAATTATTTTTCATTTTTCATAACAAAATCTGGCATGTTCGTTCGGGCAACATTACGCACGCCAACATCACAGGTCACGTGACGTGACGTTGTGGACGTGTCATTTGTAGACGGTTCGCTGGCGGCGTTGCGCACGCTCATTTTCGCGAAAGTCCAGTTGGAGTGTTACTAATGAACAAAAGTTGAATGGTTTTAGTCGAATTCATCAGTGAAAATTATAGTTAGGATAGTTAAATCTCAATAAATCAAAATGGGAAGTGAGTATCGTTCATTTTACTTCATTTAAACTAGTGATCATATTTAGAACTACCGACACGTATTAACTTCATTTTGGATGCAAATGTGGATTTAAATAGCGGGTTATGTGTTAAACGTGTAACATATTGTGTTTTTTCTCGTTTTCAGTCAAATTCCTCGAAGTTATAAAGCCGTTTTGCAGTATATTGCCGGAGATCGCAAAACCGGAGAGAAAGGTAAGACTAATTGGTTTTATCACGGTAATTCGCTGTATTTCTGTGTAGTTTCTCATTCCATTTAGTTCTTAAACCTTGGAGGAGTGTTAAAGATTTGATAAGTCATTAAAAAATAAAGTGAAAGTAACGCATTCGTGGCGTACCTATCGTCCTAAAAAAATCTAACTGTAAAATGCTATACATACTTATTGGATGACTGAGGTTATATCTAACTAGAATTCTCGTTGTTTCAGATCCAATTCCGAGAGAAAGTACTATGGACGGCAATCACACTATTTATTTTCTTAGTATGCTGTCAGGTAAGCCAAATTTTTTAATAACCCATATGCTGGTCTAGATTATCAGTAGATAAGGTCTAACCTTATATTTTATCAAAGTAAATGAAGCTAATAATAACTGGTTTCTAATGCTACATTAATTATTTAAGTTTTTATCTAAAAAGCTTGTTTTGAGCTCATGTATTAACAAAAAAAATGTATGTTTGTACATCTACTAAACTATAACAGCCTAGGCTCTGTATATCCCAATTGGACACAATACACCTATTAATCCTCTTACATATTAGGCCGACAGACCTATTCAGTCTTAGTACAGATTAAGAAAGATCTAACCATTCACAATTTAGCCATTGATTAAAGTCAGTTCATAAAAGATTATAATTAGCAAAAGATTTTTTTATGGAAATTTATTTTTGTCTCGCTTCTTTTATTGAGATCCCACCATTGGTCAAAGGTAACCTTAAACAATGCTAGCCCATTCATTATACATATCACACAAATTATACAGATAAGAAAAAAGTCATACAAGAAATGCAGAGGTACACAGTTTAAAATTAATCAACCTCTTTCTAGATCCCCCTATTCGGCATTATGTCGTCAGACAGTGCGGATCCATTCTACTGGATCCGTGTGATCCTGGCTTCGAACAGAGGAACCCTGATGGAACTCGGCATCTCCCCCATTGTCACGTCTGGTCTTATCATGCAGCTGCTAGCTGGTGCTAAGATCATTGAAGTTGGTGACACTCCCAAGGACAGGGCGTTGTTCAACGGTGCACAGAAACGTAAGTACTATGTTGATATCTAGGTATCAGTACCTTAACTGTAACATAAGGGGCCCGTGGCAAAGTCATCAGATGGGGGTCCTTCCTCAATATAAAGAAGTGCATTATTGTGCCTTCTGTGCTCTATGCCAAGTCAGTTCGGTGCCTTATAGAATTACGGGCCCATGGCTATACTGACACTATAGTTTTACTTTTTATAGTTTTAGTTTTATTTTTATAAGATATTGGAAGTTGTTGATTCTGTTCAAACTTTTTGTATCCATTCTGAGGACCTTGTTTTGTTATCTAGCCTTAAAACTTTCGCAGTCCAGTGCCCCGTGTATGGGTTGCTAAGTAACAACCAGTTACACACGCAGACTAGTAAAAACTGATCAGGACATGTAGTGATAGAATTAATTTGCTTTGCTGGACTTATGAGGGAATTGGTTATTTTTTAAAGGGATTATTAAGATGTTAAAGTCATAGTCATTGTTAAGAAACAATATTACCTCAACACAAGGCAAGAATGTGTTTTCCAATAAACAGGTTACACAAATCTTAAACACAGAGAAAGTGGTAGGAATAGCTGCATATTCAGGAGGGGATGGTGTAGAAATAATGCTCCCCCTTCACTTCCAATAGACTCCTTAATTGGTTCTTGAGCATCCATCAGTAAGCTCAAGGTTAGACCTTGTTATACATTACCTTTTCACAAAAATAAGCACATCATAAAATAAAAGCTTATATGTAGATGTGGCGACACTAAAGTAATAATGGTTTTGACGTCCCTCGATCAATGAAATGTCAAGGTCAACACTAAAAACCCTGAACTTTCTTCTGATCATATCATAGGGTTCCATTTAAGTTGTTAAACTGAAATTATTTACAGACTAAAGAATATTCCAGGCACAATGCCAATTCCTCTCACCTCAGGCACTCTGCCAGTTTATATTTGTACAAAAGGTAGAAATGACTTAAATCTCAAGTATGAATGAAATAAACATGATAATTATTTCGTATATTTTATGGTGATAGGGGCCTTGTGCAAGGTCCGTCCGGATCGCCACCACCATCTTACTCGCTAATCCTGCCGCTTAGTAGCAGTGCTTGCACTGCTGTGTTCCGGTGTGGAGAGTAAGACAGCCGGGGAAATTACGGGCACAAGAGGCATTTCATCTTGGTCCTCTAGGTTGGCAGCGCATCTGCAATCCCTCCGGGGTTGCGGGTGTCTATGGGCAGTGGTGATCACTTACCATCAGGTGACCCACTTGCTCGTTTGCCTTCCTATTCATATAAAATATATATATGTATATATATATTTAATGAACATGCGATGTCGTAAAGCAGCAATCACTGGTTAGTAACTAAAATAAATTACCATAGAAATTATTGAGAAAAATGATTCATGCCCATGTAAATAAAACATGATTTCTGTTGTATTTTGTCATAATACCTTTTCCATGTGAAATATTTTTATATGCAAATTGAAGCATGAAATTACATAGCGCTTTGATACTTCGATATTCTTGGTCTAGTTACATAATTTAAAGGTTTCTGGTATGATAAGATAAGAATATAAATAATTAAAACGTGCAAGTATTCAATACTTTGGTTACAAATATAATTCAAGGTATATAATGCTGTTACATAGTTGCATAATTAAAGTAAACTTATTATATAAATCAGTCATTATGCCATTATACATATAATACTTGTACAGTGTGATAAAAACTCAAACAAGTTAAACAAAATTTTGTATATTAATTGTAATTTTTGACGACCGGATAGCCTAGTGGTTAGAGAACCTGACTATGAAGCTTGAGGTCCCGGGTTCGATCCCCGGTCGGGGCAGATATTTGTATGAAAAATACGAATGTTTGTTCTCGAGTCTTGGATGTTTAATATGTATTTAAGTATGTATTTATCTATATATAAGTATGTTTATCCGTTGTCTAGTGCCCATAATTACAAGCTTTGCTTAGTTTGGGGCTAGGTCAATTGGTGTCAATTGTCCCAAGATATTATTATTATTATTATTATTATGTATCCCTTTATAAATAATCCCTAAATGTGTTACTAAGTACCGCAAGAACATCTCGACAAATCGGGAAAAATGTTGGGAAAACACAAAAAATATTTTTTGACAGAATGATGTCGAAGGGACAGTCGTAAAATTAAAAGCAAAGACCTCTCTTATATTTGGTACATTTAAAAAGAAATATTCAGATCTTGTTATTGCACTTTATCCGTTTTATTTCGCTAAGTACGCTGTGATTTATTTATTTATTCAGTTTTGTTCAGATATTTATAAACTTCTACTTGGTCACATAAAATTACTGACTTTTCAGTTGCTGACATATTAGTGAAGGTTTGCTCAGATGAATGTGATAGGAGAATCTTACATATATTTTTGGTTGTTTCATCTGTTCAGATATCTATGTGCCAGTGGCGTGGCATCCATGGAACTCGATTCCCACCGGCATGCCTATTTTAAGGCAGTTGGTCACTGTTATTGTGCAGAATTAAAGCAAAGGCTAGTTAAATGCCCCTCGGCTTATCTTCTGATATACTTGACGCCACGCCACTGCTATGTACATACATTTTTGAAGCCCTGGATATGCTCATCACTACATAGTATAAAATAAAGTCGCTTTCTCTGTCCCTATGTCCTTATGTTTGTTTGCTTATATCTTCAAAACTACACAATGGATTTTGATGCAGTTTTTTTTAATAGATAGAGTGATTCAAGAGGAGGGTTTTTATGTATAACTCTACGCAGACGAAGTCGCGGGCAGAAGCTAGTAAAATATAAAATAAAGTCGCTTTCTCTGTCCCTGTGTCCCTATGTCCCTATATATGCTTATATCTTCAAAACCACACAACGGATTTTGATGCGGTTTTTTTTCATAGATAGAGTGATTCAAGAGGAAGGTTTATATGTATAATACATGCATAATATACCGTGCGAAGCCGGGCGGGTCGCTAGTATATTAATAAACTTGACTGTAATTTTAATATCAGCGTAATCAACAGTTTCTTTGTATTTCCAGTGTTCGGCATGGTTATAACGGTGGGTCAAGCCATCGTGTACGTGATGACCGGCATGTACGGAGAGCCGAGCGAGATCGGCGCCGGCGTCTGCCTCCTCATCATCATCCAACTGTTTGTGGCTGGTCTGATCGTGTTGCTGCTTGATGAACTGCTTCAGAAAGGTCAGTACTGGTATTACTTACCTCAGTGGCGTAACTATAGGGTGGCAGGGGTGGCAAAATGAAAGGGGGCCCCGAACTGGCTTGATTTAGAGCACAGAAGGGACCGCTGATGCACTTCTGGCGCAGCCCTATCTGGCGAATTTGCCACGGGTCCCAGACGTTATAGACGCCGTTATAGATGCTATGGGTGGTTGTCATGAAGAATAGGTAATTTCGTCGCTGGGAAGACGAAATTTCTGGAGTGGCTGGTAGAATGTGGTCAGGAGTGCATGCTAGAGAGAGTGGAGATTACTGGGTTACCTAAGTTTCATTTTAATTTTACGGATGTTAAATTAACAAATAAGTATCAATGTGCATCTGAAATGTAAGGCTAAATCTTACTAATATTACGAAAGCGAAAGGGATGTTTGTTGCTCTTTCATGGCAGAACGGCTAAACCGATTTTATTGAAAATTGTTATAGTGATATCTATACCAAATTTCAGCTTTTATCGCGGAGTGTCGCATAGTTCCCGGATATCAACAAGCGAACAGTTAGTAAATAAATGTGTCTGATGCTAAGGATCGAACCTAGTTCCTGTGTGACTTGCAGTAACCACACCATCTCCAACGATTCAATTTCTAAGCAATAAATACTTTTTCTTTCAGGATATGGTCTCGGCTCTGGTATCTCCCTGTTCATTGCTACCAATATCTGTGAAACCATCGTCTGGAAGGCGTTCTCGCCTGCTACGGTCAACACTGGTGAGTATTTTCCACTATATCTTTTTTCTGCTGTGTTCTGGCATAGGCAGTCATTTTGACAAATGTTTTGTGTAAATACATACATATCCTCTTTATCCCTTACTAGGTAGACAGAGCCTAAGGTAACAAAACCGTAAGGCCACGTTTAGCATGATAGCTGGCGTATAGGTGTAAACGGGAATCAAAATAGTAATGGGCTAGCCGCATCGCTTATAACATGGTTACTAAGATTTTCGCCCACTCCCGTATACCATCGGCGAGGCGCGAAGAAACTGGTACATTCTTGGTTTTTTCTTTGCTCCCTGACCAGTGTGGAAGAACGGATCCTAAACTTGTTCCATAAGGCATGGAAGTACTAATTGGCATTGTTCATTTTTTTTAGTATGCTCCAATTCGAAAACCATTTCGAGGAAAACCATCAATTATCCGATTTATCTTGTCCGATTTCAAAAATACTTTATGATTATAGATATTTTTGTAAAAGTACTTTTAACCTTTGTTTGACATAACGACCCGGTTTTTAGACAGAATCCAGCATTGAATGTTTGCCACAAAAATGGAAAAAAAAAGTTTTACTATGGGAACTGTCACCTGTCACGACAAAACCATAGACAAAGCCGTTTTGTTTTAAATGGCTGAACGAAGGCGATTCGGATTCTGTCTAAATTCACGAACTGTCAAACAGCGAAAAAAAAATTATTATTAATTAACAAAGCTACGTAAAAGCATAATATTCAAATTAGTTGCTTGAAATAGTCCATTTTATCAAATAAAGGTGTTAAAAGCACAGCTTAAAAAAAATGAACAATGCAAATTACCATATGCGTGGGAAGGGAGGCAACTAGTCATTCTGTTCTTTGCTCCCAGACCAGCATAGCCGCTATTAAAACTGTTTTTATTTGACAGGTCGCGGCACAGAGTTCGAGGGTGCGGTGATAGCGCTGTTCCACTTGCTGGCCACGCGGCCCGACAAGGTGCGCGCGCTGCGCGAGGCGTTCTACCGCCAGAACCTGCCCAACCTCATGAACCTGCTCGCCACCGTGCTCGTGTTTGCTATAGTCATATACTTCCAGGTTAGTTCATTTACATCAGCGTTTTTCAACCTGTAGGGTAGGGGGGTTGACCCCCTGGGGGGTCGCGAAGATTCTTTAGGGGGGTCGCCAATGGTCGAGAGAAGTACCTACTTCAGTAACGAAACAGTAAAGATTATTACATCAGCGTTTTTCAACCTGTAGGGTAGGGGGGTTGACCCCCTGGGGGGTCGCGAAGATTCTTTAGGGGGGTCGCCAATGGTCGAGAGAAGTACCTACTTCAGTAAAGAAACAGTAAAGATTATTAATATTTATTCACTAAGCAAGAGAATTTTAATACAAGTATATACTCATAAACATTTTTATGTTCATACAATCATCCTAATTATGGAGACGCATAAAAACGTCGCATGAAATGATTTTTTGTAACACTGTAACATACACATACATACACGGTAAAAAAGCGAAGGGGGGCGGGGGTCACGAAATATTTTTTCATGCCAGGGGGGTCGCGTCATGAAAAAGGTTGAAAAACACTGATTTACATTATTATTGTAACACACACACACACAAGTCACGTCTATATCCCTTACGGTAGACAGAACCTGAGGTAACAAAACCTAAAGGCCACGTTTAGCATCATTGTAGGTGTAAGGTGGAAAAAGGAATCAAAATAGTGATGGGTTGCTAGCCGCATCGCCTATAACATGATTCCTAAGAATTTTGCCCATTCCCTCGACGGGCTTTTACCATCTGCGCGGGACGAGAAGCAACCGGTACATTCTATGTTTTTCCTTTGCTCCCAGACCAGCATGGAAGTAATATTTTTATTGTAATATTTGATATTTTTTCATCATATATTGGTAACTAGCTGTTCCCCGGGATTCCGTTCGCGTAGAATTAGCAATTGGCATGTTTATCGCTATCCCGCGGGAACTGCAATTTTCCGGGATAAAAAGTAGCCTTTGTTTTAATCTAGGGTACCAGCTATCACCGTTCCAAATTTGGCATAAAATTTAAAGTACTAAGGAGTATTGATATCAACTTCGAAGCAAATTTCACATCAGGATGAATTTTAATAAAATACAAAACACTTCTTCCAGCAATTCCGTTAAACGATGTTTATGGAAAATTTCAAGTAGATTGGACCAGGGAACTACGTCGTCCCATACAAACTTGGCCCCCCTTTTTTGCTTTTTAAAATAGTTCTCATCACACAAATATATGCCCTTACCAGGATTCGAACCGGGATGCTTGCTTCGCAGGCAGGGTCACTGCCAACTAGGCCAATCGCGTCGTCAAAAAAAACATTGTCTTTGTATATTGAATTTTTGGAACTGAAAAATGCTTTTCGAGAGTACCTTCTAAAATTGTAATCCAGAAAAAAAGTAAAGCTAACAAGTGCGTTATTTTGGTTATCCTGTCATGTGTGACTAAGAACTTGTTCTTTCCAGGGCTTCCGCGTCGACCTCCCCATCAAGTCGGCTCGCTACCGCGGCCAGTACTCCTCGTACCCCATCAAACTGTTCTACACGTCCAACATACCCATCATCTTGCAGTCGGCGCTCGTTTCCAATCTCTACGTTATATCTCAGGTGAGTTGTAGCTTTATTATCCGCTAAAACATAGTTAAATCGCAGATATGTATGCGCGAATGCATGTACGAATTAAATAGTAATAAATAAATAAATATCTTGGGACAAATTACACCAATTGACCCAGCCCCAAACTAAGCAAAGCTTGTGCTATGGGTACCAGGCAACGGATAAACATCCGTGACTCGGGCACAAACATTCGTATTCATCATACAACTGTCTGCCCCTACCGGGATTCGAACCCAGGACCTCTAGCTTCATAGTCAGGGTCACTAACCACTAGGCTATCCGGTCGTCAATTCCGACTGAGCGTCGAGGTTTGTTCGGTACGTTTTGGAAATACGAAGACGAATCTAACTATCGATTGAATCCATGGACACGTATTTTGGCTAAGACTGAACAAGCCTAGAGGGCAAATTTTAATTTAAGATGAAGTCGTTGATGCGATATGCTTTGAACATTGATCAATGACTATGATGAAACTTATAGCTAAAATATTTTAGATTAATTTTGCAGTATCTTGTGTGTATTTTTTATTTTGGTCATATGTTCCAAAGTAACGGTTAAAAAAAAAAGCGTTTCCCGACGGATCTTTAGGTCCACCATTTTGATATTATGTACAATTTTTTGTTCTGCTTTTTTTTATCAATTTCATACTGGTTGAAGTTTTAAAATGTTGTTTTTTTGAGTCGAAAGGTTCAAAATGTACAACCGAAAAGAACACAACACAACGAGAAAATGACTTCAAAATTCCTCCCCTTGAAATAAGTTAAAATTATTAAGGGCGTATAGGTGGAAAGGGAAATCAAAATAGTGATGGGTTGCTAGCCGCATCGCCTATAACATGATTCCTAAGACTCGCCCATTCTCTCACAAAAAATTACAATATCGACATAATCCAGCCACCTAAAGACCCACACTAGTCCATGCTAACCTCAACAGATGTTAGCTGTCAAATTCAGCGGCAACTTCCTCGTGAACCTGCTGGGGGTGTGGGCGGACGTGGGGGGCGGCGGGCCGGCGCGCGCCTACCCGGTGGGGGGCCTGTGCTACTACTTCAGCCCCCCGGAGTCGCTCTCGCACATCGCCCAGGACCCGGTGCACGCTGTGCTCTACATATTCTTTATGCTGGGATCGTGCGCTTTCTTCTCTAAGACCTGGATCGATGTGTCTGGATCTTCCGCTAAGGATGTAAGTATAAGTTGTAACTTTGTTTTTTTACTACAAACTGACCAGTGATTGGCCTCTATCTCACTTGGTAGAAGGTGCAGATGAGGCCAAAGCTGTAACTCACTGGTTCAGTAATAGCCTATTCACTCTAGCCTTGAAGGGCCCTAGGTTGTATCTGTCCGAAAATACAGACGATGGGAGCGAATTCTATTCCCTAGCAGTTCGCATTAGGAAGGATGAAGCAAACCGCCTCGTGCGGGCCAATGGTATGTTGATGTTGACAACAAATGGTTGAAAACGCTCCCCCCGCCTGGAAGTCCGTTTGTCCGTTGTTCTTTAATAGGGTTTATTTCTACTGAGCTGGCAACATTGATAAATTGAATGAATGTTTGAAATGTGCGTCTGTTGTGTTCATTGTTTTTAGTGTATCAATGTGTCCAAAGCAGTAATCATTCGGATATAAGGATATATCTCTAGAGGGATATAAGAATATAAATCAACATCAAGTCTAATCTACGCGGACGAAGTCGCAGGCAGAAGCTAGTTTATAATAGTAGGTCCGTAACTAAGCACTTCGTACCATTATCATCATCATCATCTCCAGCTTAGGTATACGTATACGTCCCACTGCTGGGCACAGGCCGGAATGAGAGGGCTTGGGCTATAGTACCCATTTGGGCCCAGTGTGGATTGGGAACTTCACACACCATTGAATTGGTTCGCAGATGTGTGCAGGTTTTCTCACGATGATTTTCCTTTTCTGAAAAGCTCTTGTTAAATTTCGCACACAAATTCTGAAAACTCAAACGTACCAACGATCATAACTAAACTTCCCCTCTTCCTCAGGTCGCCAAGCAGCTCAAGGAACAGCAGATGGTGATGCGCGGCCACCGCGACAACTCCATGATCCACGAGCTGAACCGTTACATCCCCACAGCAGCAGCGTTCGGCGGGCTGTGCATTGGCGCGCTGTCCGTGCTCGCCGACTTCCTCGGAGCCATCGGCTCGGGCACCGGTATACTGCTCGCTGTCACCATCATTTACCAATACTTTGAGATCTTCGTCAAAGAACAAGCCGAGATGGGAGGCATGAGCACTTTACTCTTCTAAAATATCAGTGGTGGCTCCGTCGAGGGACGTGGTGCATTCGTAGAGCTAGGTCGACTTGTAAAATGCTGTTGCTTATGACCGTTTTGTCGTAAATTATGGTACTTTTAAAATTGTTACGGAGTATTCCAGCCGGTTTGGTTAGTTACCTCTGCCATGATTTTTCATTTAACTTTTTGATTCGTCGAGTCGCTTTTCACGCGGATTACTGTTAACTATGATTCAAAAATCCTGAGAAACAATTACAGAGCTAGTAAGTCTAAACGAACCCAACCTGCTAAGAAATCGGGAACGATTTTAGGAGTTCTATAACATTATAGTGGAGACAGTGTCATGAGGCAATGGGTATATAATGTCAAATAGTTGGACAAGTCGAGCTAGCTCTGTGGAGGTACCGCGTCCGTTGCCGGCGTGTGTGTGCGACGAGTGTGGGTTATGTGCTATTTATATGATGAACTTTATAATAAATAATTTACGAGAAGTACAGACGTTGTTTTTGTCGAGCCCGTCGGTTTATCACTTGTTCTCTAGTTGTAAGCCTTCGATCAGTATGTAATGAATAAATCTTGCAAACTTAATTAAGTTCGTTTGTTTCGAGACGTAGTGATAAGATTTTGACGTATTTGTTGTGAATATATTGTTTTTCAATGAACAGCACTATTTAGTTTCTGTTGGTCCGCTCGGATGTGATAGTTTGTACCATAACATAGTAACGTATTACCACATGACAGTTGCAGTATATTAAATATTTTAGAATAAACTTGCCAGTTTTATTCCTTGCAATCATCTCTTAGTCGCGACGATCCCCGACGAGCACTAAAAGGGTGAATTAACAGTCTCATTTACTTTGTTATGTATCTTTATTCTCCTCACTAGACATGCAAAAACAAGGACAAAAAAACAACTCGCAATTTTCCCAAACTTATAACGAAAACGCATCATGACTAATTAATTTTACATCTGGTAACAATAGGGTTTGAAAACTGCATTTACATTTACTAAGACTTTTATAATACCATTGCGAGATGAAAATCTCATA
This sequence comes from Pandemis cinnamomeana, assembly GCA_932294345.1. Taxonomy (NCBI): domain Eukaryota; kingdom Metazoa; phylum Arthropoda; class Insecta; order Lepidoptera; family Tortricidae; genus Pandemis; species Pandemis cinnamomeana. Next base: position 13,248,108 of record OW028706.1, on the reverse strand, counting down.
AATATATCATGTTTGAGATCTTCGCTGAATCAGTTGGTAAGAGATCGAATAAAAACGGGGATGAAATAAATGGTGCCAATAATTCCCTCACGCTTGTATTATCGAAAACTTAACGGGTACATGTATGGCACAACACTATTACATAAACGCACCTTACATACAACAGGCACTTATTTACGATGTTAGGATCAGTTTATTGCTTCGATAGTAGTATTAATCTAAGGGAAAACAATTCACCTTGGCCCCTTACCATACGGGATTCCCCTCACGTATCCAGATAACTGAAATCATTTACGGAAGACAAAGTAGTACATATAACTCTGTAAATTATATAGCATTAACTAATTAGCGTAAATACATGTTTTAATTCCACACTAAACTATAAAAAGGTTGCCATCGTTTACAAAGGCAAGTATTCAGTATTCCGTTATCATTAACTAATGCATTTCTAGGCAGTTGATCATTATAGTCCCTTATATAAAATTGATGGGTTAAGTCAAAAAGCACATTACCGCTATTAGAATTTCCGCGTAGTATTTATGTACAAAGCTAGCTAGTTTAGTGTCCTCGAGTCCTGCAGTTAGGTCGTTCAAATGATATATTTATTGCGTTAAACATTGGTGTCTCACTTATAGTGTCTAGTCATGCGTCAACATAAAACAAAATAAAAAATAATTAAGAGTATGTAAGAAAAAACAATTTATTATGTTATAACATTTTCCGTGATAGGAGAAAAAAAAACAAAGAAAATAACTATAGCAAAAACAGTGCCGATTATTCACTACAATACGGAATAAAATTACGCGCTCCAAATCTGCAACTGCATGAGAAATGACATAACTTAAACAAGCGACCTACAATCTCCTGAGACTGAAAGCCCATGGAACCACCGATCCTCACGTTATTCCATACAATTAAGCTAGGTACAGTACATTCGGTCGTTGAACCATTACAATATAATATAATCTAAAAGAAATAACAACAAAAATCAATTTGAAATCGCACTAGGCAACCGTATCGGAGGACCACAATTTACCCCTTAACTATGAACTAGTGATTTCGCTATTCAATCTTGTATCATTTGTACATGCGTATTAGCACTTACATTGACGTTACGTGTACGTGCGTTCCTAGGCGTGGTATTTAGAATATGGGTGGGCCCGGCCCACGGCGCCTGAACTGGCCACCAGATCGCACGCTCTCTGAAAACCTCCCATTGTCAAGGAATAGGTGAAAGTACCCATTTCGTAATTTTCCCGAGCAAGACAATAATCGATTTGCATACATTCGCATTTTGAACATCAGCACCATTGTATCAATATTTCAAAAGCGACTGGCGCCATTGTTCGGGAACAGCTCACTGGAAGCGGCACCATCGGATATGCGTGACCATCTTCCAACGGATATTCAACTCGATCACCGAGCTCGCTAAAATAAAAACTACCACTATCGGCTAATAACTCCCAACATAAAAACCATTTAAAGTGGGCTATTTACAAATATCGAGTTGGAAGACTCGTCGCCGAGCGGCTACGACAAAATGGCGGCTGGATCGAGTTAGAGCAGGATCGCGTGTTAGGCAACCGTCTCTATTTCCTCGCTCATTGCGGCCTGGTCGGGGGAGGCGAGCGTTTTGGGTGGCACTGTGGTGTAGGGGAGGGTCTTCATCTTGCGCGCCTCGCGCCTCTGCTTCTTCTGCTGCATGACGAGTCGGAGCTGTTCGAGCTTGCACTTGGTCTTGGAGTTCTCTATGGCCAGCGCCTTGGCGGTGTTGCACTTGAGGCACGGCTCACACGGCTCCGCCTGACTGCAGCCCGAGCATTTGTTCTCCTCCGTCGCGCTCGTTGAACACGAGTGTTTCGGCTCCTTCTGAAATTTAACAAGGAACTGTTATGCTTTTTGAACGACACAACTTGAACAGACTGGCTGTGATGATAAGATTTTCGGATATTTACAATAATAGCACAATGTTTTTCACGGAACAAAATTTGCACTTTTAGGACAACATAACCTCAAAAAAGTCAACTATCGCAAAATTACTCATTCATTTGCATTTCTAGCGTATTTGCTACCGTTTATATTATATTCTTTTTACGTTACGTGCATAGATGAATTATAACCAATAGAGGTAATATTGCATGTGGTCTTATCCAATTCTGCAAATCATTATTAGTACCTAGTTTCTCGCGATAGTTTTTCCTTTATTCCGTACATAGAACAAAGCCATTTAAGTCATTAGAAATACGATTAAATAAAAAAAAACATTGTGTAAGAACATGGCTGCGGTGCGACGCACGTTGTAGTGACTAACGCACATTTGGAAATTGGGATTTTAGGCCAATACTTATTCAAAAAAACCTGACACAGACAACCTGATTAGGGTTTATATTGTTTCAATTTAAAACATTCTCGATTTACACACAATAAAATATTAACAAAGAATAAGTTTTGTTTTTTCTATTGACATGATCGTGGTTTTTTTACCAAGAAAACATGGAATTTGTTCACGTTATCACCAATAAATAACTTAAATTCCAACAATAGTTTTATTGTAGTTTTAGTAGTTTTAGTGTGGCATGTCATTAGTTGTAATGCAATCAATACTGTCATTTAGACATTGAGGCTGATTCCAAGTTCTTCAACGTACCACACAATTAAATAATAAGAATTACTAATAATTTACCTGAACGAGTGCGATCGGCGGCGCGGCGCATAACAGGTCATTTAATATGTGAATAATTGTTGAGATGTCCCTCTTTGGTCGGCCATACCTGGAATTATTAATATTAGGTTGAATAAAACAAGTCAACTTATTAGAATATAAATTAATTATGCGTTGTCGCACAAAAGACCGCAAGGTGTACAAGTTTTTTGATGATTTTATAATTCTTACCTGTCCTGAAGTGCAGGGTTTAAAGTACCAGAGAATGTTCCCGAATAAATTCCTTTCCCATGGTGTTTCATGGACTCTATGACAGCACCAGGGCCCACTTTCGAGCGGACGGTCTCCTCTGCAGTTCTGAGATCTATTTTATTTGTCAGCACCTCTTTAGATAACTTTTTGAGCTTCTGTGTGAGGTTCTTAGAAGCTTCTATAAGGGCTTTAGTGTCAACGGGCGGAGTAGGCGACGCTCGCTGGGGCTTTTTAGGAGCATCAGGGGCTACAAATGGAATCTGCTTAGAAGTAGAGGGAGTGGCAAGGTCAGCGTCCTCGCTCTGTGCACTGGGCTGCAGTATTAGTTTTCTGGAGTTGGTGATGTAAGGTTCGGTGCGTGAAGTCGAAGGCTGCGCTATATTGCTGTCTTGCCGTATTTGCATCCTTTTCTTATGTTTATTGACCACGGACTGCATAAATGCTTTCTGCTTATTTTGACCAATGGGGTGCTTGAACTTTGACGTCTTGTGAAGTAGGTACTGAAAGCGTTTATTTTTTAAAGGTTCAATACTCTGGAAAGAGGGTAATGTGCCCGAGGCAGCCGGGGTGCCATGGCTAGTAGTGGCTAGATTGGAGATTTCACGGTCCATCATTGACTCGTCTTGGTCTTCAAATAGGCCTTTATCTACGGCACTGTTGAAGAGGTTCTCCATCGGGTATTCATCTATAGTGCTTTCGGCTAAGAATGAGCTCTGGTCGGTGAAGTTATCACTGTCGTCACTGAGGGAGCTGTCGGGGGTGAGCGCGGAGGCGCGAGGCGCGCGTACGCCGCTCGTCGATGGCAGCATCTCAGTTGCTAACTTACTCTTCGACAATAAATCTATCAAACTACTTTTTACAGAGTTAGCGATTGCCGCTTCTCGGCTTTCTGAGGTAGATGCATCAATAGGACTCGACACCAAATTAGATAAGGACTTGATCGGAGACTGATCATTCTCTATTGATGTGTCTGACAAATCTGAGAGTGTACAATTTGTGGTATCTAAAGATTCTTCTTTCTCTTCGCACATTTCTTTTTGTAAGTTTTCTTCAGCCAAATACAAATCAAATGCATTCTGTAGTATTTCCAAACCTTGCTTCTGGAGAGTGTGTGTCTGTTTTGGTTGTGCCATTTTTTCATTATCTGACATGTCTTCAGAATTGAGAGGCTTTTCTGGTGTGTTTTGAGGGCTGGGCGTTTCCCTGGTATCACGTTTTGTGCGTACGGAAGTGCTCTTGTTGGGTGTGGACGTCTTCAGCGAGCGACCGCTACCAGACGCGCCAGAATTTAGAGTTGATAGTTGCAGCTGGATCAGCATCATGTGGTCACCTAACCTCATAGTCAAATTCAATGGGGACTTGCCCGTTAGGAAGTCATTCACTTGTGTGTCATTGAGGGACTCCAGTGCTTGCATCACGGAATTTTCGGGTCTCTGGCTCTGTGAACAGACAATGGTGTGTGAAGCTAGCCTAAGAGGGTGAACAGCGTGACAGATAAAGCTCTTATCGATTAAATTCACGGTGTGAAACGTGAGCATGGGAGGTGTACGTACCAGCAAGCCAGTCTCCACGCTCGGCAGCAGGATGACGCGGGACCCGTCCAGGAGGCCGTTCTCTTCCAGCGTCCCCTCCCGCAGTTGCCTGCGAACACAAAACTCGATATCGATACGACCCAAAGGACGCGGATGCGTCATCGCATCGACGCAACATTATTTCCGTGATGTTTGACAATACAAGCTTGGCGTCTACCATAGAGCTCACCTTTCGCGATGCAACAAGCATATCCGATCCTTCGACACTTTCAGCTTCTTCGAAACGAGCTTCTTGAGGTGCTCCACTGTGTTTTTACCGTTCAAGCTGATAGAGAAATTACCACCAGTCGTCGTTTGTATGTTCAGCGTTATGTCCGTGGACTGCGGTGAGCCACACCCGTACACTTCTGTTCCCGTAGCACGTTCCATATTTTACACATATAGTCCACTAGAATTTACGATACGCTCACTATTTCAACGGCGCACTTCCTAAATAAGATTACACAGCTATTTTATTGCAAGATAGAAATAACAGGGTCACACGCCAGACCCCCAGATTTGATGTGGCCGTCGCGGTGTGACCAGTCGCCTTCGATGTCCCGTTATTTTTTTTTTACAACAGCTGATGCGAAGCGGGCCTCCTTTGCGTTCCGTGATACGCGTTGAAATAAATCAATATTTCCAAAATTTACTGTTTCTCATAACAGACGATTAATCATGTGAAGTGTTGTCTTAAAAATGTGAGCTGTATAATTCAATTTGAAGCGAAACAGATAACACTTTCCATAAAGATTGCTATCAATTGCTTATTCATGTAGAGTTGAAACGCCCCTTAGTAGTAACGGAGCAAATACGTCATCGGCCTGCCTGACGTCATCGTGACGTCACGCGACGCTTATCGAGGCTTTTTGTGGGAAACTCAAAATACTTCCTTCGGATTGCTCGAGGATTACTCATAAGAATACCGGAACTTTTTCCTTATTGCGACATATTATTGCTTCATTTTCTCGCTACATCGTAGTCAGAACTCGAAAAAACTGTATTCCAGTCAATTACAACACACTGCGGAATTAAGATCCAAAGGTCAGCTCGGTGCAGTTAAATTCCTATTATAGGTACGCAGTTAGACTTTATCTTTTCGCTATCAACGTTGTAAATTAAGTAAATACGAAACAAACTGGAAAGTTGCAACACTTCTTTTTTATGGTTTGGAGTAGGATATGATAAAGAGAGGAATTAATGTGGAGAAAGTGTGTGCTACAGATGTTGGTCTCTGGACGTAGCGTTCCTTGGAAAAAGGGAAAGAAAAGGTTCATAAAGTAAATAAAATGCGTATCCTCAACCCCCTTTATTTCAGCACCGATCAATAGAAAACAGAAACTTAACGGCTATCACAGTTGCTGTCACGGAATTACATGATGTAGTTTTACATTGAAAAGTCATTTCATCACAATCTTATACGTAATTCTTTTCCATCCTATAATACAGGCTAAATAAGTAAAAATAAAAAACTTTGTTCGAAATGCATCCATGATGCACAGTAAGTATATGCATTTTTATTTTAAATTAAATTTGTATATAACTTTCCCTCATAAAGTCATAAAATGTAAGAGAACAATCTGAAAAATTCACTTGTTCCAGTCTCCGGCTGGCTATCCCATATAAAACTAACTAACCCTTATAAATAAGTAGATCATAATGTAAAACAAAATTTATTTAGCATATCATAAAAGCAGGGATGAAAAACGATTTAATAGAAAACATTTAAGCTTATACATTTAACTGTTTACCTTCGCAGCTCTTTCAACGTGGCATTTCTCATTTCATTTGGGTTCCACCATTAGCTTATGGCTCACGTAATAACTCACAAACGCTCCAGTGCGATAAGCTACTGGAACTAAACAATAAAATTACATATAATACGATTTTAATAACATTTCAAAAACAAGAGACATTTTTTTATCGTAAATAAATAGATCAGTAGATCACAATTAGACATCACAAGAAAACTTAGCACATTGTCATGGCATGAGTTCAAGTTCATAAACAATTACGATTTAATTTAACATGATATGTAAATAAGAATAACAACACAGGAAATATTATTATAAATTTTGAAGTTTCACAATACATTCACATACAATAGTTCTGCGCTTGTGAATTTTAAAAATAAGCCTCTAATATATGAAATTTTACTATAAAACGACATATTTATCTAAAAAATATTTTTCCCCTGATCTGATTTTTAATTATATATCCATCTAAATAAAATAAAAAAACTGTGCAGTGCAAGTTAACTGCGTTAAATCGTATTCATGGGAATGGTACTTGGTACAAATCACTGGATCCTTCACAACACTATTGCACATTATTATTATCAACATTTACCAGAATAAAATGATTATATTGTTATATTTACACAAGTTATATTTAAATATAAATGACACCTACTTACAAATATAAATAAAAACATAGTGAGTGTTCTAGCAACATTGCAATAGAGCTCATTTTAGAGGTTGGCAATATTTAGTAGTTCATATAATTTTGTTTCCAGGCCATAAAAAAAAAGATTTACTATGGTCCCCAAAGCAAGTAAGCTTTGAACTGTACAAAATACACAGGAAAATAGTGCAACGGTTGGCTATAAAAAAATAAGTATTATTTTAGACACTATAGTAACACGTAGATTTAATTTTAATAATTTAGCAATATTTATGCAAAAAAGACAAACTTTATAATGTACATTAAAGGCAGACTCGTTCATTTTCAACAAGAGAAAATCGATCCAGATTCTGAATTTTAACATAACCAACCACAGCACTATCCAAAGAGGTTACACTAGAATAAATTATAGGTTAAAGTAGCTGTAAACATCAGTATGTTCTATAACTTTTCTCGGTACCAATGCGTTGTAGTAAGGCATATTTCGCCATTTTGTTGGTCGCCAAAACCAGTTTCCTTAGAAACGAGCACCACTCTAAACATGGCAACACTTTACGTTACTTTTAAATCTCTAGTATAACCTCTTTGGTACCATGACACTGGCCACATGACATTGGAATTCAGCCTTCCCGCCATTCGGACATCGTGTTTAAAAAATAACAGTTCACGACCCGAACTCCTGAGTATCGACATCAATCTCCTCGAAGACGTAGCCTCCGCGACCGTCCATTTGGAGGTAGTGGTCGTGATGCTTCCAAAGAGACTTGCGGTGCGACACGGTGAATAGAGATATGCCCCTCTGCGAATTTATTGGTGTTATTATTTTTATTAAAAGAGTACATGGAGTTCAAACAGGATCGAATGATAGTGAAGAATTATAATTAACTAGCTCCTGCCCGCGACTTCGTCCGCGTAGAATTATATTTAAGAACTGATGTTGATAGTTATATTCTAGAATAAGAATTTACGTTGCGAGTCTAAGCAGCTACGACCTTTAATATGTTTATCACTATCCCACGGTAACTATGCAATTTTCCGGAATAAAAAGTAGCCTATGTGTTAACCTAGGGTACCAGCTATCTCCGTTCCAAATTTTATCCAAATCCAACAAGCCGTTTGCGCGTAATGAAGTAACAAACATACTCATACACACACTCACAAACTTTCGCCTTTATATTAGTGTGACCTCATGTGATGACGAGTTGCTTCCATACTGGTCTGGGAGCAAAGAAGAACATAGATGTAAGCCCATTGCAATGGCCAAGAACCTTAAGAATAATGTTACAAGCTGGAAAGTTTCTTCTATCGTAGACATGGTGTCTTTTTCCGATGTAGTGCCGCCAGATAGTAACATCTTTCTATTGACGACCGGATAGCCTAGTGGTTAGTGACCCTGACTATGAAGCTAGAGGTCCTGGGTTCGAATCCCGGTAGGGGCAGACAGTTGTATGATGAATACGAATGTTTGTGCCCGAGTCACGGATGTTAGACATAGACATAGACATAGACATAACTTTATTCGACATCAAAAAATACACAGACTCTTAAACTAATACAAAAATATACTGAGTTGATGATGCCGAAAAGGTATTCGACTCAGCATTATGCTGCAGTAGGTGCCTACTACAGCGCTGATTTTCAGCCAAACCCTTCACATCTTTGCATCAAACGCGTTGGACCGGAATCAGCACTAATAAGTTTGTGTAGGAAAAGTGTGTAAATAAATAAAATAAAATAAATAAAATGTTGTATGTATTTAAGTATGTATTTATCTACATTATATAAGTATGTTTATCCGTTGCCTGGTACCCATAGTACAAGCTTTGCTTAGGTTGGGGCTGGGTCAATTGGTGTAATTTGTACCCAAGATATTTATTTATTTATTTATTTATTTATTATTAGACGTAGCGTTTACTACTAAGTCTAATCATTTTAGTACGTACCTCTCTGCAGTACTGGTACATAGAGCCTTCCACGTCCACGGACACAGCGCTGGTGCATTCGTCCAGGATTGCGAACTGCGGCTCGTGGTAGAACAGCCGCGCCATCTAGTAGGAAGAACACAAGTGTAAACCGGGGGTTCGAAATAAATGCTGTGCGTCTTCTGCTCCAAGATTTTAGAGAGGCAATGTGTGTGTATGTTTTTTGTGCTTAGCTTTTAATTTTATATGGGAACCATTGAAAAAAAAACATGCTGTGTGGGGCCCATGTTATACACATCGGTATGTAACGTTGTACCAACAATACAGGTAATTAGATAAGGTCTGTGGCCCGATTTTAGATAGCACATCAATCCAAAGTACCACTCGAAAGTGGTATAAATCTTTCAACATGAAATGAGTGTTCGTGTCGCTGCCGCCGGGGCGAGCGCTCTTGGAAAAAGGACTACGAAATAGTCCGAAACATGTCGAGCATCACTCAAATTTTAACACGTGAGTTATCCGTTTATGTGTCATGATGGTATAAATCTGTTTATATCTTCAAAAGTACAGCTCTAATCAAATTTTTGACTAGTTCACAAGATCAATGAGAGCCGTAAGTATCTTCTAAGCTACTCGTATTTCAAATACACAATTTTTCACCACTTTCAAGTGGTATTTTCACACATGTGCTTTCGAAAGTCGGGCCCCAGGTTAGCTAATTAGATACAATGTATTGTCTACTGTATCTTGTTTATTTTTAACGCAAAAGTTACTATTGCCTAAGATACAGGGTACCTACTTTCGTATCCTAGTTTAGGCATTTAATTTAATTACTCTACGCACAGTTTATAATATACTTTCGTTGTAAGCGCAGGCGCACTTGTTTTATGTCGAGTCATTAGTTTAGTTCTTAACTTGTGTACTTACTAATACATAGATAGACATAATATAGTGCTTACTAACCATTTACAATGTATTGTAAAATTGATAATTTTAATAAATAATTTGAATTTGAATTTGACTATTTCTTTTTCACTCTCTCCCCATCTCCCCCCCTCTCAATCTGTCTCTCCATCTCTCCCGTCGTCTCCCTCTCCTCCCTCGCAGTACGCACCGCGATCCTCTGCTTCTCCCCCCCGGAGAGCACGTCCATCCAATCCTCGACGGCGTCGAAGCCGCCCTCGCGCGTGGTGAGGTACGCCAGCTGCACGGTCTGCAGGTAGCCGAGCAGCTGCGCGTCCGTGCGCCCGCGCCGGGACATCTCGTCGCGCGTCTGCGGGTAGATCACCTGCGCACAACACCACTTTTAGGGCCTATTTCATCATTGTCTGTTAAGTTCCAGTTATCTATGACGTCTGTCTGTTTCGTAGTAATAAATAGAGAGGGAATCATAAATAACTACTGAACTGACACTTAATATAACAGGAACTTTACAGACACACAATTATTTTATCGTCCGACCGAAACAAAAAGTTCGGTTTTGATTATAGTTCAAACATGTTTAAAACTTTGCTTCCATGCTGGTCTGGGAGCAAAGAAAAAACATAGAATGTACCAGTTGCTTCTCTACCCGCGCAGATGGTAAAAATCCATCGAGGGAATGGGCGAAAATAATAGGAATCATGTTATAGGCGATGAGGCTAGCAACCCATCACTATTTTGATTTCATTTTCCACCTATACGCCTACAATCTTGCTAAACGTCGCCTGTAGGTACCTGTTACCTCGGGCTCTGTCAACCCCGTAAGGGATAAAGACGGAATTGTTGAATTGTACCTATGTTTATAACATGCGCAGATGGTAAAAGCCCATCGAGGGAATGGGCGAGTCTTCAATCATGTTATAGGCGATGCGGCTAGCGACCCATCACTATTTTGATTTCCCTTTCCACCTATACGCCCGTAATCATGCTAAACACGGCCTTAAGGCTCTGTCTACCCCGTAAGGGATAAAGACGTGATATGTGTATGTATGTATGTATGGGCTGACAACTGGCATCGGAAATGACAAGTCACATCCATACATGAACTGTCAAAATGAACACGATGGCGACTGCGAGCGAGTTAGATAAATAAGCCTACTGGTTAAAGTCACGGGTTCACGGTAGATGCGACCCGCTCCCGAGGCAACTGGAGGTCTATGGGGGAGGCCTATATCCAACAGTGGACGTCCTATAGCTGACATGATGATGATGAGCACTTGCCTGATCCCTCAGAGTCCCCAAGGTCATGTACGGGCGTTGGGGCACGTAGAACAGCTTGCCTTTGGGCGGCTTGGTGAGTGAGCCACCGAATATGGGCCACAGTTCTCCTAGCATCCGGAACATGGACGACTTGCCGCAACCATTGGGGCCGCATACAAGCACGTTGATGCCAGATCTAATAGGGTAATAAGAAAACATAATACTTTAACGATAACTATAAATATAACTAGATATCTTTACATAATATTTCATAGACTTCTGTCAAATGTACGTCTAAACAGTGGCGTAACTATAGGGTGGCAGGAGTGGCCAAATGCCACGAGCCCCTAGCTCTCCGGGGCCCCGCACTGGCTTGGTTCAGAGCACAGAAGGGACGCTGATGCACTTCTTTATATTGAGGATGGCGCCCCATCTGACAAATTTGCCGCGGGCCCCGGACGTTATAGTTACGCCACTGTGTAATTTATTAGTCTTCCATTTTTATTTGTTACTAGCTGTTGCCCGCGACTCCGTCCGCGCAGAATTCGCTTATCGCTATCCCGCTAGTCACATGCAAAGTCTCAGCCCGATCGGTTTAAAATTGACAAAGTTTCATACAAACTTTCATCCCCTATTTTATCCCCTTGGGGGTAGAATTGATCAAAATCCTTTCTTAGCGGATGCCTACGTCATAACATCTACCTGCATGCCAAATTTCAGTCCGATCCGTCCAGTGGTTTGGGCTGTGCGTTTATAGATCACTATGTCAGTCAGTCAGTCACCTTTGAGTTATATTTATTTGTTACTAGCTGTTGCCCGCAACTTCGTCTGCATAGAATTCGTTTATCGCTATCCCGCAGGAATTACGCAATTTTCCGGGATAAAAAGTAGCCTATGTGTTATTCCGGACTATAATCTATCTATGTTACAAATTTCATCCAGATCTGTCCAGCCGTTCTGGCGTGAAAGAGTAACAAACATCCAAACATACTCACAAACTTTCACATTTATAATATTAGTAGGATTACTTTCTAATGTATCTTTCTTCGCTGCTTATAAACGAAAGTGCCACAAATCAAAATCAAGTTTTTTTGAGGAGAGCACAATTAAACTTTTCATTTGATTTTTTATTTGTTTTTTTGCACTCCTACGTCCAATGCTTTTGTGTCATAATACCGTCGATGCGTATTTTAATTTTCTACCTTTTGTTTATTTTAACTTTGAGGTAACTATATCCTTAACTTGACCGTCAATGCGTAAAAATGTCAAAAGGGCGCATGCATAAAACTGCGATTTAGAGACCGATTTTGACCGGTGTCTTTGTGACATATGAAAATAAGGTTGATTTTGGCCACATTTTTTAAATAAAAGTGATTTTGGAAAATTTTGATTTGTGGCCCTTTAGTTTATAAGCAGCGCTATGTGCAATTTGTGTTCTGTTAAATGACTTACTTGACTTCGAAGGAGAGTTCCTTGATGAGCACGTCCCCGTTGGGCGTGACGAGCGGCACCTTGTCGAACCTGATGATCTTGTCCTGGTATATGATGCGGCCCGCGCCCGGCGCCAACAGCGACGGGATCGCTGCAACCACACTCACCTATGTTGTACTAGTACCCCGGCCCAACCTTAATTACCTTTTTCTACTCGTTGATTTTAATCTGTCAATTATGTGTTTATAGACAAAATTGCAATCACATACTTTTTAATCTTGGATAATCTATGGCACTTCGGACTCAACTATAATGATTATTATACAACGCTCTAGACGACTATAATAATTTCAAAATTAGAACTTAGTTACTTCGATTGAGCGTCGTGAGCGTAGTGGAACGCACCCAATGTAAAGTTGGAAATATTTGGCAAATTTGCTTCCATTTGAACACACTAACTTTTTTCTTCTGTTACGTGATTGGTTAGTAATTGAAGTGATTGGCCAATCAGAAACAGTCTTATAACGACGTCTCATTGGTTATTTTTTGTGCTACGAAAATTCAAAAGTTTTGTCTGTTATTTGACGCGAAATCGATGGTGTTAAATAAATAATCCCTAATTCGAATTAAACATGAGTGACAGTGACGAGATTAGTTTCGCCGCTACTCCAGAGGAGATAACTACTATTAATTCATAAGTGGAAGGTACAATTTTCAAACTTAACCCGATGTACTTTACAAAAGGTTATGTATGTACCTCGATAGACGATGATGATGATGACTCGTAGAAAAAGTATTGTATACAATAGTTACATAATTAGCTCTTAAAATCTCGTACTCGGTACTCGACTTTAAGAGCCCCCATTAGGCAACGATTATATAAAATACTATTAAATAACCTTCATTACAGCACAGTTAACATACATAATGGCTATTCCGCAACTTCGTCTGCTAAGAATACGTTTATCACTATCCCACGAGAACTACGCAATTTTCCGTGATAAAAAGTAGCCTATGTGTTATTCCAAACTATAATCTTATCTATGTTCCAAATTTCATCCAAATCTGTAGCCGTTCTCGCGTGAAAGAGTAACAAACATACATACATCCATACCCACAAACTTTCGTATTAATTTAATTTAGTTTTCAAAGTTCTTCGCAGTGTTTTTATGGGCTAACTGGCCTGAAATAAATCCGTCCGTAGTCCGCGTAGAATTAGCAATTGACATGTTTATCGCTATCCCACGGGAATTATACAATTTTCCGGGATAAAAAGTAGCTCAACTGTTAATCTAGGGTACCAACTATCACCGTTCCAAATTTGATCTAAATCCGTCCAGCCGTTTCAGCGTGAAGAAGGAACAAACATCCATCCTAACAAACTTTCGCATTTATAACAGGTATTAGTAAAAAAAAATCTAAATGTCACTGAAAATTAGAACACAGAAAACTCCGAAAAGTAAAGCTATGGCCGATAATCGAACTCGGATCCTCGTCATTCCGTGACGCGTGCTATACCCCTACACCACCCACAGCAGGTATTAGCAAGATAAATTTTCCTCACATTGATCTCACACTCAGCGCGGGTGGTAGGGCCTTGTGCAAGGTCCGTCCGGATCGCTACCACCATCTTACTCGCTAATCCTGCCGCTAAGTAGCAGTGCTTGCACTGCTGTGTTCCAGTGTGGAGACTAAGACAGCCGGGGAAATTACGGGCACAAGAGGCATTTCATCTTAGTCCTCTAGGTTGGCTACGCATCTGCAATCCCTCCAGGGTTGCGGGTGTCTATGGGCAGTGGTGATCACTTACCATCAGGTGACCCACTTGCTCGTTTGCCTTCCTATTCATATAAAAAAAAAACCGGTCAAGTGCGAGTCGGACTCGCGCACCGAGGGTTCCGTATCATTATCTATAAATATCTAAAACCAGTGTAAGCAGAGCCCTGTTCCAAAGCAAAATGTACGCAGTGTGGGGTTACTTTATATTGGTCACTGCTATATACAGACATACATACACATTTACGGTTTTCGCAATTATTCTTTAATCTGTGCTATAAGACCTACCTTCATACCAAATTTCAAGATTCTGCGTTCACGGGAACTACCTTGTAGGTTTTGATTCCCTTGAGAGTTGAAAATTTGCGGAAATTTGCGGCATAAACGGCTGTATCTTTTGATTGCGTGGGCTTAGAAGTTTGATTTTTTCACAGCTTCAAGGGACAGTAGACCTGAGTAATTGATATAAATTTCAGCTTCATACCTCCACGCGTTCCTGAGAAAAAGGGTCTTGACAGACGGACGGACGGACGGACGGACGGACAGACGGACAACAAAGTGATCCTATAAGGGTTCCGTTTTTTCCTTTTGAGGTACGGAACCCTAAAAAAGGCCCTGCCCTACCACACTTACCGGTGTTCCCGTTCTCGTTCTGCCCCACCATGGTCCTGGTGTACTTCCCCTGGTTGACCTCCCCCAGCACGGTGCGCAGCTGCGTCACGCGCGCAGTGAGCCCGGCCAGCTTGCTCAGCTCGCGCCCCGACAGCACCAGCCGGCCTATAGCTTCGGCCATTTTGACTAACATGCGACCGTACGTGTAGTAGTGCTGCGAATAAAATCTATATATATACTAGCTGACCCGGCGAACTTTGTTCCGCCTTAAATTTGAAAAATTCCAGTGGTTTGGGCTGTGCTATCCCGCGGGAACTATGCAATTTTCCGGGATAAAAACTATCCTATGTCCTTTCCCGGGGCTCAAACTATCTGTATACCAAATTTCAACTAAATCGGCCCAGCGGTTGAAGCGTGAAAAGGTAACAGACAGACAGACAGACAGACAGAGTTACTTTCGCATTTATAATATTAGTAAGGATAGTAAGGATAAAACTCAAAGGTGACTGACTGACTGACTGACATAGTGATCTATCAACGCACAGCCCAAACCACTGGACGGATCGGGCTGAAATTTAGCATGCAGGTAGATGTTATGACGTAGGCATCCGGTAAGAAAGGATTTTTGGAAATTCCCACGGGATAAGGAAAAATCGGGAATTATATATTCGATTGGCAACACATGGCAATTGCTGATTCTACGCGGACGAAGTCGCGGGCATAAGCTAGTGTGGGTATACATACAGTGTCGTAAAACTGTTCTGGAATGTTCAGCTGGTTGCATTAGTTTGAATGAACAAAAAATTTACCTTGCTACTCCGCTACTCACGTGCAAGATACCTCCCTCCACTACTGCCAATAAAACATGTAATTTGTGTCTGTGGATTTATATGTGTTTTATTGGCAGTAGTGGGATTGCATGAAAAACATATATTTCACACAGGTTAATTTTTTGTTAATTGAAATGGACCTCCGCAAAGTAACGCCTGATTCAATAAAATGCATTCGTTTGTTTGAAGACTCTTATTGATGTTTGTTTGTGGTAATTTTTGATTCAAAAGCAAGTCATGTACGGAAATATTTTTCAACGGCCATTGTATGGAACCGTTTTTTAAACTACAATTAAAAAACCTGAACAATGTTTGCAGGGGTATTTTGTTAAATAGATAGGTATGGATTATGCCAGATCTCATTTAGTAATGACATAGAGTCATGAAAGATCGAACCAGACGATCGATATGAATTCTAAATTTTGAATTTGAAATAGAGAATACATGAAACTGAGGACGGAGGATGAAAACAGACAAGGCTGGCCCTCAGATACTGCCAGGAAATCATTAGCCGTTGCCCAGGGTGCACCGGACCAAGCACTGCCCTTCCCCCAGGACGGATCCGAAAACGAACCGCAGCTCTTGTTCACACGTGGAGGTAACCCGACTCGCACCCCCCTCGTTACCTTAAACCGATCGTTGTCAGATCCCGTGGTCAGCAGATTGTGATCCGTCACGAAGAACGGACGCGACACGGCGTAGAAACCAACCGTGATCGCGACATCTGAGGACAAACACATTGTTTTACTAATTAAATCCACTCGCTATCGTTACCTCTGTAAGCTGTAAGGTGTTCACAAAATTTTCTCCTTAATGTACCTCTTTCTAATTCCAAATTCTATGTATATTCTTATACTGTTCAGGCTTTACGGTTGTGGAATTCCTTGCCTATAATCATAAGGCGCGCTAAATTTTTACCCATATTTAAATCTATGTTGAAGGAGCACTATCTGTCATCTTGTGCATGAATCTTGTAGCTGGCTTTTTTAGGTATGTGTGTGTCTATTTATATCTTCATTTATTATAAATGTGTGTTTCATGTATAATATATTATGTATTTCAGTACTTAGCATATTAATATATATTCTAAATTGCACCACCTGCTCAGATCTGTTCTGTTCTCCAGTCCATTATGGTTGCCTGGTAGAAATCGCTCTGTAGCGATGAGGCCGCCTATTGTTACCTTGTAATATTCTATATACCTTTTTTCGATTTTGATTGTTATATGTGGAGTTCAATAAAGAGTGGTAACTCAGTTGTGGCAACACTGTTGTTAAGTTGAAGTTCGCAACATGGTGCATTGTCATGTATAATGGTTTACCTTTGAATTTACAGTAAATATTACATCTCCGTACTCACATTTAGCAATAATGTTGTCGATAAAGCCCATGGCAACTCGGAAGTTCAGGAAGCTTCGCAGATGCCGCGTGAGCTTATAAAAGCTCGCTAGCAACGTCAGCTGCTCCCTGTGGTTACCCTAAAACAAATAATTGCTCTATTACTTCCATGCTGGTCTGGGAGCAAAGAAAAAACATAGAATGTTCCAGTTGCTTCTCTTCCCGGGCAGATGGTAAAAGCCCATCGAGTGAATGGATCTAACATCATAGGAATCATGTTATAGGCGATGCGGCTAGCAACCCATTACTATTTTGATTCTATTTTCCATCCATACCTAGCCCCACAATCTTGCTAAATGTACCCTGTAGGTCTTGTCACCTTAGGCTCCGTCTACCCCGTAAGGGATAAAGACGTGATTTGTATGTAAGAATTACTCAAAAGTTAGCTTTCACGTACATAGTCCATCAAATCTAAGAGGTACCGTTTGACAGTTCTCATTTCAAAGATTTGAATTTAAATTGTTTTTTTTTACATACATAATTCACGTGTTTATCCCTTACGGGGTAGACGGAGCCTAAGGTAGCATTAATGTAAACTTTACATCTTGTGATAAACAATTCCATGGTTTTACGGAGATGGTGAAACGTACGAAACGTCAAATGTTACTTCCTAGACTTTATTTATTTATTCATTGTCAAGTCATGTACACACATAATGAAGATGTTAACATTGTTCTAAGTCAGTCCATGACGCCCTGTAAGGGCACACAATAGTAGTTAATATCTAAATCTGGGATTGTACCTAATATAATGTCAAAACATGCCATGAAATTAATTAAGTACATTAAAGCTATACATTGATATTATTAAATTCATTAATGTTATTCTATTCTAGTTAATTATTTGTTAAGTTTTGTTATTATTTGTTGTTATGTACCTACCGAATTTTTTTTCTACTCATAAGAGTTGTTGTGCCCCGTACATAACCAAGTTATATAACTCGCACTGGTAAAACAATGTAAGATGATTATTTTGGATAAGTTTATGTTTAGGAGCAGCGAGGGTGGCCCTTGGGCCACCCTTAAGCCGCGAACATGTTTGTTTTAATTTAGAAATAGTCTTTATTTTATCTTAGAATGTCCTGGTAATGTAAAATAGTTATGTATGGGGAACAAGCGGAGAATTCACGTCAGAACAGGATCATTGATCTGTATAATTTGTTTTGACGACAGATGGTAAAAAAAAAATTAACTTTGACTTGTGTGCTTCACATTTGTGTAACAGCATTGTTTTGGTGTGGTAACAAATTATTACATGACTGTAGTCGTGTTACGTAAGAAGAACGAACGAAGAAACGGAATCACGTACACCTGTGGAACCTTTTCCAATACAATTTGGCAACAGTTTCTTCGGCAGGTGTATGGTAAGACATAGCGACATTTGTAGTGAGAAGGTTCCACGTGGTACGCGATTCCGTTTTTTTCACTGTATACCCCGCCCTTCGCGTGAACTGGCAAAAAAATGTAGTGCAAACTTAAAATCAACATCTTTCATAAGTATTGAGGTAGGTAATGAAAATACTGTATTGTATGTTAATTTTTAGCGAATTTGTTTTTCTACCTGATAGAAGGCGATTTCCTCAGAGTTCGTGATGAGCCTCGAGTTCACGTATCTGAATTCGCCCTCTAGCTTCTGTTCTTGTACCGTGAGACGCGCTGAAAAAAACATCAATACATGAAAAAAAAACAAGTATTACTACAAAAAGCCGTGGCAGCCTAGTGGTTTGACCTGTGGCCTCTCAAGCAGAGCGTCGTGGGTTCAAATCCCGGGGCGCACCTCTGAGTTTTTCGGAATTTATGTGCGCAAATTACATTTGCAATTTGCCATGAGCTTTTCGGTGAAGGAAAACATCGTGAGGAAACCTGCACACATCAGCGAAGAAATTCAATGGTGTGTGTTAAGTTCCCAATCCGCACTGGTAGCTAGTTTGCGTTTGTAAAGTCAGCCACAAGGCGTATTTTGAGCGGGGTCTATTCTTTCATTAGTCCAGTCTATGGGAATTGATTCCGATTCAATGTGGTATTGACCACCCGTCTCGCTCATTAATGCCGAGCGTTGCGAAACATTTTATTTATTTATTTCCACACTTACAATTATCTGTAATACTCTTCCCATGTCAGCAAAATAAGGGGTGGAACCAACTTTACCGAGGCGGGATTTTGAAACTTTTTGAGTGGAAAAAGCGGGATTCTTTCGTCAAAACCGGGACATAGTAATAAAACGCATCAGAAGATTTTAAATATTTTTACTAGCTTCTGCCCACTACTTCGTCCGCGTAGACTTATAAAGCGATGTTGACAGTATATTCTGCAAATAATAACATCGCTCCTCTAGGCCGCTACGATCTTTGCCATATTTATCGCTATCCCGCGGGAACTATGCAATTGTCCGGGGTAAAAAGTAGCCTATGTGTTAATCAAAGGTACCAGCTATCTCCGGTCCAAATTTTTATTTAAATCCGTCCAGTCGTTTCAGCGTGAAGAAGGAACAAACATACACACTCCAATCGTCACACCCATCCATTTATCCTCACAAACTTTCACATTTATAATATTAGTAGGATTTCAACTTTAAATAACGTTTACGTGGAAATGGATACCAAAAATATGTATTTTAATAAAAATACATACATAATACATATATCACGTCTTTATCCCTTACGGGTTAAACAGAGCCTAAGGTAAGAAAACCTTAAGGCCACGTTTAGCATGATTAAGGGCGTATAGCTGGATAGGGAAATCAAAATAGTGGTGTTAATAAAAATATGACATATTAGATCAGATTTATCATATCGAAAGGCAGCAGAGTCTTCTTAGTCTTCTGAATAAAAAATAAATAAATATAAAAGTCCAAACCAAGTTATCCGGTTAAGCTATTCCCGACAAGCGGGACTGAGGCTATCCCGGGCCGGACCGCGGGTCCCACCAAAATCGGGACATCTGACAACCCCTGGGGGGACCATTAGTGCTTAGGTAATATTTGAACGGCACCACACAACACTCACACCCCTCAAATCATAACCAATAACAAACAATACCAACCTGTAGGTTTCCTAAGGTACGTCAGGAACATACCGGACACAAGGAGGTATGCCATCATTATGCCAGGCGTCTGAAAAGAGACAAAGGTTATTACCAACGAGTGTGCAGAGTGCACGAACCGCAGGCGAGAGCTATAACTCACACGGTCTATACAACCTAACTCTTTGCAACCTTCTGATGTTATAAACAATTAGGTCTATTGTGTTTCATGACACTACTATGAAATCACCACTAAAAAAATAGGCACAAATCAGGGGACCCAAGAGCTGGCGTGTATTTATCCCAGCGGATCGCACTTGCGCTCCAAAGGGGTAATGCCGCCAGCGTCATGGGGACTCTGCCGCAGCCAGTAGGATTAGACGGGTTTTCTTTTTATAACTTTTTTTATTTGTAAATATAGGTTTTTTATAGTTATTTTTAGCATAGATGTGGTTTTTAGGATTAGTGTTTGTATATATATATATTCATAAGTTTAATTATATATTGTTGCTCTTTAATAATAAAGTCAAAACGGCACAAAATCAAATATAATTAAGGGTAGGTTGGATAAGTCAAACAGTTGTTTGTAAATCAAAATTTACCTATTATCTACCTCCTTTAAGACCTCACTGTTCAGTCAAGGGCATTAATATATTAAGACGTCAAAAACTTGCTAACTATATAAAAAATATCACTAGTAAATTCATCATTCAGAGACAATTTCAATAAGGCGGTTTGTTTACGTAGTCAGAAAGTTCCATAGAATGACACTTCATACACCTCTATGCCACAAACAATAGGTCGGTCTGACACATATATTTGACATGATGACTGTATAGATATTTATGCCCACTCGTGGATATCCACTAAACGGGGAACAGTTACATAATCAAGCAACGCTTACCTAGAAACTCCAATGTCTTTGGCTTTTAGATAAGCGTTGCTAGATTATGGAATTGTTCCCCGTTTAGTGGATATCCAAGATTTTCGGAATTCCCCCAATTTCGAATTTACCCCAATGCACCTTACTCCCTTTTTAATTTTTATTTATTACTAGCTTCTGCCCGTGACTTCGTCTGCGTAGAATTATACATAAAAACCTTCCTCTTGAATCACTCTATCTATTTAAAAAACCGCATCAAAATCCGTTGTGTAGTTTTGAAGATTTAAGCAGACATAGGGGCATAGGGACATACGGACAGAGAAAGCGACTTTGTTTTATACTATGTAGTGATGTATACTCACACTGACGCCCAAGTTGACAGTTAGCCTGTACAGATATATGCCGATATCGAGGATAGGCTTACTAATGTTGCTGTAAAGGTCAATGACCGTCTCGCAGAACTTGTCAATGTCAGTAGTCAACAGCTGATCCGCGTTGGATATCCGGTTGTCCAGGTTTGTCACTTGATAGTAGGTGAAGCCCCTGGAACAATATATTGTGTCGTTAACCTGGAGAACTGTCACTAAGGTAACAAAACCTTAAGGCCACGTTTAGCATGATTAAGAGCGTATAGTTGGAAAGGGAAATCAAAATAGTGATGGGTTAGCTAGCCGCATCGCCTATAACATGATTCCTAAGACAGCCCATTCCCTCGATGGGCTTTTACCATCTGCCCGGGAAGAGAAGCAACTGATAAATACTATGTTTAGGTACTCCCAGACCAGCATGAAAGAATGAAATTTTTAGGTTAGGTTATCTCAAATTAATGAAAATATTATAAGTGATGGGTAAAATCGAGTTGTACGATTTTAATTATACATAGTTCATTATTTAGTTATCATAATACAAATATTAATCATTCTTGCTATAGCTGTAACGAAAGCGAAATAAAGGCACTCTACGTCAATATGGATTGTTTTATTGCTACAAGGCGTAACTAATAAACAACAGTTGGTCGATCCAGTGTATTATTCTTACATTATACAAACAATATGCGTCAGGTTAGACACTGTACGTTGAACCTATGAGGTCAGCCATAAATTAAGAGGGGGGAGGTCGGACCAGTTCTGTTACAAACAAAAATATTTTACGTCTCCCCGGGCTATAAGTAGAAATTTACCGCCTGCAACGCGGATATTTCCACTTCCTGGCCAAGGGCAGACGTAAAATTGTGTACACACCTCGGGCGGTGATAAAGAAAGTCTCACGTCGCATGTTTATCGCCCTCGCCTTTGGCTCGTGCGTCAAGCACCTACGATCAGAGACATGCTTTAATTCACCACCCTCAGGGGTGTACACACAGAAGATTCACGTCAAGGTCTCTGTGTATCCCGATTGTAGGCGACACGCCTATTTAGGTAGACGTGTTACAACCTTTTTATCAAATTATCCTACTTTGGCACTGGCCGCAAATAAATTTAATTGCACGCAGCGGTGAAAGAAAAAACAAAAGAATAAAGAATATAGTCGTGTCATTGCTCTTGCCAGCGCTGCGTGTTGATATTATCAATATGATTTAAATCGTTTTATTGTATTAGTTCAACTTCAACTTTTTGTATAATGGCAACCGGTTGCTTTTGGTTGACAACCACTATTGCCAATGACTCCTGACAGCAGCAAAGTATATAATTATAGTGTTTGACCGGTTTTTAATTTTTATTCCTAAACGGTAGCTGTAGTTTCGTGTGTTTGTTGAACACCTGTAATGGACATATACAGTACGTACAGACATCACAAAACATTTATACGATTACAGAACGCATTGTATTAGTTTCTACAGTCTACACCGATTATTATGGAAATTATTTCAGTAACTCGTGTAGGTACATTCAGTTTGAAAAACAATATTTTTTCGATAAGGTACCGGCCGATTTTGTAAGGACATAACTCGAATATACCATTCGTAATTCATTTGAACGGTCTTATTCAAAAGACAAATAATTTAATAGTGATGTAATGTGGATATTATAGATTATACATAGATTCTTATACACGTCACAGTTCTCCAATATCCAATATCTATACAGCCGACCGTTCATAAATATCTACACATATACCTTATCATGCTAAACGTGGTCTTTGGGTCTTGTTATCTTAGGCTCTGTCAACCCTGTATGGGATAAAGACGTGATTTATGTATGTATGTATATAAAAAGCATGTTTAGATATTTTTGAACAGTTGGCTGCATACTATTACTTCTAGTGTTATTGGTTTTTCTCGGAGTTAACATTCTTGATTGAAGATAGTAAAAAAAAAACTATTTACCGAACAAATAATGTTGCTCTGATTTCAAGATCTTTTAAATGTTTTTTTTTTGTCCGGATGTAGCACTAGGCAAGCCAGTTTTTTTAACGTAAAAAGGGCAAAGGTACCTACCTAATCAGTATTAAGTTATTCGTGTTTTTTTTTTCTTATCAGATATTCTGTATGGCTGTTTGGAACGAGTGGCTTCTTTCATCATCATCATCACTTCTTTAGACGAGTTATTTTTTTAGGCCTGTAACGGAATGTAAGGACATGGTTTACCTCACTTTCTGCGTATAAGACATGAAAAACTACTAAAAAAAATCTACGCAGATTTTGGTTAAATTAAATATTTATTTGAGAAATTATCATCGCTCCGTTATAATAAGAAATAGTGTTCCCTTCTACATACATTCTTTCTTAGCTTTCAAAATATGTGTAACTCTTTATCCTACTAATATTATAAAAGCGAAAGTTTGTATGGATGGATGTGTGTGTTACTCTTTCACGCCAGAACGGCTGGACAGATCTGCATGAAATTTGAAACATAGATAGATTATAGTCTGGAATAACACATAGGCTACTTTTTATCCCGGAAAATTTCGTAATTCCTGCGTGATAGCGATAAACGAATCCTATGCAGACAAAGTTTCGGGCAACAGCTAGTTGTACATAAAACATAAGAAAAAGATGAATACAGGACAACACAAATGCATAAAGGCGAACTTATCCCTAAAAGGATTCTCTTAAGTACGGCAAAAATCAAGGTAAACACGCGTAATAAGAACTTTCAACGAAAACAAGTTTGAACAATAGCTCTTATAGTATCCGTTTCCGAGATATCTACGAAACACTGCCCCCATTCAAAAAGACCTAACCGCCGTGCCATGATGCTCTATGAAGATCTCTCGTGTAACGACATAGCGATCATTTTCTAACAACGGAACCAATCATGCGTAATCCGTCCGTCACACTACACAGCCAGTTTTTTATGTTCGTCAAGCAAACATGCGTAAATGATTATGTAAAATCCAAATATGGAAACTCTTCAACCGATAATCCAATGTATTATAGCACTACAGGACAGAGTCCAACGTTGGTTATCTAATCTCTACTCGGTACTATGACATACATAAAATAGTATCGCGCGAACCTGAATATACAATATACATATTGTGTTTTATGTACAATATAGATTTATACATACACACACACACAAATCACATCTTTATCCCGTACGGGGTAGACAGCCTAAGGTACCAAGACCTACAGGCCACGTTTAGCAAGATTATGAGCGTATAGGTGGAAAATGGAATTCCTATTTTCGCCCATTCCCTCGATGGGCTTTTACACGGGAAGAGAAGCAACTTTACTGGTACATTGTATGTTTTTTCTTTACTCCCAGACCAGCTTTTCGTTACTCACGCAATGGCAAGACGTAGTTTTACCTGTTAAGAGTATGTAATACAAATAGTTGTTTTCCATTTCGTTAAATTATTCAATTGAAATAT
The DNA here is from genome assembly GCA_932294345.1 of Pandemis cinnamomeana. Lineage (NCBI taxonomy): Eukaryota > Metazoa > Arthropoda > Insecta > Lepidoptera > Tortricidae > Pandemis > Pandemis cinnamomeana. The sequence goes on along the minus strand of OW028706.1, from coordinate 13,223,352 downwards.
TATAAATGCGTGTTTAATTCTAATTAAGAATTTGAAGGATATTTTGACCGATATTAAGGGCCAGGGTTCCATTGGTTGACCGTACATCAATCATACAAGTGTCTGCCCCCCAAGGTTCGAACCCGGGACCTCTAGCTTCATAGTCAGGGTCACCACTTTCCGTGTGGTAAAAGGACGGGGGAGAGAGTCCCACATAACCATCCGGGCCTGGGGCTCGGTGACAAAGAGTTTTGACTCCGATAAAAAAAAGGTCACCACAAGGCTATACGATCGTCAATTGAAGTATATTGAAGCAAGTATAGGTGAAAAACTTAGTAAATAAATGACCTGCGCCCCGAATAGCTTACTAAGAACTCATCGCGTTCTCAACGGATTTTACCCCCTTATTCATAAACCCTCTATAACCTTCTGCTAACTTAGCAATCGTTTGTCCTTATCTGTGAAAGGTAAATGTCAAAGTGACAGATAAGGACAAACGATTGCTAAGTTAGCTGAGGCCTACGGAGCGTTTATGAATAAGAGGGTTAGTAAATAAATGACCTGTGCCCCGAATAGCTTACTAAGAACTCATCGCGTTCTCAACGGATTTTACCCCCTTATTCATAAACCCTCTATAACCTTCTGCTAACTTAGCAATCGTTTGTCCTTATCTGTGAAAGGTAAATGTCAAAGTGACAGATAAGGACAAACGATTGCTAAGTTAGCTGAGGCCTACGGAGCGTTTATGAATAAGAGGGTTAGTAAATAAATGACCTGTGCCCCGAATAGCTTACTAAGAACTCATCGCGTTCTCATCGGATTGTGTTCGGCAAACTGACATTTTGGCGACGCCGAATAGCAAATTAAACGTTAGGCTCTGCAAATGGTTGGTAATAGCTTGGGCGTGTCAGCGCCGAATAGAGGCCCTGTTGTATGTAGTACTGCACAGAACTGATATGGGACTTAAGTCATTTTTCTAATTTGGAACGTCAATTTATCTATCCGCACACATTACTCACACATACAACAGGCAGTTTACTTAAGTTACCTATGCCATCTGTAGTTGTAGCATGAATGCTTTCTTATCAATACAATAGCACGCGACGTTGTTATGCCACGTGATAAGGATAATAATTTCTACATTACACGAAGGTATAAAAGTAATATCGTGCAACAGCAATGGTACCATGCCCTTCTATGCTGGTCTAGAAGCAGAGTACACATATAATGAACCAGACGCTTCTCTTCACGCGCAGATGGTAAATGGCCATCGAGAGGGCAAAAATCTTAGGGCCTCATGTTATAGGCGATGCTGCTAGCAACCCTATTTTCATTCTCCTTTCCACTCATACGCCCACAATCATGCTAAATGTGGCCTTTACGTTTTGTTACTTTAGGCTCTGTCTATTCCGTAAGGGATATAGACTTAATTTGTGTATGTTTGTGTATGAATGTATCTGCAACGGCTATTTTTTTTGGTCTACCATTCGGACCTACAAAGAGGACCAAACGGACGAAATAATCCGTTTAGTCCCAATACTTCGGGTAGGTAGGTTTAGGTTATGTTAGCTTTGCATCGGCCAAAACCACGCAGGAATAGGAGCTCCGCGTTTGCGCAGTTCCGTTGACAAGGTTTCAGTGCCGATTGGGATCAGGTAAAAACGCGACTGTGGAACTAATCGGATAATTTAGTCCGTTAAGTCCTATTCGTGGGACTAAACGGATTTTTCTGTCCGTTTATTCCTATCAATAGGACTTATCGGATTTTTTACTAATAGGACTGAAGACCAAAACGGACTATATAATCTTTTATGATACCATTGCGAATTAAATGGCAAAAATATACAAAACAGACGTGTTTGACGTCACTTACATAGGTACATATACCATCTAAAAATTAAGTGGTTTAGGAAAAATGTTCGATTTAATTCAAGCTAGTAGAACCAGTAATTAAAAAATATAGCTTCCTCCAATTTATTGTTTAGTGACTCTTTTTTATGGCTCTATATTTCGTCCCACAAAGTTGACCCTTACAGAGCAACTTGTATAGACACCTAGTATTCTGACAAGTATAAACCATATATTGATCTAATTATCAATCTTATTAACAAAACCTTGCTAATTAGCTTTTATCTAAAACAAAAACACGATAATATTATAAACGTGACTGATTTGATGTTAAATATTCAATAATCATTTTATCATGCATGACTTATTTGTCAGAAAACTTGTATAACGTTTAGAATTAAAACAAACTTAGGGCATATCATTATAAAGCTCTAATCTATACATTAGACATTACTAAATTAATACTTATTATTGTTATTTATTCTTCCATGCCGGAGTAAAAAAAAAAATACAATTTACCAGTTGCTTCTCTTCCCGCGCATTATGTAAAAGCACATTGAGGGAATGGGCGAAAGTCTTAGGAATCATATTATAGATGCGGCTGGCAACCCATCACTATTTTGATTTCCCTTTCCACCTATACGCCCTTAATCATTCTAAACGTGGCCTTTAGGTTTTGTTACCTTAGGCACTCTACCCCGTAAGGGACAAAGACGTGATATATGTATGTATGTATTGTTATTTATTATGAGTAGATAAGGTATTGTATTATTTGTGTAAGCCCATCGAAAGAATCGGCGAAAATGTATAATGGCTGATGAATGCACATATTAATGTATAATAATGTCAATTTGACAGAGAACTGCATAAAATACATACTTTGTGAGAATTTCAAATGTCTACCCGTTACCGTTCAATAGATATAGCCTACTGTGACAGATGGACGTACAGACAGCGTAGCCATAGAAATAGCATTCCGTAGCTCCCTTTCCTGTTATTAAAATAATACTAAAAAGACATGACGAGTCACACATAATTAATTGAGATTGCCTTTTATCTTAATCTATTTATCTACGAGTATATATATCTGCACATAAAATATCTATATTTATTGAATTTTTAAACTATTCGTCGAAGTCTAAGAAAAGTCTGTAAAGGAAAATTGTGAAAAAAATCGGAGAAACGTCAAATAGCTTGAATGTGACAGCTAGCTGATTCCGATGCCAACTGTCAGCCCATACACGAACTGTCAAAATGAACACGATGGCGATTGCGAGCGAGTTAAACAATAAGCCTACGGGCGAAACTACAACTACCGTTTAGGAATCAAAATTAAAAACCGGTCAAACACTATATATACTTTCCTGCTGTCAGGAGTCATTGGCAATAGTGGTTGTCAACCAAAAGCAACCGGTTGCCATTATACAAAAAGTTGAAGTTGAAGTTAAGCCTACGGGTCACTTTTCATAACAGTTTCTACGGAAAGTGACCCAATTTCTTCGCACCCTAGTAGTTATTTTTTAATACGAATTCCCACGTGTTATAAATACATACATACATAAATCACGTCTTTATCCCTTACGGGGTAGACAGAGCCTAAGGTAACAAGACCTTAAGGCCACGTTTAGCATAGTTGTAGGCGTATAGGTGGAAAGGGGAATCAAAATAGTGATGGGTTGCTAGCCGCATCGCATATAAAATGATTCCTAAAATTTGTGCCCATTCCCTCGATGGGCTTTTACCATCTGCGCGGGAAGAGAAGCAACTGAAACATTCTATGTTTTTTCTTTGCTCCCAGACCAGCATGGAAGAATGACGTTATCAATAAAACGGAATAAACCATGAAAACCATCGCCTATATAACTACGATGCAGCGAATCAAGCTGTCAATCCATGATAGCGTTTTTTCAATCCATTCTTATCTTCTTAATCGATTAGTTTGTTCCCATGTCGGAAAAATACTCTACGAGTAGACTTAAGCAGATAGTAATTATCTTGTATTAAAATTAGCGTACAGTCAAGGTCACCAAACAATATGTGTATACACACATGTATGTATACACCACGAAGTGACAAAAATATGTATAGTAGGCACGAGTACCTATATCATCGTGGCTACAATATTGTAAAACATATTGTTGCAACCTTGCGCGTTACCATACCTACTATTGACATTACCTCTACTTAGCATTTGATTTGGACTAAGACAGTCATTACTTATGCACAGAAATAAAACTACTTACCTACCCACTTTTAAACTCAGCTATTACTACTAGTTATTATACAAGGCATCTCAAAAAATTTCATGCTGGTCTGGGAGAGAAGGCGTGATTTGTGTATGTATGTATGTCTCAAAAATGTTACGTTGGTTCGACTGAACACCCCTACAAAGATGTTTCATATACATTTTTAATTCAAAATTTAAATTAATTTAACGCGTTTCACTTTGAACATAGATTAATACATTGAAACTTTGTCAATTATGATCAGAGATCGGACAGATTTGCGTCATCGTTCGCAATAAAGCGGACATGACTCAAAAATTTATCAAATAATTAATCATTTAATTAATTTCTCGAAATAAAATTTGAACTCCCGGAGATAAAAATTGAAACATGCATAAAATTATTACCAAAATGTTAATTCAAGTGGCAGTTGTCGTTCTCGTAAATACTTTTATATAATAAAGAAATCACGATCCTGCTAGATATGATTATTATTTCTGACAAAAAAGTTTTCTAGTTCTATAGGTATAAAACCTCCGTGGATATACTTATTCTTAATATATGTATTTTGACATAATTTGATTAATTTTGGAGTCATGTCCACATTATTGCGAGCAATGATGCAAATTTGTCCGATCTCTGATTATGATTCAGAAATCTAACCCAACCACCGGCTGGATAATCCGGGACAATTTTAATTCTATACATACATACCGTCACGCCTTTTTCCCACAGGAGTAGGCCGAGACTACTTTGTTCCACTTGCTACGATCCTGACATACCTCTTTCGCTTCATACCCATTCATACATGCTCGTAGATTTTAGAATTTTAAGAGACACCGTATACCACATACATACATAAATCACGTTACCCTACAGGCTTGATTGTGGGCATACAGGTGGAAAAGGGAAATCAAAATAGTGATGGGCATACCACGCGAGCCCGAAATAAAGTCGTATTTTTCCAGGGTTCATGTACACACAGCAAAATAATGCGGTTAGCACAGCCACGCACACGTCTATGCGTGTTGAGTATCGACATGAACGTTTAGTAGAATCTATGACATGTGAATGTGTGAGTGAGTTCGATCATAAAATCTACCCCCTAAGTACAGATTTTTTAGCAACAAGATGAATGAGCAATGTCACTGTAAATTACCTGTTTATTGAATAAACAACAACTAACTATAAAATAACAATGAAGAAAGTTACAACTATTTAAGTTAGTTTATAATAAACTAGCTTTTGCCCGCGGCTTCGCACGCGTGAACCATGAGCATTTCAAAGAAGCTAGCAATCAAGCAAGCGAGCACCCAAACCTGCAAGCATGTAAGTATGCAAGCAGGCATGCAAGCAGGCATGCAAGCAGGCATGCAAGCAGGCATGCAAGCAGGCAAGCAAGCATGCAAGCAAGCGTGCAAGCAAGCATGCATGCAAGCAAGCGTGCAAGCAAGCATGCATGCAAGCAAGCGTGCAAGCAAGCATGCATGCAAGCAATCCCCCGCATTGCCCCGCTGCCTTAATTTTTCTGAAACTGTAAATATTTTTTATAATATTAATTTAAACACATTTTCATGTATAGCAGATATAATCAGCACAAGGGTTAAAACAAGAGTACGACATAAACTTGTCAGTCAATAAAGGTGACATAATAATTGATGGAATCAGCCAGGTTACTATAGAGCAATGCAACCTCCAACACGCCCTCTTAATCCTGGACGACTTCCAGCATATCATGAACAAATGACCTATGCTTACAATGAGGCAGTGCCTTCGTGAGCACATCAGCAGTCATCTGCTCGGTGGGCATATATGACAACTCAATGACCTTATCATTAATAGCCTCACGAATATAGTGATACCTAATGTCTACATGCTTGGACCGTTTATGAAACACCGGATTAGTAGCAAGCTTTGCCGCAGACTGGTTATCACTATACAGTGTTACAGTATCAGTATGACCTATCAATTCAGCTAGAACCGCACGGACGTATACCGCTTCTTTGGCCGCTTCAGACAAAGCTATATACTCCGCCTCGGTAGACGAAAGTGCGATACAAGATTGCTTGTAACAACCCCAAGAAATTACATTTCTACCTAGCTTATAGATATACCCCGTATATGATTTACGATCCGCCCCGTTAGCCCAATCAGCGTCAGTAAAACCATAAAAACGAAACTTATCATGTACATCACTTTTCCTGTACACTAGACCTAAATTCATTGTGCCTTTTAAGTAACGTAATACACGTTTAGCCGCAGCAAAATGTTCTGCTGTATAGCAGGTATTATACTGACTTAAAAAACTTGCAGCAAATGAAATGTCAGGTCTACTGATCACAGACAAATACATTAAACAACCTATCAATTCCTGATATGGTAGTCTACTATCGTGGGTAGCGCTGTCAGAAAACTTCAGACCTACGTCTAAAGGGGTCTTAGCGATTTTACAATCGTTCATACCGAAACGTTCGAGCAACTTTTCGATATAGTTTTTCTGACTCAGCTTCAACTCACTATTGGTACGATCAACTTTAATGCCTAGCATGTGTTTGACCGCACCTAAGTCTTTGATAGTAAAATGCGACATCAGCGACGTTTTCAACTTGTTAGCAAGTTCGTCACAATTATAAAAAACGAAAAAATCGTCAACGTACAGGGCGATAATAATGCTTTTCTTACCCACTCGGTGACTGAAGATACAGCTCTCGTGCTTGCTCTGCGTGAACTTCCCAGCTAGTAAAACTTCCTTTACCTTATCATACCAGGCACGAGACGCCTGTTTTAACCCGTACACGGCTTTCTTGAGTCGGTAGACTTTATGTTCATCGCCTTTTCTTATAAATCCTTCCGGCTGTGACATATAAATTTCTTCCGTCAAGTTACCATTCAGGAAGGCAGTTTTTACGTCTAGATGATCAATCTTCAGATCTAATTCAACCGCAAGAGACAACAGCATTCTTAACGAGCTATGTCGTACAACTGGAGAGTACGTATCCATATAGTCAACTCCGAATTTTTGAGTAAACCCCTTTGCAACCAATCGCGCTCTATAACATGCTACTTTTCCATTAGCATCACGTTTGATTTTGAATAACCACCGATTCTTAACAATGTTCTTATCCGCCGGTCTGTCAACTAGCTCCCAAGCCTCATGCTTATTAAATGAATCAATCTCATCTTGCATAGCTTGCCGCCACAACTTGCTATCACTCGATTGCAAAGCTTCTTTGACAGTTGTCGGCTCATTCAACTCAACCTCGAGTGCAGACATTGTCTTCGGTACTCTTGGCCGTAAATTATAGGCAGGCCCGTCATTACGTGGTTCACGTGGTATACCGCCAGAATCAGTAGATGAGCTCGGCACCTGCTCGTCCGCCTCAAACCATACTTCAGGTAGCAATGGCAGCTCCGCCTCAACCTCGATCTCAGGCTCTTCCTCCGAGTGACCCTCAACGATGACACCACCGTCGTCACATATCGGAAAGAATATCTCCACGGACCGCTCACTCTTGAGACCTGGAAAGATTGTTTCATTAAAAACAACATCACGACTGCGAAAAACTACCTTTTTCTCTAAATCGTAGAGCCTATATCCATTAGTTTCATAGCCAATAAATATGCAACGTTTGCTTTTCGGTTCAAGCTTATTCCGCTTCACTTTATCAATGTGTGCATAAGCTTCACAGCCAAACACCCGTAAATGTTTCAAGCTCACCTTATTACCTGTCCAGGCCTCCTCAGGAGTCTTACCCGAGAGCCTTTTCGACGGTGACACATTTATTAGATACGCTGCGGTACAGGCAGCTTCTGCCCAAAATTTGTGGTCTATGTTTGACGTGTACAACAGGCACCTTACTTTTTCTAGGAGCGTCCTATTCAGCCTTTCCGCACAGCCATTCTGTTGCGGACTGTAGGGTACAGTCACTTGATGGACTATTCCTTTACCTCTCAAAAAGCCTTCAAGATCTCTGTTCACGTACTCGGTCCCGTTATCCGACCTCACAATTTTCACTTTATCACCAGTTTGAGTTTCAACTAAATTAATAAAGTTTTTAGTGTATTGACTCACCTCGCTCTTTCGCTCCAGGAAATACACAAACACCTTCCTCGAATGATCGTCCAAGAACGTCAGGATATACTTCTTGCCTCCAAGTGAATTTACCGGCAATGGACCACACAAATCAGTATGGATCAATTCCAACCGTTTTGCAGCCACAGATTTCATAGGGTTGCTAGAAAAAGGGAAACGGGCTTGCTTTCCTTTTAAACAAACCTCACACGCAATGTCCTTACAAGGGTTGTCCTGAAAACTAATATCATTAGCAAGTCCCTGCCTCAAAAGCTTCATATTATTGCCACTTAGATGACCAAGTCTTTGATGCCAAGTCGCTGTACTAATACTTAGATTCGCCCTTAGACTGCAGGTCTGAAGTTTATATGCACCTCCTACGTCATTTGCCTTAATCGGTAAATCAGTTAACTTAGAAATTGTACAACCATCAGTATCAAAATTTACAGTACTACCGTTCTTAATCAATTGCGAAACAGATATTAGATTAACAGACAGTTTGGGTATATACATCACATTAGTCAACATCGCGTTATTCGACAACTTAACATTACCTATACCTGTACACTGCAGTTTATCTCCACTAGCAATGGTGACGGAACCACCCCGCGATTTAAAGTCAGTCATCAAATCACGCTTGCCAGTCATGTGGTTTGTAGCTCCAGAGTCTATATACCACGAAGATTCCGAGCCCGCTCCAGCACTATATGCAGACAGAACAAAGTTTCCTGAAGAATCCTTCTCGTTGCGACAGTCTTTCTTCAGATGTCCTTTTTGCTTGCATTTCCAGCACCACGGTTCTCTCTTTCGACCGGAATTGTCCTTCGCTTTTGACTCTACCTTGTGCTGCTGCGCTTTTCTCGTTCCGGAGTCACTCCCAGTAGCGCCTTTTCTTGTGGAATACAAGCACTCACTCGAATCTCCACGAGTAGTCCAACGTTGATCCTGTAGCAGTTTGGATTTTACTAGATCGGATGTAATGACAGCTTCCGAATGCTCCAATGCCATGATCATGGGCTCGTACTGCGTCGGTAAACCTTTGAGCATCAATGCACCAAGAAACTCATCATCAACAGACTTGTTCATATTCGCCAATTGCTGAGCTAATGACAAAATTTCATTGACGTAAGCTTCCATGCTAATGAAGTTTTCAAGTTTGACAGCGCACAAGTTCTGGAGTGTTCGCACTCTCGAACCGAGTCCTTTGTCATCATACGCACGTTCCAGTGCATTCCAGGCGTCTTTCGCCGTATCCGCCGACATCAAATGTGAAAAACATGACTTTTCTACGCTCAAACAAATTTTTGATTTTGCTATTTCGTCACGTCGATTTTTCAATTCCGTCGTTGTTTGGTCATCCTTACCGTAACCGCATATACAGGCCCATAAATTGTCGTGAATCAATGCATTCTTCATCACAAATTTCCACTCGACGTAATTTTCACGTCCGCGTAATTTTTCATGATAAAAATTTTGACTTTTACTTTCCGACATATTTACAGTAACGTTTTTACTATTGCAGCTGAACACATAACCTTTTATAATATTAATTTAAACACATTTTCATGTATAGCAGATATAATCAGCACAAGGGTTAAAACAAGAGTACGACATAAACTTGTCAGTCAATAAAGGTGACATAATAATTGATGGAATCAGCCAGGTTACTATAGAGCAATGCAACCTCCAACAATATTGCAGGATTTTTATAAAAGAAACCTAACCTAACCTGTCCTAAATAGCTTTTGCCCGCGACTTCGTACGCGCTAAGATGTAAAACGAAAAAATAAGTTTTTTCACGTTCCCGTGAAAATTTTGGGGAGTGCTTTCGGAGTACACTTAAAGCATTTAAAGAAACACACGTTATAAATGTTAAGTCTCTTACTTCCGCTGTTTCGTCTGGAAACGTAAAATCCCGTTTTTCCCGTTTTAGTGTTCCCCTACACTCCCGAATAAAACTACGTGACAAATTTCAACTTTTTATGTCCAGTAGGTAAAACGTAAAATCCCGGTTTTTCCCGTTCCCGTAAAAATGTTAGGAAATCCTTTGTTAATGCTCCCTTACACTCCCTAAGGAAGCTAAATGCTAAATCTCATCTTTCTACGAACAGTAAAACGAAAAATCCCGTTTTACCCTATCCCGTGGGAATTTCGAAAAATACCTTCTTAGTGCACCTCTAGGATACTCAAGGTATATGTGTGCCAAATTTCAAGTTTCTAGCCATATTATGCCTACCGCAGTATTTCTGTGTAAACAATTATTTTTCCCGTTCCCGTGGGAATTTTGGAAAGTACTCTCTTAATGCTCCTCATCACTCCCGAAGCAACCTACATGCCGAATTTCAGCTTTCTGCAACCAGTAAATCGAAAAGTCCCGTTTTTCCCGTTCCCGTGGGAATTTCGGGAAATCCTTTTTTTAGTGCTCCCCTACACTCCCCAAGGGAGCTTGAAGGCCAAATTTCAGTTTTATATGACCAGTAAAACGAAAACTCGATCCCGTAGAACTGAATATATAAATCCCGTTTTTTTCCTTATCCCGTGGGAATTTCCAAAAATCATTAAAACATTATTTTACTATTATAATCACCTACTTCTATGCCAAATTTAAAGAGTCTAGTAATTATAGTTCATAGGATTTCGTTAAACTGAATGTATAAATCCCGTTGTTTTCCTTATCCCGTGGGAATTTCCAAAAATCCTGAAATTAGTTTCTTCGTTTTTTAATCACCTACTTTTGTATCAAATTCGAAGTCTAGTTATTATACGTGTTCTTGAGTGGAGACCGCGACTCGACAAACGTAGTGTAGGACGCTCTCCGGCCAGGTGGGATGACGATCTGCGAAAGACTGCAGGCAGATGCTGGATGCGTCAAGCTGAAGACAGGGCGCTATGGCGCTCATTAGGGGAGGCCTATGTCCAGCAGTGGACTAATATAGGCTGATGATGATGATGATGATGATGAGCGTCACTCGGAGTCGAATATATAATTCCCGTTTTTTCCTTATCCCGTGGGAATTTCCAAAAATCCTTCCTTAGTGGATGCCTACACTGTATAAGGTATCTATGTGCAAAACTTCAAGTCTCTAAGTCCAGTGGTTTGGGCTGTGCGTTGATATATAGTTAAGTCAGTCAGTCAGTCAGTCAGTCAGTCAGTCAGTCAGGACTTTGAATTTTATATGTATAGATTAAGTAAAAAATAATTACAAATTAAATGAAAATAATCCCCGCCGGTATCGTGTCACACTCAAAGGCTGAAAATGCAATATCTCCGGTTTCAGTTACTTCTACAAAAATAATGTAAAAGTATTTTTTTTATTTAGACTGTCCTAAAAATATTTTACCTAATCTTACATTGGATATTGTCATCCCCAGTGTAAGCGAGAGAACCGAATCGAAGCTTCCTTCGACCTTGAATCTTCAAATTTATGCAATCCCACGCATTGAACTATTATTACTAGCGAAGAGTAATTACCATCTCACTGATGCGACGATGTTATATTATTATTTCTCAACAAGTCTGAGATTCCAATTCCAAAGCAATATTCCTCACAACCAGCACGGCCATCGAAATAACATCCAAAAATGTCATTTTATTATTATTATTACTATTTTATATTCCGTTTTCTTCGGATACGAACCCGGTTCACTAAAGCAGAAGTCAAATCTTCGACCTGTCTTTGACCGCTAGGCCACCGAGGTATGCAAGTTACATGGTGAATGTATGAATTATGTTCAATCTGCGACTACTGTATTGCAATTTGTGTAAATAGCTGTTTTATGAGCTTTGAAATAAGGTTGAAATTATAATTTATTTTTTTCCGTAACTATTTAATTTTATGGTGGTTGCAGTCTATTGTATGTTTAATTTTACTCTTATATAATATGTTAAAAACGCAAACGCATTGTGTTTTCTTTTAATATAATTATTAATAGGTATGACTCTTTTTACTGGAGTTTAAAAGTTGCTAGCTGATGGCTATTTTGGTCGTTATCGTCTTAAACAATATAAAGTGTTTTCTACCCTCAAATTTCTAATAATATGATTTTGTGAACAAAACAACTGTCACCGCTGGCAGCCATTATTAGCTGCGGGATGAACCGTGTGTTATACTTACGAACTGTTTAATTTTGCCTTTCGAATACCTTGTGATTTGCAAAACATGGATTTTCATTTATCTTTGTTGAAAAGAGCAAAACAATATAACTATTTATATAAGGAATCGCTAGGCGTTTTTTGATATGGGTAAGTAGACAAACGGTGTTAAAAACAATGACTTATTATTTTATCGGTAATGTTTTAAACAACTTTCTTTGACGAAAAATGTTTTTATTTAAACTTCATTTATTTTGCAGCGGAAGACTGTGCCATTATGGATTCACCCTTACGCAGACTTCGGGCACGATAAAAATATTCGTTCTGGGCCTAAACCTGAAGCCTCATCTCCTGCCATTTGATTTGGACATTATGTAGTTGCCGCACCCGCTAGTGACCCATTTCACAGCAACAAGACACAATGCTACGTTGCAACCTGTGCGAAACCATCTGCATGCTGCAGGATTGCATTGCCGTAGACCAGCAAAAAACATGCTTTAACGGACCAGCATAGAAGAAACCTTTGCTCGTGAATATCTTGACTTTGATTATTACATCAATCAAAGTCAAATGTAGTGATTTTTAGTGATGAAGACGAAATATATTAACTTAAGTAAATATATAAACACAGTAATGTTTTACAGTGCAGAACGAGTGGCAGTGTTACTTTAGGCTATGGGGTTGGATCTCATCGATGGGCCCTGGTGTCCAAATCCAAACCAAATCGAGATAGGTAGCTTAGTCGCTTCAAAGTGGAGATTATAACCCAGTGTGAAATGATGTTATTGTTAATGGCTGTCATTTAACATGTCTATTCATTTCACCACTGACTTACACGTCCGCAAATAAAACGTTTCGTTCATCTTTATCAGACTTAAACCTAATAAACCAGAATTTAAGATATTAATTATGTGTCATCTTAAAAATAGCCCTATTATGGTTGTGTATTCAATTTGCAAGATAATTATTATGTTAGTGACATAAGACTTTTTAGTAAACATAAAATCATACTGGCCTCTAAAGTGTGTGTTATTTTATGAATATTATTCTATAAGGAAAAGTGTGCAGTTTTATTTAGCTAATTTAATTACTTTTGGTAATAATAATAATAACATAAATAGAGGCTAATACAATAAAAATTAAATGTTGCAATAAACAATTTGAACCAATAATTGCATTTTATTGTTTTATTCTTTTACGTCCTTTTTTTCTTGTTTTAGGTAAACATGAGTTTATTTTGAGATTAGTAATTTAAAATTGAAAACAAAAAAGATACACTTGTGCAGGATTCGAACCCGGTTCTTTAGGTTTCATAACCCTAGGTCAATACACCTGAGCCACCACGCTTATAATACTGGTGGCAAAATTATGCTTCCATTGAACAAAATACCAGCAGGTTTGAATAACTATGCGTGAAGGTAGTCAGAAAACACAGTTAGCACAGATAGTTGTGTTTGTGTGTGGCATTTTGTTGTGTGCGTAATAAGGCAGCGGATAAGTGCGGATGTGTGTATAGAATGACACACTTGGATAACTAGGGTGCTCACCGATTCGCTTTGCTGTGTGTACATAACTATATTTAGTAATGTAACATCAATTAGCTCCTGCCCGCGACTGCATACATATAAACCGTCCTCTCGAATCACTATCTAATTATCTATGAAAAAAAACCGCAACAAAATCCGTTGCGTGGTCTTAAAGATCTAAGCTTACAGATGGACATATAGACAGACAGCGGAAAGCGACTTTGTTTTATATTACAAATAGTGATTGTTCGAACTGTTGACCCGCGGTTCAACAGTTGTTTCGTTGTTGCCTAGTAATTTTACTGTGTTTAAAGATCAAACGAGCGTTAAATACAAGAAAACAGTTGTAAACACGCTGTCGCAATAAAACCTTACCATGTCACCTAACACATTCGACATAATGTATTGAAACATTGACTATACGCAGTAAGTACTACCATATACCATACAGGCTCAGGCTCGTTCTGGCCGTTTCCTAAAATGTCTGCTTCTTAAAATAGCCTCCTTCCCACATTGTCAGTTTCCTATGATGTCTACTTCGAAAAGTGTATCTTTCCATAAATGTATGCTTCTCAAAATGGCTTTCTTCCCACATTGTCGCTTTATATGTATAATGTCTACTTCTCATACTGCCTGTTTCCTAAAATGTATGCTTCTTAAAATGGCCTTCTTCCCACATTGTCAGTTTCCTATGATGTCCACTTCTGAAAGTGTCTGTTTCTCAATTCGGATCTTTTTATGTATGTATAAATAATATTTATCATACATAAAAAATATACATAAGAAGAACATATTATGTTCAATTTGAAAATTAAAACTAGGTATATACTTACTTAGGCGCACAGTCCCTTGAAGCTCAGTTTTTTTTTTCATTTTTTTAAGTTAACGTTAACGAACAAAAAAAGAAAACATTATGAGAAGCAGACATTGTAGGAAACGGGTTTGTAGAACACAAATAGTGCATTATAGTAGTAGCATTATAGGAAACGTACATGGTAGGAATTAGACATCATAATAAACGGACATTATTGGAAGCTGGTCAATTTTCGAAACGGACATAATAGGAAACGATCATCCTAGAACAGTGACATCATAGGAAACCATTAGCTGACATTACAGGAAAGAGTCATTTCTTGGAAGCAGACATGTTAGGAAACGGACTGAACGAGCCTGATCCCATTTACAAACAGTAGGCTTATTGTCTTAGACAATGTGTGTTTACAACTGGTTTTATAAACTCTCTCGCAATCGCCATCGTGTTCATTTTCACAGTTCTTGTATGAATGTGACAGCTACTTGATTCAGTTTCAAATTTCTTGACACTTTGAATTTTTTTTTTTTTATATATTCATGATTGATAATGTATCTTATAATTTCGAATGTTCTTAACTTGACGATTTTTCTTTTTGACATGTATTGTTTTCTGTTTCTGTTTTTGTGTAATAATTTATCGTGTAGGTGCTTTGGTGTTATCATGTGCTGTAAGCTTACACTGTATCTAAATGAAATAAATAAATAAATAAATAAAATGGCAAATACTATGAGAACGGTTTGTTGCCGTTTCGATCCGCAAGTGGCGCTGCCTATTTTTCCATAGTAATTGAGACGTTTACGTGAACGCGTTCGAGACGTTTTCATATGCGAAAACTTACTCTAGATGCTCTGTTTCTTTGCGGTGGTTCGGTAAAAATCGGTCTAGCAGTTTGAATAACATCAGCGCTTTTTCAAAGTGATGGAAGGCATTTTTGGCAGAAAATTGAATTATATTTTTAATTTACGGTTTGATTACTTGAGTAATGCGTGGGGGTTTCTATTTTATTTATTGTTATATTAAGTTGATTTTAACCTGTTACTAATGACATTGACTGGAACCTTTAGACTGCCTACACACGCATGTGAACGACCGAAACTATACTGTCGACCCTTGACCCCTCTCCGCCTTTACATATCTATCTATTCATAGTAATTATATATAGCCACCGGACCGTGTCATAATACAGCCTTCCAAAATATCTGTGCACATTACTCACACATGCGACTGGTTTTTACTTGAGTTTTTCACCAAGATTGCTTGCTTGGAAGATCAAGCTCAACTACTTTATATTTAGAATAGCAAGTTGCACAGATTTTTTTCGTCGACTTAAGTTTTGTGAATAATTTGATGTCATGCATCCAAACGTGGACTTTAAAAGAAAGAAACAAGTTTCAAGTTAGTTAAAGTTGACTTGAATTGTGAAGTCGACGGTTGGTTTTTTTTAATAGATTCCGAGACATTGGCTTTTTAATGACTGGCCGCTATTTGAAGCAGTTAGGTGAAAGAATAAAATAAATATTTTTAAAAGAAAAATGGATTTATTTATAGACTGCCAGTAATGTGTTTATTTATAATCTTTTGGTATTCAAGTATGTGTAACTATTATATTCAAATGTTTAGTTTATAACAAATAGGTATATGTACAGGTGTAGTGCATAATAAATTTTATCCGGTTTTCACATTTAGTTTCATGTTATTTAGAGTTATAGAGAGATAGTAGAGCTTTAGTAATAGGGTCCTGTTGGCATTAGGGTACAAAACCCTAAAAATCGAAGCAATAAACCTTCCACATAACTATCTCTACCTTCTACCTATATCTCTACCTCTCTACAAAGTTATATTCATTTATTCCTACACCCTAAAGACAGCGATTTTCAATGGCCTAGCAACAAATTGGACCGCATCCGCCATTTTTATGAAGCAAATCTAAAAAGTCAAGGAAAGCAGATTGACCCAGAAACATGCTTACTAAACCAAAACTGGTTTTCTTAAACTCAAATATTCACCGTCGCCCTCGTGCGACTTTATAGCATTTTAACACCGATATTAGTAGGTACTTCCATGCCTTTTGGAACAAGTTTAGGATCCGTGCTTCCACGCTGGTTTGGGAGCAAAGAAAAAACAAAGAATGTACCAGTTGCCGCTCTTCCCGCGCTGATGGTAAAAGCCCATGGAGGGAATGGGCGAAAATCTTAGGAACAATGTTTATAGGCGACGCGGCTAACCCATCACTATTTTGATTCCCCTTTCCATCTATACGCAAACGACCATGCTAAACGTGGCCTTAAGGTCTTGTTACTTTAGGCTCTGTCTACCCCGTAAAGGATAAAGACGTGATTTATGTATGTATGTTAGGATCCGTTAAAGCCAAGTCAAAAATTCGAAATGTGTCGTCTCACTCACAATAATAGTATTTAATATTTGTCTACGTATCGCCTGGCTACGGGTGGCAACACTGCGCGACAAGCGCCAGCGCCCTCTACAGTTTTCTCTTCTCAACTCGGCACGCGCACGCGACGCTTTTGCTCCATTATTTTATTAATTATTTGTCTTTTAAAGTCGTTAAAACCAGTAAATGTAGGTACAGTCTAGTATTTTATTAATCGCTGCTAGAACCTACATATTATATTGAGTGGTACAACCCCAAGTAGACCCCCCAAGCCTTGTTAGCACGGGGCCAGTAAAACATGCCAGTAACCTGACGTGACACAGCACCCGATCGATCACTAGTACGATCAACCAATTTGATGCCTGAACCACCATAAAACATCACACTTGTCTATAAAATTGTGACCGAATAGAATTTATTTATTGTATTGCATGCATTTGTTTTGAAAAAATGCCCTTCTACCAAATTTCTTGACGCGCATTCTTTTTGGGAATGGTATTTCCGAATGCGCTGGTAGTTTCAAAAAAATACATGCAAGAGGCCTTGGCGACTTATTTGCAAAATAACCCACACAACACCACGTTATTATCCTTTACGGGGTACAGAGCCAAAGGTAACAAACAAGACCTACAACGTTTAGCAAGATTGTGAGTGTACAAAATAAACGATATTGATTTTTGATTTTTTGATATAACAAGGTTCTGGGGCTTAGGAATCAAACTGCGTTTTGACTGCTCAGACTAAAGGTCGTTAAGGTTTAATAATACAACGGAATGACAACTCGAAACAACTTTGACCAAACTATACTTAACTTCGTTACTCTTTCGTTTTTTTTTTTTATATGAATAGGAAGGCAAACGAGCAAGTCAAATCTGCGCATTATCTTTTAACAATTTGCGGACGATAATGACGTAAAAAAAGCCGTAAAAAACCACGAATATTGACCCAGACGGCTTTGCGAACATTGGCCGACACGTTAAATTCGCTTCTAGCACTCAAGGCCGTTACTCAAAAAGTGTGGCATCTGTAACTCGTCACAATATAATGCTACTTGCACGATTGTACTGGCAAAGTGTAAACAGGGCTTCAGTCGGCAAAGCCTCTAACCTCCAACTAGGGTTGTCATAGTTTACGACCATACCCTAGTGGTTAGAGAACCTGACTGCGAAGCTTGAGCTCCCGGGTTCGATCCCCAGTCTGCGCAGACGCTATTTAGAAAAAATACGAATGTTTGTTCCCGAGTTATGAAAGTATCATTATGTAGGTATTTAAGTAGATATATGTATTCATCCACGTAAATAAATGTATCATCTTAAATGTACATACAAAGGGGAACGTATCATTTAAAGGGATCTCTTTCAGCCAACGTTTGAGTTTAAGTATGTTTAATTTAAGCTTTGCTTGGTTCGAGACAGGGTCAATCGGAGTTATCTCATGATATCTATTTATAAGAACGCATAAGGAACTCACACATGCACGACTACTGAAAATATTGCGCATCTTTCTTTGATCAGTCATGCAAAAGAAAGGAATACAAATTAACAAGTCAGCGACCACTTAATTAAAAGACCACGTGACGGCATTCGTATTCAAGGTCAGTGTTAATTGTTGACCCGACGTAGCGTGGCGTGATACACCAAAACTGGCATGTGTAACTGTCTATTCGACCATCGACCTGCAGTGTGCAAATGAACACTGTCACGACAAAACGTAACAGATCTTGGAGTGCTTGTAACGCAGTTTTTCGACGCATCGCGACCCCCTTGTGGTCGCAGAACCCCTTTATGGGGTCACAGTAAACTCAAAATACGCTTTACTACACAGTATAAAACAGTCGCTTTCCGCTGTCCCTATGTATGCTTTGGTATTTAAAGCTACGCAATGGATTTTGATATTTTTGATGCGGTTTTTTTTTAATATAGAGTGCTTCAAGAGGAAGGTGTATTATGTATAATACATGCATAATATTTCGTGCGAAGCCGGGGCGGGCCGCTAGTAGTATAATAAAATAGAATTATATCATATTTGTAAAATATTTAAGAAAAAACAAAGTACTAAAAGCGGAGGTGAGTGGGGGGGGGGGGGGGTCGCCTTATATTTTTTTAACTCAAGGGGATATTAACATGGGAATTAAAAAAGTTGAAAAACAACAGCGTAACGTCGAACAGCCTATCTTATAACTCGCTCGTTCTTCGGTAAGCTGAAAACCAAGAGGCTAACAGCAGTAGCCCAATAGAAAAAACCAGTCTAACTCTGAATCACTATTAAGGATAGGAGATAGTGAATGCCGCGCATTAGAAAACGGTCTTAACTGCGATGGATCTTTTTAAACATTCCACCGCCACTTTCAATAATAGATTTTAGGTACTCACTTCATGTACTGCTGGTACAAATGCAGTGATAAATTTGTCCGTACACGCAATTTAATTTCTCCCAAACTCCATTTCAGCACGTTGTTAACTAAAGATATCTGTAAGAGAAAAAACAAGTAAAAATTCATTGATCAGAGCTTAATATTACATTGCGTGGAAGGTGGAAGTGGAAATCAAAATAGTGATGGGTTGCTAGCCGCATCGCCTAAAACATGATTCCTAAGAATATGCGGTGCAGGGGCGCGGGGTGGGACGAACGCGGGGGCCGAGAGGGGTGCGGGCGGCAGGCGCACTACCCGCCCGCACCGCGAGACTCATTTAAGCGGTCTATAGTTTTAATTACTATTTCTCAATACAGGTACATATATACCTACTGAGAAGCCTCAACCTTGGCTTGTTTGTAACCACTTTGCTTATATGAATGAAAGATTTTTTTTTATTTACTTACCAAAGGCATTGCAGTGAAGAACTGTATCAACAATTTTTTGAACTCTTGTTTGTTCATGGTAATTATGGATCTGAAATCAATATTCAAAATTAACATGGTTTTTTTTATTTAAATTGAATAATTAATTACTATCCGTAACTTTAGACAAGGCTTCTCAAACGCTTTTTATTTGAGCTTGATGAAGTATTTTTGCAGAACATTTTTAACACATATTGCAATACAGATAAAGATGACCGTTGAGTGAACAATTTTTTTACATTTCTGGGAATATCTTGTATTTTACACGATCCACAGAAAAAAGAGATATACATACATACATACCGTCACGCCTCTTTCCCACAGGGGTAGGCAGAGACTACTTTGTTCCACTTGCTACGATCCTGACATACTTCTTTCGCTTCATCCACATTCATCAATCTCTTCATACATGCTCGTCGGTAACGGGTACTCCTGACCTGACCTTTTTCCAAAACGTCTCCTATTTGGTCTCGAAACGTCCGTCTAGGCCTTCCCCTCCCAACGTTACCATTCACACTCCCCATATAGATCTGTTTAGTTAATCTACTTTCATCCATCCGCTCTACGTGACCAAACCAACTAAGCATACTTTTTTCTATCCTAGTCACTATATCCTCTTTCACACCAGCACGTTCCCTTATCACACTATTCCTTATTCTATCTTTCAGTGATACACCTTCCATACTTCTTAACGCTCTCATTTCTACTGCATTTATTCTACTTTCATGCTTCTTTTGCCATACCCACACGGAGAGAAATGAATTAGCCGTGATAGCTAAGCTCCCTTTGCTGAAATTTTCTTTGCTGTGGCATACAATTTGTTTGCAACTGTAACAAGGCCATGTCTATAGCAACTAAAACCAGTTAGCTACCACTGATAACGATATTTAGCTAAACGAATTTCAAATAATTTGCTAACAGTACTAATTGATTAGCAACTATAGCTAATTTATCAACAAAATAATTTAGTAATTGCTGTTAGTTGTAACCGTTAATAATTCTTAGTTATAGTGGATAAAAATTTCGTTACTATTACTAATTTTACATGTGTTAGACAGCAGATAATATCTTTGATACGTTTGATAAATACATTTTGCAATCACTAATAACATTTTTGCAACGGCTGCTAATTTTTTTCTGATTCATCTACTAATATATCCTTCGCTAATGTTGCTAAGAATCTTAGTCGCACCAACAAATTTACTTTGCAATGAACAGCAATATTATATTAGCAGTCGTAGCAAATCAGACTTACGTGTGGCACCCAAGAACTTTTTGCAGCTTTGACTAACTTATTCACAAACTGTAGCTAATATTATTTGCTGCAACTGCTAAATATTTTTTTGCTAATGTTGCTAAGAATCTTAGTCGCACCAACAAATTTACTTTGCAATGAGCAGCAATATTATATTAGCAGTCGTAGCAAATCAGACTTAAGTGTGGCAGCCAAGAACTTTTTGCAGCTTTGACTAACTTATTCACAAACTGTAGCTAATATTATTTGCTGCAACTGCTAAATATTTTTTTGCTAATGTTGCTAAGAATCTTAGTCGCACCAACAAATTTACTTTGCAATGAACAGCAATATTATATTAGCAGTCGTAGCAAATCAGACTTAAGTGTGGCAGCCAAGAACTTTTTGCAGCTTTGACTAACTTATTCACAAACTGTAGCTAATATTATTTGCTGCAACTGCTAAATATTTTTTTGCTAATGTTGCTAAGAATCTTAGTCGCACCAACAAATTTACTTTGCAATGAACAGCAATATTATATTAGCAGTCGTAGCAAATCAGACTTAAGTGTGGCAGTCAAGAACTTTTTGCAGCTTTGACTAACTTATTCACAAACTGTAGCTAATATTATTTGCTGCAACTGCTAAATATTTTTTTGCTAATGTTGCTAAGAATCTTAGTCGCACCAACAAATTTACTTTGCAATGAACAGCAATATTATATTAGCAGTCGTAGCAAATCAGACTTAAGTGTGGCAGCCAAGAACTTTTTGCAGCTTTGACTATAAGTAACGATAAGTATTAAGGCCAACAGCAACTGAGCTTACGAAATACGCCAACAGATGGCGCTGCGCGCAAGTTACATCGCGCTATCGTTTGGTTGACCGAGCGTCCATATATACCCGAGATGATTTTGAATGATTATCTTGTAACAGACACAGGAAGCGAGTCTGAGTAGCCTAGTGTGCACGTTACTGCTTCGAATTCGTTAGGACGTTAACGGGCCCGGTCTATCAGACTTTGCAGGTGTGTGCACGGGTTGCCGTATCGCAGTGGCGGTCGCTTCCTCGGGCCACAAATTGATTACATCCCACAACTAAGACTCTTGGTAACTGTAACAAACTTAATTAGCAGCTCCAGCTAACCTGATTACATCTCACAACTAAGACTCTTAGTTACAGTAACAAACCCAATTAGCACTTATAGCTAAACAGATTACATCCCACAACTAAGACTCTTAGTTAAAGTAACAAACCCAATTAGAGACTACAGCTAAATTGATTACATCCCACAACTATGACTCTTGGTTACAGTAACAAACCCAATTAGTACTTACAGCCAAACTGATTACATCCCACAACTAAGACTCTTAGTAACTGTAACAAACTTAATTAGCAGCTACAACTAACTTGATTACATCTCACAACTAAGTCTTTCTTATAGTAACAAACCCTTTTAGCAGCTGCAGCTAAACTCGTTGTCGAATACCGCTAAAGAAATGCGATAGAGTATCAAACTAACTTAGTTGCTACAGCCAATACTTTCGCCGATGCAACGAATTATTTTGATTGTCACATCTAAAGTAATTAGCAGCTACGGCAAATTTGTTTGCAGCTACCGCTAAATATTGCTAATTAAATTAGCTGTCACTGCTAAATATAGCTAATATACTTAGCAGCCACAACTAATTTTAGCTAATATGATTAGCAGTCACTGCTAAGTTTCCCAAACTTCAAAGTGATCACAACTAAGAATATTTGCTATCACAGCCAAGTTTCGGTAGCGAAAAACTCTTTGCAACGATAGCTAAATACTTCGATGTCCCTATAGTTTCGAAGGAATTTAGCTGCGCCAACTAATTCCTAGTTACCACAGCTAAGTTTTTTTTTCCGTGCAAGTCTCGCTACCGTACATTAATGTAGGAACGAGCACCCCTCTGTGAACAGCCAGACGCGCCTTCTTTGACACCTTCTCACTGCTCACAAAGGCGCGCAGCGCCCCATTTACCATGTTTCCTGCATTCACTCTTCTTTCAATATCACTTTCACACTTCCTATCTTTCGTGAACGCCGAACCCAGATATACAAACTCTTTTACCTGTTCGACTTTCTTACCCGCAATCACAATCTCACATTCTGTCATACTGTCGTCTTTTTCAAATACCATAACTTTCGTCTTGCTTACATTAACATTAACATAAAAAAGATATAAACAAAAAAGAGATATACCTAGTAGAAGTGCGATTAGTCGCTTTCGCTAAAGAAATCGGCGTCGCCAAACTTTGACATTGACAATGAAAATGAAATCATTTCCAAGAAGAATGCGCCGCAAGAAACTTGGCAGAAAGTAATTTTTTCAAATAAAAATACAGTAAGAATACTTAAATTCTACTTACATTAAATACATTTATATAAGGGATGTATAAGGTCCCCGAGCCTTAAATTATATTAATCTATACATAGTAGAGATGTATAAAGTCTCTACTGGTCAAAAAAATAAAAAACAAAAAAAAAATAATAATAGTAAGTTCAGTGGAGGTGTAAAACGCCTCCACCGTCAAATAAACTAATTGGAGATGTCTCCACAGGTATATAAACACCATCTAGCGTATAGAAAATGACAGTTTTCTAACTAATACGTTTGCCATTGCACAACAGATGTCGTTAAAATAACTGCATTGCAAAATGAACTCTGCTGAATGGGATTTAGGTTAACATGACTGATGACAGCGGAACACTCGAGAAAATCTGATTCTGGCAGAATCATTTTGCTACTGGAACCGTCAAATTCAATTTGACGTTTATACGTGCAATTTTTGCATATAGATGGCACGCGTGTCTCGTCCGAGTACCACTTCTACTAAGTAAATCTCTTTTTTTCTATGGTCCGATCGGTTTACAACCACGGATCATAAAATACGTTATCATTCGGGGATAAAGCAATCCAATTAATTGTTGTTATTGTTATTTTATAATTATTATTGATTATTGCATGCAAGGTCGTCATTAACACTATATTATCATTTTATTTCTTACATACACACATAGATACATATGTAGATAAATCACGTCTTTATCCCTTATGGGTAGGCTTCCCAACCCTCCCGGATTACCTGGGAGACTCCGGTAATAATGGTTGACCTCCCGATGTCCCGGGGTACCACTATTTCTCCCGTTTTTCTAAAAATTCTATGCATCCTTTGCTCGCACGTCACTACTACTGTCTTGTTCTAACAAACTTTGGCCCTGTTTATTTTTTCTTTCACAGACGTTAATTGACTCGTCAACCTTGTTTGTGGTTACTAGATGCTTGTAATGCCTCATGATCATACATTTAGTTTTTAGTATGGTACTTAGTATTTCATTATGCAATGTCACTGTTTACTTTATTCATTAGTTGACCCAAGTGTGATCTTCACGTTGGGAATAATTTAAATGGTGCTATTTTAGAACTTTAAATTATTCAATACCTTTGAGCAATTAATATTATTCTTTTTTATTTTATTATTAATGAACACCACTGAGAACAATGTAAATTATACCCTAATTTAATTTTATACATGATATGTATTACCTATATTATGTACAAAAAATAAACAACTGTTTATAGTTGTAAACTGATTGTAAGTATACTACACAAAAAAAAGCAGTCAAAGCTTAACAACCTGCCTAAAATTAAATTAAACTATCGTCATCATAGATAACTGACACTTAAGGTAAGTGGAACTTAACAGTGGTGAAACCGGCCCTAAAACTCTTAATCATGTACGTAAACAAATTTTAATCTTGAAGTCTTATTATCCAGGTTTGTTTGCGGCTTGGTTGGACTTGAATGAATTTCGTTTTTAATTTATTTGTAGGTAGATAACTATGCAACAAGTATTTATGCAATTTAACAGAATTAACAATTCCGTTTAAATGACAATTATAGTATAAAAATTATTCATACCACATTTTATTTTTAACTGGCTATTATTTGACCATCAAGGGAATGGGCGAAACTTATAGGAATCATGTTATAGGCGATGAGGCTAGCAACCCATCACTATTTTGATTCCATTTTCCACCTATACATCCTCAATCTTGCTAATTGTGGCCTGTAGGTACCTGTTACCTTAGGCTCTGTCTACCCCTTAAGGGATAAAGACGTGATTTGTGTATGTATGTATGTATTATTTGTTGTTAGGGCAAATTAAAGAAACTTGGCAGAAAGTAACTTTTTCAAAATAATATACATTAAGAATTCATTAAGAATACTTAAATTGTACTTAAATTTAATACATTTTAAAAGGGATGTATCCCCGAGCCTGAAATTATATTATTCTATAGTAGGGATGTATAAAGTCTCTACTAGTCTACTACTATGTATGAATGTATGCATGTTTATGTACATAGGGAATGGTTTCAAAGGAGTGATTTTAACCCTATGTATGTGGGAAGTAAATAAAATCGGCATTCTAGTCTTGTTTTATTAAAATAATACCGATCTTACTGATGAAAAAAAAAAGGAAAAGTTAGTTTTAAATCAAAAATTATAATTATATGATCTTTACAGGAGTGCTCATTTCAACTAACCCAACCTTCTGAAATACTCCAGAACCATTCTAATACACCTTATATAAAAATAATTTAAATCATGTGCAGTAAAATTATTCTTGACACTTTGTAGTTTGACCGGATAGCCTATTGGTTAGTGACCCTGACTATGAAGCTAGAGGTCCTGGGTTCGAATCCCGGTAGGGACAGACAGTTGTATAATGAATCCGAATGTTTGTGCCCGAGTCTTGGATGTTGTATGTATTTAAGTATGTATTTATCTACATTATATAAGTATGTTTATCCGTTGCCTGGTGCCCATAGTACAAGCTTTGCTTAGTTTGGGGCTGGGTCAATTGGTGTAATTTGTCCAAAGATATTTATTTATTTTTATTTATTTATTATTTAATGCACAAGTCAAACCACTTTGAAACCTTATCCGAATAAGTGTTTAGTGAACAATTTTGCCAACTTACCCTTCTATTAAAGTAGTATGCTGTATCAGCCACAGGTCGCACATGGACCTTGCAATTAGTGACAACGCAATCAATCCCATAAAACCACTCTCCTTCGACCAGAATCCTGGCACCATAATTTTCCATAGTGTATTCAATTCAGAAAAAAACCTAGCGTCAACTGCTGCCTTCGGAGACTTTTTGTGTCTCTCTTTAATCATATACTGTATCTGTTCTTCTGGAGACAGACGACCGGGCCGCACTGTTTTAGCTCGACTGCAAAAATCATTAGTTAACATTAACTGGTGTTTATTAGATCACTCTGCTTTAGAACACATCCATACTCCTCGTAATGTAGTGTCAACAATACATGTGAATGGAAAACCACTTAACTGCCAGCACTTGGCGAGTCTCACCTTGATTTGAGCGCATTTTTAATCACCCAAGCACCTATAGCAGCGGACGCAGCTAGTCCGATTTTGACGTCTGTCCTGCTAGTTATTTTACTAAAGTTAGGCGCCATGGTCAAGTATTTATTTCAGTTTAGCTACTAAACATCTAGATTTAATAAACTTTCATCACACACTAAGCACTACCACTTTGCGCAAATTACGCACGTCAAGTGAAATCAAGTGTCATTGTCAGTCATGTCACTAGTGTCAGCGTTTTTTTTATTTGCCTTCTTCAATAGAAAGGCAAAGGAACAAAGACCCATACAGCCTAGTCTGATATAATTAATGTTTTTTTAAAGTCCTGTCGCCGTCGGAGTATTCATGTCAGTTGTGTCAGCTTGTCATGCCAGTGGCGTAGCGTAGTAGGGGGGGGGGGGGGGGGCGGCCCGCCCCGGGCGGCACTTTATGGGGGGCGGCGAAATTTCAGAATAAATAACAATAATATCGTATAAATATTTGAAATACGTAAGCAAAGGGGCGGCAAAATTTTCATCCGCCCGGGCGGCCGAGACCCACGCTACGCTACTGTGTCATGCGTTTGTCATGCCTATTGTACAAAGCGATTTTACTTTTTTTTCATTTACGACGAGAAGCAGCTAGCGGCTTCTTGGGAGTAAGAAAACAAAAACATTACGCGTTTGTCCTTGCCACCGATAAGTAAGTATTATGAAGGTAAACATTTAGTAATCATTTGCGGAATGTCGTTGGAGCTAATTTGTTACTCTGAACTACCACCAAATCAAACTCAAAATGTAAATCAGGACAATACCGATAATAGCACCCTCTTGATAATACTCATTGTTAGTTAGTATTAGGTACTGGTTTAATTTAAAATACCTTTAATTATAAAGCCTGCCCAACAATTTAAAAAATCTGTTTCAAGGCAAGGGCGCACCCCTAAACATGTTTTTTTTGGATCCGGTCATGGTTCACAGAAAATATTCAGTTTCTTACATTTACTTACGCGTAAAAAGTGTAGGTATGTTGCAAAGAAACGGGTGTTAAGGAGATTAAGTAATTTAGTTAAGTACCTATAAATAAACAAGCATGAATTGAATTTAAATAAAAACGCAAATTAATAAAAAACTGATTTAATAATAAAACACTTACGAACTAAATAACACATGAATAACCACCACCAAAATGAGGCTAGGTAGATACCTAAGTTGCACCTACCTACCCGAACAGGAATCTCTATAGGTAGTAATGATCGACATCATCGTCGTAGTAGTTGCTAGTTCTATTTGCCAGCAAGCCCTGTCGTATTCTACTTCCAAGGTCGGGATGTATAATCGTGAACAACTTCACTGCACGCTCTTGCAAATTCCTTGCCGCTCCACCTAGACTGAAAAGAATATTTGCTACTAATCTATTTCTTTCATCTTTTGTCATCTCTTCAGTGTACAACTCCGTAGCTTGATCGAAATTGTTAGGTTGGTCCTGATATATCTCTATCAACTGTGGTCTCTTGGCGTCTTTGTACGGCTGTGGACCATTAAAAGTATTGGGGTAGTAGTTAGGAATGTCACGGTCATTTTCTTTGACTGGAGGCCTACCATCTCGATTGTACGCCAACACTCTTGTTTGAATTGGGCAATTAACTGGAATCCTGTTGAAGTTTGCTCCTAAGCGATAATACTGAGCATCCCTGTATGCCATGCGTCTGGCTTCAAACACCTTGTCAGGAGCACCGAGTATACCTGGTACCAGAGTCGATGGACTGAACGCTAGCTGCTCGATTTCGGCGAAATAGTTTATAGGATTTTTGTTCAGAACGAATCTGCCGAGAGGTTTCAACGGATACTTCTCTAAAGGCAGAGCTTTAGTTACGTCAAAAACGTCGAAACCTGCATTCTTAACGTCATCCAGTGTCAACACTTGTATGCTGACCTTCCAGCTAGGAGGATTGCCATTAGCAATGGCGTTGTATAAATCCCTAGTTGCGTAGTCAGGGTCTTGAGCTGCGATTTGTCTGGCCTCCTCTGAGCGGAGATTTTTGATTCCCGCATCAGGTATAAAGTGGAATCTGATGAACGTAGATTCCCCATGTTGGTTGACGACTTGGTACGTGTGGATACCGAACCCAGGCATGTGTCGGTAGCCATCCGGGATGCCACGGTCTCCAAATACAAGCAGGAACATGTACAAACCTTCAGGTCTTAAGGTTAAGTAATCCCAAAGCATGTTGACGTCCATTAAATTGGTAGCAGGGTTTCGTTTTTGTGTTCGGACGAACGCGGTGAAGAGGAGCGGGTCTTTGTAAACGTAGATTGGGGTGTTGAATCCAGCTATGTCGAAATTACCGTCTTCTGTGTAAAATTTGATGGCGAATCCTCGCGCGTCTCTCGACGTGTCTATTCCACCTCTCTCTACCACAACTGGAGAGAATCTCAGAGCCACAGGAGTTTTCTTTCCAACGTTACTGAATAGTTTAGCTTTGCAAATGTCTGTTATGTCGTGCGTGACTTCGAAGTAGCCAAAAGCGCCTGCTGCCTTCGCGTGGACCAATCGTTCTGGAATTCTTTCTCTGACAAGATGTGTGAGGGAATCCATGAAATACTCGTTGAAGAGAAGCGGTTGGTTGAGGGTTACTGTCGCTTCTTTGTATTCTATCGGTGCGCCTGCGCTTGACGTCATGACCCCTATGGGTTTCTGTAACCAAAGATGAAGTTCATCGTTAGCAAAGTCAATTAAACTATATAATTAATGTTAGTTTTACAGTTAAGTTAACCACGTTAAGGCTATCCTACGGGGTCAATGTCGATGGAAGAGGACTAGTTAATTATTGTTGCCTTGTCAAGAGTATTAAATTATGATATCATCGTAGATATCTTCGTAAATGTAACTTGCCATCTAGGTACGTTGGCGGGAGCACACCCACACTTCTTGCGTGGGTATAAAATTTCTTTTAAAGTCAAGTCTGTATAATTACTCTTATTATGGTCAATTCATGTAAATTTCACATGAATGTGTATCCTTGCGACATTTATTTTCTAGGGCTCATCATGTATTTTTTTAATCATTTTCGTTCTTGTTAAATTAGGCATGGTCAAGGCTAAAATTAATATATTATAAGTACAAGGTCTTCATCTTGAGCAGCCATTAGAGCACAGCGAAGATCATGATTGAGTAACTGGTGCGTTTAACAGCCAGTTATTAAAGGAAGCTATGATAATAGATTAGGAAAATAAGGTCATCTGAGTTTCCAGGAATCTAAAAATACAAAACAGTAGTTTGGCGCTGAATTGAATGGTACATAGGCAACCTACCGCTAAATCGAATTCACGTCATCAGATCCAGGGGCTCTACTTTGTAAAGCATAATATCACTCAAATTGAATTTTCGACTAGTTGACAAGATTCAGCACAATTTTTCACCTCTTTCGAAAGATATTTTCTCTTCTACCTACCTATCTTCTCTTCTTCTGGTGCCATCTTCTATCGAAGGGTGGCGATCATTACGGCGACTTGAACCTTTTACACAACAGCTCTGAACAAAGATCGGGTGCTTTTATGCGGGTGATGTTCTTCTTAAGTATGCTTTGACAAATTGGGCAGGCATGACATGAAGGTGGGATATTTATTATCTCGCCTATTGCCTAGTCCGTCTTTATCCTACTGGGTTAGGTTACGCCTACGGAAAAACATGAAGCAAAATGTCCATGGATCAATTTTTTAGAGCACATAAAAAAGAGATTTATTCAACATAGTATACTTGGTTTACAGAATGTGAAATGGTAGGTAATTGAAAGTGGTGATAAATTGTGATTAATTTAAAACTATAGCTCTAATTTTAATCTAGTCAACAAGTCGAATTTATTAATGCTTCAATTTTGAAGTAAAAATCGGGCCTCAGCACCTCGATTCAACGGTCTTTGACTAATTTAAAATAAAGAAAAAGTGTGACATAAGTGGCCTGGAACCCAATTTTTGAATTATGCGAAAATACCGCTCGAAAGTGGTGAAAAGCAGATATTCGTTCACTGGTGAAAAGTTGTGCTGAAATTGAAATAAGAGTATACATAGATGAGAAGAAAATTATTTTGTGCTGTAGTTTTGTACCAATACCTTCACATATTTATACCACCTTCAGTGGTATTTCGAGTGACATGCTTTTAAAAATCAGGCCCCAGTATCCGTACAATGTAGTTAGCATAATAGACTGCAAATTTGCTTCATCATTAAGTGCACGCATTGACTGTCAATATCGTTTGTATCTGTGTCAAAGGCTTAGGTTACTGCCATTGTAACTTCAAAAATATCTTACTTACACCAGTTTTCTCTTTGAACGATATAATCTGCTGCGATGCGACATCCCTCTGCACTTCTCCGTTGACTACAACTAACACTGCTAGCGCCACTATTTTCAACATTACTAAACAACCACTATTTTCCTTCTTCAGATAGTCTGTCCACGTCTAATCACCATTGAGTCGAGAAACCGTTTATTTTGTAAACCAAGTTTTATTGAAGCAATGAAACGGCCTTGCCCGAGACAACCAAGGTAGACTGAGAATGAAAGCTAGCAAAAAATAGAATGTATACAGGTTCAAACTTTCAGCTTTGCACAATCACTGGCTGGAAAAGAAATGATTTCAGTTTGATTACGAAAAAGTTACGGCGTTCGATGTTTGAAATGGTCCGATGTCATGCGGTGACATATATGCTTTACTGTGACAGTGTTCGACCAATTCACATTTGATCGAAATTGAAAATAAAGCTGTGAAAGTGTAAAAAGTACCTAGTGGTTAACTTGCTCTTTTTAAATTTGCCTAACTGGTACAAATATATACGCGAGGCTTGCTAAGTATTCGGCACAATTGACTTATTTTTATTAAGATTTAAGGCGACGTTAAATCGGTCGACAGGGCCAAGGCAAGTAATAAGGGTATGTATCTGCTTGAATCAGTCTTCTTCTGTAAGAGTTGACAAGGGCCATCCATATAATTTTTTTTTCAACATAAGACAGTGTAAGTATAGATAGACTTTCTTTATGACCACTCACTTTTCATGAAATATTTTAACATAGACGATCATACCGATGCCAGGTGGGATCGCTTGATCACCATATCAGGCACTAATAAAGCATACTACCGTTCTGTTCAGATTTTTTTAATGATCTAGTCGCATTGGATTTACACGATATCTGATGGTGGTTGTGTAGGTAATTCAGTCAGCCAGAACCACAGAGGACTATTATTATCCTTGTTAAGACTATTAAAAACCGTGTTCCCGCTTATAATTACATACATACACAAATCACGTCTTTATCCCTTACGGGGTAGACAGAGCCTGAGGTAAAAAAGACCTATAGGCCACGTTTAGCAAGATTGTGAGCGTATAGGTGGAAAACTGAATCGAAATAGTGATGGGTTGCTAGCCGCATCGCCTATAACATGATTCGTAAGAATTTCGCCCATTCCCTCGATAGGCTTGTACCATCTGCGCGGGAAGAGAAGCAACTGATACATTCTATGTTTTTCATTTGCTTCCAGACCAGCATGGTCCGTACCTACTATGTACCTATTATGCATTATGTATTTAAGTATGACTAGATAGGTAAGTGCCAAAGACTAAATGGCATGATAGCTGAACTGAATTAGTAAAACTTGATTGGCAATTTTTTTTTTTACTTAAAAAGTAAAGGTATCTACGCTACGCTAATTTGCTACGGCCCAATTATCGTAACCTCTAACAAGGCGTACTTCATTCACTTTTTACCAATTGTTTTTGCACTTCTGACTTTATAATGATTAGATTTGATGTTTTGATGGCCTAAATAAGACTTATGACCAGAGATCGGACAAATTTGCGTCATTGCTCGCAATAATGTGGACATGACTCCAAAATTAATCAAATATGTCAAAATACATGTCGGCGCAGGGCGTCCTTAAGTGTGTAGCGATTGCTACAAGCGCAGGCGACACGCATTCCTAGTTCAATGTTTACATTAACAACATAAATCTTGATTGTAATTTGGACACAGAGAAGTCTTTGTCCGTAGAAACGGGGCAGTGTGAGGTGTTTAAAGTAAACACTGCTGAACGTAGCCGTGGGTCTGAGTGTGGAATGAAATTTGATACATGTGCTTTTGTTCTGAATCCTCTGGGGCATTCAGAATCGATCTATGGTTGAGACGGGACGTGCGCGCCCTGACCGTGCTGTGTGAAATACCACTTGACGTGACCCACGGATTCGTTTCCGTTTCAATTAGAGTTCTCAGTTTAAAAGCTGCTTAGTGTTAAGACTTTACGAACCTGTTTTATAAAGTTAGTTAAGTGACTGAGTGACATTTATTTTAGTGCTACTGACACTGTTGTGCGGTTTGATTTTTGTCGTAATTATAATTGTTGAAATTGGACTTGTGTGCGTGATTGTACCCATTATTCCGCCCACTATACATGGATCACAGAAGCAACACTTCTGACGCTCTGGCGGCCCAAGCCACGACATCAGAAGCGGGATACGCGCCTCAAGAACCAGATCGGGAGGAGCCAAGAATGGAAACTTCTGTTTCTATGGAGTTGTATTATGAAAAAATGCTGAAACAGCAAAGTGACCAAATAGATAAACTGATTCAAGCTTTGAAGCAGCCTACAAGTAGGTACGGACGTTAAAAGAACCAGCTTTCCGGAATTCAATCCAGATAAAGGTGATGTGCAAGCGAAGGCTTGGTGTGATACGGTGGCGTTGTGCATGGAAGAAAAGCCATTGACAGGGAGTAATCTGATTATATCTCTGAGCAGTGCTCTTAAAGGGTCATCGTCATCGTGGTTTTCCCAAATAAGTTATTCTGGCATGGACTGGAGCCATTTCCGGGAAATCTTTTTACAAAGATTCGATACTAATGAGACTTCTGCAGCTGCTCTAGTGCGAATCAATACTATGGTACCAACTGATGGTGAATCTATGTCGGCATTTGCCAGTCGGACGTTGACATCGTTAATGGCAATGTGGAAGAATCTCCCTTTAGAGGAAATTGCTGTCTCCACTGTTTTGGCCCGTTGCGTCCAATTAGAACCACGAATGCAACGACTGGCATACACAACCGAGATTAATGACAGAACATCTATGCAACGGGAACTCATGGCGTTTTCTTACAGAAAACGTTCGTTTAAAGACCGTGGACCAAGTGAAGCAGCAAAGCGGATGAAAACAGTTACGTGTTACTCCTGCGGGCAGATTGGTCATAAATCTACCGAATGTGACCAACGAAACACTAAAATGAAAACTATGAAACCAGTTTTCAATAAGAACAAGCAAGTGAATAAGCATGAAGTGCCGAAGAGGTCGTTGACTTGTTTTAAATGCGGGCAAGTTGGCCATATTGCTCCTCAGTGCGCTGGTCGTCGAGCACCTTCGTCGCAGTCAGCCAGTACGAGTGGCAATGGCCATGGCAAGTCTTCAGCTGACGAGCACCAGCGGGTGGACGTCTGCAGCGTCAAGCCTGTGTCGTCACAGCTTACTCATTCTGGTCAGTCGTTAGATTTTTGTTTTGATTCTGGCGCCGAATGTTCTCTGATTAAAGAAACTTTAGCAAACAGATTTCGAGGTAAACGTTTTGGGTCTTTGGTTACATTGTTGGGCATTGGTAATGCCGATGTTTGCAGTACTTGTCAGATATTGTCTGAAGTTTGCATTGACAATAATATGATTGAGTTGCTTTTTCATGTTGTTCCTGATGATGTTATTCATTATGATATAATGATAGGCAGGGATTTGATTACCCAAGGCTTTACAGTTGAGATTTCTAATGATTGCTTTGGTATAAAGAAATCTAAAGTTGTCAACCTTTGTGAAGTTGGTAAGCCTATATGTGAATTTAAAAATCTTGACACAGATGTTAGCGGTGAGCATCGCGTATACTTAATAGACGTTTTAAAAAAATATCATACGTCATTTGTTGAAGGTACGCCTAGCGGGCGTGCTAACACTGGCGAAATAGAGATAAAGCTTATAGATCCAAATCGAACAGTTCAACGACGACCTTATAGATTGAGTCCTGATGAGAAACAAGTTTGTCGTGATAAAATAAAAGAACTCTTGGAAGCTAATATTATTAGACCAAGCTCTTCTCCGTTTGCGAGCCCCATACTTTTAGTTAAAAAGAGAGATGGCTCAGATAGACTTTGTGTTGATTATAGAGAACTTAATCGCAACACTATACCTGATAGATTCCCATTGCCTCTTATAAGCGATCAAATTCAACGTCTCAAAGGTGCAAATTATTTTACAATTCTTGACGCCGCATCCGGTTTTCATCAGATTCCGGTTCACAAAGATTCTATCGAGCGTACGGCGTTTGTGACACCGGAGGGTCAGTATGAATACTTGACCTTGCCGTTTGGTTTACGTAATGCACCATCAGTTTTTCAAAGAGCTATGTACAAAGCTCTTGGTGATCTTGTAAATACATTCGTTGTCTGTTATTTGGACGACATAATGATCGTGTCTGAGACTGTGGAAGAAGGATTGGAGAGGCTTGAAGTAGTATTAAATACGTTGAGACTGTCTGGAATCTCTTTGAATTTTAAAAAATGTTCGTTTTTGAAAACTCGAGTAGAATATTTAGGTTATGAAGTCACATGTGGAGCAATCAGACCAAACTCACGCAAAGTTGTGGCTCTTACTAATTTGCCTCCTCCAGGAACAGTAACGCAAGTGCGGCAATTCATTGGCTTGGCTTCATATTTTCGACAGTTTATTCCCAAATTTTCTCAACTGTCGGCACCACTTTATAAACTTATTACAGGAAAAGGGAAAGTTGAGTGGAAGCCTAAGCACGAAGAGATACGTCAAAAAATTATAGCTTACCTAACTAATGAACCAGTTCTGATGATTTTTGATCCCAGTTATCCAATTGAGTTACATACTGATGCTAGTGCAG
Organism: Pandemis cinnamomeana; assembly: GCA_932294345.1. Classification (NCBI taxonomy): domain Eukaryota; kingdom Metazoa; phylum Arthropoda; class Insecta; order Lepidoptera; family Tortricidae; genus Pandemis; species Pandemis cinnamomeana. The sequence continues at coordinate 13,188,007 of OW028706.1, read as the reverse complement.
AAGGTTATGGTGCAATGCTTTTGCAAAAGAAGGACGGTAAATCTCATGTTGTAGCATATTACAGCAAAAAGACATCTGATGCAGAATCTCGCTACCATTCGTACGAACTAGAAACTTTGGCAGTTGTTAATGGAATAAAACACTTTCGTCATTTCTTACAAGGTAGACAGTTCACGGTAGTAACTGATTGTAATTCACTACAAGCTTCACGCACAAAGATCGACTTAACACCTAGAGTTCATAGATGGTGGGCTTTCTTGCAGTCGTTTGATTTTGATATCGTTTATAGAGACGGTAAACGAATGGGTCATGTTGATTTTCTTTCACGAAACCCTTTGCCGAATAAAGATATTAAACAAAAAGTTCAAGAAAAACGTGTCAATCTGTTAGAGATTTCAAAAAATTGGTTGCATGCAGAACAACAACGTGATCCTGAGATTATTGAAATTGTTTCAAAATTAAATAATAACGAAATTACGCAAAATCTTTCAAATACGTACCAAATTATTTCCGGTGTTCTGCATCGAAAAATACAACGCAATGGTAGGTCACGTAACTTACCAATTGTACCACGAGCCTTTTGCTGGTCTGTGATAAACCATATTCACGAATCAATCATGCATCTCGGGTGGGAAAAGACTTTAGAGAAAGCATTCGATTTTTACTGGTTTCCGAATATGCGAAAATACGTACGAAAATTCGTTGAAAACTGCATCACGTGCAAATTGTCTAAATCAAAATCTGGTAAAACACAAGCCGAACTTCACCCAATACCAAAAGTCTCAGTTCCGTGGCATACCGTTCACATTGATGCTACCGGCAAACTTAGTGGGCAACAGAATTCTAAAGAGTATATTTTCGTACTTATCGATGCATTTACTAAGTACGTAATTTTGCGTCATTCCTCGCATATTGACGCGTCAAGTGCTATTGATGCTTTGAATTTTGGAGTATTAAGCTTATTTGGTGCACCAACAAGAATAATTGCGGATCAAGGTCGATGCTTTGCAAATAAAAATTTCCGGGCCTTTTGCAATAAACATAACATTCAACTTCATTTAATTTCCACTGGAACATGTCGCGCCAATGGTCAAGTTGAACGTGTCATGAGTACACTAAAGAATATGCTCACTGCGGTAGAAGTTAAAAAAAGATAGAACATGGCAGGATGCTGTTGATGACGTACAGCTTGCTTTTAATTGTACAGTTAATCGGGTAATCAAAGCTAGTCCTCTGGAGTTACTTATTGGCAAGGTAGCACGACCTCTGTCGCTACTTGCATTGGGTAACCAAGACCAAGACGAAGTAGATATTGTTGAGATCAGAGAACAGGCGGTCAGTTGTATAAATGAGAATGCTCGTAAAGATAAAGAGCGGTTTGATAGTAAAAAGGCTAAAGTTTCTAAGTTCACTGTTGGTGATTTTGTTTTAATTGAGAACCATGAGAGGAATCAAACTAAGCTAGACCCAAAGTTCCGGGGTCCATTTAAGATAGTTGAATTGCTCGATGGAGACAGATATCTTTTGAAGGCTATTGATAGCAAGAGAACTTACAAGTATGCGCACGAAAGGTTGCGTGCGATGCCAGATTGCTACGTTCCCACAGAGCTAGAAGCTAGTTCTATTGATGAGTGTGAGGACCAGTCAGGATCAGCCCTTGTCGGCGAGGTGTAGTTGTGACACATGCTCGCTAGTGTGTAGTTGATACACTTTGTTTAAGTAATCGTTAATACAACGATGTGTGCATATTTGCTGGTGTGTTTGATACACATGGTTTTGATAATCGTTAAAACAACGATTTGTGCAAATTTGCTGGCGTGTTTGATACACATTGTTTTAATAATCGTTGATACAACAATTTGTGCATTTGCAGCGTCATCTACTGACTTGATCATTAGCCGTAGGTCAAATTCCAAACCCAGTCTAGCTGGTACGGAGACTGCGCGGTGTGGTGACAAGCAGGAGGGTCACGGTTGCATTGGTATTGTTGTTGTCAGTAAGGACTGTGAGACTTAACCATGTGATACTTTGTTGTGACTGTGGAAAATGTCACGTTGTTGGGCTGAATCTGATCTGTATCCTGTGATAATGCTTAGCCGCTGTTGACGATAAGATACGTCATGAATTTTGGGAACCTACCAGTTTGTCATCGTTGTGCCCTGATGGCAGGATAGCCGAACAAACTTGTACTGTTTGGAGTATCTTTCTTTGCAGATGTTCTGTGAAGTTTTTCTGGCACACGAGGACGTGTGACAGTCAGGATCGCCGTGTCGGCGCAGGGCGTCCTTAAGTGTGTAGCGATTGCTACAAGCGCAGGCGACACGCATTCCTAGTTCAATGTTTACATTAACAACATAAATCTTGATTGTAATTTGGACACAGAGAAGTCTTTGTCCGTAGAAACGGGGCAGTGTGAGGTGTTTAAAGTAAACACTGCTGAACGTAGCCGTGGGTCTGAGTGTGGAATGAAATTTGATACATGTGCTTTTGTTCTGAATCCTCTGGGGCATTCAGAATCGATCTATGGTTGAGACGGGACGTGCGCGCCCTGACCGTGCTGTGTGAAATACCACTTGACGTGACCCACGGATTCGTTTCCGTTTCAATTAGAGTTCTCAGTTTAAAAGCTGCTTAGTGTTAAGACTTTACGAACCTGTTTTATAAAGTTTTGCACTTCTGACTTTATAATGATTAGATTTGATGTTTTGATGGCCTAAATAAGACTTATGACCAGAGATCGGACAAATTTGCGTCATTGCTCGCAATAATGTGGACATGACTCCAAAATTAATCAAATATGTCAAAATACATATATTAAGAATAAGTATATCCACGAAGGTTTTATACCTATAGAACTAGAAAACTTTTTTGTCAGAAATAATAATCATGTCTAGCAGGTTCGTGATTTCTTTATTATATAAAAAGATTTACGAGAACGACAACTGCCACTTTAATTAACATTTTGCTAATAATTTTATGCTTGTGTACATTTTTATCTCCGGGAGTTCAAATTTTATTTCGCGAAATTAATTAAATGATTAATTATTTGATTAATTTTTGAGTCATGTCTACATTACTGCGAGCAATGACCCAAATTTGTCCGATCTCTGCTTATGACAATAAAACCTAATTTTAAGATAATGAGACAGCGAGCTTTGGTGCGATTCTTAAGTAGTCTAACCTCAGTCGATTGTTTGAGGTAATTAATTGGTGGGAATTTTTTAAGTGTACCTATCTATAAAGATACGGCCGAAGAAACTCAACCAAACACGTACCCCTGTGGTACCTTTTCTCATACAGTTTCGCAATGTTATCTTTTACAGGTGTATATAGTAAGTCTTTATAACATTTGCAGTGAAAAGGTTCCACAGTGGTACGTGATTCAGTTTCCTTCACTGTACTTGACTTACACTCCGTCGTTTAATAAATCTCGGTGTCTACTCTCAAATACTCATTTCGTTTATGCCGTTTCTTTCCTTCTGTATATCACAAAATTTGTATATTTTTGCAATAATGGGTTGGAATACGTTCAAAATATATGTTACTTACTCGATGCAATTTTTTCAGAAAAACGAAACTTATCAGGATTTTTAAATTAAACATAACCTTACCTAAACCAATATCTAGATAAATAGATAAGTTTACTTTGCTACTCCTCGATACAGTGTAGTGAGCCTCATTTTATCGCGGAGTAACTATGTAACAAAGCAAAGTTATCCATTTATTTTCACATGGACCTCCGCAAAGTAACGCCTAAATCTATAGTTTTTCTATATCTAGAGCTACCTTTATCATTAGACAAGAGTGGTACCAGTAACAGTAGAATCTCTAATTGAAATGGCATTTCGTTAAAAAATCCTGCCAAAGTGACCGAGTAACTTGTAAGCTCATTGATGTTGCGGATGTCTAATGACGATGATCACTTAGGTACAAGGGCAATTGGGTGTCTCTTTCCTGTTGCATAAAAACCATACCAGTACTATTTACTCAGGTAATGATGGTGTAGGTGTGCAAAATGTAGCAATCTCTGTCAACAGCAATTAAACGCCTACTGTAGAAAATGCTATTATACTTGAGTAGGCGCTTGGTTTTTCGGTTTCGGCGTGAGTGAAGGGGATGCACTGTATTGTTTTTAGCGTGTGCGACGAAGATGCCAATAGCGCAACGCGAACACGCAAAGGCAAGTAGAGTGCCACCGTTACGGAGGATAGAGATTGTAAATGCATACCTACAGGATCATTTAGTCAAACTGGTACTTGGCCGGGTTTTTGATGTACCTACGTATATATAAGTAAGTCATTGTTGATTGCGTTTCTGGGGCCCGATTTTTGAAAGCACATGTGTGAAAATACCACTCGAAATTGGTATAAATCTGTTTATATCTTCAAAACTATAGCTCTAATCAACTTTTTGACTAGGTCACCACAAGATTAATGAGAACCCTTAGTATCTTAAGTTGCTCGTTTTTCAAATTGAGCACAACTTTTCACCACTTTCGAGCGGTATTTTCGCGCATGTGTTTTCAAGAATCGGGCCCCTGATTCGACTCTTCGGTTTTTTTCTACTTTGTTTTTTAGCGTTAGGAAAAGGTAAACAAGTTCTCTTTTTAAGTCGGTAACTGGATCACAATATTCCAAGGATTTTCAATTGTAACTTGTTATTAGTTTTTTAAAACTGTTTTTCAATAAAAATACGTGTCAAGACGCTCGGTCCCCGTTTACCTTCATAATAAATCTTAGATCGGTTGATGGAGTCATTTCGAAATGGGTCCAAGCATGATGGCCATTTCCTAATTTACCCATAGTAACTTAATTGAGAAGTTAATGCGGACGCGTTCCACTTTATACAAGCTTTAGGTATATTAACTTGCAACGTATAGTTTGTCCGGGTGGAATCTTGCGACTCAATTTTGAAGCTTAATCTTCAACCGATTGAGTTGAAATTTTGCATTCTTATGTAAGTCAGATGACAATACAACATTCTGTTAGTGGAGTTCTGGTGATCCAGCCAGGACCGTCTCCGCAGGAGAGAACTCTTCAACGGTTGGTCTGATTGACTTGAAATTTGGTACACTACACATGATGTGGGGACGGATGATAATGCAAGTACATTCAGCAATTAAATTTCTGACAGAAACGTATTGTTTCGTATTAAACTTACAATGCGCTAGGGGCCAAATGAGCCTTATAGTCCAACGTCATATAACCAAAGAATAATCATTCAATTGTTTCGTTTTATTTTCTCTTGTTTTGTATGATGCTCGTTCTGTTTTTTTTCTGTTGTATTGTTGTTACCAGTGACGATAAACACCGTATGACGTCAAACCGCACATATGATCAGCTGGTATTCTTATTCATATTACTACCATTGTTTTTTTTAAACAAAACACGTCTTACATCCAGCCTGTTAAGTCTGCCATTCAAAAATAGGTTTAACATGTGATATGTTAAGGATTCTTTCATTGATTATCGTAAAACAAAAGAATGTCGTTTGAATGGAACTGTAAATAATTAAATGAACTTGCTGTGGCCCTAAGGACGCGCTTCCACTGAAGCAAATACGTTTATCCACGAAGAGATCCGATTTTGAAAGCCAAACTGCAGCTCAAATAACATTTTCAAACCTTTAAAAAGATTAATCGTGGCTAAATTCAGCAAAACACATAATAACTTTTACGATTTAGAAATTGTATCCCAGCGGCGTTAAACATTAAATCCATTAATTCTTATCAGTTGTGGAGAATTCAGGCAATTTAACGGCGTACCTAGTACTGCGGTAATCTGAAAACGTGTTTCGTTTTCATCGCATTCAAAGCTGATTACGAGCACCATGGTAACTTTACCTACTGCTGAACCTTTCAGAAAAACTTTTAAAGGCTGCTCACTGAGATTTTGGGTAACTTAAGCTCCAATAAAAACATTTTCATATATGCTTCTAAGACGAGGCTATAATGTTCCGCGCTGTCAAAAGTAATCTCTTGTAGAGCCAAGCTTCTATCTCTAGTTCTACAAGCCTTTTTTTTTTAACGTGTGGAAAATGCGCCCTTATGCATCTCCGCGCTCGGGGCAGCATGTACGGAGGTATGACGGGCTCTCCAACTCGCCGCTGCCTTCCCTATGGAAGGAGGGGAGAGGCTTACCGTCTAAAAATACACACGTTCCCTCCAGGCCTTGAACTGCGGGCGTTGCGGGCGCACTGCGGTGACCACCGCAACACTATCTCTACAAGCCTAACTTCACAAACTCAGCACTTAAGTTTTGTCAAAATAATATATGTATGTGGCTTGGCCGATTCTCTACGGTCATATGGGCTAAAGTGAAAAATGTATTCACTATGTTCACTTTTCTGTTATACGTACCTACTACAGTAGTTCTTATAGTAACGAGATCAATGAAACATCCTGCTGCTATTCTTGGACGCTGGTCTGGGAGTAAAGAAAAAACATAGAATGCACCAGTTGCTTCTCTTCCTGCGCAGATTGTAAAAACCCATCGACGAAATGGGCATCATGTTATAGGCGATGCGGCTAGCAACTCGTCACTAATTAACCGACTTCAAAAAAGGAGGAGGATTTATGTTTGACTGTATGTATTTTTTTATTCCCCTTTCCACCTATACGCCCTCAATCATGTTAAACGTGGCCTTAAGGTCTTGTTAGGTCTACCCCGTAAGGGATAAAGGTGTGATTTATGTTTAAAGTATTTATGTCGGTATTTAAATTAAAAAAGCGAGTGTTAAGTATGTAGGTACTTGCACGATGCGTTGGTACAAACCAACAATAGACGTTTTAGACTTGTGGGGGTTACGGATATAAATCACCCCCAGTTCATTTATATTGGGCGCACTTACTTATTAATAGGTATCTACTTTCATTGACGAGAAGGGGGGGAGGAAACATTAGGTATGAAATAATGGGAACTATCGTTTCTTTGCTCAGCAGTTGGCGCCACTGTTGACTAAGGTCCAGAGGTACCTATAAGTGTCAAAGGCGACTTTATAAGATCGGCGCCGAAACAAAGTTTTAAATCTTGAATCTCATTAAGTTTATTAATTATAAATAACTATCATCATATCGAGTAGCTATGCCGCAATGTTGTGCAGTTCTGTTTTGTTCGGAAAAAAATCCGCTTTCAAAGCGTTCGCATTCATTGCTAAATAATCCATATTTGCGATAATTTCACGAAGGAGATCACTTTTCAACAGGTAAATGAAAGAAATTATAATTTATGTCACGAAACCCGCCAAAACCAGTGAAAAGTGAATGTTATTGGACCTCACGCGACACTAGCGCCTCTAGTGGCAAATTCACACGCGATAGCCCCCATAGTAATAATTACTTATTGCGCCTAATTCCACTATGGCTAATAAGTTAGCACTATTTTCTTTTATTGATACCCTTTTCCACCTCGCCCTCAATAACGCTAAACGTGTTTGTTACCCGAGGCTATGTACCCTTAGGAATAAATACCAGTAGGCTTATTATATTACCTAACTCGCTCGCAATCGCCATCGTGTTCATTTTGACAGTTCATGTATGGGCTGACAATTGGCATCGGAATCAGTTAGCTGTCACATTCATACAAGAACTGTCAAAATGAACACGATGGCGATTGCGAGCGAGTTAGGGAATAAACCTACTCATTATATATGTATGGCCAAAAGGTAATGCGTGTGCTTTTTATTGCGTATGTCCATCTTACGAGAGCCCCGTTTACCCCTTGTTGCCTCGAACAGAGGGATCCATTTGTTACAAAAAGTCTCTGTCCTATGGAGCAACACAGTGTTACGAATTTTGCACGAAATGACTGTGAGTAGACGGAACTTTACTTTGTTTGAGCGATTAGTATGCATCTACGTATGCATGATGTAGGCGTGAGACGACTCATAACTATAAAAATATATTTGTATGCGATGCTCTCATCTCTGCTAAAATGGTAATTCTCCTGGTACAGGGCCTCTTAAAATTAAATTTATAAACGACACTGAAAATTAGAACACAGAAAAATCCGAAAAGTAAAGCTATGGCCGGGAATCGCACCTGGATCATCGTCATTCCGTGTCGTGTATACCCCTACACCACCCATAGCAGGTGGGTAAGCCTTCGAATTTTTCTTTGTTACTAGCTATCACGTGACCTTGTTACTATGCGATTTTTTCTTTTAATCCTAAAAAACATGGGCCTATTTAGTCAAATAATCCAGCCCTTTATACATGATTCGTTCGGATTGCTACCACCTCCATCCGATTCCACTCGTAAGTTGACCTGTTCTATCATAGGTATTATTCGGAGTCTTGTCTCTGGGCAATTGGTTAACGCACGACCAATAAGACAAGACTCCTGACTCGGTATAATGTCTGCCCGAGAGCGGGGTTAAGTTATGATGGCATCGATAATTTCACGGGCGAGTTTTTTTAGAGAATCGCACCGCATGCGATAGATGATATTTTGATACGACAAACAAACAGCTGAAGCAGCTGCGACCAAAAACTACACTTTGTATGTCTATTGTTATAAGAACCTTTATTATTATTTAGAACGAGGGGTACATTCTAAATGTACATTGTTTGTGAGTTGAACGGGAAGTAAAAAGTCTCGATATAAAAGACTCAAATCAATGCGTCTTTGTTAGATTCATTCTTAAATGGATCTGCTGTTCCGAATAAAAATTGAATTTTGTTGCTACAAGCAGAAGCAGCTGTCGATTTTATATATGGTGGGAATCTAGAGTTTCAATGTTTCGCTTTAAAAGTGTATTTTTCAATCTACTTGCACATACATACACATACACAAATCACGTTTATATCCCTTACGGGGTAGACAGAGCCTGAGGTAACAAAACCTAAAGGCCACGTTTAGCATGATTGTAGGCGTATACGTAGAAAAAGGAATCAAACATGTGATGGGTTGCTAGCCACATCGCCTAATATAACATGATTCCTAAGAATTTCGCCCATTTCCTCGATTGGCTTTTACCATCTGCGCGGGAAGAGAAGCAACTGGTACATTCTATGTTTTGTCTTTGCTCCCAGATCAGCATATATTATAATTAACTTACAAGATTATAATTAACTTTCGCTGTTAGTATACATTTAGGTACATTAATTATGTCCAAAGTTGTCCACATTTTTAGTATTATTTATCAGTTTTAGTGCTAGTATTGACATGAAACACATAATGTAGAGTAGATGAGAATACAAGTACCATCGGCAAAAAACTTATACTAAAAGTTAAATTAAAAAATGCGTCTATCAATGAAAATAGTGAATTCACACTATTTTTAGCACTACTGATGACGTATTAAGTCATGGCGTCATACTATGTGTCATAATCAAGGTCATACATGACAGGTATAAACTGGAATTATAGTTCTAAGATGACTGTGTCAGCGAATCTAACATTGTGAAATATTGTGAGTTTTTATGTAATTGACAGTCATCAAAAGGAGCTCTATATTTTTGCACAATTATTTAAACCTCATGTTTTTGGCACTTAGTCCTTCTTTATAAACATTAGTTATGCTCTTAACTCATAGTTCTGATAGATTACAGATTTCTATTCAGGATAACTGATAGAGGTATTTTTATGAATCTGTTAGTTATTATATTTCCTTGTATATTTTAAATTTGTTGGTCTTAAGTGTCATATTTTGTATCATAAAATTATGAAATAAACGACGTTAACGGGGCATATATATATTTAAATAAAATACCAACATTGCACAACGATCTGTAATTTTCCAAGAGTGAGATTTTTGTAGAATAATATTGTAAAATACTAACGTAAGTAAATACTTTGGTGAAACAATTTAGGTCATACATCACGTCTATCCGGGCCCTTACGGGGTAGACAGAGCCTAAGGTAACAAGACCTAAAGGCCACTTTTGACATGTTTGTTGGCGTATAGGTGGAAAGGGGATTCAAAATACTTAGTGATATATTGCTTGCCCTAGCCAACAACATGATTCCTACGGTTTTCATCCATTCTCTCGAAGGGCTTATTTAATTTCTTAGTTCTTTAATTACTACAAATGATAATTTTATTGTATGTATAACGCTGTATCATGTGCCCTTTATAGAATCCGGGTAGATGATGATGATGATGATGATGATGATGATGATGATGATGATGATGAAGTAGGTATGTAAAGTATAAACACTATGACCATGAAATCATACTGGTGGTTAGCTTTACGGTACTTCTATAGAGAGGCACTAAAGGGGCATTTATTGTAATAAGAAACGGTACTTTTTTTGCACATTGAATTTAAACCCACGGTGTGACCAGTGTGACCTGGCACAGGCGGTTTAATAATGGTTTTTGGTGTTCCGTACTCATAAGGGTAAAAACTGTCTTTCTGTTTATCGCCAGGCTGTAGCTCATGAACTGTAATAGCTTGACAGAGGAAATTTTTACAGATTGTTGCAACAAATACTAAAAATGTAACTTAACAGTGTCTGTGTAAGTAACCAATATAAAATGATCGCACACTGCCTACATTTTGCTTACGAGGCAGGGCTCAGATAACACTGGATTTTATATGGAGCCCTCGGTGCGCGAGTCAGACTCGCACTTGGCCGGTATTTTCTGCAGTATCTCATGTACTCGTAGCTCTACATATTTCAAAAACGTCATGTTATTAAATTGTTTATCATGATATTAGTAACTTTCTGTTAAAAAAAAATGCATACATCATAACTACATACGATAAAATAGAGTCACTTTCCGCTGTCTGTCTGTCCCTATGTATACTTAGATCTTTAAAACTACGCAACGAATTTTGATACGGTTTTTTTAACAGATAGAGTGATTCAAGAATTCGGGCAGAAGCTAGTATTATACCTAATAAAAAGAGTTCGATTCATTCCTTGTAATGGGACATCGTTTAAAGTTATCTTTTTTTGCAAAATCAATGTGTAAAAAATAGTCCTGTTTAAAAACTTTCCACTGCACTTTCTTGGTATTATTGATCGCAGCAGGAGATAACTTCCAGAATGGTCCAGTATTCTTTCTCTTTCCCACGTATAGCACGCTACTCTTCACCACACAAATTCACGCATGCGCATCTAGTCCTTTCTAGAACATTCGCCTTGTTCTCTCGGTGTCACTGTTCCACTAATGTAACAACGAGTCGGCACGAAAAGGACAGCAGGAAAGTAACTGCATTGAGAACCCAACCAAGTTAAGAACTACGGTTGCTTTGCTCGTTTAGATCGGTGACGCGACTTCTTTATTTAGTAGTGTTGTAAGCTTCGAGAATATTCCACGTCGGTACAAAGAAGGTATAAATAGAAGTGGCCGCGGCCGCCCCGCCAGACCCAATAGGTTACTGTTATAGTGAGGTACTACATAGTTTAAAAGACCAAGGTATTTTGTAAGCAAGTATTACAATAAGTAATTGCAATATGGAGTTAAGTCGAAGCGAAACGAGAGAGAAATTAAATAGCAGACGCAGTCATCGCCCGGTTTTTAAAGTTATGGATAATCAAGGCAATTCAGAAGGATAAATTCGTAAGGTATGTTTTAGCGATAGAATATTATAAATAACGAACTTGTTTTTAGTGTTTTTGGTTCCTTTTTAGTAGGTAATTACCTTCAATGCTAGTTTTCGCACAACTACGCAGTTACGGGTACCTATTAAGATGTGACGCAGTTGTTTTTAAGGCATGACCTTGGGAGTTTACGGCAGATTTCTACTAATGTTTCCTCTATTTAGATATTTTAGATAAATCTTAAGATAGTCTCGGTTTTCTGAAGGTCATGTGGTTTTTTGTGGATTAAGTAAACAGTTTTTACGGATAAGTAATGTTAGGATTAATATAGATGCCTATCACTGAAGAGTTATTACAATGGGCCTGAAATTGAAGATTGGTTTTTATTTTTTACGGTACTAAGATATGACAATTAACAATGCACTATATGTTCAGTAGATAAAAATATACCCGAAGCGGTTAAAAATAGACGTATTAGTAACGAGAGGTAATGTGATTAAAAATTGGTAGAGCTGAATAGCGTACCTTTTTTTAGGTAGATAACGTTTGAAAACATTCCAAATGGGGCAATGATATTGTTTACATACATAAAAGATAGTACATAGTTATCAGTTACTGTTCTATGTATAGGTGTGTGTAGGTAGGTAGGTAGTTACATAGATAGGGATTAGGAAAGAACTAGACTTGAATTAGTAATAACAACTAATATCAGAAAAATATAGACTTAAGTATAATTACAGATTAAGTTAAGTAGGTAGGTACGGACGTTTTCAGTAAAACTGTCTACCTACAAGGTATATAATTAGAACAATAGACTTAAAATGACAAAGATAGGAAACGGAAGTGAGACTGTGTAAACAATCAACTTTTGTCTTTAATTACCTAATTACGTATTTATATACCTAGGTAGTTGGTACTTATAGGTTAAATGTAAGTTAATGTTTAAGAATAAGGTTAAGATATAAGATGTTGGGCGTGGTTGTCGTTGGGATGTATAGTTTTATGTTTACGGAATTAAGTTTGAAGAAAACTATTTGCGTAGATACCTTAATTGTGGATATGATGAACAAGGTTTTGAATAATAGAGTGTGTTACAATTATTTTCGTGATATAGGAAACATTACTTTGATTATTATGATTTAGTGAAGTACTTATTAGGAAAGCTTTACTCAAGTTAAGACAAAGATACGACGCCTTACTAGCCGTCGGAAAAAAAACTGAGGAGGTTCTCAAATCGACCCGGATATTTTTTTTATTAAATAGTGACATGTTACTAACAACACATCTCTATATTTCGTTTTATTGTTTTCTTTGATTACTGAATGGTTTATCTGAGTAAGGTTATATTATTTTATGAATTTTTTTTGATTGATTGTTTATCGCCCCGTGCGGCATTGCGTTTGCGTATTTGTATTTTTTATCGACATAATAATACGTAGGTACCATAAAAAATATTTTATTTCCAAAACAAATTTTAAACTAGGTATTCTTAATCAAACGATAATTTGATTTTACACGAAACATGTAGGTAAGTTACTATTACTTTAAAAATATTTAAATTGTTACTTTGTTCGACTGGATATATTACAATTCCAATGTTACTAAAAATGGACAGATTTTTAGTACTATAAAAATCTGTTCATTTTTAGTCGTCTCAAACAATTATTCAAATTTGCAATTTGAGTCAAGTTAAGATAAACTGATTGGCCACTTACCTCTTAAGATTTTATTCGTCAAATCACTATGGGTTAATTTTAAGCTTATTTATGGTTTAACTTATTTGACTACTTTAAGTTACGTTATTCAATTCTAATCTCACAGTTTAAATTACTACTAAAAGTCTGTCCATCTTTAGTCGTCTCAAATATTAATTTAAATTTACAATTTGAGTCAAGTAAAGATGAACTGATGATGATGATAAACGAATTTGGCGACTTGGCTCTTTTGATTTTATTCGTAAAATCACTATGGGTTGATTCAAATCTCGAGGGTTTAAATTACGTTATAACTTACTTTACCACAGTGTATTCTTTTTTAATCTTATTGTTATAATAATACAAATTCTATCCATCTTTAGTCGTCTCAAATATTAAGTCAATTTTACAATTTGAGTCAAGTAAAGATGAACTGAATTGGTCGCTTCAAATTAAAGAGTTTAATTTAGGTATGCTATAAATTACTTGAAGTCACGTGTTCCGTTTTAATATTAATGCTGCAGTAGTACTAAAAGTCGATCTATCATTAGTCTTATTAAATCATAAATTAGATTAGGAAACAAGTAAAGATGAACCGATTACTGATTGATTCAATTCATACGTTCGTAAATTTTAGACTAAATCTTACATACATACTTGTGTACATTATGTACTTAGTACTTATTTAAATGCTGATAAATTCGTAGCATATTAGACTTCTAAAGCAAATATAGGTTAGGAGAAGGAATAAATAACTACGCATTAATTATAATTATTGGATAAAGATTATCATTAAAATTAATTTTAGTATATAAGCATACAGTACAAGGTACTATCGACCGATTCCACTATCAAACCTCTCAATAGTGAGTGAGACGGCAAGACAGACCCGGAAGGTCTTATTAAATACTATCGGACTGTAAGTCCATTTTATATATTGGATAACTGTCTAAATCAAAATTTATTTATTATTATTAGTTTAAGACTACTTTTCGTTTTTTTAATGGGGAACTTTGGATAGACAAGGAATTAAAATAGGAAGGAAAATGTCTAATGGTTATTAGTTTTTACTAAAAGTAGACTTATAAACACGAGACCAAATAAAATAAAACCAGGCAGGTAGGCAGCAGGTACTTGTTAGGTATCTTTAGGTAGGTACTAACGTGATTTACACACTATCACATGTATGTGGTAAAACTTTATGAAGAATGCGGACGGAACTAACTAATGAAAACTATATTTTATTTACTGCAGCGTGGGATGAAATGAAAGATTTGGAAAAGTTACCTCATTATGACAAAAATAACGATTATGGTGGAGAGAAATCAAATGGAAATCAATGTTTCCAGTTACTATTCTAAATCACAAACATTGGACGAATAATTCAGTTCTTTTTTGTAAAAAATATACATAATGTGAATGAGTTTTAATAAGGAAATACGAGAGATAGGTACGACAACCTGTGATATATGATTCAAGTAGATACATGATTATCTTTATTATTATACAAGCTACTACGATTGGAAATATTATAATGAGCTGAAATAGTTATGATGCTAATTTTGCAAGAAATTATAAAAAAAGGAAAACAAAATGAATACTTAACAACATTTTAAAAATGTAACGTAATAAAACTTAAGCCACCAATTTCAGATAATGTAATAAATACTGGATAATGCTGCAGAAAGCTATGGAATACGACATTTTTAACAATTTTCTGTATCCTATTGAATACGTTTTTACGGTACGATTTAGATTTAGTCTAAGACAGGTTCATACCAAAGACTATCTTCTAAAATATACCGTTAAATGAGTATAATTTAATAGTAAAAATACATCTAAGTGAATGTCAAAAAGTGTGGATAATATTCGCAACAATGCAATAGAAGCCTTTAGTAGAGAGTGAAGTAAATGACTAATAATAATAATAATAATAATAATATCTTGGGACAATTGACACCAATTGACATAGCCCCAAACTAAGCAAAGCTTGTAATATGGGCACTAGGCAACGGATAAACATACTTATATAGATAAATACATACTTAAATACATATTAAACATCCAAGACTCGAGAACAAACATTCGTATTTTTCATACAAATATCTGCCCCGACCGGGGATCGAACCCGGGACCTCAAGCTTCATAGTCAGGTTCTCTAACCACTGGGCCATCCGGTCGTCAAATAGATTCACAGAATTTCTGGAAACAAGAGTAAGCAATGAGAAAAGAAGAAAAATTGCCTATCGTAGATTAGAAAATTTACCAAATCACGGTGCATTCGATTACATCAGTTTAGATATTTTTGCGAACAGAATATACCTAGTTCGGAATACTACTTCGTATTTGACTTTAATATACAAATAACGAAACAGCTGGAACATACATATAGAGAAAGTATAAGACAAGTTGAAATATAAAGCAAACAGTGCAAGACTTAATTAAAGTCCTAGGATGTCTCCTGTCGGATTACTTGGACTCGAAGAAACTAAAAGAAAATAAAAACATTTAATTAGAGCAAATTGTATATTTTTACGAAACGGCGTATAATTTAATAGGTAACGCTTATGATCTAGTGCAGCTCATACCTCTTTAAACGTAACAAAATCACTGCTGCAAACGTAACGTAGTTAAAGATCGTTTTATGTTAGGAGAAAAAAAGCTATAACTAAGAATGTGTTATGCCTACCAGATTTATCGACACACACAAAGAAAATAGAAAGAGATATATATTGTACCTCAACTGTACATGTCTTTAGTCTTTTTATTCAAAAGCGTAGACACATAAATATTGGTTAGAATATAAATAGATATGCAATAGAATGCCAATTAAGAATAGACAATAAGACGTAACGTTTCTTTTAGTTGGATGAGCTATAAAGTATTGAGCTAAGGTCTTTACTGAGCTAATGAATAATGATAATGACAAGATGACAGCGGATAAATTGCTTATTTTAATGATATAATTTGACTCTAAGCACAAAGAGAATGACAAAAACTACGATTAAAACAAATTGCTGATATTTTTATAAAACGTTTTGGAGGACGATTGAAGAAAAAAGTAAAAGATATAATAATTAGTGGATTAACGAGCAATGAAAACATCAGATTAATATGAAATAAATAAAGGAAACAAAAATACGAAGAAACCAGTTAGAATTTAAATATCTATTGAATGTTACGAAAATAGCGACATAAGCGTATTTATAAACATTTTGAGGTGATATTTTAAACTTGAATTTAAACATTTACTTTGTTTAAGTTTATTCAAAGACAATGAAGATCTTGAAAAATGTATTGGTTGAGAAATATTTATTACCTATAGTTGAATTGAAATATATCTAGAAACTGATTGAAGAGAATGCGAGAGATACGACTTCTAATATTTAAGAAATATTTGGAATTGATACTGCTGGTTGTGAGTTGAAGAGAATTATGAGATCAAACGAATATCTTTGCTTGAGGCAAATAAAGCTTAAATAATCAACACAGTGTTAGAATACCGTAGCGAATATAGAGTGGAAAATCAAAGTGGATTAGCAAAGATAAGGTAGTTGGAACAGGGAACTGTAGATGTTTAAGAAATTGTGTAGTGAACTAGGATCGAGTAAAGTAGGAAACCGCCATTGTCGATAGTAGGCTAGTTTAGAAGAGTACCTATCCATGGATGTTTTGTTGAACATAATAATCTAGTTTGGTTTAGTGTGTACGTAATGAATGGCGTAGCCTAACTTAAGTCAGCGAGTAAGGAATTGTCATTGTGTAGGGTAGCTTAGTTTAAGTCAACTAGTAGGAAACTGTCATTATCTGTAGTTTAAACGACTGAGTTGGGGACTTTAACCTAGCGATGTAGGCTAGTGTAGAAGACTTAAAAGAGAATTTTCTTTCTTTAAGTGAATGAGTATTGAATTATAGGCGAATTCGTAAGGAACTGTCATTGTATAAGTAGTCTAGTTTAAGCGAGTGAGTAGAGGTAGAGAACTTTAACTGAGCGGTGTAGGAAAGTTTAGAAGATGTAAAAGGGATATTTCATTAGCGATAGTGTTGTTCAAGTAAATGAGAAAGGCATTATGGTTGAGCAGAGAAGTGTAGTTAAGTGTGCAAGAAACTGACATTATGTGGAGTAGCGAGTGAGCAAGGAACTTTGACTGAGCTGTGTAAGCTAGTTCCGAGTAAGAAATAGGGAATTGTCGTTGAGGAGAGTATCATTTTTGAGCGCGTGAGGCACTATCGTTCTTGGAATCGGCTAGTTTAAGCGAGTAGGGAATTATGGCTTAGCAGGGATACCTAGTTTAAGTGAGTGAGAAACTATCATCGCGTGGAGAAGCGCAGTTAAGTAAGACAAATGAGCGGGATACTATTGTAATGAAACTTCCCTCCCCCCTCTAGTATATTAATTATTAATATCGTCACCGTAGGCATTCATAGGCGTTAGTTTGGGTTCCCTTCAATAGAGAACAGCAAGTCTGAATTTGATTTCGAGTAGTATTCTTTCACTACTGTATGACTTCATACTGTACTTCGGTGTAGGCAACTAGCTAAACCAATCCGCTACTGGATGAGGTATGGTCTCCCCGTCTACGATTCAATAGTGATATGAAATTACTCACTTTAATAAAGACTTCAATTCACAAGTCTAATAAATAACATGTACACTGTTATTGTAGTAACTTTGCGATAGCAAAGAATAGTTTTATGAGGTAAATTAATCGTGTGATGATGTTAGCAGATTCCATTTCCACTATTAATTGATCATAATTCAGATGATGATGATGACTCTCAATGCATAAAACGACTATATGTCAGTCTTGACGACGTAAAATTAGTTTCAAATGAGGTGTTGATTAATCTACCCTTAAAACTATCCAGCTAAGGCAATTTCAACAATTAGTGAAAGTAAATGATTCAAAAGTAAGTAATTCATATGACCGTTGAATACAGACATAATGAATAAGTAACACTGCATAATATCAGCCTGCATAGTAAACCTCACATATCACAAACAAAGTAACACAAAACAAAAGAAATCACTCACTCAGTATTTCTTCGACAGCTGCGTAAATCAGGAACTCTGAAATTAGTAGGTACACCCTAATAACCTATGAACCCTATCCATGTCTAATAAGAATCCTATCTAAATTTGTATATCTCACAGCTAGAGGTGATTGCTACCTCACATTTACATTAATTGCGTGGTGTGTAAAGTTAAGGCCTAAGTTAAGCCAAATAGACTACGAAACTACGGTTCAGGCGAGGCGAGTAGTATAAGACACAATGAACGAACGAACAGAGGCGGAAAGAGTAGGCTATTACAGTAGAGAAAGCAAGACGAGTTCCGAAGTGGAGGAAGTGAAACGAACTAATAGCGAAGTAGAGAAACTGGTGTAGGTAGTTGTTGATAATATTGAGTATCTGCTTTATCCCAACTTGGTTAAGATATAAAGAGTTTAAGAAGTATTATTGTAAGGATTGGTATAGATTATGCTTATTTTAGTTTAAGTATTTAATGAGAGTTGGTAACGTAAAAACGTATAAAGAAGGTTGAGGCAAGAAGAAGGCAGGTTAAGTTCTAATTGGCGAGTGGAGTAGAAAATTAAACATTCACAAGGCAGGCAGAGTCAAGCTTAAGAGAGTGAAGTAGGAAATTACTTAGGAAAGGCTGGTAGATGCGAAATCATGACAACGGAGTAAGAAAGTACCCAGGGCAGGCAAAGGCAATCTCAAGAGAGTGTGAATAGTATAGCTTAGAAATATAGAACAAGAAAATACAAACTAATAAGGGAGGTAGATGCAACTTTAGCTCTGTGGAGTATTAAAGTACAACGAGGGAGAATGAAGCAATTTAATTTATAAGAAAGATAGAGGCAGTCTTAGGGGTAGGCAAGTATGGTCCAATAAGGGATGCAAAGGCAACCTTGAGACATTGGGGTAAGAAACTACGATAAACCGGAACAGCTAAATCTCGTTTGAAGAAGTGAAAGAAATTTTGTAGTAGGTATTTGTAGTTAATAAGTAGGATATGCCTTAGAATAAGTTGATCAGGTAACATAAAACGATGAGTGGTTTTACGGTAAAGAGTGCATCGACCAATAACAATAATTTTACTCGAAGATAACTTCAGATAAGTAGCGGTAAGAGTCAAATAGTTAGTAAGGTTAAGGTGACACTGACATTTAGACATGTTATACGGAACAATTTAATCTTGATTTATAAATACAGTAATTATATAAATAACGCAGGTGTAGCGAGACTTAAGTACAAACTACTATACAAACTACTATAACTTAAGTACAAACTCAATTGTAAAATAAAACTCACATTAAACAATGTGAATGAAATATAGAACGGCAATGAAACTTCGAGTTGATTCGTGAGGTGAAAATAATGACTTGATTTGTCTGACCATTAGTAAGTCTGTAAGTTAATTATTTTATAAGTCACAGCTAAGCCACATTTATTTTATGTTAAAAGGGCCAGGGCTAAACAAAACGTCGTCAATATGAATTAGGATTATTGGGTTTTCATAGCTTTTGTAAGAAAACATTTATTCCGGTTAACTATTTTAATGAAAGAAGAGCTGTGTAGAAATCAAAAATTTGCATTAAGTAACAGATCAAACGAAATTCAGTTTTACGTACGTTCACATAGTTCCCAGACAATTGAAAACTAGGAAGTGATTATTGATAAACTATGGCATGAACGCCATCTAAGCTAAGCGTCAAATTAGTCTCAAATTTTACTAGACTCCAATAAAATAAATAAATGTTGACTGAAATGGTGATCAGTTTTGAAATTCAGAAGTGATACGTGAATTAAGTGGTGAAGTTAATCGTGGTTAATAATGAAGTTAAATTTAAATGACGTAGTTCACAGTGCTTTCAGTTAGTTAAAAAAAATAAGAAAATCACGGTTAGTGCTAAAATTAAATATTTATGAGCTCTTAAGTGTCAAAATTGGTATCGATTGATAGGAGGTAGTAAACAATCAGAAATAGGTTTTGAACGTCATCAGAATATTATGAAGTGAAGTAAATCTTTTTCCTTGCTAGGATAAAGTTACATAAAATATGAAAAATAAAGTTAAAGTGAGAATTTCATTGGTTATCAAGATCAAATATTTTACAGTGATTGGGTATTCAGCTGACTGGTTTTTAATAGGTAACGTCGAGCTAGTTGTAACAATTGTGTTTTTTTGGTGAATTCAGTGAGATTTAGGGAATCGGTAGTAAATAAAAATTACGTAGGACTAACACTTAAAATAAACTAAGTGATATTTGCAAAGTTTTGTGGTATTATGTGAAATTCAAGTAATAAACGGCACAAGACAATTTAAAGTTAATTCAAAATGACCATTATCATCACGGAGATATAGAAGAAAAGTGTTGTAGTAGTGCTGTGAGATGTTAGAAGTGATTCAGTGAAAAGTTATTTGTATAATGATTTGTTTTGTCTGAATAATAGAAATTCCAAATCATAATTATTTTGATTTCATACGCACGAGAATGATTTAGTGAAGAACGAGACTTAGGTGTTACGGAATAATTCAGACGAATTAATATTTGACTGTTATTAGCAAGTTGCTTGTTATCATTAGATCACTGGTATTTAAAGTAACGTGTGATTCAATAAAATATTTAAAAGTCTACATAAAAAGTATTTATACACAGTACTATTTTTGCTTAAAAGCTGTTTAATATGCCTGTAAAATTTAAGGATCAATAATATGGCTGACAGTAACGTATCTTAGGTAATACCGGTTTGGTCAATGACATTTTCCTGGGTCGTAAAATGAAAGTTATCTGAAGATACAGGTCTATTATACCGTCTATTACTTACAGTATGTTACAATTAGTACAAGCCTCGCCAATAATTTAGTCGTCATTATTATTAAAATGAACTTAACATTGTAAGAACACGTTCTAATATTAGATCTGTCATTTTTGCTTAAACTTAGCGCAAGGTCTACATGATATTTTGAGTGTGTCGTATTGAATTATGTATTGTATATTTGTCTAGATAGTGTCTTTTTATTCCTGCAAGCTACACTAAGATTCCATGCATATTGTACCTATTATGGCAATCGTCTTGTATAAAACGTACAGTCTGTAGGCGTATGGTCTAACTCGCTCGCAATCGCCATCGTGTTCATTTTGACAGTTCTTGTATGAATGTGACAGTCAGCTGATTCCGATGCCAATTGTCAGCCCATACATGTGTCAAAATTAACACGATGGCGGTTGCGAGCGAATTAGATAATAAGCCTACTGGTATTAGTAGATTGTCTTGCTTCTGTACTTCAGAATTTAGAGTTCATTGTTAGAATCCTGTACACAGGCTACTCATTACAGTTACTACTCTCAGTATTTTTTGTTTGACGCCTTGATGAGGGTGCACGAATGTTTGAGCTTGATTAACACAATGGTCCATTTGGCTTTCCAAATTTAATAATTTCGCTTTTGGAATTAAGTTGTTTGGTTATTCACCTAATTGTTAAAACGTTCTTTCACCCTAGTACCGAGTTTTAGGTGATCCCACGCATTTTCAACCTATGGCATCTTTTTGATTAGAAGTGGCATTATTTTGTGCTAGAACTAACACCGAGTGTTGATATGGAATCGTTCGTATGTGACGCACATTCTCAAAATTAGGTTTAGTGGTATGCGAGCTTATCTTCAGGAGTCCGGTATGCTATGTGGGGAACCTTGGCTTACAAATCTGTGCTTACGAAGTTACACGAACCCCGTTTTCGTTTTTAAATGAATGTGTATGAGCTTTGTCCGTGTGCTGAATCCTTTTTCAACCAATTGGCTTTGTTTGAAATTGAATACCTTCTTCATATTTTTTAATTGTGTCACTGTTATAGCCGCATTTAGCTCATTGCGTAACTAGGACGTCTTGTGTTTAACAGTTCAAAGACTTTTGCAAATCCAATCAATCACTTCCGCCCTAGTTAGAACTGTAAAGAGTTATTAATGTAAAACGTATTAAACGCATGGTATGGCGGCTAATTGGGAAGACTAAGCTGAATTGACTGGGTGGTACATCTGTCGTTTCTGTGTACAAAAACTTGATATTTAATAACTATTTGTGTCACTAACTATTGTGGAAGTTAGTGATTTGATTTACAAAAGTCGGGGACGACTTATTTGCATCATGGTTTGATTTACATTTGAACAAAGCATTCTAGCTTGTGAGCTGTGTGTAAAGTTTAAAGTTAATTAATTTGGCCCTTCGTTTTTGTAATTTAAATAATAAGGATAATTATGTGTTTAATCGTCGTTTGCGGGTCAAGTGAGTAATTAGCTACACGTCTTAATTCAAAACGTCAATACTTCTATGCTTATGTGGTTATTTGAAATTAATGTTTTCGTTTTCTTTCAACATTGGTTTCACAATAATTATTATCATGTGTACGAACTTATCTATTTTTTAAAATTGGGTTGCACTGTTTTCTCAACATTTTAGAAAATGAATGGCATCGTTGAAAATATAGTGTATAATTAACAAATTATGTAATATATTTTTTCATCATTATTGTATGGCTATTAACTGAATGCAATTTAGCGTCGGTCACCGAATTATATAGAATAATGTACAAATTATTAACGACACATTTTATTCTTTTCTATACCTACATTTTACTACGGTATCCAATCCATAGATGTAATGTAATAGTGTAAAGTGTAATAAACTAATAAATATTGCGTTAAACCAAACGGTTTCGGCTTACTTTCTTTAGTATACTAACAAAATTTGTAGTCATGCGAGAAATCAGCCCCTTATTTCATTGACATTACAGGAGCGCACCGGTCAGGTCTCAAATTGTTTCAAGCATATTTGATGATACTTCAGGTCATTCCTATTACTTTTATTAAATAAGGGGCATGAAAATCCATTATACACGTTAACGTTTGCACTTACGTAATTTAAAGCATGTTTTCACGTTTGCACCACGCAAAGTTATTTACGAATGATTATTTAATTTACTGTCAATTAATTATCGTTAATAATTTATGCTTGCCCTAAATTAATATTGAGCCAATTAAAGGACTATAGAAATAATATTATAAAATGTGAATAATTATTTTGTGGCTTTAAATTTCTTGTAAATAATCATGTTTACAGGAAACGAGCTTATTTAATTAAGATAAGTGTACAATTGTGTGTCACGCATGCAAAAACAGGAATACCTGGAAACTAAAATATAATTGGTTATCAATTTAGTAATTGACATTTACAAAATAAGGATAATATAGACGGAGGTATTACCTTATACAATAACAAATATGATAGGTATACGAAATACACTGTGGTTTTATATTAATTAACGAGTTACAGTACAATACAACAAGAAATAAACATAAAAATTATAAAATAAGACAATATAAAGAGTTAAAAGTATAATACACTTTTTAATACCAAAACAGGAAATATATAATAATTATAATGATACCTTTACCAGGCTTTATTGTGTTCTTATTGATAACATTTATTCCTTTAAATATGAAATAAATTACAAATAACAATTCTCAAAAAAACTATACGGATTTACAAATGATTTAATTTAATTTAATAATAATAAGAAATAGTTTAATGCAAAATATACTGACGGATAAAAATTTCAAAAGTCCTAATTTAAGTCCAGACCTTATTGTTTATTACTTAATTAATTTTAGCTTTGTCATAATAATACATAGCAATTGATAATTTACTTTATACGTGGAAATATTTTTATAATTTTAGAGTTTTAATAATGCACTTCATCAAATTATTGGGTGGCCAGAATCATTGTGTATACTTCATCAATGCCGTGGGTGGGATCGTGTGTACGTCTGTGCGTTTTCACAAATAACACAAATTTGACAAATTCGTATAAGTATTTAGGCGACTAACAATTTTTGGCTAAAATAGCATGATTTTTTTTAAGGGGCGAACAGTAACTAGCACTTGTGCTAAAGCATGATTTAAGTAAAGAGTTTACTTTAAGTTTAAGTGCGTAAAGCTAAAAAATTGCTAACCTAATTAAATATTTATAACAACGATGTTTTAACCAAATTTACAAAATCAGTATTATTTATAAAATCAGAAAACTGTGCCTAAATATTTGCATAAAGAGTTTAGTAGGGTACCCAACGACAACCAAATAGGAAAATAATAAGTTAGGTAAATAGGTATACAACGACGTCAAGCGGTTTTTAAGGACGTCATAAGGAATGAATATCTAAAAATGCCGATCCATATCCGCAGGTTACCATAATTTAATTAATGATATCAAAACTGCGCTTTAAGTGTTTAAATTTATATAGTTCCAATTTAGACCCGGGCGATGACATAGGTAGGAACGGAATCGTTTAATTAAGTTTAAGAGGTTTCAAAGTAGAACAACTGGCGATATTTATAAGACGCTATCAAAATATAATTATATGAACGTCAACAATATGCAGATATATTTAATATTTACTAAAAAGAACATTATTTATTAGGTACTTAATACTTACGTTTCGAACTGAATTAGTGAGTCTTAGATTAGAAATTAAATAAAGAGTGATGTATTTATATATATTTCGTGCTTACCCAACATACTTTTAATACTAAGAAGTAATATGTAGTTACTTAGCAATAAGTTCTTTAGTAATTCATTTACTTCAGAAATCATTAAAGAAAAATCATCTATTCTTATTACATACTTGGTCCTTAGTATAGGTACTTTCGGTTAGAAATTAAGTAGTGGATTAGTTAGACTTAAGAAATGGAATATAGGGTGATGAATTATATTACACAGGTATTTCGTATTTACTCAACTTAGTAATAGGGTAATAATGCAGCTACTTTTAGAAATAAGTTTAATAAGCTCTACCTAATAGTCATGTTTAACTGAGGAGTATTTTCGTTAGAGAATATGTAGTCAATATTTTTTATCTTTGCTTTGACATTTTATTTCATATAAAACTAATGATAATAATAATTCAGAATTAAATATCGAGCAGTAGCTAACATTATAATGAAATATAAAATAGAATATTTTATTATACTAGTAAGTTTGTAGCATTATGACATTTGTCAGACATTGGACTATTGACATTTAATAATGACGGACATGCGCAGTACTTTCGCATATTTATCATTAAATTATCGCAACGCAAGTAAAATACATTCATGCGTCAAATCCTGAAAGTAAAACAACAAATAAAAACAGGACAAGCTGATTAAAACCGCATAAAACATGAATCGAGATCTTATTTGCGCAATACTATGAAATATTGACGCTGAAAAGAAATGTAAGCAGACTTTAAAAAAGACTTCCCACAGAGTTTCTTGCGGCGCTTCTTCTCAGTGGATGGTCAATTCCGAAGCGCTGGTAGCCTCAAAAATACTAAATAATAGCAAAAACAAAAATACAAATACCTAATCATAATCGATCGGTATTAAAAGGATCAATTATACGAAGTGGATTTCATAAATATCACGTATACAAATGATTGCAACAATTCTGCAAATCATCAACTACATATAATCATTTATTATCTTATTATTTTGGAATATCTTAATTTAGTGTAACTGGGAAATAGAGGGTAGAGAATGACTATTTATGATACACGGTATATAATCAATTCTCGTTGGTATACAAATTTCTAGAACAAATTCAACTCCTTTTGACGATTTAGTAACATCGACGAAAGCTAATTTTTAAGCCTATTTCACACTCCACAGGCATTTATACAATTTGTATTGGACCGAATCAATATAGTTTTAAATTTAAACTACTTATAGTATTTCCCCGTGGTTTTATTTTCCTTTCTTAGATTTAAGTTACTAATGCAGAATTTCTTCCAGAGCAAAATCTAAGCCAAGTATTCACAAAACAAAACATCAGAATTAAATATTTTGGAGTGTACATTTTTTTTTATTATTCTACTAAGTTGGATCTAAAGTTTTAGGCAAATCAAACGTTACCGACAATAATTAGGAAATAAGATTTATGTACAAATCTACTTTTTGGTTGTTAAATGTCCGGGAACTCTAAAAATGTATACGTATGTATTCTATTTATGTTATTATTTTAATAAAATATTTTTTTATTTTTTATTTGCCTAGATAAATAAATTTGAACACCCGTTTAGCTTGTAAGTTTACCTAATTCAGAATCTCTTCCAGTTAACCATACACAGGTGATTATAAAAAAGAGAAAAATTAAAATGTGTTTGTTAACGAATACGAAATCATCAACAGAAGATTTTACAATTTAGACACCCCATGATCGACAGACTTCATTTTTATTTTCAACCCGCAGCATACAAGAGCCAGTAAGTCGCTTGAATCAAAACAACAAACCAAATATTGCAAATTTGTTTGTAGTTAATTTATTTTGTGAGACCCATTACTTGTAGTGTCTAGAGTAGGTACTGTAGAATTGTCACCTGCCAAGATAATAATAGCATTATATGTACTATGATTTTTTAATAACTGAATCTAAATCTGTGGCAGTCTCTAAAACTATTAGGAGTAGATAAAAATATCGAACTTCAACGATTTGCTTATTTAGACATGCTTTTTGTATTTTTTTTCATAGCAATCAACACAACATTAAACAATTGGATGAATTTGAAAAATCAATCTGTCATTGATTCAAGATTCAACTCACTTTTTTTAATACTGTTTTGACTAATAAAAATATATTTTAGTTGCATTTTTCTAATCTGCGATATTGACGTTTCAAGTATTCTGTATAGAAGTAGAAGTGGCTTCGAACTTATTCATACTTGTATAAATTTTATAATATCGAAAAAAAAACAATAACGCGTTGATATCATCAGAATATTTATTTTAGTCTATAAGCTGGTCCTCATACATATCTCTTTCAGTAATATCCAAGATGCCGTCACTCTCATGTTGGTATTTAAGCAGAAATGCCGCGTAAAATAGAATATTCGCAGGATTCGTCGGAAAACAAAAAAAGAAATACTCGGCAGTCATTTGGTAATCGATGTAAGCTATCAGGTAAAATGTAGGTCCTAAAAGGCTCATATATGATTTGCTTTTTAAAAAAGTTCATATCATAACTTATTAATATTTGTAAATTATTGATTTTTGGGTTATTTTATTCGAGGGAATGGGCGAAAATCATAGGAATCATGTTATAGGCGATGTAGCTAGCAACCCATCACTATTTTGATTCCACTTTCCACCTCTACGCCCTCAGTGTCTTGCTAAACGTGGCCTGTAGGTCTTGTTACCTTAGGCTCTGTCTACCCCGTAAGGGATAAAGACGTGATTTGTGTCTGTGTATGTGTGTATGTTAAATATTAACATTGAAAATCTTGGGTTTTGTATTAATAAAACATCTAAACGTTGTACTTTTTCTCCTCTGCAATATCTAAATAAAGTATACACTACGTTACCCAATCCCCATCAATACCAGCTCAAATAGAACATGCAGCCACCCTTGGATGGCCGCCAAATGAAGCGATTCAACATAAACTTGGCTTCATCAACATTTTTTTATTATATTGAATCAATCTTGAATAAAAAACTTTGTCTTAATCTATAAGTTTGTCCTTATTCGCATCTTTTTCAGTATTTTTGTAAACCGTCAACACTGCCACGTTTTGGTATAAGCAGAAATATTCTACATGTAGCACGATTTGGAGGGATTCGTCGGAGACCCAAAGTAAAAATGATCGTCCATTCCGCAGTCACATAAATAAGTACAGACTTAGCAGTTAATGTTGCTATGTCGTGTTGTATGGTCAGGTAAAAAATGTAAGGCTCTGCATGGCCTGTTGTTCATCTGTAATTTTCTTGTTTCTAAACAAATTTATTGAACTAACGTACAATAACAGTTTCATCGTTGGATTTGTTTGCAAAAAAGAAATCTTATGCTATTTTCTAGAACAGTTGATATATTTTCCTGATCAGTCTTAAATAAACTAAAATACTTGTGTTGTACCTCGTACAATACTTGTAACAGATATTTGATTTTTAAATAATATTTTCACATCTAGTGAAAAATATGAACAGAAATAAATGTATTCCATCACAGTATGCATTTTAGTTTATAAGTATGTCTTTAAACGAATCTTTTTCAGTATAGCTCTAAACCAACATCAGTTACTGGCCCGTTTCTGGCATAGCGGAAAATGTCCCGGGGAAAATTTGATTTTCGTGGGATTCGCCGGTGAACCAAAGTAAATGTCCATGTATAATCGCTTTGTTCGCGCAAAAATACTTGGCACTCATCGAGAAATTGATATATTGTAACTAATCAGGTAAAAACATTAGAGGCCGTGGCCGACTATACTTTCTATTCTTATATAGATAATTTTAACTGTCCTATATGCAAATCCCATTATTTTGTTGCTGAAAAAACGTTTTACAGGTCTACTAAGGAATAGCTGTCAAAAAACACTTATTTTTTACAAAAACTTGAGCATACCTTCATAATCAAAAGATAACTTGAAGATTAGTAGTAAATAAGAAAATCTAAACCAGCTAAGATCCTATCCATTTGTATACAGTGTAGAATATCGGCTCTATCTTTGTAGGCCTTATGACAATAGGAGTTTCTTTTTTAATTCAATTTTGATTTCTATTCTGTTTCTTTTGAATCAAAATTGTGTTTAGTTTGTAAGTCTACGTTTAAATGCCATCTTTTCCAGTCAGAATTTTAGATACAACCGCTTTTGCGAATACCAACACGATTGAAGAGAGAAAATCACGGACGTGGGGCAGTAGAAGGCAGTTATAATTGTATACAATTCTTCGTTACGCTCGTGACAACGTATAGTTGCAACAGACATTTAAACATTGGTCAGGTACACATCCTTAATTCTGAGGTCGACACGTAGAGAGGATAACGAAATATAGGTAAATGCTAGTAAGTAACGTGTTTCAAACGCTATTTTTTATTTACTAATAGAATTAGAATTCATCGTTTATTAACTCCATTAGCCTAACTAGCTTTTAATGATTAAATATTATTCGAAATATGTAGAAAAATCGAAATTTTACTAAAACCAAATTTGGAAACCTGCCTCGAGCAGTTAATTAATTATTTGCATTGTTTTATGATGTAAAACAAAAGCATGGCTTGTATACTTTGTATACAACGTATAATTTTGTTCAAAAATATTATTAATCGTAATTCTTAGTTTGTAAGTTTGCCCTGTATGACGAATCTCTTCCAGTAAACACATAAACTGACCATGTTATATTCCGGCGGTAGCAGATTTAGTAAGAGGCAGAGGAAGGCAGTTCTAATGACAACAAAGCGGAGATCACAAACGTTTTTCCATAAAGTACCTAGTTACTATCCCACCGTATAAGATGACAGGAAATTAAGAGTAATTTGTAAGTCATGTGTAAGTCAGTATTGTTCCACACTCCTAAATATTTATATAAGTACTTATTTATATATCAACTTTAGTTAAAATTGTGGTGTATTTAATTAAGTATCTTTTTACAGTTATTTTAATCTACCTCGACTCGGATCGCGGATAGGTAGAGTTACCTAAATTCAAACAGCGAGATAGTGTTTAATGTATTTAGGGGTAAGTCCATACACTTTTCATTTACAAAAGGCGCGGTATATTGGGGTTCCGTGAAACCCTTTTATTAGCCTGTAGACGGTACTTCGCACTATCCCAGTGGTGGATATTTGCTATACAATACATACATACTATACCTACTGTACATCGTAGAACTATATATATATATCAGTTGAAATATACTGATTGCGTATGAAGTAGGTAATCAAAA
Organism: Pandemis cinnamomeana; assembly: GCA_932294345.1. Lineage (NCBI taxonomy): Eukaryota > Metazoa > Arthropoda > Insecta > Lepidoptera > Tortricidae > Pandemis > Pandemis cinnamomeana. The sequence continues at coordinate 13,158,068 of OW028706.1, read as the reverse complement.
TATTACTTAAAACTCTAAATAACCGAAATATTAAAACGATGAAAATGAAATATCAAACTAAGCAATTAAACAAAACATGCAAACTAAAAATCTTAATTAAAACGAATAAACACAAAAGCAAAAAAAAAGGTTTAATTGCCACAATGAAATTATAAAACAGATTCAAATGAACAGAAAAAGCTAAATCATAAAGAAAAAATGCTATACCTAACTAATGTAAAATAAACTTTATGCCAAAAAATTACACAACTTATCAGAAAGTCCCAAAAAAATAAATTTCCTTAAAATGACAAAAAAAATCAAACTGAAATCAAAATAAAAAATAAAAACCAAACTATACTTTCTGAACTATAGGTTTTTCAAGTCATTTTATTAATACAGTTACAAAATTAATAAGAAACACAAATGTAATGAAATTTTGGAAAAAATATCAATAATTATGAAGTAAAAAATCTTGAAGTACTTAATCTCAATTAGGTATATTCTAATTTTAAATAATGTTTAATAACAGTATACCCTCCTTTAAATAATTAATTATTCTCATTACGAATCTACCTAATCCTACGAAACCCTACCTAATCACTACGAATTTCACACAAAAACAGACTGACTGACTGACACAAAAAAATAATAAAAATAATAAAACAAAAACTCTTAACTAAAATTGATGGCCATCAAAAAATTAAATAATTTGTTTGAAATATTGCACAAATATATTGGCAATTTTAAACCTACCTGTTGTTTTATTATCTATTATCCCCTGAAGGAAGTAAGAAAATATTTAATATGTTCTTGGGTTCTTAATAACGAAGCATAAGGTGTTTTTACCCATTGAATATATTTAATATTTTGTTTCTTTCTAAACCTTGATCAAAGCAGTCAGTAACAAATATCACACACATTTTTATTCATAAATAAAAATGTTTTTTTTTTATCTTGCGTATAACCTACCTACATCAAAAAATGATCATATTTTGTTACTGGCTGTTAATTGGAGATTTCAAGAGATCTCAGTTTTGAAAATAAACAAAAGAAAACGGACAAGTCTCAAAAATTATTGTTGGATTTTGAAAAGTTTCTAATTATGCTTTTAAAAATTATGTTTACACATGAGGTGAAAACAAGTGTAAAATTATAAAATTAACTATAGGTACAGAGTATTTTTGAGACTTGGGCGTTAGAAGGAATAAATCACTAAGTACAAGTTTAAAATGCCTTCACGATTCACGAATTCCAGAATTACACACTATATTTTGAACTCGTGAAATTTGGAAAGTATTCAATAAACAGTACGAATGAAATACTGCAAAAAATAGTCTTATCTATCAATTGGTAACAAAGTTGCAGTCAATAACGAAAATATATTGCTATTTCTTACTATCAAACATTGCAATAGCTCTGGTGCAGTAGACCCTGACAATAACTCATTCGTCTGTGAAATTAAATACTAAAAGTGCCTACCTATGTGTGTTATACAGTCGAGAACTCTACATAACATACATACGTAATATGAAGACTCGTTGAGTAATTTCGAGTTTATAAGTTCAGAGTCTAAGGCCTGGGGGCTAAGTATTAAGTTTCTTGTCGCAATGAACGTCTCAAATGCATCAAGTACATACAAGGAGATTACGTGCCACCAGTGGCGCTGTCAATTCACACTACAAACACGTTTGAAACGTTTCTTGCGCCAAAAACTTATAGTAGACGCTCTTGCGACTAAACAAGTCGCGGTAGGTCGTGCTTGCCAATCAAAGCAACTTAGAATCGGCGAATGGCAGCTACCCGTGGCGACATCTATGGGGGACTACGGACGACGCCAATGGCCAATTATAAGTGGGTATTCTGGTAATGTATGACGTCGCTGTATTCGATAACTATAACCAACCAGTTAATAAAGTCTATAAAGGATACACAGCCAAATAAATTGAATCGTACCACCGTATAACTTTTTCACAGTAGTAAGTTAATATCAAAGTTGGCTGTATAATAGTGAATTCTTTACGAATTCCAGATTTTTTTTACAAAGTAATTTGCTACTACTACTACTACATTTTACACTTACTAAAACCATTAAAAACCAAGTGGTCTCTCAGTCCATACTCACACAGTATTATATAATTCGCCGCTAGAGGCGCTAGTGTAGCGTGAGGTAAATAAAATCAATTAGTACTAAAAGTTGCACTTTCTGACTATAAGTCAAGGATTTTTAGTGTTGTTATATGGCACACATACGATACGGATCCAAGTTATGTCAATGCTTTAAAAGAATAGCAAATAAAAATAGGTTCCAAATTAAGCGGGCATAAAAAGGCTACTAATTCAGAAGATATGTAAACGGGACTCAACTGCGCAACGCTGAGTATAATCTAAATATTTTTTGATTAAAGATTCATTACCACAAATCTGTTGTTTTATATTTGTACAATAAAGCATTTACTTACTTACTTAAAAATCCTGAATAATGTGAATCCGTGATAGCAATACTTTTAAAACAGCTAAAGTGATACTCGTGGCGCCAACTGGTGACCACAAATACTATAGTCCACATTATCATAGTTGAGTAATAGTAGATGGCGTTGTCAGTCGCATTATTGATGTTCAATTGCACACATGCAAAGCAATCAAGTGAAACACAAAGTAGTCTCAACCTACCCCTAAGGGAAAGTGGCGTGGCGATATGTATGTATTGCATACAAAAAACTTTCAGCACTTTATATTGGATATTTCGATATGATTTTACTGTGGAGCCTTAAAATTCGTAGGCCTTTTGCTTAGGAGCATGGGTCTCTTTGCAGTAACATTATTTAACCTAAATTATACATAAATTCCGGCCAGGAAATATGTTATGCAGTGTAAGTATAAACTAAATGAGGGCGCACTTCTTTTACAACTGCAAAATTTTTGGTAGAGAGGGTTTGACCATTACTGTAGAGCAGACTATAATAGTACATTACTGTAGCGGCCGCGAAGTAGGGGATTGCCGGCCGAGTAGTTATAAATGGCCGAGTGTAACGAGTATTTTTTTTTCATACAAAATAATTAAGCACGCAATGTTACATTTTCTTGTTAATGATCGGTTAGGTACTTCATTTCATGTGTCTATTCATTTGTTTTCCTGACTGACAGTTAGTCGTTTTGTTGAGTCACAATAATTTAGTTTGCATACATTACTGCCAGACTCTAATTCCTTTATTATATAGGTACATACACCACGCCTATATCCCTTACGGGGTATCCTCTATTAATTAAGCTATTAAATAAAATACCTAGCTTTGATCAGTAGGTATAGTCAGAAACTATGACTGAGTAAAATATACGCCCGTATGAAATTTACAGGCTGTGTAGTCACAATCGTTGGTTATGGTTAAAGTTATTGTTAAAGTAACTTGGGGCAACTCACGCTTAGATGAGTCGCCTACTATGGTAACAATATCGAAAGTTTTAGTTTATTTCTCGTCGTTGTAGTCTTTATCGCCAGAGTCTATACAAGGTAAAACGAAAATGATACGTCCGATAAATTTGTAAAATTATTTATATTGTAATATAATACCTAAAATTGTCACAACAAACTGTTAGGAATTGCCACCAGCCTACATATACAATTACCGCTTACGAAATATGATACTTATTATATAACCACGCGTGTACTGTCAACAACAACCAAATCACATCAATTTTGTGTTTTGCTGACTGCCAATAGAACATTTTTCTCTTTATCAGTTTTGTGTAACGGTATTTACCTAGAAGCAAGCCTTTTGCTTTACTCTTAAAGTACCTACTTGGAAAGGGCACAAACCATCAATACATGTAGAAAGGTCGTATTTGATAGTACACTCGCAAAAACTAGCTTAAACGACTTAAGGTTACATCACAATGTAGAACGAAATAATTTATAAGTCACAAAAAGGGACCAGCAGAACTTAGCCACCAACTCATTTTATAAAAAAATTGTTATAAAAAACGTCTCGAACGCGTTTGCACAAAACGAGTCGATTACTACAGAAAAAATAAAATAGGCAGCGCCCCTGGCGGCACGAAACGGCAACAAAGATAGTGTTCGACAGTTCAACGCAAACGTTTTTCGAGACGCACTGGGGACCGATTTTTGAAAGCACATGTGTGAAAATACTACTCGAAAGTGGTGAAAAATTGTGCTGAATTTGAAATACGAGTAGCTTAGAAGATACCTGGGGCTCTCATTAATCTTGTGAACTAGTCAAAAATCTGATTAGAGCTGTAGTTTTGAAGATATAAACCGATTTATACCACTTTCGAGTGGTACTTTCGAGTGATGTGCTTTCAAAAATCAGGCCCCTGGGGCCTGATTTTTGGAAAGCACATGTGTGAAAACACCACTCGAAAGTGGTGAAAAATTGTGCTGAATTTGAGATACGAGTAGCTTAGAAAATACTTAGGGCTCTCATTAATCTTGTGACCAAGTCAAAAATTTGATTAGAGCTGTAGTTTTGAAGATATAAACAGATTTATACCACTTTCGAGTGGTATTTTCATACATGTGCTTTCCAAAAATCAGGCCCCTGGTCTTTTATAAGTTCATAACGTAAATGTCTGAAGCGAATAAAAATGAAATGAAGAATGAGTAAAAAATTATTGAAAAACGAGTAGAAATTGAATGAAGAATGAGCAAAAATTAAATGAGGGCGCCACTTTCCTCGTAACTGTCACCTATTGACATAAATGCTTGTACGTTGACAACAATTTAGTATGTAAAAATTTAGTTCCATTTCATCCGTTTTCTACGGTTTACCTTCGTACCGTTACTCTGCACTTCGCTTCAGTTATTCTGTATATAGAGAACGTCATAATAATATGTTAATCGACACTTTTTATTACTTTTTTACTGGATTCCAAGTTTTATTTATGCCAACTAAGGCTGAATACCTGAACGATGTGTCACCTAAGAATGACTAAACAGGTTGAATTAAAACGCATTAAAATTTTATTATTAGTTAAGTAAATAAAAACTCTTCATATTTTTAACCTAGCCATCTTGTTTACCCATCTGGTAGCTATGGCCTTTATTTTCAGAATATTTTGATAATCCTGATTCCTTATAATTTTATTTCTTAATACTTTTTAATTCAACCTTGAGTACCAAGGCCAACTGTATTGAACTGTACAAGTTCTTTTAACGTCACAAGTTTGATAGTCTAGCAGAGTCAGCGTTAAAATTATTTTGCTTAAAATTAACATTACAATTAGTATTCTCATTCGAAATGCGATAAAGAATTTCCGGCGAAAAAAAACTTTAAAAATCGCTGTTGACGCTACCACAGCCAAATGTCCGGCCTTATAGTACTTCGAAATTCGAAATTCAAAGTTGGAATCGTGCCGTCTCCTTCACACTAAGCAATTGTGCTTAATATTGGAATGAGAGGGAAGAACTTCGAATTTCAGATTAGGGTGTAGAACCCTGAACCGCTAGCCAAGACGCAATGCGTAATCTGTGAACGGTGCGAGCGAACACCCATATTTACGCACCATTGTTATGCGTAAAAGTGGAATAGAGTTCGCTAATGTAATGATTCAGCATTAGTATTATGCGTCTCTGAGTACAGCAATGAATGTAAACAGGGGCCCGATTTTTGAAAGCACATGTGTGAAAATACCACTCGAAAGTGGTGAAAAATTGTGCTGAATTTGAAATACGAGTAGCATAGAAGACAATCACAGCTCTCATTAATCTTGTGAACTGGTCTAAGCTTTGATTAGAGCTGTAGTCTTTGGGATATAAGCTGATTTATACCACTTTCGAGTGATGTACTTTCGAAAATTGGGCCACAGTTTTGAAGTATTAAGCAGCTATTGGTTTTATTTATTTATTTATTTATTTGTTTAGTTTTTTATGCTTTACACAAAGAACGTTTTCACAAATGCGTCGTTTGACTGTTTATTGTCTTGGAATCGTATTAACTTTTCATGAAGTTATAAATCTAACTTACCTAACCGGAATTACTCGATTAGGTTTTTTAAGACTACAGGATTTGTCGAGTGAAGTGATTCCAAAACGATATGTCTGTCAAACGTTTATTGTGAAAAGATTGTATACCGATTTATATACTAAACGGGTAAATATACATTTATGGATTAAAACTATTGTACTTAGTCCACATAACTAAACAGCTGCCTTCGTTCTAGCCAGTCTTGTATAACGTTTTAAGCAAGCATTTTAAAGTACCTCTTACATGGCAAAATATTAACTCACTTTTTTTAATTATCTTTACTTTATAATTTATATTTTATTTAATTCACAATCGTAACTGCCAAGTATCATGCAAAGGGCGGAAACAATAAGTTAGAATTTAACTTTAGAGGCCTAGTTATCAATATTTACAAATAATATTTGCACCTTAAAATCTCGATTTTTTTAGGGCAAGATTAAATTTCTATAGAGGTTGACCATTTGCAAATCCTTATCTATAGATAGTAGTAGATACTCAAATGTTTTTGTAGACAAAATACTTCAAAAGTTAAGAAATAAGTGTCGTAAATTATAGGCAGTGTAAAGCAAACAATAAGTATTAAACAGATATGCCTTATTACATTTAGGAACTCTTTATTCATAGACACGAGCTCTTTTTATGATGATTGAATAGTCAGTACACGTCTGAAGTCCAAAAACTTACGATACAGCAATAATATTAATAAATATTATCCGAGTAATTGACATAGAATAAGTACAAAACTGGTCTTTTTAAAATCTATGCCAACATCCCAAAATACAGTCTAAGTACGAGTCCACAGCATTTTAACATCAACATTTATAATATGAATACCACCTTACTATTATTTTACGATGAAAGCTGCAACCCTAAGGTATTTTTTGGAACCTCGTATAAATATTATTTTAATAGAGCCAGTTGCAAAGTCACTCCTAATTGGTCAAATGAAACTGCAATTTTATTTACTCCTTTCCGATTGGCTAAAATTATACACAGTAGGCAAAAGTTGCAGTCCCTTAGAGATCTAGATGGCCAGTTCAGCTCGAGAAGGGTCGTCGATGCGGCTTCCTTTATCTCTTGTTTTTGTTCTTCATGGTGAGTCTTCGCCAGAAGCTAGTCTTCTCGGCGGGCGGTTGCTCCTCTCTCGCTTCTTCTCCCCTGGTCTCGCCTCTCAGCATATCCAAGAACGTCGGATCATTCTTCCGTACGTTCTTCTCGATTTTCACAGCCTCGGCGCTCAGTTCCGCCTTCAGTTTCTCAGGGCTCGTGTTCTCGACCTTAAACTCGTTAGGGTCTTCAACAAACGCCTGCTGGAGATCACGCATTATCTTCTTCCTTATAGTCTTCTTCATGCTGAGGTGTCTTTCCAAGGTTTTTACGTCCCCGTTGGGATATGTGCGGAAGTCATCCTTCTTCTTCTTGGACTTTTTACTCTTGTCCTCGTCTTCAAAGCTCTTGGTATCGTACTGCTGGTTGAGGCCAAAGATGTCCCGGAGATGGGGGATGGCTCGCTCTGACGTCATATTGGTAGCGGGGGCGTTGCGCCTCTCGAAGATCACTGACACCTCATTGTGAGACCTGGAATTGAGACAGCATTGGATTACTAAAAGGGAAAAGTCAAATATTTTTCTCTAGACTTAGGCATAGAGTATTAAATTGTACCGAAAACAATTATGAGTCTCTTGGGTAAGTTTTTACACAAAAACAAACGTTCCAAAGGCGTTCACGTAAACATATTAATCGCTGTGGAAAAATTGGCAGCGTCATTTGCGACAACAAACTGTTGTCATAGTACCTACAATACCTACGCATTCGAGAGTAAGTTTTCGGTAACAAAATATGTCCCGAATGTAAAATATTGAGAGAACAGTTTGTTGCCGCTTCGATCCGCTAGTGGCGCTTTCAATTTGCCTTTAGTAATTGAAAAGTTAACAGAAACGCGTTCGAGTCTTTTTTCGTGTGTACAACTTACGCTAGAGGCTCTGTACATACAAATATAATATTTCGAACAGAACTAAATAGTAAATCATCTGAGAATTAAGTTGATGTTTGTTACGATTTACGCTTTCGTCTGGGTGTAGTTAAAACCTATGGGAAAAGAGTGCCGATTGTCGATTGTTTGTCAACACGCAAAACTGGCCTAAACAATGGCCGCGGCTTCCATAAAAGACAGCTAGTACCAAGGTTTCCATCCAGTTAAGACGATAAATTATTGGAATAGTTCCTTGACTGGCACGCGACGCGTTTCGCGTCAGGAGATTCGGTTTTTATTCTGAGATTTCTAGTTATAGCACTGTGATTATACTTCGTCATAATTTTTTAAGTCTAATTAGAGTTTCCTTTGTTTTGCGGAAAATGCAATTGGATTTGTATGAGTTACGCCGATACAAAGTTGATGGTGTAAGGCCGCTGTACACATTGGGCCAGCGCGTTGGGCCAATATAAGGAGTACCAAGTGTCGCTGTTTACACAATGGTGCACTGGTCATTTTGCATTGGCTCTTTGATAAAGATTGCCGTGGAATCTCTTGCAGCCGCGGCAATTTATTTATACAGTGCGTTTAATTTATTGTGTAAAAGTGCACCAAAGTAGAGTGCCTAAAAAGAACCTCATGAAACGTCAAACAGTATTTCTTAAATTTGAAAGAGTAGTCGACAAAATTAATTAGGGCTGTTATATTCGTATTTCTAGAATTTAGCACCATTTTTCATAACCGCCTACACCGTACGAGGTCAGATCGAACCCTCCCCTTAAAATAAAACCCTTTCAAAAGCTTCCCATTCAACTTCAATCTTCAAACCTTTCAACCAACGATGAAAGGCGCCCGTTTCACCTCATTTAAATCGAGAATCCAGTATGATCTCAGAATTAATTCAGAATCTAGAATCTGAGAATGCTAAACGCACTGACGTCTGACGTTAACAATAGCTGTTGTAAACAACGGAGGCTGTCTAGCGTAAACGTGATAGTGGCTGCCAGTCACTTCCCGGACTAAACTTGCAGACAAAAGTGACTGAGAATATCCAACCTACGAAGAAGATTAAAGGGGTCTTTCCAAGCAGCTTTTCATTTGAAAAGAAACGACAATATAACCCAAAAAACGACGGCGGTTGCGGTACACTTAAAAAATTGCAGCATATACAATTCTTTCCATTTTCATACATACATACAATAATCACGTCTATATCCCTTACGGGGTAGAAAAGGCCTAAAGTAACACGACCTAGACACCACGTTTATGATTGTGGGCGTAAACATGCAAAGAGGAATCAAAACCGTGATGGGTTGCCATGCTACCTGCATCGCCTACAACATAATTCCTAAGATTTTCGCCCATTCCCTCGGTGGGCTCTTACCATCTGCGCGGGAAGAGAAGCAACTGGTACATATTTTTTTTACTCCCAGACCAGCGTGAAAGAGCAGCATATACAATAATTTTCATCTCTTTCATACATACAGAACTCATGCACGTCTATATCCCTTACGGGGTAGAAAAAGCCTAAGGTAACACAACCTAGACACCACGTTCAGTATGATTGTGGGCGTATAGGTGCAAAGAGGAATCAAAACCGTGATGATTCCCGAAAACATAATTTCTAAGATTTTCGCCCACTACCTCGATGGGCTTTTACCATCTGCGCGGGAAGAGAAGCTGGTATATTCTGTTTTTTCTTTGCACCCAGACCAGCATCGAAGCATCCCACTTCTTTCATCCCACTGTATTTATTCTACAAAAAGTACGTCAACAATTGCCATCTCACATTGTTACTCCGAGATTAATCATAGATTAGCGCGCACTGTCACGATTAGAAAACCCCGTATTAAGCAAAGGCTTATTAGATTACACAAAAAACCTTTTAGCTGTAAAAAGCGATACATTGCACGTGACTGTACGAGTACAGTACGTCGGAGAATGTGCGCATGACTGCATCTCTGTACAAAGCACTATTTTCTGTTGCATGGCCGTTTGACAATGCGTAGATTGTTCTCTTCGGACTTTCTTTCGTAGACGTTAATAGGATCGCGAAATAAGTTCAAGACGATCGTTCGAGTTTTACGTATCGAATGTTTCTGAGGCGTTCTCGCTATCATAAGATTGCAACGGTCACAAATTATGTCTCGAAAGCGTTTGCGTTAAAATGTCAAATACTAGACCAGTTTGTTGCCGTTTCGATCCGCAAGTGGCGCTGCCAATTTTTCCATAGTAGGTAATTGAGACGTTTACGTGAACGCGTTGGAGACGTTTTTATATGCGAAAACTTACACAAGAATTTAATTTTTAGTTACTGGTGAACGAAAGAGCGTCTTTTTTAGTTTGCAGATTTCGCGTGTTGGATTTGAAAAAACTCGGGTGCTACTCCAGATTCAAACCCACAATCTTCTGCTTGAGAGGCCATAGGTCAAACCACTAATGCAGGGTTTCTTAAAGTAACATGTGTGCAACTCATTTAATACATACATGAATCACGTCTCTATACCTTTCGGGGTAGACAGAGCCTAATGCAACAAGACCCAAAGGCCACGCTTAGCATGACTATGGGCGCAGGTGGAAAGGGGAATAAAAATTGTGATGGGTTGCTAACCACATCACCTATAACATAATTCCAAAGATTTTCACCCATCCCCTAAACCATCACTCATTTAAACCTTAACATTTATGTACTTAAAGTGATTCTGTAACATTAGACTTTGTATTCTTTTTCTGTACTAAGCTGTGAAGGAATCCATGGACCTTTCCAAATTTGGAACGTATTCCGTGACCACAAATAGTATAAGAAACACAGCACTAGTGTCACGGCTTTTACCACATAAATAAACAAGGGTTATCACAGTAACAAGACTAGCAGATACAAACACAGTTAACTCGTGTTCGGTAGCTGTTTGCCCGATCAATCGTCTCTGTGATCGGAAATCAACAGACGCGCCCCAGACTATTGAGTGGCACCCTCCACCATAACTGAATGTGTTAAAGTTTAGATGCGTTAATGTTAAACCTTTTTAGGTACTGCCATTGTTAATAGATCATCCTGGCTATCATCTTTGTACCTATCATTGGCGTGGTGTCCATAGAACTCGATTTCCACCCGCTTACCTATATTTTAAGGCAGTTAGGCTGCTGAACTTGAAGAAAAGGCTAGTTAAATGTTCGGCTTGCCTTTTGATATACTTAACGCCACGCCACTGGACCTGTTCGAATTAATATTGTTCTATTGCCTCGTGTTGACTTTGTCACTCTGCAAAATAAAGCCCCAAGTATAACCGGCTTCTGCTCTACTTATTTCTTTAAACGGAATAATAGGTTTGGTACTAAGGTCGTAATCCTACGAATGTTACTTTGGGAAAGTATTGTTTCTTGGTTTGTTCATGCCCCAATCACATAGGATTATTCATGCATCCAAAATTACCCAGTTTCTGCGAAAAACTATAACGGTATTAATAAAAATACGCAGTAAATTTGTGTAAAATAAATGTGGAAAAAAAGGTACTAAAACGACGTCGTCGTCATGTTATTAGATACCGTAAAGCAATATTGCTGCTTGTTTATTAGACTTATATGTAAAAGCCATGAATTAGATACCTAGGTAAGGTAAGTAACAATTTAAATTAAATGAAAATTCTTCCTGTAAAAAGCATAAACAAGTGCTCACACAATTAACGAGAAAATTGTAACCACTGCACTACAGTAAAATCTTAAAGTCTTGTTTGGAAATAATTGCAATAAACGGCCGAGTTAAAACGGTAAAATTAATCGTATGTATCATTAGTAATTAATCGTTAATCTCAGGAAAAACAAGAAGGCACATAAATTGTTTTAATTACTTTAACGGTATGTTATAGTATTGCATAATTAAACAATAATTGTTCGTTTTTATTACTCTTCGCATTAATAATAAACACACTGAATAAAACGGTTTTCCTAAGTGTAGGGCATCAAAGAGGTGAATTAATTTTTAATTAAAAATAACGATAAAAAACTTTAGTTCCGTTCAATAACTAACTCAACCATCCGCTGAAATATTTTGGTGCCCCTTCCGATTGTAAAAAAATATATCGAAAAAAAAAACATCTTGATACCTTGTACTTTATGCTTCAACGTATCGACGAACGGTTATTGTCTATTCTACCATTTATTTCATCTAAAGCACATTAAGCCGTCGATAGCTTACAGCTGACATTAACATTGACCGGGGTCGGTGCACTTTACCTAACGCCACACATGATCGGCCATCTTGTTGACGTCACTCCTCCTTAAGTGTCAAGTCAAGTGTTTTGCAGTTCAATGTTAGCACTGGCCAGCGCAAGCAGCTGTGACGGCAGCCCTTTTTTTAATTTGATTGACTGAGGTTGAATTTCAAAGGATTCCGATGAAGACTAAAGTTTTTTTTTAATCTTTATTGGTCGCATGTTTATTGCCCTCGCCCTTGGCTCGTGCGACCAGTTCCTGCGATCAGAGATATTCTTTATTTCGCCACCCTCGGAATGTAATGTACACACAGCAAAGCGAATCGGTTAGCACCCTAGTTATCCAAGTGTGTCATTCTATACACACATCCGCACTTATCCGCTGCCTTATTACGCACACAACAAAATGCCCTATCTGTGCTAATTGTGTTTTCTGACTACCTTCACGCATAGTTATTCAAACCTGCTGGTATTTTGTTCAATGGAAGCATAATTTTGCCACCAGTATTATAAGCGTGGTGGCTCAGGTGTATTGACCTAGGGTTATGAAACCTAAAGAACCGGGTTCGAATCCTGCACAAGTGTATCTTTTTTGTTTTCAATTTTAAATTACTAATCTCAAAATAAACTCATGTTTACCTAAAACAAGAAAAAAAGGACGTAAAAGAATAAAACAATAAAATGCAATTATTGGTTCAAATTGTTTATTGCAACATTTAATTTTTATTGTATTAGCCTCTATTTGTGTTATTATTATTATTACCAAAAGTAATTAAATTAGCTAAATAAAACTGCACACTTTTCCTTATAGAATAATATTCATAAAATAACACACACTTTAGAGGCCAGTATGATTTTATGTTTACTAAAAAGTCTTATGTCACTAACATAATAATTATCTTGCAAATTGAATACACAACCATAATAGGGCTATTTTTAAGATGACACATAATTAATATCTTAAATTCTGGTTTATTAGGTTTAAGTCTGATAAAGATGAACGAAACGTTTTATTTGCGGACGTGTAAGTCAGTGGTGAAATGAATAGACATGTTAAATGACAGCCATTAACAATAACATCATTTCACACTGGGTTATAATCTCCACTTTGAAGCGACTAAGCTACCTATCTCGATTTGGTTTGGATTTGGACACCAGGGCCCATCGATGAGATCCAACCCCATAGCCTAAAGTAACACTGCCACTCGTTCTGCACTGTAAAACATTACTGTGTTTATATATTTAATTAAGTTAATATATTTCGTCTTCATCACTAAAAATCACTACATTTGACTTTGATTGATGTAATAATCAAAGTCAAGATATTCACGAGCAAAGGTTTCTTCTATGCTGGTCCGTTAAAGCATGTTTTTTGCTGGTCTACGGCAATGCAATCCTGCAGCATGCAGATGGTTTCGCACAGGTTGCAACGTAGCATTGTGTCTTGTTGCTGTGAAATGGGTCACTAGCGGGTGCGGCAACTACATAATGTCCAAATCAAATGGCAGGAGATGAGGCTTCAGGTTTAGGCCCAGAACGAATATTTTTATCGTGTCCGAAGTCTGCGTAAGGGTGAATCCATAATGGCACAGTCTTCCGCTGCAAAATAAATGAAGTTTAAATAAAAACATTTTTCGTCAAAGAAAGTTGTTTAAAACATTACCGATAAAATAATAAGTCATTGTTTTTAACACCGTTTGTCTACTTACCCATATCAAAAAACGCCTAGCGATTCCTTATATAAATAGTTATATTGTTTTGCTCTTTTCAACAAAGATCCATGTTTTGCAAATCACAAGGTATTCGAAAGGCAAAATTAAACAGTTCGTAAGTATAACACACGGTTCATCCCGCAGCTAATAATGGCTGCCAGCGGTGACAGTAAAGTTGTTTGTTCACAAAATCATATTATTAGAAATTTGAGGGTAGAAAACACTTTATATTGTTTAAGACGATAACGACCAAAATAGCCATCAGCTAGCAACTTTTAAACTCCAGTAAAAAGAGTCATACCTATTAATAATTATATTAAAAGAAAACACAATGCGTTTGCGTTTTTAACATATTATATAAGAGTAAAATTAAACATACAATAGACTGCAACCACCATAAAATTAAATAGTTACGGAAAAAAAAAATATAATTTCAACCTTATTTCAAAGCTCATAAAACAGCTATTTACACAAATTGCAATACAGTAGTCGCAGATTGAACATAATTCATACATTCACCATGTAACTTGCATACCTCGGTGGCCTAGCGGTCAAAGACAGGTCGAAGATTTGACTTCTGCTTTAGTGAACCGGGTTCGTATCCGAAGAAAACGGAATATAAAATAGTAATAATAAAATGACATTTTTGGATGTTATTTCGATGGCCGTGCTGGTTGTGAGGAATATTGCTTTGGAATTGGAATCTCAGACTTGTTGAGAAATAATAATATAACATCGTCGCATCAGTGAGATGGTAACTACTCTTCGCTAGTAATAATAGTTCAATGCGTGGGATTGCATAAATTTGAAGATTCAAGGTCGAAGGAAGCTTCGATTCGGTTCTCTCGCTTACACTGGGGATGACAATATCCAATGTAAGATTAGGTAAAATATTTTTAGGACAGTCTAAATAAAAAAAATACTTTTACATTATTTTTGTAGAAGTAACTGAAACCGGAGATATTGCATTTTCAGCCTTTGAGTGTGACACGATACCGGCGGGGATTATTTTCATTTAATTTGTAATTATTTTTTACTTAATTTATTATAAACTACCTAACTTAAATAGTTGTAACTTTCTTCATTGTTATTTTATAGTTAGTTGTTGTTTATTCAATAAACAGGTAATTTACAGTGACATTGCTCATTCATCTTGTTGCTAAAAAATCTGTACTTAGGGGGTAGATTTTATGATCGAACTCACTCACACATTCACATGTCATAGATTCTACTTAACGTTCATGTCGATACTCAACACGCATAGACGTGTGCGTGGCTGTGCTAACCGCATTATTTTGCTGTGTGTACTATTACCACATTTCACACCAATTACAACGGATATTATTATGAGAGTCTGTCATTCAAAATATACACACAAACCCTAATTAACTATGAATGTTATTCGACTCTATCACAGACTCTACATTGCCGCAATCAACGCCGATCGATAGGCCGTAAATTATCACGATTTTTTTATTAAAACGCCAACGCAACCCTATCCGTATAAAAATCGAAATGTTATTAGGTGACGCAATTTTACCCGACTGCCACCAGAAAGAAGTTATGTTTCCTGAGAGCTTTTGCCCGCGGCGATAAACTTTTATATCGGATTCAATTTAAACGATATCGATTCCGATTGCATCCTCCCTATGCCATTAATAACTTCCCCTGTCGGACATGGGTACAGTAAAACTTCTCTATATCGTATGTTAGAGAGTTACTGTTCGTAGGAATAAATATACCTACATAGATACAGTATATAAAGCTAGCTGAAGTCATCTACGTCTGTCTCCCTCCGATTTTGATGCCGAACTTATTACGTTTACAACGCAGCGATATTTTGCTTCAATTATGTGATAGTATAGAGAATGATCTTTGGCAATTTGAAATTTTAATTTTAATTATCCTATGAAACCCAGGGGGCCCTCTTTCGACACAGGGCGTCGCTAGAATAGCTAGCTTTTAATAATAATATTTAAGTGGTTCGATGGGATTTAGATAAGTAGTTCAAAGGGGACAAAGGTCCTACCTACCTAATAGGTGGATGTTATTTCTTAGGAAATATTAAAAAAATAAATTCAGTGGGTAGCGCCACCTCTTAAAGAAAGGACTACATCAAGGATTTGCTCGGTTGACCACGAACTTAATTTAAAATTATAACATTTAGCATGGTGGTCAAATTCTGGTTTTATCTTGTTTGTTTATAGACTGGTGTGACAAGTG
This sequence comes from Pandemis cinnamomeana, assembly GCA_932294345.1. Taxonomy (NCBI): domain Eukaryota; kingdom Metazoa; phylum Arthropoda; class Insecta; order Lepidoptera; family Tortricidae; genus Pandemis; species Pandemis cinnamomeana. The sequence continues at coordinate 13,141,987 of OW028706.1, read as the reverse complement.
TTATCCTCATGAAGAAAATTAATAGAATCGTTGTAACATTTAAATTTTGGTGAATAACATAAACAGGAAGGTTATAATGTTTATTGTGGGTAGGTATAATAACAAATGTAGTAGTTAAAAACTCGTGCTAATAATAGATACGTAATTTAAAGATTACTGGCATACGAATAATTTAAAATTTCTTTAATGATTCACTTTTTCGGAGGCTGTAAGCGTACATCTTAATCAAAAAGAGAATACGAAGCTAAAATAATAATAAAAAACTGTTTGAATATAAGCTTGTCCGAATAGAAGCTTGTAAAAGTCCGAACAACAATTGAAATTATAAACTGAACTTTAATTTAATCTCACCAGTTAATGCGACTCGGAACGTGAATCTTAAAAGGATAAAGATTTTTAATCTAACACTGACCTTGTATTTGCGATTTGCGCCAGCACTCGTCTAACCGCATTAATTGCACAGATTAAATACGCTGACACGCTAGCCTACACAGCCGTGCCAGTGACACCGACTTGTTTTATTATCTGTGGCACTTAGTTGGCGGCAAAAAGATAAAGTGACGTTTCCTTGTTCTTTTTAATTATGCCAGTATTAATAGGCTACGATCCCTAGGCCATGCAGCCTCTTGCGTGCACTTTGTTTTCTATAGAATACACTTTATAAAATTAACTACTTTATCTAGAACACTTGAATCACTTTTCCCATAGTACTTTTCAAGTAATCGATTTGATACAACGGTCAGTAAATCATCAAACATTTAAGGAATTTCCATTTTGTTAAAGTTAAGGTGGTTAAACGTAATTACTGTTAATTACTATGATTACTATCTTAATATTACCGGTTGAAACAGAACAAGGTATTTTAACTCGTCGTTACATAAACATTACTTTGTAATTTCCGTTAAATTTTCAAGTTTGAAACTATGACAGTAATTTGGCGAACATGTATTATAATTATCTAATAGCTCCTGATATTACTCCCTCATGCTATCAAGCAAATTTCAAAATGATTCGGTTAATGAACTTTGAAAACACGATCCCAAAATTAAGTTTATGCCGGCAGACAGGTCTGACATAGGCAGCAAGCTATAGTGACGTGAAAATTGCATTAGTTTCCCCATACTTCGTGAAGTACCAAGCATATTTTAGTCGCAGTTTTGTTCTTGTGTTGTATAACATTTGTCCGCATAATAGGTAGCTTATACCCAATGTTGCACAAGGTTTTTCGTGATCACTATCTAGATCGAATCCTTTGCCATAATGATAATTTGCCGTAACTCTTTTTTTTTGAAATCGTAGAACTCTATAGGTTAGGTCAGTTTAGTTTATAACTATCGTGAACAATCAACAGTTTAAGAGAAACAAAGAGTTGTAGCGAATGATAGTTTCAAAAAGACATGTAAAAGAGGCCTTGGCGGCCAATTTTCAGAAATAAATTTTGAATTTTAAACTTTGAATATTTATTATGACAAACAATACATTTAGGACATGTCAAAATATTGATATTAGTTAGTCTGTTAGAAATTCAGGAAGTAGATACCTAGTTGGAACTCTGGAATATCACATAGGCAAACTTTTTCCCGATATTACTGCAGGATCAAGGTTTACGCAAGCGAAATCCCGACTTATCAATACCTCGATAGAATTTCGGGAATTATCCCACGGGTTTTTTGATTCCTACAATCCCAGCCACGGGTAAAAGCTAGCAAAAGACAATAATAAACAATATAAACTGCAACAGTTCCTAGTAGGTACTTCAGTGAGACTATTCTAAGCAGAACCAGTAGGCTTATCATTTTGACAGTTCTTATATGAATGTGACAGCTAGCTGATTCCGATGCCAATTGTCAGCTCATACATGAACTGTCAAAATGAATACGATGGCGATTGCGAGCGAGTTAGGTAATAAGCCTACAGAACTACTATAATAACCACTTTAAACCGCTGTCTTCGGAATCTAGAAAGAAGCGTATAGCGTGAAGGATTCATTTAATTAGACAATATAATATAATGTGTTATTTACTTGAAACCAACATTGCACCGCAGTAACAATGGCTCGGCCTTGCAGGTTTTTGAGAATAATAACACTTTTATCAAGATATTGGTACAAGTGTGGGAGACATAATGGTGGTTCGCGCCCGACAAGCCTGTTTGCTTGCATCAATAGTGTTACAAAAACACGTGACGTGACAAAGAAAGGTATTTTGTTGTTAGGCAGAATGCAGTTGAACTGTTGAAATAAATAATAACTGAAATAAATGATCTTTATTCAGTAAGTAGGCCGTACAGGCACTTTTACACGTCACGAGTCTACTGGCATTTCGCAAAAGGAGACACTGTTAAAATATAATATGTTTTAGCCTCCGATAATTTATACTTGAGATACAGCATACGTAAATCACGTCTATATCCCTTACGGGGTAGACAGTCTAAGATAACAAGCCTCAAAGGTGACGCTTAGCGCGATTGTGAGCGCATGGATGGACGAGGAAAGAGGAATCAAAATAGTGATGAAAAAACTTTGTAACGAATAAACCCAAGATAGACTGAAACGATTTCACATAGAGCAGTAAGTAAGTAAACATACATGTACAAACATATATTATGTAAATCACGTCTGTATCCCTTACGGGGTAGACAGTCTAAGGTAACAAGCCTCAAAGGTGACGCTTAGCATGATTGTGAGCGCATATGTGGAAGAGGAAAGAGGAATCAAAACAGTGGTGAAAAAAACTTTGTAACGAATAAACCCAAGATCGACTAAAACGATTTCACATAGAGCAGTAAGTAAGTAAGTAAGTAAACATACATGTACAAACATATTATGTAAATCACGTCTGTATCCCTGACGGGGTAGAGAGCCTAAGGTAACAAGACCTAAAGGTCACGTTTAGCATGATTGTAGGCGTATAGGTGGAAAATGGAATCAAATTAGTGATGGCTTGCCGCATCGCCTCACGATTCCTATGATTTTCACCCATTCCCTCGATGGGCTTTTACCATCTGCGCGGGAAGAGAAGATAAGATATAAGTTATGGAATCTTTAATAGTAGAACACATGAGACGTGTATAATTTATGCTACATGCAGTCTGTTAACAATCGTAAAAACATTTTATAATCGACAAGCAATCCGAATATAGAGCTATAAACAGCTGTTATATGATAATTAGAGTAATTAAGAGAGCGGATGGCTTCGTTTCGGCCTGATTGTTCGTTGGCTCACACGCGTATGACATAAAGTGCTTAATAACACCAATAAATAACGCTGTTAGATTACCAATCTGGATTGTGGTTAGTGGTTTATTGCGCCGATGTAAATTTGATGCTCGTCCGAACAAAATGGTTCAGACACCAGTTAATTTGCGATAGGCTCAGTTTTTTTTATACCACAAGGAAGGCAAACGAGCAAGTGGGTCACCCGATGGTAAGGAGCACCACCCATCATGGACACCCGCAACACTAAAGGATACTTTTTTTTTAAATGCCAAAAATGCCTCACATCATTTTGGAAAAGAGTTGATCCTCTTCAAAATGCTGGACCGATTTTTACGAAACATAGCTAAGAATCACCGCAAGGCTTTCAAATAAAAACGCCTCGAAATCAGTCCGTCAGTTTGAGAGCTACGATGCCACAGACAACAGACAGACACACAGACATCAACGTCAAACTCATAACATCCCTCTTTTTACGTCGGGGTTAGTAAAAAGACAAGTCGGAGGTCTGCGAACGGCAGTGATGCCGGTTCAAAACTCCGCCTTACCTTGTACACAGTGGCGTAACTATGTGGCAGGAGTGACAAAATGCCACGGCCCCCTACAGACTACAAGCCCATGGAAAAAAACATGTGAAATGAACCAGCGCGAATGAAGCTTAGAAGGCTGTTACTATATCACTAGCTTTTGCCCGCGGCTTCGCACGCGTGAACCATGAGCATTTCAAAGAAGCTAGCAATCAAGCAAGCGAGCACCCAAACCTGCAAGCATGTAAATATGCAAGCAGGCATGCAAGCAGGCATGCAAGCAGGCATGCAAGCAGGCAAGCAAGCATGCAAGCAAGCGTGCAAGCAAGCATGCATGCAAGTAAGCACGCAAACATGCATGCATGCAAGCAAGCGTGCAAGCATGCATGAAAGCAAGTATGCAATCAAGCATGCAAAGCAAGGACTCAAGCAAGCATGCAAGCAAGCCCCCGCATTGCCCCGCTGCCTTAATTTTTCTGAAACTGTAAATATTGCAGGATTTTTATAAAACAAACCTAACCTAACCTATCCTAAATAGCTTTTGCCCGCGACTTCGTACGCGCTAAGATGTAAAACGAAAAAATAAGTTTTTTCACGTTCCCGTGAAAATTTTGGGGAGTGCTTTCGGAGTACACTTAAAGCCTTTAAAGAAACACACGTTATAAATGTTAAGTCTCTTTCTTCTGCTGTTTCGTCTGGAAACGTAAAATCCCGTTTTTTCCCGTTTTAGTGTTCCCCTACACTCCCGAATAAAACTACGTGGCAAATTTCAACTTTTTATGTCCAGTAGGTAAAACGTAAAATCCCGGTTTTTCCCGTTCCCGTAAAAATGTTAGGAAATCCTTTGTTAATGCTCCCTTACACTCCCTAAGGAAGCAAAATGCTAAATTTCATCTTTCTACGACCAGTAAAACGAAAAATCCCGTTTTTCCCTATCCCGTGGGAATTTCGAAAAATACCTTCTTTGTGCACCTCTAGGATACTCGAAAGTATATGTGTGCCAAATTTCAAGTTTCTAGCCATATTATGCCTACCGCAGTATTTCTTTGTAAACAAATATTTTTCCCGTTCCCGTGGGAGTTTTGGAAAGTAGGTACTCTCTTAATGCTCCTCAGCACTCCCGAAGCAACCTACATGCCGAATTTTAGCTTTCTGCAACCAGTAAATCGAAAAGTCCCGTTTTTCCCGTTCCCTTGGGAATTTCAGGAAATCCTTTTTTTAGTGCTCCCCTACACTCCCCAAGGGAACTTGAAGGCCAAATTTCAGTTTTATACGACCAGTAAAACGAAAACTCGATCCCGTAGAACTGAATATATAAATCCCGTTTTTTTCCTTATCCCGTGGGAATTTCCAAAAATCATTAAAATATTATTTTACTATTATAATCACCTACTTCTAAGCCAAATTTGAAGAGTAGTAATTATAGTTCATAGGATTTCGTTAAATTGAATGTATAAATCCCGTTGTTTTCTGGAATTTCCAAAAATCCTGAAATTAGTTTCTTCGTTTTGTAATCACCTACTTTTGTATCAAATTTGAAGAGTCTAGTTATTATACGTGTTCTTGAGGTGAGACCGCGACTCGACAAACGTAGTGTAGGACGCCCTCCGGCCAGGTGGGATGACGATCTGCGAAAGGCTGCAGGCAGATGCTGGATGCGTCAAGCTGAAGACAGGGCGCTATGGCGCTCATTAGGGGAGGCCTATGTCCAGCAGTGGACTAATATAGGCTGATGATGATGATGATGATGATGAACGTCACTCGGAGTCGAATATATAATTCCCGTTTTTTCCTTATCCCGTGGGAATTTCCAAAAATCCTTCCTTAGTGGATGCCTACACTGTATAAGGTATCTATGTGCAAAATTTCAAGTCTCTAAGTCCAGTGGTTTGGGCTGTGCGTTGATATATAGTTAAGTCAGTCAGTCAGTCAGTCAGTCAGGACTTTGAATTTTATATGTATAGATAAAATAACTCTGAGCGCTATGCCGTCATTTCTGAGCGAAAATTACGGCAACATTATGAATATTGTTTCCTGAGTCATGAATGTTTCTATCTAAGTATTTAAGTATGTATTTTTCTATATAAGTATGTATATCGTATACCCAAAACAAAAGGCTTACTAGCGCTTACTTTGGGGCTAGGTCAATTTCTGTCAATCGTTCCCTAACATTTATTTACTTATTTTATACATTCGGAACTTCAATTCTCGGAACTCAAATTCTTCCATGCCGGTCTGGGAGCAAAGAAAAAATATAGAATGTACCAGTTCCTTCTCTTCCCGCGCAGGTAAAAGCCCATCGATGGATTGGGCGAACATCTTAGGGATCATCTTATAATTATAGGCGACGTGACTACCCATCACTGTTTTGATTCCCCTTTCCATCCCACACAATCATGCTAAACGTGGTCTAGGTCTTGTCACCTTAGGCTCTGTCTACCCCGTAAGGGATAAAGACTATTGTATGTATGGAACTTCAATTTTATGGGACAAAATACAGACCTGACGTAAATCGTCAAAGCGTTGGCTCCAAAGCAAACAGCACGTCACCCCCATTGTGCCGCAACGGTGTCATCGCGACAATGACGTCCGCTGGATGCGCGCATGCCTCTGTTTACCATTGTACTGTTTATTGTACTATAACATGGTAGTAAGCTGATGAGATCAGAGAACAGTAAATTTTACAATTAGACATCGGCAGTTTTTGCGTTACTCACGCGGCTGTTGTCGAATCCAAATCCTAGTTCTAACTATTTAGTACTCGTATAGTACTCAGTCATAAAGATTGCACTTCGGTATTTGGAAAGAGACAATAGGGAATATTCGTGATTTTTTTTCATGGCTTTCATTAAAAGCTCATTTATGTAATGAACAGTATGTAAAAACATTTTTCAAATAGCTATAAAAATAACCGAGATATAAGCCATCAAAGATTAGTCTGTCTCTTTCTAGAAAAACAGCATTTTAATATGGAGTTTATGTGAGCGTTATGATTATGACAAATGACGTCACATGTCATATGGGATCTCTCTCTAATTGCCGACTAATTTAAATTTCTTGACCGATATTACTTTTAATTTAACTTTTTGTCATCTCTCTAACGATATCTTCATATTTTATTGAGAAATGTGATTTTTTTTAAGCATAGGTATTCCATGTTAGCGTCACTTAGGTTAGAGCGAACGCTCTTCGAAGCCAAAATTAGCCGAGAGATACAATCTTTATGTCCGAGTACTAATAAACGCGAATTAATGTGAGTTTGTTTTTTATTTGTTTGTTATCTTTCAGACGTTAATCCGATCGTGATACAATTTGGTATAGGGATAGTTTGAAACCTTAAGAAGGACATAGGATAGTTTTCATCCCGGAAAAGTGTATAGTTCGCACGCATAAGTCGCTAGAAACAGCTAGTTCATAGATAAATGAAGTCTTTATGACATCGCACTGTACTCATACTCACTCCAAACCGTACCGACTAGATATCAGTTCTGACGAAAAATATTCGTGTTCGCGTAACATTTTGACATAATAGGTATGTAAGTAGTGACACATCGCAGTCCGTTCCTGTCAAATTAAATTTCGTCTATTCACATTCGGATAAATTATTTTAACTTGTGGTATGGCAACCCTACTAGTACAAAACCGGATTACTCTGGTTCAGCCTGGACAATCTGAGACAACTTTGTCTCTGTTTGGTTATTTACTCATGTGGTTACTCAGGCACGTCACATGTTGTATATGTATTGTATGCCTGCCTTTTGTGAAGTATATTTTAAACTTACTGATCGGGTGTTACCGTTATTTTGTCTACCATCATAATAAATACCTTACTATCTAACAAGAGAATGGAAAATGGGTGCGAGAAGTCTTCCAGGCTTCTAGTAAACAAACAAAGAAAAACAGAAAACTAAATTTTTATACACCAAAGATTTCGTCAATAAATCCACACAGAGCACCACATCTTAGGAATTTACGCGAAATAGGTCGGTTGAGACTAAATCGACGAAGAAAGTATGAAATTCCTTCTAACACGACTCTTAGATGTGGCGAATTCTCGGCTTCATAATAATACTAGCGACCCGCCCCGGCTTCGCACGGTATATCATGCATGTATTATACATTATAAACCTTCCTCTTGCATCACTCTATCTATTAAAAAAACCGCATCAAAATCCGTTGTGTAGTTTTGAAGATATAAGCATACATACGGATTTGGGGACAGAAAAAGCGACTTTGTTTTATACTATGTAGTGATTTAAACTACCAATGTGTTGCCATTCAAATAAATAGTTTTACACCGGTACATTTTCACATTTCTAAATGATGTACGTACCTTCAAGAATGTATAGTTGTAAAGATAAAATCAAATTCAACTGCCTGAGAAAAAATCTTATTTAAACATTAGCCATTCATGTATGGGCTGACAATTGGCATCGGAATCAGCTAGCTGTCACATTCATACAAGAACTGTCAAAATGAACACGATGGCGATTGCGAGCGAGTTACATAATAAGCCTACGGGTCAATCGTTAGTGGGTAAATTTTGATTGTTTACATCTGGAACGTCACAATGGCAATGAAATTTTGTGAGTGTGACTTCGGCCATCTTTGGTTGTATCTAATTATGGCCACGAGTATAGAGTTGGCGGGACTTATAAATATAGATGATTTATATTCGCATTGACTATGCGTATTTTCTACGGGATGCAGACCGAGATTGCCTATAAATAATGTATATAATTAACCGTGTATCATTACAAACTGATTATATTAACTATTCAGGATGTTAACTTGCCGCTAAGTAGCAGTGCTTGCACTGCTGTGTTCCGGTGTGGAGAGTAAGACAGCCGGGGGAATTACGGGCACAAGAGGCATTTCATCTTAGTCCTCTAGGTTGGCAACGCATCTGCAATCCCGCAAAGGGGTTGCGGGTGTCTATGGGCAGTGGTGATCACTTACCATCAGGTGACCCACTTGCTCGTTTGCCTACCTATTCATATAAAAAAAAAAAAAAAAAAAAAAAGATTATTTGCATATGTTTTCTGCTCTGGGTCAAATATTGCAAGTCAAGTTTGACCCAATTCTGGTAGTCAGACTGCCTTAAAATTTGGAACTTTGTAGAATGAATGACAATGCAAGTACTGGCCACAAAAAGCACAGTCAGCAAAAATGCTAGTACCTATTTATTTATACTTTTTCAGATTTGGCTCACTGGAGAATTGGCGGTTCTAGTAAACAATCCGTATGTTCCAAATTATAATAATGTAAATAGATATTCTGTTACTATTATGTACATCAGTAGCGTGGCGTCCATATAGAACTTGATTCCCACCGGCTTGCCTATTTTAAGGCAGTTGGGCATTTTATTGTGCAGAATTAGAGGAAATATACATATATGAAATAAACATCTTCTTTAGCTCTGCAATCCTTTTACAACGAATAAAGCAGCATTTGATGTTCCCAGAAACATTCGGAAGCAGTGTTGTCACGCTCGCTCTATCACTTTGCTGTTAATTAAAGTTTTGTAGCAACCAGTTAACTGGGTAATAAATATACTATGTTTAGAGAAAAAGTGTCTTTTCCCGGACGAAACATAAGCAACTCATGTTTTGTCAAATTGGCCTTGATCTTGGACCAATTTTTTTCCTGGTTTTTTCGTTTTGGTTTGTATTTCTGGGAACGATCTATATTCATTTCAGTTCCATATGTTGAAATACTCGTACCTATCTTGAAGTCATACAATTGATTATGTCAGATGAGTGACATTTTTACTGTAAAACACACACACAAATCACGTCTTTATCCCTTACGGGGTAGACAAAGCCTAAGGTAACAGGTACCTACAGGCCACATTTAGCAAGATTGTGGGCGTATAGGTGGAAAATGGAATCAAAATAGTGATGGATTGCTAGCCTCATCGCCTATAACATGATTCCTATTATAATCGTCCATTCCCTCGATGGGCTTTTACCATCTGCGCGGGTAGAGAAGCAACTGGTACAATTCTATGTTTTTTCATTGCTCCCAGACCAGCATAGAAAAATAAACTGTAAAAAATATTGATAAAACTCGTAAAATCTTTATCTTGTACTTGCCCTACTTGGGTCATGCCCAAGCATGATAAGCTGTTCTAAAGATGTGTTTCCACAGGATTTAGAAAGGATCGTTCAAAGTCGTAACGAAGGGCGTTTCAATAAAAACGTCGTAAACGGGAATGTTTATGGTTGTTAAATTTAACGAGAGACTAAGTCGCCTTTTGACATTTATCTTATTGTCTTGGCTCTATTTTTAAACTTTTAATAGGCTGAATGGGTTGTTGGTGTACGCCTCGTATCGCATAGAAACTGAAGCCCACAGATTATTAAAAAAAAACTATCGATCTTTGACACCTACATATTTTTGTTTTTTTTTCGCAGATTGCCATTGGATTTTAAACACACATAAAACCCAACTTTAAGTAATTTCATTGGAATAGTGTCAAGATTAAATTGCGAGATTCCAAACAAAAAAAAAAGAATCTGGCAATGCAGTATAGCTTTAAAAGTTAAAGAAATTCCGTCTAAGGATTGGGTTGTATCTACCGAAGATGCGTCCTTTCAGAGAAATCAAATATTAAGGATTTCCAGCTATCCCGAATAGACTAGCAAATGCAATCGGTTCGAAATATTTAATGGCGAACGGAGGCTCGCTACGTATGCTTGAACTTTTGAGGTGCATTCTTTATAAGATTTCGAGAGCAAAGAAAATTCGAATGAAAAATAGGTCAAAATATACAATAATGAATACCTTTTCAGCGCGAAGCTCCTGAATTATTTATATAAAAATATGCGTAAGGCTATCACAGTGGCCTTTCTCTATTTTATTAGATACTAAAATAATACTATAATATATAATTGTTTAACATAATTTATTTTTAAACTTCTGATCACTATCACTACGTAGTATAGAACAAAGTCGCTTTCCGCTGTCTGTCCCTATGTATGCTTTAGTACATTACATTCCGGGAGTGGTGAAATATAGAGTGTCTCAGAAGGCTTTCTTTATCACCACCCGAGGTGTGCCCAGGAAGTGGACATAGCTATTTACGGCCCGGGGCGACGTAAAGATCTTTAAAACTACGCAACGGATTTTGATGCGTATTTGTTTAATAGATAGAGTGATTCAAGTAAGTAAGTAAATGCTTTATCGTACAAATATAAAGAAGCAGAGACAAATCACAAAAAAGACCTTAAATATATGCACAAAGGCGAACTTATCCCTATAAGGGATCTCTACCAGTTACCCTTTGATGAGAGGAGCATTAAGCGAGAGATCGACAAAGAGTGAGTTTAAAATATCCATATAGTGAAAGCCACAATAGAGCGTACATCTCAAAATATAACAAACAATTCATAAATAAACTAAATAAACTACTTATGATGAAGGTTTTATGTATAATTCTACTCAGACCAAGTCGCGGGCAGAAGCTAGTCAATACTAAATCACTCCGCCGTATCTACTCGTATTCTAGCGAAACTGAACTTCATTTTCTTTGTAACAGCTCTATTGACTAATAGTACATTACACGCCTAGGGTGGTCAAATAAAGAATGTCTCAGATCGCAGGAACTTGCCGCACGAGCCAAAGGCGAGGGCGATAAACATGCGACCTGAGGCTTTCTTTGTCACCGCCCGAGGGGTGAACATAATTTTACGTCTTCCGCCGGCCAGCACGATTTTTGAAGGCACATGTGTGAAAACACCACTCGAAAGTGGTGAAAAATTGTACTGAATTTGAAATACGAGTAGCTTAGGAGATACAGCTCTCATTAATCTTGTGACCTAGCCAAAATTTAGATTAGAGCTGTAGTTATGAAGATATAAGCTGATTTATACTACTTTCGAGTGATGTGCTTTCAAAAATCGGTCCCCTGGAAGTGAAAATCTCTACTACATGTGCCTAATGAAACCAAGAAAGTTAAAGACATGAAAACTATCAAATAAGAGTGTTTATTTGTTCATCCGAGTTACAGAATCGTTATGATTCTCACGGGGCATTGTATAATGCGCGTTACTTAACCGGCGTTCAATTAATAATTATACTTATTGTTGCGCAAAGTTCATTCAAGGTTCGAGGCGTGCGACTGTACACAATGGCTGTTTTTAGACGGTCGTGATACAGTTTAACAAGAGGCTTGGAAATAATATAATTGGCTAGGCTTGTAGCCTGGAACGCGAAGGGATCTTAGGATACCCTAACTTTAAAAAATAATAAAAAAGAAGAAGAAGTATTGGCTTGACAATGGCGTAGCTGGCTAGGGACTAGGCGGGGCAGTGCCCCGGGGCCCTCAAGCTCAGAGGGCCCTCGAATCCTTACCAGATAATCTCGATCGAGCTCTTATGTTTAAAACGTAACCAGTTTAGATAGTAGTGGGGCCCCATTTTCTTATTTGCACCAGGGCCCTTGGTTACCTAGCTACGCTACTGTAGCTTCATGAATCTTCTTAAGTGGACTTAGTATGTTATGTGTGTTTATGTATTTTATATGTAGTATATTTATGACATATCAGTCTCTCGTATTTTTTTATATGTATTAGGGTGTACCTGTATTGTTGTGTAGGTGTATTCTTATTATTATTATTTTAATGCTTTATTTGTTTAGGTTAAGTTAAGGTCTTTGGTCTTAGCTTTTAGTATGTCTACTCTCTATACTCTGGTTTCTGTTAACTGGAAGACCCTTTAAGGGATAAGTTCGCCTTTGTACGTGTTTTTTCATTACCAGCAAAATTGAATGTGTTTTATGTGCAATAAATAGTTATACATACATACATACATACTTTAATTTGGTAACTGTGATCTTATTGAAATTGCTCTTATAAAATCAATCAATTCAAGTATTTCATCTGTTAAACTTGTAGGTAATGGTCTAAGAGAGATAATGTTTCAGCGCAATGTGTTCTAGATCTTGGAAAAGTCGGTCTATTGGCCTAATTTAATAGCCTAAAAGGAAATTAGTGCGTTTTGTCAAAAGCTCTGTAGGCGGACTTTTGAAACCTTATTATCAGTGAAAATTATCGTTTCGAAAGTGTTAATTATTATTGTATTGCGACAAACCTAACGCTTGTATACGTTCGACGGGTTGATACACATATGTTTATTATTAATTTCAAGTAATATCTTCACAATATGATCTGAAACAGGAAACCACTAGTCCGTAGGTCAGATAAAAAAATATATATACAGGTAACTAGAATATCTAAGAGATTACCGGCTTGGATCTTACCATGACGTCTTAATGCAATTCAATTCCGAACCAAAGTAGGATCGCTCGCTGTCATATCCATACTAGAAGTGTCAAACTAAGAATGAAACTCCTCGGCATCGGATACCCTGAACCAGGAGATTTCAAGGCACTACCACTGCGCCCAATCACCCAATTCATGAATGTGGTAAAATCGATGGAATAGTGCGAAGGAGGGGTAATTACACAAAACATCCACGAATGGCTTGAAGTGTATCCGTAGGGACCCCTAGTTTAAGATAAGATCCTCTTCAAAGATATTTCGAAGAGGCTAATAGACGCTACGGGTGACCGCAGAGCTGGCAGCTTCCTTGGACAGCGTAGTATCGCTGTCCAAAGGGGGAATGCTGCCAGCGTCTGCGGAACTAAGCCACGGGGGCCCCTCCTTTTTTAATTATTGTATTTTAAGATTAGTTTTAGTTTCGTTTTTGACTCGTTTTTAATTTAATAGTTTAATTTGTTTTAATTCCATTTTGTATCCTTTTAATTAACTATGTACGCTTTACCAGATAAGACAGCTAAAATGAAAACTTGAATCAGAATTGAATCGCATTAAGACGTCATGGTACGGCCACAGGAATGTTAATTTGAAAACAAAGTTTCAACATCTCTTGTCCTGCAGATAACCGTTACGTAAGAAGGAGAAACTTATAGCAGAGTAACGAAGCACGTAGCTTTGTCGCCATTGTAATTGCAAAGGGGCGTGGTTATTGATACTTTTTGCTGGTAACTTGCAGTTTCGATTGTATTTGAGCCGTGCTCGCGACGTGCAGTGTGGAAGGTCAGATGAATATCACTACATAGTATAAAACATAGTCGCTTTCCGCTGTCTGTCCATATGTATGCTTAGATCTTTGAAACTACGCAACGGATTTTGATTTGGGTATTTTAATAGATACAACGATTCAAGAGGAAGGTTTATATGTATAATAAAATTGTATGAATGTGACAGCTAGCTGATTCCGATGCCAATTGTCAGCCCATACATGAACTGTCAAAATGAACACGATGGCGATTGCGCGCGAGTTAGATAATAAGCCTACAGTAATGAGTCGGAGTCGGTGCCTTATAAACCTTTTATTCAAGTGCAAAAACGTAAAGTGAAGGGCAAGGATAAGGGATCACTTTTCAATTGTTATTTAAGCCCACAACCATGCTAATCATGGCCCGTAAGGGATAAAGACGTGATTTATATATGTATTTATTTAAGCTAGTCATTGTTATAAAATAGGACGATATTAAAAAGTGTAGTGATCACGTTTTGTTTCTCAAGCACAGAACTAACTAGGAAATATGGTTTGTAAATAATATTCATAAATTACCTTTCAGTTATCAGATGATTCGTGCTTGTATCGCAAGCAATGCCGTGCGAAACACGGATTTGTAAATTATTAACAAAACAATTGTTCACAAATCTTGTTAGAAATAATTACAAATGACGGATTGTTTAGGAAATAACAATAATATCCTTGACGTTGGCTACCTGTTGTGTGTATGAAGTTAAAAACAAATTATGTTTAGGTATCCTTTGCTCGGGTTTTCATCTTTCTAGAACGCCGTCGTAGAAGAGTGACTGGGTTTAGCGTTGCTGCAAAATCTATAGTTTCTCTATAGATACTATCTATAACTGCCGAAAAATAAAAAGCCGTGGTAGCCTAGTGGATTGACCGGTGGCCTCGCAAGCAGAGGGTCGTGGGTTCGAGCCGGGCACCTCTGAGTTTTTCGGAGTTTATGTGCGAACATTTGAAAGCGGGAAGCAACTGGTAAATTCTGTTTTTTCTTTACTCCCAGACCAGCATGGAAGAAGTATGCGGCCAGGATTTTACTGTTAGGCATGTCTAGGCATACGCGCGTGTTGAAGAACACACTTGCATTTCTCGGAGAAGCCCCCCCCTCCCCCTCTCCCCCCAGTACTCGGTAATGCCTAATGATAATGAAATACTTAGGAGTTTTAAAATATAAAACCTAACTGCTTTGGGTAGTAACAGTTCTTTTCTCATTAGTTTTGTTGCTGTTGAAATGTTTAACGAAACGGGTTTTAGTCACCAACGCTCTTTTTTTAAAATATAATTAACATACAATAGAAGAAATATTGTTCTTTATAACTATTGTTAAGTAAAGTCAATGATTAATTTTATACAATAAGGTAACAAGACCTATAGGCCACGTTTAGCATGGTTGTGGGCGTATAGGTTGAAAGGGGAATCAAAATAGTGATGGGTTGCTAGCCACAACTCCTAAAACATTATTCCTATGCCCATTCCCTATATGGGCTTTTTAAGCAACACATTATACCCTGAACCAGAAATTAAATTTGTTTATACGTGTCCATTATTGGTCAGTGTCCATTATTGGCCTCTGGTCGATTATACGCCCATTATTAGGTCGGTGTCGATTATTGGGGCGGGATCCGTTAATTAAAAACCCAAGTTTTTTACATATTAAATCTGTC
The DNA here is from genome assembly GCA_932294345.1 of Pandemis cinnamomeana. NCBI lineage: Eukaryota > Metazoa > Arthropoda > Insecta > Lepidoptera > Tortricidae > Pandemis > Pandemis cinnamomeana. The sequence continues at coordinate 13,126,515 of OW028706.1, read as the reverse complement.
CTCAATTATTACAGAGTCGGTATGCACACACGATGACTTTAATTAGAAAAGTTTAACTGCTTTACCTTGAATGTGAGTTTTTGTTCCTTTTCAAAGACAATTGGTATCGGAACTTGAATACAGATAATCGCTGCTAGAGACGCCGCCGATCGTAAAGTATTCGCGGCATCTGTACAGCGCTACAAATTTATTAAATCCAGTCTTCAACACTAGAACTACCGCCGCAACCATTGTCAATGACAATTTAACAGCAATGATTAGTTCTCTAAAAGCGACACCGCCAGCGTAATGTTTTGACACTATAATGACGATATAATAACATTGAACGCGTTCGCGTTAACGCCTTAATTACTATGCGTGAATTGGCAGCGCCACTAGCGCCATGTAATGGTAACTAAATAATTACACAGTATGTGACAGTCAACGATTACGCGTTTGAGATGTTCAATGTGACTAAAACTTACTGTAAGCACTCTGTACAGGCTGTGAACTCCTAGAACGGCATTCGGTTTTCGGGTACGGTAGGCCGATTGTAGGATAAAACCAATGAGAGTGAGTGAGACAGCATAACAGACCTGAAGGTTGTTTAAATGGTATCGCACTGTACTAAGTTTAAGCGAGTGAGCAAATGAGTGGCTCTGATTTTCGAATAGTCATCATTTAGACCCAGTGTCCAACATTGGATCGCTCCAACACTGGTCCGTGACATCACTTTTATAGTCACAACATACCTTTAGATCGTTAACACAAACGCGTATTCTATGAAGTAACATCCAGGTAAATGACTTGTTTTTGAAGTTAATCGTAAGATAGATCTTGAGTCAGAATTTCCTCAGATTTGTGGGCGCGATACGGACGGTGGCGTGGGAAAGCTGGTAATCTCGCTTTCCTGTTTACTAAAAAATGTGTTTTCCGTGCCGGTTAAGTTACGCTTAAGAATCGTAAGCTAACTTGAGCACAGACAAAAGTTACTTAACTAACCAAATGACAGCATTAGCATTAACGTATCATTAGACATCAACGCGTTCAAGAATGCAGTACAAATAATAGGCGTTCATATTAAAATTTCAACCTTTGATTTTATTTTCAATAATGTATACACGGTTTAGAATAATTTCATCTGAAATATTTCAACTTGTTTTTTTTATCTCAATTTTAAATTCAGTCACCTCTGATGCCATACATCTGAACATCTACCAATGTTTGGAAACATTTGGTCTACCACACTTAAAAATCCGGATAATTTTGACCTATGCCTTCGAAATATACCGGAACAATTTCAAGACATATAGGTATTATATACTTAGAGACCCACATTTTAGTCCTGGAAGCAGTTCCCGCATAAGCGAATTACTTGGCACATGATTTTCTGTCTGGCAACCTGATGTATGGTTGTCTATGGATATAGGCGCTCACCACTAGGTCACCCACTGGCCACAGTTACCACTAATTTCATAAAAAAAAATGGGACTAGTGTTCGACAGTTAAATAGCAAGGTGATATTCGACAGGCTGTCCATGAACTCGCTTCCTATTGCTATTTTGCTAATGGCGGTCGATGCCTAATCGCGTGACGTCATCGGCGCGAGCGCTGCGGAACCATACCGACGAGCAAAAATAACTGATCACTCTTCATACAACTGGTATAGGGAGAGACCTGTTTTTTTTTGCTCGTCAGAGTATCCGTAGACAATACTCGTACAGTGCGTCTATTTTCTTATAGGTCTTGTTATCCTAGGCTCTGTCTACCCCGTAAAGGATAAAGCCGTGATTTATGTTACGTAGGTATGTATAAGTTATTTTTAAGTTAGCTTCTGCGCTATTCAAACTGAAATGGACCTCCGCAAAGTAACGCCTGATTAAATAAAAGTTAGCTTTCGTTTTTTTGCTAATACTTGTGGTAATCATTTACAAAATTAAAGATATCACTTTTGTTGATATTCACAAAGAAACTAAAACTATATCAAGAAATGAAGACTTTGCAATAGTAAACACTGCGTTCTCATTGCCGAGTCAGCACAAGAAATGCGAAGGACAATGCTACAGTAATTACATTCTTATTAAATTACAAACATTTCATCATAAGCGTAATACCTACAGATAATACATATTTATAGCGGAAGTATTCACATACCTAAACAGCTAAGTAGTCATATCTGAGTACTTGAGATAGAGAAACATCCTTCTCGTTTTTACTTGTTTCTAAAAATCTTTACCAACAATAAAGAGACCAATTTTTTTAAGTTTTGTTTTAAGGGTTAAGGAACGTATAGTCAGGGGTATGTTACAAATATCATCGCTTCTTCATCGCAATTTACCAGAGAGAAATATGATTACGGTATACATGATCATGATGGATGTAAGTACATACCTATGTCGAAATATCGGCTGTTTATCATAGAAATATCGGGAGCTTCTCAAAGGTAGTGGTCAATATTCCGTAAAAACTTTGTGTGGTGTAAATTCTGGGGTCCTAGTGAAAAGGGGTATAATTCTGAATTTTCTACGTAGCTATTTTAGACTTAACCCCTTTTACAATAGAATAGAAAATGGTTTTTCATTTATATCAGACTTATCCCCCTTTTCACTAGGACCCCAGAATTAATCATAAACATTAAAAACTGTTATAGTATCTTCTTTTGTCTTCAAACTGTCTTCTGCTGAAGAAAATATTATGCAGACACATTTCTATTACATAGGGTACGATTTTTTTCTGGCTGAGCGAATGTGATTATTATAAAACTAAGAAATGCATACTTGTATACATATCTACATATACTTCGTTTTTTAACATTAGAAAGAAGGCCCATTTATCAAAAATCAGTTTTTAAAAATAAATAACTGCAAGTTACAATTTAAAACCTCTGGAGTTATTTATTAAGATTTGTTTATTAAGGTTTTATATTTTCCAGTTACCGATTTTTAAACAATTACTTTAAATAAAAAAGACATGGCAGTTTGTTTACCTTCCTTGTAACGTGAAAAAGACGCAGTGTAGGTACCTACTGCGGTATTATGAACACTATTATTGTTCTACGATCATCATAAAGTTAAGGCAACAGCAGGAAAAGATGGTGATTTGTGACGCGACGGCTTCCTGCGCACGCGTCGAGCTTATTCATTCGTTTCTTTTGTCACAAAGGTTGTAAGAAACTTATTATCCTACCTACGTGTTTAAACACGCCTGGGATAATCAGTAGGCTTATTATCTAACTCGCTCACAATCGCCATCGTGTTCATTTCGATCATGTATGGGCTGACAATTGGCAGCGGAATCAGCTAGCTGTCACATTCATACAAGAACTGTCAAAATGAACACGGTTGCGATTGAGAGAGAGAGAGAGAGAGAGAGAGAGAGAGAGAGAGAGAGAGAGAAACATTTAAAACAAGCAACAACACAACACACGCAAGCGAGTTAGACAATAAGCCTACTGATTCTAGTGATATACTTGCTCTTTTAACGTGGTACCTAAGTTACCCTGGCTGAACAATTATCGGGCCGATAAGTTACGGCTCGCCCACGACTATGCGCTATTAAAAGCGAAGCGAGCGTACGAGACATGATTATGATCACAGATAACTGACTCTTAAGATAACTGAAACTTAACCGAGAGTTGTGAAACAGGCCCTAAGGGACAGCAAATAGAGGTTCAACAAGGAAACGTTTCTTGCAACTTTGGCACCAAGCCACGAGTTCCTTCATTAGATAATGTTTAGCATAAAGCAAATAATAATGACAACTCAGGTTTGCTTCCTAGAGTTCTTTGTTTTATTTAATCAAATAAAGACAATATAATCACACGTAGGTCCATGTGTCCAATTTTCCACACCACACTCTTTTCAGCAAAGGAAAGGAAAAACATAGAATGTACCAGTTGCTTTACCCGTGCAGATGGTGAAAGCCCATCGAGGGAATGGGCGAAAATCATAGGAATCATGTTATAGGCGATGAGGCTAGCTACCCATCACTATTTGGCTTCCATTTTCCACTTATACGCCCACAATCTTGCTAAATGTGGCCTGTAGGTACCTGTTATCTTAGGTTCTGTTTCCCCGTAAGGGATAAAGACGTGATTTATGTAAGTATATCACTCTTAAGAGGCAAAATAGGAAATGTTACTTCGGTTATTCGTAATAGGTAGTCCTAATATTTCCTTCCAAATTCCCTTTTATAATACATCTGGCAACACAGAAATTAATTAAAATCTTACCAACCATGTTCTCATTTTGAATAATGTTACACTCTTACTCGCTAATGTAACGCATGCGCATTAATTTAGCTGTTTAATGGGTCAGTAGAGCGCTCTTTCTGTTAATTAAAATGTAGGACACCGTGTGCGCAAATACAGGTGTCAGTTAAGGTAATATTTCTGCTTCTTATTTGTGGCGTATCAAGTCGTTATAGCGACGACAACTTCGCCAATGTCAAAGTAACAAAAATATAAATAAAAATCATGTGACAAAATGTCGGCAACGTTGGACGGTAATGGTCAAAGACCCCCCCCCCCCCCCTGTATGGCTCTTAGCCAACGGTCAATGATATCCCTTAGAAACTGCCAGGAAATCATTAGCCGATGCCCAGGGTGCACCGGACCAAGCACTGCTCTTCCCCCCGGACGGATCCAAAAACGAACCGCAGCTCTTGACCACACGTGGAGGTAACCCGACTCGCACCCCACGGTAATATTTTAAAACAGACGTTTTGAGTGACAGTAAGGGTGCGCTGCGGTTGAAACAGAGCGGAACGGACGTGGATCGACGTATCTTACCAGTGAAAATGCACTTTTCGTTATCAAAACAAGAGGAGCGAGACCAGATGTAAATTTCAGCTAGTGTGGTTAGATTCTGGGTATATCCCCACCGACTTAATGATAGAAAACTCTGACTCCCTAAAATACTAATTAAATGAACAAAAAATTTTTTTTTTTACCTTGCTACTCCGCTACTCACGTGCAAAATAACCAAGCCTGTGCGAAATATATATGTTTTTCATGCAATCCCGCGTTTTCATTTTAAAATGATCCCGTAGAGGGATTGAAACGCGTCAGTGTTTGTGTGGTGTAAGGGATAATTAAGTTTGTGGGATTTATATGTGTTTTATTGGCAGCAGTGGAGGGAGGGATTGCATGAAAAACATATATATTTCGCACAGGCTTGGTTATTTTGCACGTGAGTAGCGGAGTAGCAAGGTAAAATTTTTTGTTCATTGAAATGGACCTCCGCAAAGTAACGCCTGATTCAATAAAATTACTAATTAAATATTGCGAAAGTAACTCTATCTGTCTGTTTGTATGTCTGTTATGATTTCACGCCTAAACTCAACCGATTTTAATGAAATTTGGTACAGAGATATTTTCAGTCCCGAGGCGGACATAGGATACTTTTTATCCCGGAAAATTGCATAGTTCACGCGGGATAGCGATAAGCAAATTCTAACTATTGGCAACAGCTAGTTTATTTATAAAAATACTATTCATATCAACGGACAATGACAATTTGTGTGCTACAAAAAGTTTTTATATAACCAAGAACTCTAAATAGGAAGCGTATTTGAGATGATTTAGCTAATTAAAAAGTACCTTAAAATTAAATGACTAAAGCTTCTTATTTTAATTAGTTCAGTTCATCAAAAAGGAAACGCATGACGGCAATGTTCATTACGAAGGTTTACTTTGAGAATTATCCCTTCTCATGGAAAACTTCACAGACTTCTTTTTCATTAAATTATAAGATGTCTTTCATAGTCACTTATTAATTTTTAATTTTCCAACAAAATGCACGACGTTTTTAATTACTTTAGAGGGAGCACCTATAAAGACACATTTTGGAAAAATCTTTTTTTAATTACCCTCATCAAAAGCCTCACCTGTTAAATCTATACATATAATAAAGCTGAAGAGGGTCTAAAGTCTGTACATGGGAGATAGGTAATTAAAAAAAAATGGTTGGGGATACTTAGAATCGGTAACAGAACACTTTCCAATTTTTAGTATTTTTGTCTGTATTATTTTTTTTCACGTGAAAACGGCTGAACGAATTTTAATGCAAGCTTTAATAATCTATCAAGAAAATCCCTGGCCAGGTTAGGCTACTTTTCATCCCGAAACATTGCATAGTTCCCGCGGGATAGCGGTAAACATGGCATTAGTTAATTCTACGGGACGAAGTCGCGGGCAGAAGCTAGTCACATATTTTTACGGGATATACCGATACATATTACGATTACTTTTGATGAGCTCCCGATAATTTGACAATCCGATAATCTCGTGATCATGACGCACGCTACTGCGTCAAAATATCGGGACCAACCGTTGACAACTGATCATTTTAAATTAAAACTGTTATAAAATATTACATTTAAAGTTCCAGTTAACAATCAAATCATTAACAATACATTCAATAACCACCAACAATCGAAATAAACAAGGTATCGTTTCGAGCAAATCCAGTTTTAGTTTTAATTTCCCAACCGAGCGAAAGCAAGGCCGAGACAACAATGGCGCCGCCGGAAAGACGAGCCATTCATACAGGCTTTGTTACCGAGATCCTTGCCGGACCTGACGTCGGTGAATAAAGCTTTTAATCATCGACCATTTAGAATTACTAAAGATATAATAGATCTAGAACATTAACTCATACATAAATCACGTTTTTATCCCTTACGAGGTACCAGCCTAATACTTTTACGTGATAACGTCAAAAAGAAACATATTGGAACTGCTAGCTCTGATGACGTCGTGCCTCTTTTGTTCCGCGTTCTCGCTTGCACACTCTGACGTCACCCGGAACGTAACGCAATGACTCACGCTTTTTCGTGAGTGCAGCCGGCGTTCATCATCACTACATAGTATAAAACAAAGTAGCTTTCTCTGTCCCTATGTCCCTATATTATACTTATATCTTCTAAACTACACAACGGATTTTGATGCGTTTTTTTTAATAGATAGAATTCAAGAGGAAGGTTTTATGTATAATTCTACGCAGACGAAGTCGCGGGCAGAAGCTGGTCAATTTATAAGACGTTATCACGTCAAAAACTTTTCACAAATGCATCATTTCACAAACTCATCATTTGACAACCTTTTAATATTTGATAAACCGTTTTTTGTAAATCGAAAAGCCTTTAGGCGTTGCTCACATTAGGTAAGGTTAGGTTTGTTTCATAAGTTTTCCAAAAAGTCAATGTTATAGTATAAAATAAAAGGTTGTCTGATGACTTTGTAAAAAGTTGTTTAGCAAATGAGGCAAACCTTTCCGGTCACACTAATAGTCATTAATATAAGAGTGACAGGGACGCTATGATAACTACTTCAAATTTCCAAGTAGCTCCCTAGCACACAGATTTACAGTTGAAGCTGACGTTTAAAACGGATAAAAACTATATTTGCCGCATACTTTTTGCTGTGTACCCGAAAATTTCAAGATTGGATTCTAAAGCGCTCTGGAGAACAATAAAATGCTGTGCAATTCGTTTCGTAAAGGGCCAAATAACAGAGCGATTGGGACAGAACTAAAATAACAGTAAGTAAATGCAACGTGCTACAAAAAGTTGTATTGAGAGTCTTCAGTAGACTGAGACAGTGTTCAAATAAAACGGTGTCCTCGGTCGCTAGTCTCCGCAGACGGCCGGCGTGAGACGGACTTCTATAGAGGATTCCGTATGCTTCATCACTATCACTATCACTACATAGTATAAAATAAAGTCGCTTTCTCTGTCCCTATGTCCCTATGTAGATATGCTTATATCTTCAAAACTACGCAACGGATTTTGATGCGGTTTTTTTTAATAGATAGATTGATTCAAGAGGAAGGTTTATATGTATAATACATGCATAATATACCGTGCGAAGCCGGGGCGGGTCGCTAGTTTCTAATAAAATTACATTTCTTATAACGATATTTTACGTAGATTTTCTCTATGTACCTACCTACCTGTTTTTCTAAGTTGTTTGTTGTTTATTATGTGGTGTTCAATAGAGTCATTGCATTGTATTGTATTGTACTCCCCAGGACAGTTGTTCTGAACATCCCTGCAAAATTTCATACCAATAAGCACTCTTGTTATTGGCCTTTTGGCTAACGAATTTTTCCATGCATTTCGCCTGTTCCCTCGATGGGCTTTTACCATCAGCGCGGGTAGAGAAGCAATCAGTACATTCTATGTTTTTTCTTTGCTCCCAAACCAGCATAGATTTTTGACATGGTGAAGTTATTTGCTCTAGTTCTACGGAACCCCAAAAGCGAATAACACGTACCTAAACAGAGAAACAGAAGCGTAACTCCACAAAGCCGGCCAAGAGGTCGCCCTACATTTTCCAATGGCTGCCACCAGCTTAAATTGATCGCGAACTGTACCGAAGATTAACAAGTGCTCTTAAACGGTTTTAAATGGACTTGTAGTTGGATGAGGGTGTTGTTAACCAACTTAACTAAGCATCAGAGGCACGCAAAGTTGGGGAATAATTTATAAACCACTTTATCTATAGCTACTTTGGTTAGGTAGCTATAGAAAAAACTATCAAGCATTCGCATACTTTATGGCGTAAACTGATCGCGTTATGATGACATAAATAGCACTGAAAATTATAGGCAATATTGGTTACATTTTTACTTGTATTTTGGTATAGTCTATGGTAAAGTGCATGCCTATTATACATGTTGTAATTATAAGTTATTTCTTGGGCGAATTTATTTAGTAATACAATAAGCTGTATTTTTTGTTTTATAACGCAATTACGAATTAAATACTCACTTAGTTACACATCCATGTTCAGTCTGAGACCAGATATTTTAGGACTGGCTACCTTGCCAGGCAGCCGCCGCCTCTGTAAAAAAAACAAAAGACAAGTTTTTGAGCGCGTTCTGATTTTAAACGTTCAACATTGGAATTTATTGATTGGCCATAAATTTTTGTTTGTTGCCATTTTGCAGGATGGTTTTTTTTTTCAAAGAGCGGCGAATAAATTTTGTTAATTTTAATAGTTTGGAAATATAATTGGTGAATTATGGAGGAATGAAATTATTATATTCTAGGTAGGTACTTTCGTGCGGTATTTCTGTGACTTCCTTGGTCGGGCAGTCGAATATTTACTGTCCTAATGTACCTAATGTTTAGACGATTAATTGCTTTTAACTTAACCTAACCTAAGTTCATAAATGTATAAACATATTAGATTCGACTCTACACAAAAAAATATACCAAACGATCATTGGAAACAATTATATTCAACGATACGAACACCGGTAGACAGAGCCTAGGGGTAACAATAATAATACCGAAAAGCCACGTTTATGGTCATTGTATAATGCAATAATGCAAACGACATGTTTTTCAACTGCAACTACGGAATCCTACTTACTATACAAGTAGGTAGGTACTTACTATAGATGAATTTAGCTAAATAGATGCGGTCTTTTGAATACGTATCTAGCCACTTATCTATGTGTCAGCGTTTTTGTTATACTTTCATCGTGTATCGATATAAACTCTTACTTTCTCACATTTTCCACCGCACAGTATAATCACACACAGACAATGATAGTGCAGATTACAGTCGCACTTTTTACGATTGACAATCGATCAATATCGATACAACAATACAATCGATCTTATAAGGGGCTCATTAATATTTGCTTTATAATTTTATGCTACACGCATTGCGCATGCGAGAAAATAGTAGTCAAAGGCCTCTCAATCTGAAAGGAGGCATGTGCCCAGCAGTGGTGGTTGCGGGTGGTAGGGCCTTGTGCAAGGTCCGTCCGGATCGCTACCACCATCTTAGTCGCTAATCCTGCCGCTAAGTAGCAGTGCTTGCACTGCTGTGTTCCGGTGTGGAGAGTAAGACAGCCGGGGAAATTACGGGCACATGAGGCATTTCGTCTTAGTCCTCTAGGTTGGCAACGCATCTGCAATCCCTCCGGGGTTGCGGGTGTCTATGGGCAGTGATGATCACTTACCATCAGGTGACTCACTTGCTCGTTTGCCTTCCTATTCATATAAAAAAATATATAAAAAGTGGGACGTACACAGACTGGGAATAACGATGATTTCATGAAAGAATAAATAGCTTGGATTTCGCAGTACAGGTTCGCTCGCTGTCAGATCTATACCTAGTAAAAATAACAGCTAAAAGCTGAACTGAGTTGGAATTGAATCACATTAAGACGCCATGGTAAAGCCTCTGTACAAAAAAAATCTAGTTAGTTGTTGATTATAAATTTTAATGGATTTTTTTATTATAGTTTCGTATTACGTCAGTTTTAAAGCACGATGCCTTTGCACGAGGTGAGCTCATTCAAGAATGTTATGATAATTATGTAACGCAATTATAACAACGTATTGTCAATTGACTTATTTAAAATTACTCGAAAGCGGGGACATTTCTTTTGCTGGCAACATTACCTACCACCGAGACTGCCTAAACAATTATTTACTAATTAAACCATATTTACCGACACGCTTTGGCAACACTGCAAGAACATTGGCTAATATAACCGGCGTACAGCTGGCAACATTCCCATTTCAGGCGACCATTTTTTTTTTTTTTATCATTTTGCATTCGCTTTTTTAGGCGCCATTCCAATGTATGGATTGATCCTGCCTACCACAACTTTCATTGTTGCGTTTAGCCTTAAGCCGGCCTCGGCGTGGAGGTAAAGTCCTTTCGACAGGCAACACCAATGTCAACTCATCTTACTTACAAAATTATAAATACTGGAAAAAACCGGGTTTGCCGTTTGGGAAACCGGATCAAGGATGAACGTTCCAATTTAAAATGTATTTTTATCTGCTTAAAAAAAATTGAAAGCTACATTACATTATTATTATTTCCGAATTAACACTTAAATTGTTTTTTTATGTTTGAAAGTGATTGAACACCACAAATCAATACAGAATCAAAGAACAAGGCTGACAATAGGCTCTCTTATCGCTTAATAGCGATCTCATCCAGACGACAAATAATTAAATAAATTTAATGTTTCATTGTAAAATAATATTAATATTCAATTAATAGAGGTTCATTAAAAAATAAATCATTGCAACTTTCGCTCGCACCAAAGCGCGTCATATTTCTGAACGATCGTGTTCAATCTCTACCTTCATATTAAAAAACAAAGTAGCTAGCTTCCCACCGTCTGTCCCTCTTACAGCAGATATGTATGTACTTATATGCTTATATCTTTTAAACTTAGCATTGGATTTTAATTTGGCTATCAATAGTTCTAGTTCTATATTGTTTCGTGTTCATTTGTCGAAATATGACGATAGGTTCTAGGCTTATTGTCCACCTCGCTCGCAATCGGCATAGTATTCATTTTGACAGTTCTTGTATGAATGTGACAGCTAGCTGATTCCGATGCCAATTGTCAGCCCATACAGAACTGTCAAAATGAACACGATGGCGATTGCGGGCGAGTTAGGCAATAAGCCTCTGATCAAGATGTCGGAAGAAAATAACCAACAGAAAGCTTCCGAACACCAAACACCGCTGGATGTTAGTATTTTTTTTTTAATATGACTATGCCTGGTGTTAGTATGAAATAAATTCTACGAAATAAATGAACCGGAAGGATGTTCTACCAAAATAACAAGAAAATAAATTTATATAAAGCCAGCTAGGTTACACGTGATATTCCAAGCCGCGGTGGAACCGGTTGTTTATAAGGTCAGGATCCGTGATCTAGCTAGATAACAATATACCTACGTACACTAAAGTATACTTAGCACTGACTCAGTCACTACAAAAAACTCAACATTCAATTCTAAAACTGTGTTTTACCTTTCTTATATTTATTTGGTAAATTTTTAATTGCATCTGGCAACACGGAATATATTGATAGTCGAATTAGCAGGCAACATTATCGTAAAAAGTTTGGCACATCAGTGAAAGTTTTTTTTTAAATCGTTCACTCGAATCGGGCTAGGGATTACTGACAAAATGTATTTATACTTATTCGTTATGTACCAATTAGGCGCTCTCTTCTGAAGTTTACGTAATTGTAAATCCTACTGATCATTATTAAAAATGCGAAAGTGTGCTTGCATGTCCGCATGTTTGTTACTCATATACGTGATACACACAAAACATGGATGGAATGATATCAAGGTATACTATGTGATACCGGCAGCGGCGTTAGGGCCACTGACACCCCGAGCAGTAATATTCAGGCGCCCACTTAAGGACAGTATTGAGGGTACACAGCCGGTGAGCCAGTAGGCCGAGGCCCCAGACCTCAGCGCCCCCCAAATTTGGCGCCCCGGGCCGTCGCCCCTTCGCCCCCCCCCCCCCCCCCCCCCCCTAACGCCGGCACTGTGTGATACTATCTTTCAATACTTTAAATACACCAATGTCATTCATAAAATTTCTATACATGTAAACGCAAAACACGTTTTAAATGACAAAATAGATCAGATCTCAGTAAGTAAGGCCGTCGCAGGGCCAACTGCTTAACTATGACATAACAATATGTTGGTTGCCCATGACATTATTGCCCAAATGACCCATTATTCTATCCATTATTCGCCAAAACTACCGAAACCGTGTGACCTGTACGACGCCTGTATTATTAATAGTTGGGTAATGTACTGTTTAGAAAATGTGGATGATTATTTTAAATTACTGACCACAAAGGAGCGAAAAAACTTTCTGAGTCACTGTATGAATCCATACTATACGGCGATTCTATTGCTCAAAACCCTAAACATTGGTCGAGTGAGATCAAGTAATATGAAATTAATAAGTGCTTTTTTTGCGAAATATTAGAAGCGAATGAGATTTGACTTAGAAAGCTATGCTCGGAGTTTCTTTGCACGACAGAATCCGAAATACGGAGATTCGCCGAAGAACTAGAGTCACCGACGTAGCTCGAATGTACGTGGAAGTGGCAATGGGCAGCCCACATTGCTCGTAGAACAAGTTGGGGGAGATAAGTTCTCGAAGGGCGACAACGAACCGGAAGACGCAGTGTTGGCACGCCTCCCACTAGGTGGACCGACGACATCGTGAAATCCGTAGGCTTATTACCTAACTCGCTCGCAATCGCCATCGTGTTCATTTTGACAGTTCTTGTATGAATGTGACAGCTAGCTGATTCCGATGCCAATTGTCAGCCCATATACATGAACTGTCAAAATGAACACGATGGCGATTGCGAGCGAGTTTGGTAATAAGCCTACCGTTCATTATGGTGTGCTAAGGGGGGAGGCCTTTGTTACACAGTGGACGTCTTCAGGCTGTGCTGCTGATGATGATGATGATGAAGTTAGACATACAAAAACGGAATTAGGTAAACTGAAATAACTTATAGAGCAAACGAACATTTCTAGTCAAATAAATGCGTTCAAAACTACAAATTCTAGAATACAAATTAACAAATCAAGTACTTAACGAACATCATAGATGAGGTATTAATTAAGTAGCTTCCCATATATATGGACCAAACATTCTTAAGAAACTTAGGATAAAACCTTAAAAAATACTATATGTCATTTTAATTGATCCAAATCTCACACAAGATAAACTCATATTTATAAAAGAAAGGAGAGAAACCGAAATTGAAAAAGCCGTGCTCTTACACAAATACGAAGACAAAATGTTAGTACACGTATTGTGGTTTGTAGAAAGGCTCTCTCATTATATTCGCTATTAACCGCAACAAGGGGAAAGGAAAAGCGCAAGTGACCAAAGCAATGCCTAGATTACACTAGCTTAGTACTTGTCGTTAGTAACTAAAGTTTAGTACTAAGTAAGCTTAACGTCTTTAGCACGTGTATTGGAAAGTTTTAGTTCGCCTTTTGTCAGCGGATTAAAATCAGTGTATGAAAACTTCCATGCTGGTCTGGGAGCAAAGAAAAAACATAGAATGTACCAGTTGCTTCTCTACCCGCGCAGATGGTAAAAGCCCATCGAGGGAATGGGCGAAAATATTAGGAATCATGTTATAGGCGATGAGGCTGGCAACCCATCACTATTTTGATTCCATTTTCCACCTATACGCCCACAATCTTGCTAAATGTGGCCTGTAGGTACTTGTTGCCTCAGGCTCTGTCTACCCCGTAAGGGATGAAGACATGATTTGTGTATGTATGTATGTGTGTATGTATGAAAACTTGGTGCTTCATTTTCTTAAGAAACAGTTGGAGATTGAGCCTCTGGTGTAGGTAATTTTTATTACAATGGGTCTCCCGCGTCATGGTAAACGTGGTGGTTTGGGTCTTGTTACCCTAGGCTCTGTTTACCCCGTAAGGTATAAAGACGTGATTCGCGTGACGCGCGTTCGTGCATTATTATGAGCAAATTGGCAGCGCTACTAGCGGCACGTAAAAGAAACAAATCAATCTCATAGTACTATTTGACAATTCAGCGCAAACGTGTATAATATCGCTCTGCCTGTTTGTCTGTGTTTCCAATGGCTATGAGAAGACAAATATGTCTGTGTTTAAAATACTAAAATAACGTTGCTGGAGAAGTGGTCCATACAAGCAACAGAGGGATATTTTTTTTATTCACACCTATTTGTTAATGTTTACGGTCAAGTCAAGTAGCTATAAGTGTTAGCGAGTACTGGGTATTAGTTACTAAGCTCATGTAAACCCAGCACGTAATTTAGTATGCCGTATATTATATGATATTATAACCAACATATTTTGCAGCTGCTACTGAAGTTCTTTGTTTATTTGTGCTGTTTATTTTATTGAGTTCTGAGACTAAAAGTGCGTACAAAAATAAATCTGGTCAGCTAAGTGATACTTAATATCAAACCGATGATGTTTTTGATGATCTTTTGCTACAGAGCGTGGTAAAAGGCAATAATACTGTAAGCTATGTGCGCTACAGTAAGTAACTTACAGTATGTAGCTTACAGTACAGTATAACAGTATTATTTTTATTCAGACGCTATGAGTTGCCCGCGTTCATAGCTATCCCGTGGTAATTATGCAATTTCCTGGGATAAAAAGTAGACTATATATTATTCAGGACTCCTATCTCTGTGCCAAATTTAATCTACTTTTATTCAGTCTAGCGTGAATGAGTATAATACTACATACAGTCACGCCTCTTTCCCACAGGGGTAGGCAGAGACTATTTTGTTCCACTTGCTACGATCCCCACATACCTCTTTCGCTTCGTCCACATTCATCAATCTCTTCATACATGCTCGTCAGTTTCGTGTATTCCTGAACTGACTTTTTTCCAAAACGTCCCCAAGTTGGTCACGGAACGTCCGTCTAGGCCTTCCTCTCCCAACGCACCCATTCACACTCCCCATATAGATCTGTTTAGTTAATATTCTTTCATCCATCCTCTCTACAAAACAGAGAGAAAGTACATAAAACATCCATAAATCCTCAAAACTTTCACAGTTATCATATTAGTAGTTTTTCTGTAAGTATAGAAATATCGTCCGATTTTAAAATATACACATAATTAATCACCAGAATAATAAGATATCAAATCAAACGTCAATAAATCAAAACTCCACATACAATTTATAAAAAATGCATGTTTAGTTTTTGCTGATCTCATGTCGGATGTTTGTTTTAAGTTAGAACTTCTTTTACACAGCTCAAAAGAAACTCAGGGATTTACATCTCTGCGCTGTGTCATTTTTTGCGTGTCTTTTTAGTCAACACGCGTTATGGCATCTAATTAGTCGCTTGAGATGACGCGGCGTTCCAACAAACATATTTAAGTCATTAAAATCATTGTTTTTCTCCCCGCTCTCGGCATGTTCCAGTTTATACACGTTGATGGTGTAATGACGTGTTTGTATCTCGTTATTGTCATGTGTGTATTTATTTGTACAAGTCCGCTGAAGTGTTTGTGGAGCCACATTGTGCGCACGTTTTTATTAGCAAGTAGCTTCTGCCCGCGACTTCGTCTGCGTAGAATTATAAGTAAAAACCTTCCTCTTGAATCACTCTATCTATTAAAAAAAACCGCATCAAAATCCGTTAGGTAGTTTTAAAGATATAAGCATACATAGGGACATAGGGACAGAGAAAGCGACTTTATTTTATACTATGTAGTGATAGTGATGAAGTGATAGTGACTAGCTTCTGCCCGCAACTTCGTCTGCGTAGAATTATACATAAAAAACTTCCTCTTGAATCACTCTATCTATTAAAAAAAACTGCATCAAAATCCGTTGTGTAAAGTTAAGGAACGAACCCGGATACTCGTCATTCCGTGACGCGTGCTATACCCCTACACCACCCATAGCAGGTGGGTAAGCCTTCGCATTTTTCGATCTGTTACTAACTGGCACGTGATCTTGTTACTATAAAGAATAAGCAAACCTATGTACCAAAAAACATGCTCATAGTATACATAAGTATACCTGCTTTAATACACATCAAAGATCCAATACTCGAGAAGAAACATTCGAAACTTTCACTGGGCTATGCAGTCGTCTCAGTTTTACTCGTAATTTGGTTTAGATACTTTTATTATCTGTTTTATATTCAATTAAATTTTTCTACACAATAGCTCCATCGATAGCTGCTGTCGATGATTCCACTAATGTCGAGGTTGAAGAAGACTACTTGTATTTAATCAGCTTGTTCGAGAGCTTCAGCGTGAGCTACTGGGTATCTGTCTAGCAAATTTCGTAATACACACACAGTGAAATTTTCAAATGTTGTCTACAATGGTTCAAACGATAGAGCCCTTTAAATAAATAAATAAATAAATATCTTGGGACAAATTACACCAATTGACCCAGCCCCAAACTAAGCAACTCTTGTACTATGGGTACCAGGCAACGGATATACATACTTATATAATGTAGATAAATACATACTTAAATACATACAACATCCATGACTCGGGCACAAACATTCGTATTCATCATACAACTGTCTGTCCCTGCCGGGATTCGAACCCAGGACCTCTAGCTTCATAGTCAGGGTCACTAACCACTAGGCTATCTGGCCGTCACCGTATGGCACACGCGTTAAGATATTTCAAAAGACGATTAAAAGGACGATCCCATGTAACATGATAAAGGATATTTTAGACGGGCAGATGACAAGCTACCCCAAGTTAATGTGATAAGGGACCCTGAATTAAATCAAGAGCACGTAACAAGGAAATTGGATGGCGGAGAGCTGAAGGTTTGAAGAGATTATTTTAGCCACGAATAGAATTGCAAGGAAGATCTTGTGTGAATTACGGCAGATAATTTTGATGAAGCCGACCGATTTAATTTGGATTAAGTTGAGGAAGGTGTGTTATTGTTTAAGACTTCGCTGTCCGTCCGTCTGTCTATCTGTCCGTCTGTCACCAGGCTGTATCTCATGAACCGTGCTAGACAGTTGAAATCCACAACAAATACTAAATCAAAATATTTTATGTATGTAACATACATAAAATGACCTCACACTGAACATTTTGTTTAAGCCCTGCACTGCTAATACTGGATCTTATAGCAACTTGCCGAATTTACTTCCATGCTGGTCTGGGAGCAAAGAAAAAAAATAGAATGTACCAGTTGCTTCTCTTCCCGTGCAGATGGTAACCCATCGAGGGAATGGGCGAAAATCATAGGAATCATGTTACAGGCGATGCGGCTAGCAACCCATCACTATTTTGATTACACTTATCACCTATTCCCAGTGTCTTGCTAAACTTGGCCTGAAGACGTGATTTTTATATGTATACATGTATGTATTGCTGAATTTTTTCGGTATCCTCCGTGCGCGAATTCTGCACTTTGCCGGTTTTTTTAATTACCACAGCACACAATAAGCAAATCCACTTTTAATGTATGTACAACCATTAGTAGAACGCGGAAACCGAAACTAGTGCAGACATGAATGATTGCCAACCAAAAACACAAGTACGGGCCAACATCAATCAGTTGCCTCCAAATCTCAAGATGCTTATCGTTACGTGATTCTATGATTTATAACAAAGTGAATGTGAACAGGGGTGTCAAAACGGCGCGCCACCATCTCGACAATAGTCGGTGACAGGTGACAGTTCGAAATGCAATGCGTAGTCTATATGAAGCCAACATTAATTCTTCCAGACTGGTTCGGGAGCAAAGAAAAAACATAAAATGTACCAGTTGCTTCTGTTCCCGCGCAGATGGTAAAAACCCATCGAGGGATTGGGCGAAAGAAAATCTTAGGGATCATGTTATATGGGCGATGTGGCTAGCAACCCATCACTGTTTTGATTCCCCTTTCCATCCATACGCCCACAATCATGCTATAAACGTGGTTTTTAGGTCTTGTCACCTTAGGCTCTGTCTACCCCGTAAAGGATAAAGACGTGATGAATGTATGTATGTATGTATGTATTAATTTTTGTATAGTGGTGAAGGCATATTGTTTGTGTTTTAGAGATGTGTCAATCGCGAGTGAAAGATTGAAATGAACTATAGGGCATTGGGGTAAATTCGAAGCTGGGGGAATTTCGAGACTCGTGGATATCCACTAAACGGGGAACAATCACATAGTCTAGCAACGCTTACCTAGAAGCTCCAATGTCTTTGGCGTCTAGATAAGCGTTGGCTCTGTCTACCCCGTAAGGGATAAAGACGTGATGTATATACAAACTCGATGCGAATCTACGCCGATTGGCTACATATTGAATACGCAATGCATTTCGAATTGTCAATAGTCACTGACAATTGTCGATTTAGGGGAATAGGGACCAGAAGCCACAAGCGGTAAGTTCCATGTCCATTGATGAATGTATTTATTCTGCTACTTTGCTAAACTCCTAAAGCCACAAACCGACGAGCATGTATGAAGAAATACATGAATCTGGATGAAGCGAAAAAGGCACTGGATCGTAGTAAGTGGAACAAAGTAGTCTCTACCTACCCCTACGGGAAAGATATGTGGCAGCCTGTACATACACATACACATACACAAATCACGTATTTATCCCTTACGGGGTAGACAGAGCCTAAGGTAACAAAACCTACCGGGCCACGTTTAGCAAGACTGGGCGTATTGGTGGAAAGTGAAATCAAAATAGTGATGGGTTACAAGCCTCATCGCCTATAACATGACTCCTATGATTTTCGCCTATTCTCTCGATGGTTTACCATCTGCGCGGGAAGACCAGCATGGAAGTGGCAGCCTGTCCAGGCTAATAATAGGATCCTCAACTCCAAGACTGGCTAGTTGGACACCCCTGCTCTAAAAGCTTTCGGAGATAGAGATTTAACAGACACACACGTACATACTACGATTGCGACAGCCAGAACGGAAAGTAATCATCAATTTGTCAATGATTTGTTAAGGTCTGAAAAAGTCGCGCAACTCCAGTTCTTTATTTTCAATAGAGTCACGATCGTGCTCTCTATAGAATAAACTTAAAGTGAGTCTTATTGGGTTGTAATAAGGCGAAACTGCACGTTTGAGACAAGTAGTGAAGAAATAGGCCCACGCTCACTCGGCTCGGGTTTCTTGACTATTAGGTTACTGTGCTTGGTGTGTTTAAAGTGTCAACAATAGTGTATCATTTGTATTATCTAATAGATAATTACCCCCTCATTCATAAACGCTCTATAGGCTTCTGCTAACTTAGAAATCGTTTGTTCTTAAATGTGAAAATGACAGTGACTTTTGTATCCGTCCGAGGGGAAGAGCAGTGCTTGGTCCGGTGCACCCTGGACATCGGTTAATGATTTCCTGGCAGATTCAGAGGGATATCATTATCCGTTGGCTGAGAGCCCGACCTTTTGAGTCTTTTGACCGTGGTCTATCGTTGCCACAATTTTTGTCACAAGATTTTTGAATAGGTACTGTATTTACTTTGACATTGGCGAAATCATCGCATCGATCGATGGCGCCATATTTAAAAAAAGAAGAAGTTAGCAGAGGTCTACAACAATGCTCTTATGAATAAGGGGGTTAGATTTTAAATAGGCGTATGGGCTTCGTTGAAAATGAATTAAATCTTATATGGAAGTCTCTGCGGTATTTATTTAGAAAGGTTTAAGCGGTACGAGGGCCACACCGAAATGATCGGGAATTGAGTACCCGGGACTGAGTTAGCGTAACACCTTTTTGGTGACGTGAGTACTAGCTACTTACGATCAAAATGACGTTTATAAAATTAAAAAAAAGTGTTTTGTTTTTTTTTTATTCTCATTTAAACTTGACAAGTCGATGAGCAAAATGGACCTCACGCGAGAAAATTTTCGCGCCATAATTTACCACAACTTTCGTCGCGGGTTATTGCGAGATGAGTGTATCGCTGAGCTTGTATTTATTTATAATGATGAAGCATCAAACCAAACAACAATATATCGTTGGTATTCAAAGTTTCGGCGAGGTCGTTCCTCTCTCAGCACCGTACCTCCTACCGGTCGACCAAAAACAGGGGTAACGGCCGAAAATGTGGCGGCCGTGCACAAAAATATTTTAGAAGACCAACATATTACCTATGAGCAGATACGAGCGACTATGGGCATTGGAATGACTGCAATTCAAAAGATTTTGCACGATGGACTGGGTGTCAAGGAGCTTGTTTCCCGCTGGGTGCCTCATAATTTGACTGAAGAGCAAAAGGCGGCTCGTGTTGATTGGTGCCGCTTTACTTTAAAACGGTTTAATGGAGGAACGTCAAAAGCCGTTTATAACATCGTCTTAGGTGACGAAACATGAATTTATTCCTATGAACCCGAAACAAAACGTCAGTCGGCAGTTTGGGCCTTCGAAGATGAGGTGAAACCAACGAAAGTGATGCGTTCCCGTATAGTTTCTAAGAAAATGATCGTATCGTTTGATTCCAAAAAGGGACATGTGACTACAATTCCACTACAGGAAGGCAGAACGGTTACAGCAGATTGGTACACCTCGGTTTTTTTACCAGAAATGTTAGCCAAATTCCGTACAGGCAACCCTACTCGTCGGGTCATCTTGCATCTGATACTGCGAGCTCCCATACTGCTCGCAAAACAAAAGACTTTTTAAACGGGGAAAACATTGAGTTGATGTTTCAGCCTCCATATAGGCCCGACCTGAGTCCAAACGATTATTTTACGTTCCCCAGAATTAAAGATATGTTGCGTGGTCAACGGCTTAAAGACCCAGAAGCGGCAGTAGAAGCTTATCAATCGGCCATTTATGAAGCAGCTACTTCCGATTGGAATTATTGTTTCAAAAATTGGTTCCAAAGAATGCAAAAGTGCATTAATTGCAGGGGAGAATACTTTGAAAAACAATAAAACATAATTTAGGTAAAATATGCGTGTAGTTTTTTTTATTCCCGATCATTTCGGTGTGACCCTCGTATTACCTCCTAAATAGGAGCTATTTAGATTCGTGAAAGTTACTGAGGGAGCTTAACCTTTGCTGAATATTTAATACGATTTAGTGTTGGAGCCAAAGTATCTTCCTATTTTTTATCTTGTCATCATTGCTTTTCCTTTTCATGTCACTAGATATGATAAGACAAAGTCTACAAAAACACAATAACTACAGAACTGTTTTTGTGCGGTTTTAACCGATAGATAGAGTGATTCACGAGGAAGGTTTGCGTATATAACTTGTCTGGATTTTGTACTCATTGCTTGAAATATAACGATAAATTGTTGAAAGGATCGAGAAAACTAAAGCTGCCCGGGACAAATTTTAATTCCGTGCGGACGAAATCGCTGGCAGCGGCTAGTTAAATTATAATTTGCATATATACAAATCACGTCTATATGTACGCGTAGACAGAGCCTATGTTAACAAGACCTAAAGGTCACGTTTATCATTATTGTAGGCGTATGAGGTGGAAATGGGAATGAAAATAGTGATGGTTTGCTAACCGCATCGCCTATAACATGATTCCTAAGATTTTCGCATGTGTCATAATTTGCATGTGTGTCACAAATCGTAAACGGTTGTGTTAAAACACGACGATGGTACTTGATAATAAATTAGCACTATTATCAGGGTTCTATACAATATACAAGTACTTAATGAATCGTCATAAGTCACATGCGAGCACATGGTCGTACTCTAGGAAGGAGTTGAGGCGGTCGCCATGGTCGAAAACGGCCGGGAGCACATCATCATCATCACTTAGGGCCGACAATGCACTGGCATCGCGTAAAGCGCTGCGGGTGTCTGTGGACAGTGGTGATCATTTACCATCAGGTGACCCACTAGTTCGTTTGTCTGGCCTCTCTAACATAAAAAAAAACTTAATGAATTTCAAGTCTATCCATTTTTCAAGACCTTCATCATTGTACGTAATGTAGTGATAGTGACTAATCAGTGTAGAGTTTAACCTTATATAATACTAGCTTCTGCCCGCGACTTCGTCTGCGTAGAATTATACATAAAAACCTTCCTCTTGAATCACTCTATCTATTAAAAAAAACCGCATCAAAATCCGTTGTGTAGTTTTGAAGATATAAGCATACATAGGGACATAGGGACAGAGAAAGCGACTTTATTTTATACTATGTACCTAGTGATAGTGATGATGATACTGCAAATTCTGGGTAACATCAAAAGTGGAAGGCGAAATAAAAACATTAGGTAGGTACTCTTAACTTTTCCTCAATCTAATTTAGCTAGCCGAAATTATACGAGCGCCTACTCCATCCAATTGTCATCTTAAGATTAATTCTAATAAGAAACGGTACCGAGATGATGGTAATGAGAAGCGAGTATGATTCAACTGTCGCCCACACGCTGTCGACAGCTTTAAACGTGTCACCTAGACTTAAAGCTAGATAAAGGTAACCCACAAAGTCAATGACATTGGTAGTTTTTTTATAGATATATAGCTTCGAGCTCTTGGCGCAAACGGGGAAACGGAATTAAGAACAGAGCTTCTATACTAATCTAGCTCGTGGGTAAGTTGACCTAGCAATTTCTACGCCCTAAGATTAGAAGTCATAATTTTGTAATATAATGTGACATCAGTTTGATCTGCTAGAACTGAAGTGTTGAATCTAACACTGGCCAAAAGTACTTCCACAGGCTTTTTTTTGGAGTAACTAGATCAGTTCCATAAAATTGTTTGTTCCGCGTAGCAAAATCCCCAGCCGCATTTTTCCCGACTAGCATTTGTTTTCGTGGACATATTTCACCATTCGCGTGGGTTGACAGACGTTCCCTTCTCTAATGGATTTTTATTCCAATCGTTGTTTTAACAATAAGTAATCAGTAGGTACTAGTCGCTAGGTAGGTTTAGGTTATCGGCTCCAAGGGCCAAAAGCACGCAGACGACACTGTTTCTGTGTCATTAACATCAACCTTAGTAAGAATGTCGATAATCGTATCGAAGGTGAATTTGAACGCAGAGATAAATATAAATATAAAATCTGTGATATATTATTTTTAACACAAAAAGTTTATAAATTTTAAGCCCAATCTTACATTTTCAAGTCGTTAAAGTTGTGTGTTTATATAAAAGCTGTATCATACTGTTAGTGGTACACGCCACGTTGTTAAGATATGATCTGCCTGTCCCCAAAATGCATATGGTCAGAGAGACCATTAAATTAAATAAATAGCCCATTAGGCACCCTTTTTACTGAGTCCCCAGAACGCATCAATAACTTGACCGCACGCAATACAAAAAAAAAACAAATTACTTGCGTTCATATTAATTGAAAGCATTATTTCACAGAAACTGTAATTAATTATCTACCCACGGCCATTTCCAAATTAAATAAATATTAAATTAATTACTTCGGTAGCGTAACTGCCGCGGAGCGAAACTAATTGCCTACCTATCTAATCTATGGCCATACGCGTCTTCTATAATCTGTGGTGTAATGTTTTCTGCGGTCGTGGTGATCTAGTTCTGTTATTTCGGCCAGTCCGCGTGGGTTGGACTCATTCTTAGTTAATAATAGGGATAACGGATTACTTAGCTTCAATGGTGAGCTATTACATTATGCAAAGCGATTTGCTTAATAATCCACCATTTTTTGCCATCGATCCATATTTAGGACTGCTTAGAATAAAATGAACTGAGACTAACGACTGAGATCAAGTTTTTCTTACACTGTTTCTGCTGTATTTTAATTTATTTTTCTGAGATGAAATGGTGTATTTCTGAAATTAATAAAATAAGCCACAAATAATGTTATCCTAAATACCTATTTATTAAGAAATAAGAAATTAAAAAAAAAAACAAAAAGAAAACCAAGTCTAACCCTACTGGCTGCGGCAGGGTCCCCATGACGCTGGCGTTAAATACGTTTAATGGACGAAATAAACAAACCTATACAAAATGCACTGGTGGTACCTACAGGTTTAGAAACTTTTCGACTTTAAAGTTTTTCCTTTATTTATTTTATTTATTTATTTCCACACTTACAGGCGATGCCTAATGCGACAATGTGGCAAAAAAATATAATAAAAAAAAATACATTTAAGTAAGTAGGTACGTTAACTAGCGTAACACATTTTAAACAAAGCTATTCTTTCGAATTCGCTCAGAGCACAAAATAATAAGTCCAGATCCTCGGCGTTAATATGTATATGCATAGTATGTATAGTTAATATGTATACCTCAATAATTTATCTAATTTAACGGTATGTTATCTACTATGTAAAGCTTATCCAGAAAAGGATGGAAAAAAAAAACGAAAAAACATCTTCAACTTTATAAAAGTCCGACGTTAGATAATTTTATAATACCGGCCAACTTTAAAAACAAAAACCATTTTCCATGACTCCGTGTCTTTTCTAAAGTCATAGATATATTTACGTTACTTAACCACCAAGATCACATCGATAGCTAATAACAACTGCAAAAACTTAATAGCTAATAGATACATAGAATGGCATGGCAGTAAAATTGCAGACGGACTTTCACTAGATAAGTTTTTTTATCTCATTTTGCCCGGATAATACCTCCTTGTTAGAAAGATCTAGATAGTGTTCCAGACTTTACGCGTTAATTGCTTTCGATTCACTAGATAGTAGGCAATAATGCGTCACTGTTACAAATTGTGGTTTAGTTTTGTACGTGTTGTATGGTAGTCTAGATTTATAACCTTTTTGAAATGTTGCTATATCATGCTAAGAGTTCGTTATAGCATTGTACTCCGTAGTACACTTTTTACTTGTGTAATCAACGAAAGAGCCGATCGATTGGAAGGGTAATGAAGAGTGTTATACCCAAAAATGATCCCTAGGTGACAATAGTAAGTAAAAAAATATTCTATAGTAAAAATTCTCGCTTTCAAGGTTCCGTACCCAAAGGGTAAAGACCTATTACTAAGACTTCGCTATCCGTCCGTCCGTCTGTCTGTCACCAGGCTGTATCTCATGAGCCGTGACAGCTAGACTGTTAGAATTTCCACAGATGATGTATTTATGTTGTCGCTATTACAATAAATACTAAAAACAGAACGAAAATATTTTGGGGGGGATCCCATACAAGACATGATTTTTTGGGGTGTGTAATGATTGATATAAAAATATTTAATATATTTTCTATCGATATATCAACATTTGATATAATTTCAAAGGGTATAATCACTCATTGTGTATAATAAACGTTTGGTATAATTTTAAAATATATAAATTTATTTCGTATATTTATCGTTCGGTATAACGCTTATTTCTTATAACGATTATATGGTATAACGCTCATTTTATATACAAATCATAATATATAATAGCAGTTCGTTTTTGTTGGGGGACGCAGTTCAAACCTAACCTAACCTACTTTTTATAAAAATAACGTTATACCATAAGTTCATTATAGGAAATAAGCATTATACTTAAAGAATGTTATATTAAATGATATTATATGAAATGATCATTATAAGAAATGATAATTATGTCATATGTAAATATATTAAGTGTTGTTATATGATTTAATAATTATATCAAATGAGCGTTATTGCTACTAATATTATACCAAAAATTTTTATATACATCGTTACGCACCCGATTTTTTGCCGTTTTATAGATAATGGTCGGTACTTCCATGCTGGTTTGGGAGTAAATAAAAAACAGAATGTACCAGTTGCTTCTCTACCCGCGCAGATGGTAAAAGTCCATCGAGGGATGATCGAGTCAACCCGTCACTATTTTGATTCCCGTTTCCACATACACGCCCACAATCATGCTAAACGTGGCGACGTCTTGTTACCTTAAGCTCTATCTACGTGTAAGGGATAAATACGTGATTTATGTATGTATGTATAGTACGGAACCCTTCGTGCGCGATTCCGTCTCGCACTTGGCCAGTTTTTAATACTTGCAGCAAAAACTTTACTCCTATTTTACAGACACCATGTTTTTTATCACGTTCTTTTTTTGTTTCACGTTATGTACCTTTAAATAGGTAAGAAATCAACGTGATACGCGTGACATAAGTTTATTTAGCCGCTTGTTCTGATACATCACGGTGTCCACTCACGCGTAAATATGGACGCGTCATCGAGGAAGTGAGAGGCATGACACTGCGATGTTCAGGAAGCCTGATGGATTGCTTTTGGCTTTAGTAAAAACTTGGAATGACTTCGATGACTAGACTAGGATTGAGTTGAAAGGTGGGTTATGTTACGCGGTAGCGCCGGAGCCAAGTCGGGCAAACGAAGGCATGATGTGACTAATAATTAATTTATACTTGGCTTGTCTGCATTATTTTGTAACATTAACTTATGTAGCATAATTTAAAGACAAACCAATGAGATATTTGGTTGTAATTAGCTTAAATCCGATAGTAAATAATAAATGTCACGAAGCATAGAGAATAATTTCAGCCAGCTCTAGTAGGTAAAGAGGTTTACATATCAGCTTATTGAATGGTTCAAACAATGCTTCAATTTGAACTTGTTTATAAAAAATACTTTCTGTCAAATTTCTGGAGTCTCACGTATCTGAAAGTGTTCGCAGAATACGAAGAATTCGATAACATCCACGATACATTTCTCTTCGTAGACGACAGTTTGGTACTTTTTGTACGATATGATGGAGAAGCGAAGAATAACTAAGTTTGATAACTAGTAACTATTATACAAGCCAGTTTTCATTGACCTCTGACCGTTTACCTCTTAGAAATAGAAGGTTAAAGTAATATTGTGCGTCACGTTTCTGTGGTGATTTTTGTAACTTATGTTTATATTTATATATTCGGTAATACCACATAATCGACTCTTATTTTAATACAAACACACACATACACATAAAGCAGCAAAGCCTAAGGTACAACAAGACCTAAAGAAAGGCCACGTTTAGCATGTGGGCGTATAGGTAGAACGGGGAATCAAAATAGTGATGGGTTGCTAACCGCATCGTCTATAACTTGATTGTTATGATTTTCGCTCACTCCCTCAATAGGATTTTACCATCTGCGCGGGAAGAGAAGCAACTGGTTCTATGTTTTTTCTTTGCCTTTAAAAAAAGTCACTATCAAATGGTTCCAAACAAAGTTCATGTTTGTTTACGTCACCAAGCGCGATACAAACAAACTTCTACTGTCAGCATGTAAATCCGCCGTTACGTGCGCACTGTCAAAATCCGAACAATAAATGGTTACATCCCACTTGGTTCCGCTCCGTTTCGGCGGAACACTTTCGCTCTCGTTTGTTTTGTGTGCTAATTAGTTACCCACGCCGCCATTAATTAGTGACACTGACGCTATTTATTTTATTTGAATTCTTTACATTCGTTTTCGATGTCACATAAAACTAGGCTGAAATTGTTCAAAAGAGTTTAAGGGACTAACCTTTTTAATACGAAATAGCCATAATTAAACATTGGTCTGGGAGTAAAGAAAAAACATAGAATTTACCAGTTGCTTCTCTTCCCGCGCTGACGGTAATAGGCCATCGAGGGAATGGGCGAAAGTCTTAGGAATCATATCATAGGCGATGCGGCTGGCAACCCATCACTATTTTGATTTCCCTTCCTACCTATACGCCCTTAATCATGCTAAACGTGGCCTTAAGGTTTTGTTACCTTAGTCTCTGTCTACCCCGTAAGGGATAAAGACGTGATATATGTATGTATGTATGCATTAAAGCTAAAATTGGTGAACATTTGGTCCCGGTAAAATTTATTTTGTGTCTCTAATGTTTACGAAATTTAGAATAAAAGCAATACTGTAATGGACCCTCAAGCCAAATCCTGAGTATTTTTTCGTATATTTACTGGAACATACCGATGTTACCTTCCAGGATAAAGTATAGCACGGTTTAACTTATATTAAGTATAACACATTATGTTAATTTAGTTCTCCAGAAAAACAATTTGAACTGTTTTAACAGGCAAACTTTACTTCAACGCAACTTATACGCAACTGGACAATCCTTATACACCGAAATTTGAACTTCGTATCGTGCCTTTCAGCTCATACTAATAGTGTTCAATATGAGAGTGTAAGGGACGGAACACGAACTTCGATTTTTTTTCAGAGTAGCCCCCCCGACTACTGGCGTATTTGGGTTAACAGCCATCATAAATTGGTGGGTCGCAAAGGGAGTTCCAATGCTAATAAGCAGATAATATGAGCTTCTATATTTAATTACGTTTCAGCTTATAATATGAGGGAACATGCAGAATAAACATGGAATTATGGAAATGACGCGGGAGGGTCAGGGCAGGGTTTGTACCGTTCTTTTATAAAATTAAATTTACCGAGAAATGGTAATGAGAAGTTTTTGTCATTCAGATATCCTAGTTCTAGTGTTACTAAGTAACACATAATATAAGCTATGGCAAAAGATCATTATTGCAAACAATACATTTATTTATTTTCTTCCATACCTGTACTTCCCGCGCTTACGGTAATAGGCCATCGAGGGAATGGGCGAAAGTCTTAGGAATCACGTTATAGGCGAATGCAGGGTAGCAACCCATCACTATTTTCATTTCCCTTTCCACCGATATGCCCTTAATCATGCTAAACGTGCCTTAAAGTTTTGTTACCTTAGGCTCTGTCTACCCCGTAAGGGATGAAGACGTGATATATGTATGCATATACATTTATGGCATACAAAGTTCACTTATGTCAATATTTAGTACTGTTTGTGAGAAGCGAGGCGATGACGAACGGATGTAAAAGCTAAGTGCAGTGTGCACTGCTCGCTTACGTTGCCCCGACGAGAGTGTATAACCGAGGTTAGAAAAAAAATGGATGAGTACATACAAAAAGTGGACTGATAGCCTGGTGAAGGTTGCGACTTGCGAAGAGCTGCTGAATGCCGAGACTTTTCGATGTTAGCTGCAGGAGAGCTTTCTCTGCAGTTAACTCCTGGCTGATGATTACATGAAACAAAAGGATATAATTATACATTTAGTTTCTGTATACAATACAGGTACAATTTTGAAGTCAGTCCGATCTCTAAAAGTAGCCAAATCGACTGGCAGTATTTCACCAAAATCAAAATAAATAATCAAAACTTTTTTTGCAAACAGGCCGGCAGGCAAGGCCCCTTTTACATGTCTGTTTTTGAAGCTAACGTCAACTAAACCCAAAGATACTCATTACGGGTAAAGTAAAACAGAATGTTGTAAATGAAATGAAATTATTACATCAACATTGAGTTAAATGTAATAAAATGACAATATTAATTGAAGTTAAATCCATGCCGGTCTGGCGTTTCCGGAAAAATAACTGAAACGTTTTAGTCACGGTAAGTATTCATTGAATTATCATTACCGTCAGCTGTACACAGAACCATTTGAAACGGATAAAATGTGCTTTCATGAATTGTGTACTTCGTTACTTAGTTACTATAGTGGAGGCAAAATACGTGAAATTTCGCTTAAGTCAGGAAATAATTCTAAGAACTGATAAAAACAATTGTTTTTGATTTGTATGGGTTAGAAATGGAACCTAATACAGCACTTGATATATTCACCCCCCCCGGAAAGGGGTGAAATTGGTTGAAAATGGTGTAATAGTAATAACTAAGAAGAAAAAATAGGTGTAGTCTGTGTAATTTGCCATACGTTTTATTACATCTTAATCTATATTTGCACCCGTTATTTAGCTCAATTCAAGCCACGGAACATACAAAAAAAAATCATATAACTAAAAATATACTTTTTGGCATTGCGGCCCCGGGGAAAATACAGAACGCGGTGCAAATTGAGGAAATGATGAGAAAATATATCAAAACACAATACCAAATTTGGACCAGGGTGCGACACCCGGAAAGTAGTTTTCTATGTTTTACTGTCTTTGTACTTCGGGGGAAATTTTGAAATTAATAAAAATCGTCACAATCGTCTTAACTTGGTATGATTTACATTCGCACCCCATAAAAAAATGACATTTCTACACGGAGCATGCGATTCTGTAATACTACCCGCTACCTAGCGTTCGCTGCTATTCCTTGCGTTTAGATAGAACTATGTTTACCAAACTTCCAGTTAAAATTTTCTTTTTTTTATTGAGTGCGAATATAGTATTTTGTAAATATGTGTTATTTATAAATTTTCACGACTATCTTAATTTCCCCCGAAGTACAATCTACAAAAGATTGAAAAAAACATGTTCCATACTTTGCACGGGGGTGCAAAGTTACCTGGGTGTTTATAATACTTTGAAAAGCTTAATGTAAGTTTGCACCAACCGTCTGAATTATCTTCGAGCCGCAATCAGAAAAAAATATTTTACCAAGATTCTATACATCGTACACCTTTTTAATTAACATACATTATGTACCAATGGGGGCCCTTCACGTAGCTAAACTTGCGCCTAATACCTTTTATCATTACTCCAAAATAACGGCATTTGAAGTTTATACCTAATATTTTAAAGTGTTCCGTTCATGATAGAAACGGTGCAAACCGAGGGAAACCATCTAGTCGCGCCCTCTAATGATTCCACAAAAAAATACGACTACACGAACTACTTCCATACTTTTCCGTAATTCGATTATACTACTAGGCGATGCTAATAAAAAGATATTAAAATGTGCAATACTCGTACTGCGGGCGTTTACTTGAACATTGATACGTTAGCATTATTAGCTGTAATTTACATATCACGTGCAGTTACTTATCCAGTGGTTCATTAAATGACTTATTTCACAAATTGCCCCAATTACGTCTCTCGCGGCTTGGTAATGAGAAAAAAAATTGTGGTTGCATTTCGTCATAAGCTTTACTTGTTTATTTGAGTGACACCGACTTGGCTTCTTTACAAAAGTCAAATTCAAACTCAAATTCTTCATTACTATGTCCTAATAAGAATTTTTAAAAGTATCTTGACTAAGATCGCTAAAAAGATAGATCGTTTTGTGTTTTGACCCGAATACTTAAAGAACTTAAACCTTTCTTTCTTTTTAAATGCCTACACTAAACAAATTATATTTTATTACGTTTGGTGTTTATTTTTACTGTTGTATTTCTTATGTAATAAATAACTTTCTTTTTTTCAATGTATGTATCACCTGTCGCAATGGAAGACCAGCGCTGGCTGTAAGGCCAGCAAATGCTGAGTCGGAACCATTTTGTGACAATTTATGTATCTATTGTTTTAATATCAATAAACTTTTTTCTTTCTTTCTAAAACAAAGCATGACACATAAAATTACCTGACAATGAGTGAATAATTCACTCTGAACTCTCCAGAACGAAAATAAAAGAACACACGAGTCAATACACTTCGAACGCCCTCATTTCCTAAGTTCACTGCTCAGAGGTGTTAAAACACTAACATTGTTTCGATAAAAGTTCATGAATCACTGGTTCAACGTTTTAACTGGATTGTTTCGTACTCACTCTATTATTTACCTGTCCACCTCCACTTTTAGTCTGAACTCCTAGTAACCCCGGTTTCGAATTAGACTTCTTAAACGCCCTGAATACGTTCTCCATTTCAATATACAGGGTGTCCCAGAAAGTAGAGTCAAGCGAAAGTCCTGACGTAGAACAACTCAAGGGGCATCCGAATCACCCCCATGTATGTTCCGCGATTTTTCGTAGTTTAGGAGTTATGACCTTTTTTCACATTTTCTATTAATCTACGACCACGGTGACAGTTTTGGTCACTCTGACTGCAATAATTGAGATAATTGGCTGTTTGTTTTTTTAACGAGTAGCTGAATAGTACGTGCATGTATTTCATTTCAAAACAAAACAACATCGTTGACCGTTTGGGCAAAATAAAATATCGAATCACAAAAAGTGACTAAATTTTGGCTGTAGTTCAGACTTTGAAGGCCGATTACAAAAAAAAACTAGCATAACTTTTTTTTTTCAAACCATGTTTAAAAACTGCCTTATTTTATTGATTTTCTACCCTATTAATTTTATCGATCTATCATTAAGGGATCATGCCAAAAAAAGAATATCAAAACGTACTTCATCCGTAATTTTCACTTTTTCTAGAAAGGCCAAGTACAAATCTGAAATTAGGTTTGTGCTCCGGATTTAGCATGAAAAACTTCTTGGTGCAAAACAATAATATTGGCCACTGATTTTCTGAGGCTATTAAATGAAAATTAAAAAATATTTCAAACGGCCTTATAGTATAAGGCCTTGGTAAACAAACCAATTTCATTAAAATTCCCACAGATTCTGTGTATGCAATTAGAGAGAGAGAGAGAGAGAAACATTTATTTACACACATTCGATACACGTTGATATATCGATACCTTTAGGGTCAATTGGCGTAAAGGACAAAATGCTACTTTTCAGGAGAAGCAAAAAACGTTTTTTTTATTTTTAAATCTCTTGTATTTTTTTTATTTGTGGACCTATGTCTTCGATGTTTATGACAAAAGTGCTTAGAATTCTTCCCTTTTTGCGGTAGAATGGTAAGCATAACGATAAATAGCATATTTTAGAAGTTAAGGGTCCTTTACACCCCGGAAAATAGCGTTAGTAGTCCTTTACGCAACTAACTTTTTAAAAAATCTTAAGTTTTGAGGTTGTAAAGGTCAGTTTTATATAAAATTATACAATTTTCGGGTGTATTGCTCAGTATAATTTACACGTTTTTGGTTATTTTCCTTACATAACTGTAATTAAAGGAATCAATTACGCAAAATGTTTCGTTATTTGCTAAAATTTAACTTTTGGAAATATTATATTTTTATATTATTGCTTATGAATCATTCAAATGTCATTAAAGACGCTGTACACCAGTAAGTTATATTCGTGAACTGCTATTTTTGTAGTAGAAACATGTAGATTATCCAAGGTAGGAATAATGTAAATGAAAGAATGAATTATAGGTAATAATTGTAACAATATGTTTATCAATTTAAATATTAAATCAGATATCATAAACGTTAAGTAAGTACGTCACTGATTCATCATTTAAAGGAGCGACCACACCGCTTCGTAGTCGCATGCGTCATGTTCTCTCACCGTTTCTTCATAGATTTTGTTGCGTAAACGCACCGTCGACGTCTTTTACGCATTGGTGTGCCCGGACCTTAACGCAACTATACACAAAATGAGATTGTTTAAAAGTTACATTTTATACCATTAAGTATTTTTGTGTTTTTGGTTTTATATCGGTAGCAAACAAACATTACTTTCAACATACATACAGGCATAAGTCATGTCTTTATCCCTTACGGAGAAGACAGATCCTGAGGTAACAAGACCTAAAGCCACGTTTTGCATGAGCATGATTGTGGGGGCTTTCAAAATTGGTTTTATTTCTGGTAACAGTAATCTTATTCTTCTAGGAACGTAATGATTTCAGTTCTTGTGAGTTTCAAAACTTCCAATTTAAATCAACAAGTATTCTAACAAACAAAAATCTTACACGTTACGTGACTGAATGAAAGTATTTGGTCTGGCAACAGCCATATCTTGTATTTCTTTTTACTGTTCAGTATTGGAAGATTTCATGTACCATTTGTCATTAATTATTGCTCACAAAAACTGAAATCATTAAGTACCATCAAGTATAAAAATAGGTATACCTAATGGGACTGACTTTGAAAGCAATGTTCGTTTGTTAGCAATATTTAACAAAAAAGCACCAAAATACTTAATACTTAATTCTACTTATAGTTTTATCACAATGTGTTTTATAATTAGTAGGTTTTAGTTTTAGTATCTGCATGTATTATATATTTAAAGGTAAATAATACAAAATTTAACTTATAAAGATCTGATTTTGTACGTACTTAGTTGGATTGAATAATTAATAAGTGACGTGCTTAGTATTTGTGAGCTCTGAGGTACTTGATTTAACATAATTATATTGATATTTGGACATTTTGTTACCATTATGACTATTGAGCTTTCATTTACTACGTAGTTCTGCGCTGGTAAATCTACGTGTTTTTATTACAATAACAATCGTTTACGAATATAACTAAACTGTGTAAAATGAAATTTCAATTCTGTATAATTAACAACATATTAAAATTACGATTGCTAACGTTTAACTTTAGCCATTTTCAGCATAATTGTGGGCGTATAGGTGGAAAGGGGACTCAGCAATTACAGTTATAGTGAACTATACACCCCAAAATTGTACTATTTCATGTGAAACTGACCTTTACAGCCTCAAATAATTTTAATTCTTTCAAATTTTATGGGCGTAAGGGACTACCGGCGCTTTTTTTCAGGGTGTAAAGAAGACCTAACTTTTTAAATATGCTATTTTTCGTTATGGTTACCATACCACTGTGCAAAGACAAGAATTCTACGCATTTATGTCATAGACATTGAAAATATAGGTCCACAAATAAAAAAAATATTTAGCTTAAAAAAAAATATTTTGCTTCTCCTGAAAAGTAGCATTTTTGTCCTTTACACCAATTTTATTGAACCTTAAATTGTTGAATTTATAGAGATACACTTACCTTCTCATCAAAATTAGACCTAAGTATTTATATTTGTGTCTTAGCCAGGTCGTATAAGCAAAGAAATAAATATCCATTCGTATAAACGTCCTTTACGCCGTAGTTTCAATTTGGTATTAAGGTATAATGTATAGAAGTAAAGGTCGTAAAGGGCAAATAAGTAAATTAAGTCCTTTACAAGCAGGTATTAAAGGACAATATAGGTAAATTTAGCACTATACGTCGTTGTTTATACTTCATGATTTCCTTTACGTTCCATGTGATTTTAGGCTTGTTACTTACACCCACAAAAAAAGCCAAAAATATGGGGCGTAAAGGTCCTATTTTACGAGATATCAAAATTTCGAGTATACAGTTCGATAGAGCTTGAAATTCTGAACAAAACTGTATATTTAACTCATTTTCGGCATTTTGTCCTTTACGCCAATTGACCCTAAAGGTATCGATATAATAGGAAGAATTAGCCTTACATTTACATCCACCGGACTGTTGAAGGATCATACTTGATACCTCACGACATCTTATAACAATTATACTACGACAGACAGTAGGAGGCCAAAGAGCTGGCAGCTTCCTCGCACAGCGAATCAGTACTGCGATACAGCGGGGAGCTGCCAGCATCTTTGGCTCAATGCCGCGGGGGAGTACTTTTCTAGACTTATTTTAGTTTTAGTTTAATTAATTTATCTTGTACTTACAGTTTCATTCTTGAATAGTTATTTAAGCGTCATGTTAACGTTTTTATTTGTAAATACTTTGTGTAAATATTCAGTTCCAAACATACAAAAAAATATATACGCGATTATTATATTTAGATTTTACATGAACTTGGAGGGGCTTTGTTTACAAAACCGTTAAAATGGAATGGAATGGACTATAGTTTAATTTCGTATTTGTGATCGAACAGTGAAAATTGTATTTGAAGTATAATTACATACTACATCACGTCTATATCCCTTACGGAGTAAACAGAGCCTAGATGAGAAGAAAGTGAAGATATTTCCAACCGAAACAAGAAAATAGAGCCTCTGCAAAACAATCAGGACTTTTCTAGAAACTAACCACGCACGCGCTCACCCTTTAAAATGGTCTTCCTTTAAGATTAAAAACCAGTCGGACCCCCGACTTATGATTTGATTTGAACAAAAAAATTACTTTGCTGCTCTGCTACTCAAAAACGCGCGAGTAGCGGAGTAGCGTGGCAAACGTGTTTTGTTCATTAGCAACAAAACCATTTAAATGCCACCAAAAGGAAACTCTAACTACAATTTGCTCCAGCTAATAACCCTGTACGTAAAACCAGTAATTCAGGCGTAATGGTAACAATTACCGGCGCGTGAACTTCTACCTTCGCCCTTTATACCGTCACGACCCGCACAAACCAACGCTCCGAACCGTGCTCGTGACCGCGGCGCCCTACTTTTTCAACCACCCTAAAAACAATCTCTAGAAACATACCATCTCTACAGAAATAAGAGCGAAACTCCAACAACGATAGACTTTTTCCGTCGACCAAATCCGTAATACAGTTGCATGGGTTCAGGTCGGTTTGCGGCCAAAGAGTTTTGAGTTTGATGGCCGCAAAGGTAAAATGGTTATCTTAGGTTCAGTCCACCTGATCCTACCACGTAATGGCGCTTACATAAGTTATTTACATTTCCTGGAGTTTAACGGGTGCATTGGGATTGTTATTTAGAAAGTGGATGGAAAGAGAATGGATAAATAATTAGATATCAGTGATGGAATGGAAGACGGCAGCTTTCCGTTTAAAGTTACATTATGCTGCGTAAGCTTTAAGTGCTATTTGAATTCAAAATGCTTAATAATCATACGGGCTACGTTTGAAAAGTTGAAATGGTATTGGTCCATAAATATGAAATACCTCTATCCACCTAGGTGTTTGACTGCAATTAATTGATGACTAAATCAGAATGATTATAAGATCAACTATAGCAGGCTTGCGTAGACCAGGGTTAACACATAACTCCTAGTTGACGATTAACGCAGGGTTCAAAAACGTCAAAATGGCTTGTTCCCCGAACATAACCAAGTTACATAACCGGCACTGGTAAAATAAAAGTAGGATGATTAATTTGGATTAATCTAGGTTTAGGTGCGGCGGGGGTCGCCTTCGGGTCACCCTTCAGCCGCGAACATGTTTGTTTTAATTTAGAAATAGTCTCTATTTTACTTTAGAATGCCCTGGTGATGGAAGATAGTTATGTACGGGGAACAAGCGGCCAAAATGTATGGGTCTGTCTCCTTAACCCAGGTTTGTCGTTTTAATTTCTTAGCCCTAGTTCAAGCGGCCCTAAAACAAAACTCGATTACAATCCAAATATCACCAATAACTACTGACAACTTCTTCCATGCTGGTCTGGGAGCAAATTAAAAACATAGAATATACCAGTTGCTTTTCTTCCCGTGCAGATTGTAAAAGCCAATCGAGGGAATGGGCAAAAATCATAACAACCCGTCACTATTTTGATTCCCCTTTCTTCTTTTAGGTTATGTCTACTCCGTAAGGGATAAAGACGTGATTTATGTATGTATAGGTACTGTAGGAACTTGAGTCTGTTTGTACAAAGATTTGTACAAACAAACCAACGAGCTGGCAGGTAATGCAATTATTTGTAATTTAAATTTAGAATTTTAATGGAATAAAGAAACAAAGTGTTTCCCCAGGGCATTACCTGGACAGCTGCCTCCGAAGGCATAGATATTTTTCATTATAATATGTTAAGTCTCTTAACGTGAATAAATCTTCGTAAAGATCTTTGCGGTATCATTGAATTAACCACATGAACGTGATCCCGTACTTGTTCGTTTATCCAGGAGTTTCCCAAGTTCAGAGTAGACCTGGCTACAACCCTCAAGCCTTGCACTCACCATGCTGCCACTTACTTTGTGCTTCATTTGTACAATCTGATTCATGAAAGGTCTTTATAAGGGAAGGAAACCGGTATCCTGATGCATGGCCCGTGTAATTTGTCTCGCTCTGGTTGGGAGCTTATCAGATTACTGACTGTTGCTGATAGCATTCTATTACTACACACCGTAATGCCGGCTCCATACGTTTGGCAAACATCGGCAAACACAAGGGACGCAGTCATATTTGAAAATAAGACGGGAATATCTTCTCTACTCTAACGTATGATTGCGTAGAGTTGGAATTAGAGTCCCATTACAGATACGTGGTATACAGTGCATCCTTTTCATAAACTCAGCATACATGGAAATCATGAACGAGAAATAAAGTAGCAGTGGTGTGTCCTGACAACTCGATTCCCACCGATCTACCACTCTCATTGTTTTCTCTGCTTTTCTCCTGTCTATTTGTTTCAGCCAACTATTGAACTGCCTCCAGCTTTTTCTTTCTCTTATTGGTTGTCTATTAAGCGATAAGACTATTGTCTACCTTGTTCTTTGTTTCTGTATTGTTTTGTACTGATTTGTGCTGTTCAATAAAGAGTCTCACTCTTTTTTCACTCGCCTGATTTCTTTTAATTTTCACGGAACGCCATTGGAGAGGATAGAGTTCCCGAGATTGCACCGCTCCCAGCCTCGAATATGATAGTAGACCCCCAAGGGTTGATTCTCTCAATCACCTAAGTATTCCAGATCAATTTTACGACACAGTGATAAAAAAAAGTCCCAGGAATCGACAAACGTTACGTCTGCTAGCCGTGTGCCGTGTAGAGCATACGTTACTTAATGCCCACCGCGATTACCCATTGAATGTACTTTAGGTACTGCAAATGTAGAGGAATTCTTATTCTTTTTATGTATAATAATAAAAATGTAGATAAAATTGCGTAAGTGAGCGGATTAAGTAAATATTGGGCGCCAAATGGCATTGAGAAACCGGAAGTGTCGTCGGTATTACAAACATGATAATATTCTGAAGAAGCCCGTACGCTTTAGGCTTTTTAAACTTGAGGATTATTTCAATGTAAATGAAAACCCGATTTTGATGACTTTGCTAATGCCTACCGCGGGACTACGATACTTTCGAGTATGAAAAAACAAGATTCGCAAAATAATTTTAGTTAGTTTAACATTCGTGAAAACTTCAGAATATAATAGCGAAGAGAAATGAAAAGAATAAAACGATTACTTTTACATAACTTGCTTTTTATGCGTAAATGCCTGATGGTCGCGCTTGCCATTTTTCGGCATTTTCTTGAGTATAGGTTATATTTCTGCTACAAAAGTATCTTTCTGGGCCCCAAGTGAACACTCTCAATTGTTTTTGCTGTAATAGAATGTTTGTTTTGTGCAGTTATATTGCACTATCAGAAAACCACAACAAAAAGAGGACCGCATTCGTACTTGCTTTCAGACTTCTAACCTCTTTAGCCTTTGTTCGCGCTGGTCTTCCAAAAATACTCCTTATATTATGAAAGTTAAAGTGTACAGATATCTGTTGGTAATGCCCGCGTTTCCAAACTGAAATGTCTTGAACAATAACAGCCGGAGTGTGACCATTTTGCAAGCTGTCAGTTCAAATATTGCATAACGCGGTAAAATTGAAAATAACTAGGTAAATGTGAACTTTTTATTACAAATATTTAGTGTAAATACTTAGTAATGTCGCGCGTTTTCTCATTTACTCACTTTTAACAACTGGATAAAATAATATGCATAGTCTTGATTTTAAGAAGGTATATTTAGCAATCGATATATACATAAGGTGGATTGGGGTAAATTCGAAATTGGGGGAATTTCGAAACTCGTGGATATCCACTAAACGGGGAACAATTTCATAATCTGGCAACGCTAATCCAGAAGCCAAACACATTGGAGCTTCTATGTAAGTGTTGCTAGATTATGAAATTGTTTTACCCCATTGCACTATACATACTTAAATGACGTCTTTATCCCTTACGGGGTAGACAGAGCCTAAGGTAACAAGACCTAAAGACCATGTTTAGCATGATTGTGGGCGTCAGGTGGAAAGAGGAATGGACACATTTCACATTAATTTACTATGCACCATTCAATAATCCTTATCTTCCAAAACTGGGGACGTTATTTGTAAAATATTACAAGAGTTTGCAATTACTAACGCCATTTTGAATAGAGAACTTATCACCCCCAAATTTCTCGCCTAATTAATGAATTCTACTCTCGTAATGGTTATGTTTCAAACTTTACCGACGAACTCTGTTCTATCGCTACAGCTTTTCACATTAATTGTTTGTGTAACATATTTTAATAAAGTCCGCTAATTTAATAGAGGAGCTTTTAAAAGTACCCTGCAAAGTTTAAGCTACTTGAAAGGGTAGTCGGTATCGTTAATTTTTTTACATCGACACAACCTGGCTTCGAATCCTATTAATATTATAAACGCGAAAGTTTGATGGATGGATGGACGTTTGTTACTCTTTCACGCCAGAACGGCTGGACAGATCTGTATGAAATTTGGAACATAGATTGAGAAAATTGGGTTATTCCTGCGATGAACGAATTATATGCAGGCAAAGTTGCGGGCAACAGCTAGTTATCTATATTTACGCCCTGTTCCACCAATCCCCATTTTAAGTTCCTAGTGTCGAGTGAAATGCTTCATAATTATGTCATATGGGTCCAAAATTAAAAAAGTCGTGTTCTAAAGCTAAACCAAACCAAAATTTCAAATACCAATTCACTTAAATTCCATTTACGAATCTATAAGCATATAGGTAAGTAATATAGAGTTATTTAAAATCTATAAATTACATTTTATAACCGAAAATACGCTTAATGGGTGGGGACTAAAAATAGATCATTGAAGACGCAATACCTGACTGATAAAATAAACAGCGCTTTGTTATTTAGACTAAAGGGTCACTTTTAGAACCGTGATAATCTCAGTGTCCGAAGTCAACGGTCGAGATTAGAAAAGGAAACTCAATTCTTAGGGAATGCGTAACTCGATCAGAGCGCGCCGAGAACGGATTACAGTAACCAGACCTTTAGCCACCGACTGCGCTTTTTATTTGTTTATAACGATAGTAATAAGGCATTAATGACTAATTTAAACTTTATTACATACATACCGCGTACACACACACGCTTCTTTCCCATAGGTTTAAGCAGAGACTCTAGAATTGATAGTAGCGTAGTAGTTTAGCAGAACGGTTTCCCATTATAACCAGCAATATCCTAATGCAGAGTTCATGCTTTGGCTGCTTCCTAGTAGTAGTTTTGGTATCTTAGGCGTAGTCTCTCAAAAGCTACTTAGTTTATTCTTTAGCATTACTACTAAAAGTGATATACTTGTCAATTGTAACAACTACATAGAGTTAACCTTACATTTGTGAAGAATGGAAGGACTCCGCAGAACTATTGGTTTTTAGTCCTTACCTGGAAGTACAAACTGGTATAGCTAACTGTAATAAAGGGATCCACCCATCCTAGGCGGAATTCATGCGTGACGTCGACGCATGCAATATTGTCCCGCCATCCCGTTAATAGGTCAAACCGTTCGACCACCATGTTTTTTAACAAACAAACATTACCCTACTAAAATGACCTCCTACTGACCTTTGTCAAGTGAAATGTGCCGGCGCAGCGCATCCAACATGGCCGCCAGTGAATGTCACAAACCGTCGAGGTTACGCGGAAATCTAAATCGGCCCAATTTGACAAATGTCATGGAGCTACAATGGAAAACACTTAGCACTCGATGCTTTTTTAATGTCCGAGCAAATAAGAGGGAGGGGTGCAGTTACGGACTATGATTTACGAAATTGATACTGTTAATTGTGATGGACGCGAACGGTCAAAAGATGGCTGCCGTGCGCTGTTGCTCGTGAATAAATTAAAAAAAAAACTTATATCGGATAACAATACAATCCGTTAACAACGGTTATGGCTGAATGGCTCTATGAACCTTGCTTCCTTTGGTTACCCCTGGAAGCATTAAAAATGCAAAAGAATTGATCAAAGTAGTAGAGATGTACATAAAATCCAAGTAAGTAAACTTGTTGTAGCACAAAATGTCAATTACAAATCACTACATTAGTATAAAACAAAGTCGCTTTCCGCTGTCTGTCCGTGTATGCTCAGATCTTCAAAACTACGCAACGGATTCTGATGCGTTTTTATTTATTAGATAGAGTGATTCAAGAGGAAGGTTTATATGTATAATACAAATACATACATACAATACCGTCACGCCTCTTTGCCACAGGGGTAGGCAGAGAATACTTTGTTCCACTTGCTACGATACTGACATACTTCTTTCGCTTCATCCACACTCATCAATCTCTTCATACATGCTCTTCGGTTTCGGGAACCTACTCCTGACCTGACCTTTTTCCAAAACGTCTCCTATTTGGTCTCGGAACGGCCGTCTAGGCCTTCCCCTCCCAACGCAACCATTCACACTCCCCATATAGATCTGTTTCGTTAGTCTACTTTCATCCATCCGCTCTACGTGACCAAACCAACTAAGCATGCTTTTTTCTATCCTAGTCACTGTATCCTCTTTCACACCAGCACGTTCCCTTATCACACTATTCTTATTCACACTATCATATATGTAGGTATTATAATACATGCATAATATAGTAGAGTAGAGAAACACTGATTGCACCCGTGCGAAGCCGGGCCGGGTCGCTAGTAATAGACAAAGAGCAGTATAAATGTATACCCTATAAATATATAAATGTATACCCCACCATAGTAAAGTGCCATAACCTATTTTTCCAGTCAATTTATTTGCTCATCCGCTAACAATAACAAACATAGTGTTGTAACATGGCGTTAAGTTTGACGGAGTGTAAATTCCATTATTGTCACACTTAACGACAAAATAGGTCAAATGTGTAGGCCTTTGATAACGCCAAACCCTTTATACGTATACATATATGTCGTTATTATATACAGGGGGAATCAGGGCAGGACATTAAAATTAAGTAGGTTATGGGGTGATGAAACGCTATGCTTTTGACGCAGAGAACTATATTTTTCGACAGTAGGTAAAATATGTATAATTGTTTGTATTCTGTTTACATTAGTACGCTAAACAGTTGGATTAAGCCACAGAAAAGGTTTTTTTTATCTTTTGTTTATTCAAAGCTATAATCAAAAGTTATAGTTTATAACAACATTGAATTAAAAAATCAATCGATCGATTAAGAGTTACTCGATTGACTAGTCATCGAATTTTTAGCACATTATCAATTTGTAGTCCTTTTAAATATGTTATTATAGCAAATGGCGTTTGACATAGTTTGTGCGATTGTAGACGGTAATCTCTGTATCTACTGAACAACTACTGAGCAAGCCACATTATTTGGGACTGTCATAGACTATA
Organism: Pandemis cinnamomeana; assembly: GCA_932294345.1. Classification (NCBI taxonomy): domain Eukaryota; kingdom Metazoa; phylum Arthropoda; class Insecta; order Lepidoptera; family Tortricidae; genus Pandemis; species Pandemis cinnamomeana. The sequence continues at coordinate 13,083,492 of OW028706.1, read as the reverse complement.
TATTTAATCCTGCGCGGACATAGCCGTGGGCAACACCTAGTATTAAATAAAAGGGATACCAAAAAAACATAATTTCTGATTGTAGCTAACTTATCATCAACTCTGGCTGGCCACAATTTTATTGTTATAAATAGTTCCAACTTACAAATATTCCGTCATTCGTTGCCGTGTCGGCACAAGCACAATATTGAAATAGCTCAGGTCTTAGTTACCCGTAACTAACCTAAAACGAGAAGGCACTAAATACCGATACAAGAGTTAGTGTCGCGAGGGAATGCGGGCTAATTCCAGCCTACATTATTGTTAGTGCTATTAGCATACTAGCATATAGGTATTTACTTATAGATTTTTAATTAGATACTCAGCTAAAACGTGCCTGATGTGTATAAAAAAAAAACATCTGATCTGCTTTTAAACCTGGCCGAAAATAAAATTCGAGTGCTCGCAGCGCGGAAAGGAAACAATTGCCAATCGCCATCCTTGCCCTTGCGCTGCGAGTTATTCTTATTACAAAAAAATCGAAATTTAAAACTGCAAATTTTACATTCTACAGTTACGATAAAAAAACTCTGCTCCCTGATCTCCATTTTGCCCTTAATCTTAAAAAATTATAAAAATGTTACCATAGTAAAATTTATATTGTGTCAATAGTGATTGGCAAAAGCAAGTGTTAAAGTGACAGATAAAACCAATGAATGTCTTCACCCGACGATTTTCACTTATATTTTGACAGAAAAGGGAATATTATGTCAAAATCGTTGGTTATGGTCAAAGTTATTGTTATAGTAACTTAGTGCAACTCACACTCAAGCGGTAAAGTTAGTGCAAGTTATGTTTAAATTTCGCGAAAATAATTTTCTGAAGTTAAAGTAGATGGTATTGTCATGTTTTATTATACAATTTAGGAGCGTTTTAATGACATTGCTTCTTAATTTATAGGCAAATTCGCCATTTACATGTACTTGTAAAGAAACGTTTATAAACTAACTCCAAGGCACATAGATACCGCACCATGTTTTAGCAAATAAATGACTGATTGCGTTTTGGAAAAAGGTCAGGTCAAGAGTACACGAAACCGACGAGCATGTATGAAGAGATTGATGAATGGGGATGAAGCGAAAGAAGTATGGCAGGATCGTAGCAAGTGGAACAATGTAGTCTCTGCCTACCCCTGTGGGAAAGAGACGTGACGGTAATGTATGTATGTATGTATGTGTGATCACTTACTGTTTATTTAAAACTGAAGATAGTCTAGATCACATACTGGCTTTATATTGTGGCATTCTGCCGAGTGTGAAAGAGACAAATGCATTCCTTCGCTTGCATTGATCGTTGCATCACAAATGAGATAAAAAGCAATCGGAACCTGATTGCAAGCGAATGAGTCACGACAGTACTGTGTAGACCATATAGTCTATGCGTACGCGCCGAGTTGTGTCAACCGATGACTCACTGATGTATCAGAATGAAGTATGAAAAATTGTAGTACCATGGAACTGATATTACCTGTTTCGTGCTATGGTAAACGAAAAAAAATAAGTTTCATCTTTAATACAAGCATTTATCAGATTTTCCTTCAAATTTGCATTTAGTTCAGTCTATATAGGTAATGTATGCTACCTCTGAAGACAAGTTGCTTATGAATACAAACATTACAAGTGAAATGAAGGCTTTTAATAAAATATTACCTTCATCTCCAGCCTACATACTATTCTTCTGGGCACAGGGATTTTCTCAGAATGAGAGCGCTTGAACTATATTTCCCACGCGGGCCCAGTGTCCAGACATGACATTATTTAAAAAAAACAGTTGAATAAATGTACACATTGGTTTATCTACTTCCTTTGTCGGTCAGACTTGTAAGCCCAACGCCCAATTATCATAAGTGCACAGACTATAGATTAAAGACGGCTAAAAAGATTGTTCATATTGAAGAGTAACGAAACCTAAACGCAAAACAACGCGTTAGCAAGTAACCCGGTGACTCGGAGACCGGTTTGAGCCCACCAAACCGATACACAACATACAACACTATAATATGACCACGTTAACTGCATCCAGGCAAACCAGAGACAAAACAGCAGCAGAAACACGTTGATGCACTTTAAATATTTGCGAATAAACACTCCTCTTGACATTTTTAAAATGTAAAAGAGATGGAGTAGAAGCGATTGAAGGATGCCTGTAGGCTGTAGAAACTAATAAAATAAAACAATTTATATTATACTGAAAATTTAACACGCTGCGCTGACAAGAGCAAAGACACGGCTCCTTTCTTTTGTTTTTTTTTTCAGCGCTTCGTGCATATAAGTTTATTTGCAGCCAGTGCCAATCTATACTAATATTATAAAGAGGAAAGATTTGTACCTATTTTTGTATGTTTGTATGTTTGTAATGAATAGGCTCAAAAAGTACTGGGCCGATCTGGATGAAATTTGGAACATAGATAGATTATAGTCTGGAATAACACATAGGCTACTTTTTATCCCGGAAAATTGCGTGATTCCCGCGGGATAGCGATAAACGAATTCTATGCAAACGAAGTTGCGGGCAACGGCTAGTATAGGATAATTTTATAAAAAGTTTGTAACACGTAGCTGTCTATAGGCGCGTCGCCTACAATGCCTATACCAAGAACTTGGTAGAGAATGGCTGAGAAGAATACGGTGAACTTTTTCTAAATTACAAACCGAAACCTATCGAGTTTTTAGGCACCTATTGTCTCAGTTATTTCAGTATTATATAAGTACATACATACCTATGAATTTTAAAGTTAGTTTAAAATCGACTACATTGTCACTGTTTTTTTTAAGTTGTGCCTTCGTATTATTTGTGGATGGTGTGAAGTCTACCTTATTTTGTTCCAAAATTGTTAGTCCCTTTTCATTCGTTCTACTCTTGACTATCGGGGTCTAAGTTAGTACATTTGCATCACCATTCCTTATTAGTACAGTTTCGATTTTGTGATAAAGTTACAGTTTCACGTCCGAATTTGGATATTTAAAAGCATTGTGTTGTAACTGAACTTGCTTCATTCGGTTAACATGTTTTTATTATTGCAATATTAACTTACCCACGTGCTTTAAATGTTATTTAGTGACAACAATCTTTATCATATTGTCATGAGGCTGCAATATGATAAAGTTTGTTTCTTCCATGCTAATCGGAGTAAAGGAAAAACATAGAATTTACTAGTTGCTTCTCTTCCCGTACAAATGGCAAAAGCCCATGGGGGAAAGTCTTAGGAATCATGTTATAGGCGATGCGGCTAGCAACCCATCACTATTTTGATCTCCCTTTCCACCTATACGCCCTTAATCATGCTAAACGTGGCCTGTAGGTTTTGTTGCCTTAGGCTCTGTCTACCCCGTAAGGAATAAAGACGTGATATATGTAAGTGTGTCTGTTCCTCGATGGGCTTTTGCCATCTGCGCGGGAAGATAAATTCTATGTTTTTTAATTTACTCCCCGACCAGCATGGACGAATGTTAAAATGTATCGAATTAAATTTATCGCTTTATTTATACCTACTGCCTAGTGTTGCAAAGGTTGCGTAGGAGTTGTAATATACGATTGAAAACATTTCCTTATAGGTAAAACTTGGCAATGTATTATGTAATAAAGTAGCCCAGCAGTGGGACTCAGATATAGGCTAGTATAAATACACATACACCAATCACGTCTTTATCTGTTTGGGGGTAGACAGAGCCTAAGGTAAACCTAAAGACCACGTTTAGGAAGTTTGTAAGCTCATAAATACTTGCCGTTGCCCGCGACTCTGTCTGCGCAGAATTGGGAATGGATGATTATTTTGAAAGTGCTTGGTGATTTTTCTATTGATAGGAATAACCATCCTTAGCTACGGAAAAAAGTTTCAGATTTTTCCGTCGAGCCATATATTTTATAAAAATAAAAACAGTTTACTCAGTCACTCGGCGGCCCCTATACGGCAGTAAGCAGTACGCCAATGACATATCAAATTTAAAAAAAAAAAGTGCTGCTTGAATCTGTGGTACACGATGGCATTTGTACCTAAAAGAAGCAACGGCTAAGTGGCGCCGTCTGTAGATTGTTCGTGTTACTAACCAAACATGGGGAATTTCAATAAAAATGACCATAATATTTTTTTTTTCTCAGATTTTGGAATTATTGGGTTATTTCTACTCCGAATCAAAAACACTACTGAAAGTTATATGAGAAATTTATGATAATTTTAATGAAATCCCAAATAGGTGGTTTAGTACCAACAACAATCTACAGACAGCGCCACTTAGCCGTTGCTTTTGCTTGTTTTAGCTTCCGAGTGCGGTGCTATCAATCAATGTCAGTGACAAAATGTCATTGTGTACCACAGATTCAAGCAGCAACTTTTTTTTTAAATTTGATAATGCCGTATAGGGGCCACCGAGTGACTGAGTAAAATGTTTTTATTTTTATAAAATATATGGCTCGACGGAAAAATCTGAAACTTTTTGCCGTAGCTAAGAATGGTTATTCCTATCAATAGAAAAATCACCAAGCACTTTTAAAATAATCATCCATTCCCAATTCGCTTATCGCTATCCCGCGGGAACTACCCAATTTTCCGGGAAAAAGTAGGTAGTCTATGTATTGGTTGTCTGTTAGAGATCGCTATTAAGCGATAAGAACGCCTATTGTCTACTTCGTTCTTTGATTCTGTATTGTTTTGTACTGATTTGTGATGTTCAATAAAGAGTAATTGTATTGTGTTTCCAGACTAAAGTCTATCTCTGTGCCAAATATGATCCAGATCTATGGAGATCATCCGGGTTCGATTCTCACCAATACGCCCACAATCATGCTAAACGTGGCCTTTGGGTCTTGTTACCTTAGGCTTTGTCAATCCCGTAAGGGTAAGACGTGATTTATGTATGTATGTATAAAAATATACTATGTTCCATTCATCGGCCGCTGAGGTACCCCAAATTCCTAGTTTATCAGCGACAAGTTGAACAAAACACTGATAAGATTGCATCTTTCTGCTATTTCGAAATGCAGTGAATCATGGATCGGAGATGTCGAGATAAAGCCTAACGTATATTAGCGAGATAAAAGTATTGTGAAAGAAGGAAATCACTACGATGAAGCATAATCTGTATACACTCACCCCCTTATTCATAAACGCTCTGTAGGCCTCTACTAACTTAGCAATCGTTTGTCCCTATCTGTCACTTTGACATTTACCTTTCACAGATGATCGTTTGGTCTAATTTGTATTTATGCCGAAACCATTTACTTTTAAGTTATAAAATGGACCTAACGTTTTTACACATGTAAAATATTTTCCGAAATATTTTGGATCAAACAATCAAACAATAGGGTAGAGCAAATATTATTTGTCAACTTTTCAAAGAAAACCTGAAAAATATACCGATCTTTAAATTGCATGCCTATTTCTATCGCACTATCTTAAAGAAAAAAATCGATGACTCGCTACTCACAGAAGGCATTCAGAACATTTGTAGAATAAAAAACCAACTGAAAAAGCACAAACGGAAAAATATGGAAATACCTATGCGCCACAGCTGTTAGATCATACGACCACATGTGTCAATACCTTTTTTTTAAATAGGTACGTTCTGTCACTGGCTGCAAAAATGAAAAAATAATACAAAACCCGATACAGACTACAGAATAAGCTAGTCAAAAAGCAAATTAAACTTAAACGTTCGTTTTCCCAGTCACAGCGTTGTAAATCCCAGACGACCATTACGTTAACGTACGCGTTATTGTCTGCAGCGAACTACCGCTTAACGCAAACCGGTCTCGGAGTAACCGCCGCGACTTGAAAATTGATTCAGAGATCTTCAACTAGATAGTTCGTAAATAATTGAAACAATTTTACAATCTAATTTATAGGCAAGTAGAGTTGAGCATTAAATTGCTTTAACCATCCCAAAGCTACAATCTATACATATAAAATTCAAAGTCCTGACTGACTGACTGACTGACTGACTGACTGACTGACTGACTGACTGACTTAACTATATATCAACGCACAGCCCAAACCACTGGACTTAGAGACTTGAAATTTTGCACATAGATACCTTATACAATGTAGGCATCCACTAAGGAAGGATTTTTGGAAACTCCCACGGGATAAGGAAAAAACGGGAATTATATATTCGATTCTTTGTAATGGCTGAGATGATGATGATGATGATGATGATGATGATATATTCGATTCCGAGTGACGCTATCTCAGTAACTATAATAACTAGACTCTTCAAATTTGATACAAAAGTAGGTGATTACAAAACTAAGAAACTAATTTCAGGATTTTTGGAAATTTCCACGGGATAAGGAATAAAACGGGATTTATATATTCAGTTCTACGGGATCGATTTTTCGTTTTACTGGTCGTATAAAACTGAAATTTGGCCTTCAAGTTCCCTTGGGGAGTGTAGGGGAGCACTACAAAAGGATTTCCCGAAATTCCCACGGGAACGGAAACACCGGGACTTTTCGTTTTACTGGTTGCAGAAGCTGAAATTCGGCATGTAGGTTGCTTCGAGAGTGTAGAGGAGCATTAAGAGAGTACTTTCCAAAATTCCCACGGAAACGGGAAAAAAACAGGATTTTTCGTTTTACTGGTCGTAGAAAGCTGAAATTTAGCAAGTGGGTTCCTTGGGGAGTGTAGGGGAGCATTATGAGATAATTTCCCAAAATTCTTCTTCTTTGTTCCCGTAAGAATTTCGGGAAATGCTCTATTTGGCGAAATTCTTACGGGAACGGGAAAAACGGGAAGCGGGGGAAAGTTGAAATTTGTCACGTAGGTTTATTCGGGAGTGTAGGGGAACACTATGAAAGGATTTTCCAAAACGCCCACAGGGACGGGAAAAAACGGGATTTTACGTTTCCAGACGAAACAGCGGAAGAAAGAGACTTAACATTTATAACGTGTGTTTCTTTAAAGGCTTTAAGTGTACTACGAAAGCACTCCCCAAAATTTCCATGGGAACGGGAAAAAACTTATTTTTTCGTTTTACATCTTAGCGCTTACGAAGTCGCGGGAAAAAGCTATTTAGGGTATATTTTAGGACAGCCCTATAGGTTAGGTTAGGTTTGTTTTATAAAAATCCTGCAATATTTACAGTTTCAGAAAAATCAAGGTAGCGGGGCAATGCGGGGGGCGGGGGGCGTGCTTACTTGCATGCATGCTTGCTTGCACGCTTGCTTGCATGCCTGCTTGCATGCCTGCTTGCATACTTACATGCTTGCATGCATGCTTGAAAGCTTGCAGGTTTGATTGTTCGCTTGCTTGATTGCTAGCTTCTTTGAAATACTCATGGTTCACGCGTGCGAAGCCGCGGGCAAAAGCTAGTTTGTCATATAACATTAGTCTGAATGTCAAACACTTGGTTAACTTTTTTTAAAACAACAACAAAGTCAACAAACTCTTTGTTTTTACTAATACAACACAACATGCTCCACATTTTTTAATCTTAGATTATACACAAACCACGCTACGTGAGTTAATAGAAAAACGTGTAAGTAAAACCCATAATTTACCTCCTTTTCAAAATCATAAAATTACTGCCAACATGTAATTTTTTAAGCCAAAACATCTAACGTTCTAACATAATATCCAAGCGAAGAGTCGTTAAGTTTTTAAAACACTGGCAGTTAGCGAACAGAAAACCGCATGATTAAATTAAAAAGCCATAACATATTCTCTTGCATTCTATTTTTAAATATTTAAGCCTGGCTGAAAAGGCTAGACCAATAAACGCGGGAAATTTGCTCTGAGCACTGCATGCCGCCGGCTATGCGTCATTTTAAAAGGAAATTTGCCTCATGTTACGAAGGATTTTCCTCGGACTTTTACCAGTATAAAGGGGCCGTTTAGTCCTGACAAATTATTTGGGGGAACAAAATGAAGTGCCTCTGATATATAAAACTACCTCCAACGCGAGAAGTATAATATACCTGTATAGAATTTTTCGTAGGATTCGTAGAAATACAAGAGAGCTATTGATAGCTACGTTAGCTTAAACTGTTATCATAGGGCATCGTAGGCTTGGTCTAAAGAGAGCAGTCGCAACCTTAATCACTATAGAAACTTCATTATAGCCGTAAATAGAGTCGTGATTGCCAGCTCGACAGACAGTATGCAACATGGTCTGAGATTTCGTAGGTTAGAAAAAAAAACTGTATTAAGCTGAATTAAGACAACATCTACGGTGTATCACGTGTTGGTTGGAAAATACCAAAACTCATTTACTGTAGGTACCTACAAAAACTGATTTCGCAGAAAAAGTTGATATCTCGGAAAATCCAAACAGCGGACGAGCTAAAGCTTCATTGGTCATGATAAATTTTATAATAGGGCCCAAATAGGCATTGGTGTGCAGTGACAGTTATTTGATAACACGAATGCTGTTCCTGTTTAATAGTTACGTAGCTAATATAAGGGCATAGATACTTATTTAGAAAGTATTTCTGTTAATTAAACATCCATTTGATTGTTGGTAATTTGTTTATTCTTTAAGTTGACCAGTCAATCCCCGTGCTAGCGCCAAAAGTGACAGTGACGTTTAGTCTTATTTTTTAATAAAGGTAACAGAGGCAAGGCATTATGCCAACAATTTCCATCGCCAATTTTATAACTTATAATAACAACACAACACTTGCAAAAAATCTAGTAACTTTTAAAACCTATCCACATCAATAAATCTCAAACCGCCACAGATACAAACTAGTTTGCACTAATCAACATCTGAACAGGTTTTGTTGAATTGATTACGGCCAACGTCACACTGTCAACGAACTAATTGACAAACAAAGGACGCACCATGCTAGCACGACCGTGCATGGCTGCATGTCATTTGGCACAAAAGGGGCGTATTTTTGAAGTTTCATTGTACTTAACGCAATGCAATTACATTGGGAGGGAAATTGGAAGAAAATATAGCTATATTAAGCAAAAGAAAAACAACTATGATTATGACGTGTAACGCTTTCGCTTTACGAAAGGCACGAGGAGCTGAGAGGACACATGACTTAGGATAAGTTAGACTTAGACGACTACTGCGACAGAACTTATTAATAAGAAAAATGCAATATCAGACTTGGATGTATGAGCTTTCTTTCTTTTGCCTTTCTTGCATGGAAGAACAAAATAAATAGACAGCTCCCGTCATAAGTAAACGTTTACTTTTAAACCGATTTATCGTGAGATTATCAGTCATCAGTACATTCTTGTAAGAAAATTTGTCGAAAAATATGTAAGTATCCGATTCACAGAGTACCTTACAACTTTTCATTATCACCCCACTTTAGTTTTATATCGCCTCTTCATCTTACCACGCCCGTTTATATTCGAATTAATCATTTATGAAGCAACAATTCCAATTTTTGTATGTATATGAAAACCATAATCATCTAGATATTATAAGTCTGAATACGACAACACCAAAGGAGCGAATAAAAAATAGCTAATTAATATTTCTACCACGTGGCATACAATTTACACTGTCATCGAAGAGGATACAGCCTTATTTACCATAAGGTAATACGACGTTAACATTCAATTCAAGGTGATAAGGACCTGATAAAATTGTACTGGCGTACTACCTTTTCACGCGTGTAGAGTTATCAAATAAGAACTACGCAAATCTCAATCACAAGTCCATCACGTGGCCAAATAATCTGCATGTTGTGTGGCGCTTACATCCTTTACCTTTTGTATCCAAAAAAAATATAATAACAGCGTAACTGTCATTCGATGTTATGAATATTTAAAAGCTGACTTTGATAATCTATAATCCTTGGATTACTATTTTAGAAGGATAAAACCGGCTTAGAAATATAGGAAAACGCGGTAGTAAAACTAATAGATAAGAAAACTATGGCACGACTTAGCGATAAACGACTGTATCTACAATTCTATTCCACTAGTTTAAAACAACTGTTTAATGGCTACTAGAAATAATAAAAAAATCCTTTAAGTTAAGTAATCTAATTGTTTTTAACACTTTTCATACATTAATTTCTAATCAAAATAAACATTTAAAATCAATAGCGAACACACTGAACTCCGCCGCAGTCGCTATATCTAGTAGAATAAATAAATAAAAACAGATTAACCGCCTTAATCTTCCAAACACAACACAAAGGTTCAACGGTTGACTGGAAGAGATCCCTTAAAGGGATAAGTCCGCCTTTGTGCATGTATCTCAGTGTTTGTCAATTGTATTTTGTCGTGTTTATTTTGCACAATAAAGAGTTTACATACATACATACATACAACACCGCCTACTTTAAAGCAAATAATTATCCTCTTACTTAGTCGTAAAAAAGTAACAAAGCTGGTACAGCAAAATATGTATTACTAGCTTCTGCACGCGACTTCGTCCGCGTAGAATAATATATATAAACCTTCCTCTTGAATCACTAGTTTTAAACACTTAAGCATACATAGGGACAGACAGACAGACAGGAAAGCGATTTTGTTTTATACTATGTAGTGATGTTGTCTGACTGACAAAAACATAAGTTAAGTAATGGAAGACAAACGAATCTGACGTTAATTAAGTTATATGAAATAAAAATTAATGAATTATATGAAAAATGGAGTTAGCCTGCAATTTTATCGCGCGTTTCAAGTAAATAAAGCTTTGTAGTACTAGGAACTTAGATTAACGAACACGGCGCTGTTGCTTAGCGAATAGCGAAGGCGACTAGCGCGCATAGCAAGTCCATATTATCCAAACACGCTCATCATCTCTTTCTACCCTGATCCTAGACAATTTGACGTAAAGAAACAGTTCAGACGATTCTGGGTCCGAGTGCTTCTGACAGTCTGCTAGTGAAGTAAGGATAAATTATTGCTTGTCTATCTTTTCAAACGTTTCTCGTCTTAGTCTAGATTATGTATCGAAACGATACTGAAAACTAGAACACAGAAATATCTGAAAAGTAAAGCTATGGCCGGGAATCCTGTCCTCATCATACCGTGATGCGTGCTTTTACACCACCCATAGCAGGTAGTTAGTCTAGATTAGCTGGAATGCTTGGAATCCGTGTCGTACTTCTTTGTATATTAATTATAAGGTGTTTCCCGGGGGAACTATGCCATTTTCCGGGATAAAAAGTAGCCCATGTTCTATTACAGAACATAGTCTATCTCTGTACCAAAATTTCCGTTCTTCAGTAATAAACGTCTATGTCCTCCCAAACTTTCGCAATCATAATTCTTGAACCGCTAAGCTAAGCGGCTAGTAACACGCTTAGCAATTGGACGAAGCCTTAAGGTATGGGAGTCGAACCAAACCTTGTTTCAAGCAAGTCAAATAGGTCACGAGAGAAAGGATGTTGCCTTGAGACAGTTTCAAACAGCTGCCTTTAGTTTTGGTCCATATCGTGTGAAGCGCTTTGGTATGTACTAAACTGGATTTAAAAGATTCTTAGTCGCACCCAATCTAACCTTGTTTAAAATAAAGTTAGGTTAGGTTAGGTTAGAAAATAAGTAGAACCTCAAAATTAACCGCTTAATTATTTCTTACCCGTGATTCAAAAGAAATGAATCAAAATACGTTAGAACTTAATTAGTTCTAGAAACACAGTTTTATTGCTTAAATAAATACCTTGAGAAAAACAGGACATCCAAGACCGAAATTACACGTAGGGGGAACCAACCGTACAAGCAACAGCTTGACTGTTATTAAACAGACACCTCTTTAACACCGATTTAATGGCATGTAATGTTAATGCGGCATTCAAATTTATTGATCCTACTTTACAAATACCTAATACCGTTTGAAGCCTTTTGCCCGCAATCTCAATTTCTCAAATAAGTATAACTAAAAGCTAGCTGCTGTGGTAGAGAAAAAAAACATTTTATATCAGCGCAACACGTCCACAAAAAGGCTATACTAGCTTAAAATTTACAAGTAACCGTATAAAACACTTAATATCGATAACATCATACTCGTGTACTGGAAAACAGGTGTTGAATTGAAAAAAAAAACAAATCTCAGACCAACGACAAAAAAAATCAACGGCCAGTATTTTTTGTAGAGTGAAACCAAAAACAACTTACAGGAATGAAAATCCGATAGTGTTTGTGTGATAATTAGAGCACAGCACGTTTTTTTTTAATTCTAGGCACTGAGTACGCGCGAGCAACTTGCGCGGCGACTGCGGGAGGACTGGAACCCTCTTTGCTCTTTCAGAGAGGGCGGGAGGGGCGAGGCCTCCGTACTCGGACTACGCACAGATTACTTAGATTCGATTTACATTGCGCGCGAAAATGAAAGGAGTTTCAACTGTAAATAGTGATATCCGGTTCGAAAGACCAATCTCATAATGTGCCCTACATGTTCATTTCGACAGTTAAACTGAACCAATACACGTATAAAAACTATAAAGTATTTACAAATAAGTTTTAACGGAATTCAACTTTCCATTAACGTGGAAAGGCTTAGGGACAATTTAAATGATGTGTAGCTAATTTAAACACTGGATCATTGCTAAACAACATGCAATATGTATCCATTTGACATTAAATTTAGGTTGTCTTATTTTAATATAACTACGACTCAAAGCGTCATTGTATGGCATCAAGGCAGCAAGTCGTCTCGCCGCGTCCAAATATCGTTCGTGGTACGGGGTGAGGTCGCCGACTCGATTCGGCATGCAGCGGTGCATCCGAAGATGGGAAACTGCGGGAAACTAGCCTGCGTGCACAAATCGCACAGATAAGATAAGTTAGCTCTAAGACAAGACGCTGAAAAGCTGTACTTAAAAAAAAGAGATATTAGGATGCCGGTGCGGTATTGCTTCCGTAATCTTTTTAATGGCATAGATAGTGAACGAGCCAGTGGGTCACTCGCGAAACTAAGGGATTGAAGAGTTATACATACATACATAAATTACGTCTTTATCCCTTACGGGGTAGACAGAGCCTAAGGTAACAAGACCTAAAGTGCACCTTTAGCATGATTGTGGGCATATGGATGGAAAGGTGAATCAAAACAGTGATGGGTTTCTAGCCACATCGCCTATATAACAATTAACATGATCCCTAAGGTTTTCGCCCAATTCCTCGATAGGCTTTTACCATCTGGGGAAGAGAAGCAACTAGTACATTCTATGTTTTTTCTTTGCTCCCAGACCAGCATGGATGTATAGATGGATGGGAATGCAAGACGGAGTGTAGTAGGATCCATTCAACCATCACACTGTTAATAATTTGACTTACGAAGTAGCCTAGGGTAACAAGACTTAAACAAAGGCCACGTTTAGCTTGATTGTGGGCGTTTAGGGAAAAAATAGAGAAGGGTTGCTAGCCGCATCGCCCATAATATGATTCCTAAGATTATCGCCCGTTCTGTCTATGAGATTTTACAATCTGCGAGGGAAGAAAAACAACTAGTACATTTTATGTTTTCTTTGCTCCCAGACCAGTATCGAAGTAAATAATGTGACATTGGCCGATATAGTTTTTAGTGTAAATTTGTTCAAAAGTGTACCGAAAAATTCTCAGCGTCTAAGTCGTGCCACGGCTACGTCTCGGATGGTCCAAATCGTGGAATGTCTAAAAATGCAGTACCATGATAAGCTATAGCTAAAGAGGAGACATCCAATGTGCTTTGCTTTACGGAACTTTATTGTTTTGCAAGTTTTCTGGTTTTTAGACCTCCATTAGCCGCCTACGTGTGACTTTGAAATAAACTGTGAGAACAGACCGGTTAGTTAGACCATAATTTGCTTAAGCTCATTGTTATTGTCTATGCTCGAAACATCTCAATTATTGCTCATAAAAATGCAACACGCTCGTATTAAATGCAATAAAACATGAAATATGCGTAACTGACAGCCTAATTGAACAGTTTTGTAAGGTGTACTTACTGCCCAGGATATTAAAAAAGATCTAATGTTGAAATGATATCTACTTAATTTATTATTTTCTGTTTAAAATCATATGTAAGAAAGAGAGATCAGAGGGGGAGGCATAATAGAGTTAATAAAGTCAAACCAAATCATGACTTGCCACCATACGGGCATCGTGACTTGCCTGACCATGAAACCTGAAGTTAGAGTGGTGAATGAAGTAAAGTGATGTTTAAGGTATTTACAGGCTACATCATAACCTGAGGTCCTGCAGTCTTTCATTTGGCCCTCTAAACATACAACGATAACATATTCCAAAAATTGCAACATCCAATCAGGAAACTGAGATAATCTCTCAAAATACCAACAAAAGAACAATGAGTCGATTAGCACCTGGGGCCAAGTCATGTCTCAAAACATTACATCATCCACATATACCATCAAAAACTACGTCTCAACTTGGCTGATTATTCCAACCTTATTCGGTTGCTTCAGAGTTGATATCGACTGTTTTTTCAAATGGAGTCGGGCTGAGTTCACTGGTGACCTTGGCGATTTGCTGTTGAACCGTGCTTAATGTGAAACAAATGCTTTCGTTTTGCCGCCTTTAGTTGCTTCTGTGCTTCGTTTTAATTGGGTATGACTGTTGTTGTTGCCTGCCAAGTTTTCCTTAATTTTCAAGACATATTTTCTACGGATACTGCGAATACCTTTTCTAAGATAAGGCTTCTAACCATATCATACGACAACTTCACTAATATATCGAGTAAAAGACAGTTTTAACCCCAACGTTGTTTCCAACTTAGCAAAAGCACTATCTTTCCAAAAGATTGCGGAACAGAAGCAGTTTCTAAAAGTCTTCCTAATCTGCATTAAAATTAAGAAACCAAAGCAAGGCGTTTAGTGAATTGTTGTAGCAATCTACAATTTGGAACACCGCAAAAGTTAAACCGATTATCCTTTAGTAATAAGTGTATATCCCAAACCAAGAAGGTTTTAATATAAAGGCATCTTTAATTTGCTTCGTGCAATTTTGAGGTCCAGTCATTGTATCGTTGACATCGAGTGGGTATCGAGCCTCCGCGTTGCATGAAAACAACAAATAAATTGCTAAACTTCAATGGTCGAAGGCATATACCTCTCATACACCTCTTTGTCAAATTAGGCGACTGCGAGCATGGAAAACGGAAATCATCATCGTCATGTCAGCCATAAGACGTCCACTGTTGCACATAGACCTCTGTTGGAAGCGGCTCGCATCCACCGTGAACGTAGACCTAACTCGCTCGCAATCGCCATCGTGTTCATTTTGACAGTTCTTGTATGAATGTGACGGCTAGCTGATTCCGATGCCAATTTTGTCAGCCCATACATGAACTGTCAAAATGAACACGATGGCGATTGCGAGCGAGTTAGATAATAAGCCTACAAGTCATCCTACGCTGCGCTTGCCGATCCGCGGTCTCTAGTCGTGAACCTTTACCGAAAGGGAAAAACTTGAATGTGTACCGATAAATTAAGAATTCAGCGCAATTTTTTAACACATTCGAGTGGTAATCTCAATTGTTTAGCTATCAAAAATCGCCCCACAGCATATTACATTTCACCATTTTCTACTCACCGTAAGAAAAATCGCTAAAGCACATTCCGCACATTTAACGTATTTATAAGCCGATTGCTGTCCCTTCCCTTGGGCCTAATAAAGTCGGGCCCTAATCGCGTTAGCATCGATTTGGGCATCTCCCCACAGGACGTAAAATACAAAGAAACGTAAAACGTTTACGACATAATGTTGTAGACATTCGTCACGGGGAACACAAAAGCCAAGTCATGGTAAAGTTTTACAACTTTTTTTCATTCATCACCAGTCGACTCCAATTATTGAACAAAGAACAGACAGTGGGTGGGAAGGATCGTGTACAGATTTCGTCTTCTCCGTCTTCGGTGATCCTGCCACCAAACAGCATTGCCTGTGCTGCTGTGTTCCGGCGTGAAGAAGGCGGGGATATGAATATTACCGGTATGAATGTATGTATTTATCTTTGCGCTCTAGGCTGGCAATTCATTTGTAATGTTCTGGTGTTCAGATGTCCACGAGCAATGGTGATTACTTTCCATCAGGTAACCCTTCTCGTCTGCCTTCCTAGTTGTATAAAAATTACTGAAAGTGAATGCGAGTGTGATACCGAATGCATTAAATATGGTATATTCTGTATTACAATACCAAGACTTTCGTAGAACAATAAAGATTTGAAAACTTCCTCAATATAAATTCCCAAGTTTTTACGAAGATACCCGTATCAGTCGTCGCCGGATTTCCGACCAAATCGGGGTGGAATTTCATACAAATGTTGACGTTTGTCGTTATCACTGTCTACAAATACCATTATTTGTTTGCTGCCAGGATAGCAAGTGCTGAACCAAAATGTAGTCTATGTCGATGACATTGTGGTCTGTGGTGTTGGTTAGTTTGTTTTTTAGCGGTATTTGGGTAGCATTAGCGAGGGTAGTAAAACAAACCCGGAGTGAGTTGGACTCTTATTCACAGCTCGGCTTGGAGCATAACCTTCTGGAGAAGTCCATCAACTACGTGTAGAAAAAGTAGGATCAGTGGTCATCCCTCATTAAAATAAAAGTAGGTAAATCAACAAAATTTATTGAGTTTAAATTTGTTTATTTGTATGCGTCAAATATATTTTTTACCTGTCTTATGAGAAAACAGTGCAATCTTAAAAAATTAAAAATAAATATATTGTGTAAAATATTGCCAAACTGTTGCAGCTCAGCTTATTCTGCGACCAACATCACAGCACTAATTGTCAGCTACAGCGCTTTTTGAGTGCTTTACGGACAAGCTAACATGATGCATCTATACAAAAAACGGACGGGTGGGACTCCGGGAGTGCCGGCAGAAGTGAAAACTAAAAGTGCACGACGCACTTCAAAAAGAAAAAGAAAAAAAAAAACTTTTCCTACACTGCCACTGGAGCGAACGCACTGTTTGTTATTCCAAACCTTATACCACTAGGCCAAAGGTAGCTCACAAGTGAGTGACGAAATCAACGTACGATTATCTTCCGTCTTGGCTGACGCGAGTTTAACATTTTTTACCCATCGCAAAAAGTGCTCAACGTCGCTAAAGAAGTTTTCAATTTAAAAAAAACATATTAAATTGTAACAAAATAGGCAGTAAAGATACATATATACATAAATCACGTCTTGATCCCGTGCACATGTAACTATTTTAGAAAATCTGCTCTAGGGTAATAAAATTGTTGAGATTATACATTTCTGTGGTTTTTAGGATTTTTATTTGTTTCAAACATTAAAATTGAGTATAATTCTGTGCACGAAGCTCAAATTAGTGTTTCTTAAGTTCCTTATAGATAATTAAAAAAAACTCGCACACGAAAAGGTGTGATTCGTCATAAAACACCACCCGTTGGTTAATAGCTTCAAGCGGCTCGGGGATAAAGCTGAGCGTTTAAAATGATTGTTTTTTGGGGAATGCTGCTGACAGAGTGATTATTTTCAATTTGTTTTACGACAGACAAGTTTTAGGCGACTTATTTACAACAATGTGTACTTTTAGCTTTGCGCCCTTGTGCGTCTTTTGTCTCTTCTTTCGAGACCTAATTATGTACAATAACTATAATGATACTTTACAATACAATACAAATACTCTTTATTGAACACTACAAATCAGTACAAAACAATACAGAATCAAAGAACAAAGTAGACAATAGGCGGTCTTATCGCTTAATAGCGATCTCTACCAGACAACCAATAAGAGAAATAAGTTGGAGACAGTTCAGACAAACGCAGGGAACGCAGGATTATAAAAACAAGAATACCAACATAAATATAATACCAATATAAATCATAGCTAAATAAAGAAAATAAAATAATACATGCATACACACATATCATTACTGTATAATACTTAAGATAAAATAAATGTGAGAATGTAACAATGAAAAATAAGAAGGCCATACAACAGAAAAGGATTTGATCAGAAGCAAAAAGAAAAGAAAAAGTACTAAAGACAGGGAGTGGATTAAATTAGTGATAAATAGTGAGATTTGGTACTTTACTGTTTATTTAGTAACAGGCGCCCGATTTTTGAAAGCATTATGTGAAAATACCACTCGAAAGTGGAATAAATCAGCTTATATCTTCTAAACTACAGCTCTTATCAAAGTTTTAACTAATTCACAAGATTAATGAGAGCTGTAAGTGTCTCCTACACGCTAGGTACTCGTATTTTTAATCATGCACAAATTTTCACCACTTTCGTGTGGTATTTTCACATATGTGCTTTCAAAAATCGGACCCCAGCTCTATGGACTCGTCTACATTCAAATTGAGCTTTTAGAGTTGAAAGCTTTCAGAAATACCTACTGCTGTTGAAATAAATTATACGCGCCTACATTATTACAAATAGCAAAGTATTGCCATTAGATTTTTAGTGTTAAGAAAGCTTGAAATCGTAGCAGAAGCGCAGTTAAGGCACTATTTTTATACATTGAAAAATCTTTTTACTTTTCTTGCAGTATACGTGAAAAGTACCTACAAAGTATATCACACTCGCTATTCTCAAGCGCTAGAAAATCTTGGTGGTTTTGCTGCCTCGTTAAATTTATAATTAAATCGAGTAGTACCCACCACTTTTTAAAATTTTGTAATGTTTTTTTAGACAGCTTTTCGACCCACCGGCTTATTTTGTGGAACTGAAAAAAATATGATGATTATCGTGATCGTAGGTACCTACTATATAAATCCAATTCACTCGATAGAATTACAGAATTTAACGCCAAAATGACTTCTTAATATTTCAATCATTTTCAAACATAAAATCTTTATTATTGTAATTTTCAAAACTAATTAGCAGAAAAAAACGGGTGCAAATATTTTAAATGACAATATTTTTTTGAATTTTCAACCTTTTGGCAGTCGGTGGCTCATTGGCGCTTAGTCCATTGCCACGTGCCGCAGCACCAAAGGAAAAGAAGAAAAAGGCAGCCGTTATTTTTTTTTAAACTGTCGGTGCACGGCTCGGTCTTTTACATCGGAATCAGCTAGCTGTCACATCCATACAAGAACTGTCAAAATGAACACGATGGCGATTGCGAGCGAGTTAGGTAATAAGCCCATTGATCAAGTAGGCCGACGGAGACAGACTGACGCGTCGATCGGTTAGGGTTCATAGGAACTTTATGCTTAGTCGAGCTTAGGTCACCCTTTTTGGTCGTCTTCAAGGTCGATTAAGTGATAGAAATAACTGCACACGTGTTACACTTGTAAAGCCAGTCTTTATTCAAATAGAGCTTACACGAATATTATCACAGAATCTACCACCGGTTCGGAAATAACCTCTGTTGAGAAGATACCGGCAAGAAACTCAACGAGCAATCTTTTTAACAGCAAGGTAATACAGTCCTTCAATCAGCTACAATAAGCGACATATATTTTGTTCTTGCCAACGTACACACTGGTAGGTAGCTAGCTGAGTAAATAATTGATAGTACATATTGCCAAGTATTAAAGCAGTTGAGTCATAATCGCGGGATGTCCGCTTATTAATTGTGTCATCCGACTCGTTTTATCAAATTAACTTTCAATTCTTCCTTTGAAACGAATTCGTTTATTTCGTCATCATTATTGAATTTCAGTACCTCTTCCGCTTTGATTCGATCAGATCGTTTGACATAAATTTTACCCACCCGAATAAATTTACTGACACTGATCTTTGACATTACCTTCTGATACCGCGTATACACATTTACGGCGCCAATATAAACGTTTGGTGCGAAAATCGTCACCAAACCAAACTTAAATTTCTTTTTTTTCAAGATATACCCGAGATATTCATTTAAGGTAGGATATTTCTCGTTATCTCTAATGCAATTAATAAAAATATTATATAATGACAAAATTTTATCAAATTCCAGTGAATCCAATGACTCATGGGCAATGTTTATTTTATCTTTGTTGTCGTCGTTATTGATAACTATTTTCTTAGTAATCTGGACCAATTCTGAATAAAATGATTTGTTTTGGTCAATGGTGAAAAATGGTCGGAATGTTTTTTCGCACATTTTAAAGTCAGTTTTATTACTTCCATCAGTGTTCCAATTGTCTACATAATGCATTAAGTGCACAAAATCATTTAAATGAACTGTTTCCTCGGTTACATCGTCACTCAACATACCTTTGTGATTCAATTTCAGATAGTTGAGCTTATTTAGATTAGATGGATTTTCTACTTCACTAACTAGAAAACCATTCTCACTTTTGAATATTTTGGCTACTATGTAATAAACCTTTTCTTCCTGTGTTTGAATTTTCTTCAAGATCATAACATGTCTAATCAAATCTCTACGTTTTTCAATGGACTCTGAATCTAAATCATAATTAAAATACTTTAATATTTCAATCATGCAATGCGCTACACCGTAAAACATTCTCAAACGTTCGTGCATGAAATGTTGAGGGTCGTTTTTGAATATGCACGACGACAGTTCGACACAGTACCACAACGCAGTCAGCAGCGACGTGTTCTGCGGAGGGTCCAGTGGCAATGATGACAGCGCAATTTTACACTTTGCCGCACTAATACGCCGCATTACGTATTTCTTTAACTGCTCAAGAACATTCTTGTCCATCCACTCTTTATTTTCACAATTTTTCCACAAGACGTAATAAAACAGGCCAATATTGAAGTTAATCTGTTTGGAATCAAAATATGTCGCCGCCAAAATATAATCGTTGTATTTATCAAATTCTTCTGTGTCTATCAGCACAAGACCACCGTGGAACGGTCTGCGCGTGCGTGGCTCCGTCTTGGTACTTCGTTCCAATAATTGTTTATAGACATTCAAAGTATAAAAGTAACCGACCGACTCACTAATATCGGGATCATTCAACAAGAATAACGGACACTCCATCGCTGATTTAAACTTGTTAAAACTCGCTGGCGATACTGCATCCGATGGTTTTGTTTTGTGAAAAATTATTTTGTCCAGCAAATTGAATTCTGTTAGTAATACAACCGGAACTCCTTTGTCGTCATCTAGAATAATGTCAGGGAATTCAATTTCTTGCTCTGCTGTAAAATTGACATCAACAATCTCCTCTTCATCAACGGGATTATCATATTGTGTGTCGAATTTCAAAGCGTCAAACGAATAAGACTTGCTGTCGCTTACAATGTAATTAATCAAAGTTGAAATAGACTTCTCAATATCAATCTTTGCATCGTGTTCCGGAAAGTTAAGATTTGTATACCAATCTGTATTTCTAAATTCGCTCAAAAACAAATTCCTATCCGTTGTATCCAAATTAACTTTGCGCTTTGGTGATTTCGATGACAACTCTTCAAACAGCCGATCTCGTAACTTCTTCAATTTGTCTATTTCTTCCAAAGCAAGATAGTCCTTCTTGAACTTATTTATGTATTTCAATTTAATATAGGACTTCAAATTTTCTTTTTCAGTATTGAAGTTATCGACGTTGATTTTGTCGTAGTAGTACTCTTGAGAAATATCAGTATCATCAAGAAGCTCGTCATTTCGATAAATTGTGCAGCGGCTTTTCAAAAATGACGCCGCAACGGAGAGATCGATTTGATCCAAATCCTCATGAAATCCATGGAAAACCACTTGTTCATACTGCATGTCGCTGTTTAATTCTAAGCATTTGTTCAAACTTTCACTGTAAATTAAACCATCCGTTATTATGTACAACAATTCTATTTTGTCGCCATCGCCACCAATATTTCTATGTATCCATTCAATAATCGTTTCTGGCAGGGTGTTGTACCCATTACCAATCCTTTGTTTATAATTATCAATGATTGTTCTTTCAGTCTCTTTTGTACACACGTGGCCCCAGTGCAAATAAATTATCCGAGATTCCGCGGACGGCTCCCCGGACTCCGACGCCTCGGCGTTAATCCTCTCGATATCATTTTTGAATTGTTTCACAGTCTTTAAGCCTTTATCGTGATAAAAGTCGACTCCACGGGTCGAAATCGAAAAATCTTTCGCGTAAACAAAATAACGAACCATTCTCGTTGATGGAAATACAGACACTGTCCAATAGCTTTTATAACGGAGCTTTATATATATGTAGTTACAAAATGATGCAATATCTGCTTTGGTGTACGAAGATCCACTGAATACTGACTCACAGATTTTGTTAACAATTTACACTGTTGGTGTAAAAACCAACATTCCATGAAGCACTTCAAAGATACGGTATTATGTAGATAAACGTATTATTAAGTAATTTGATCAATCCACCTGATAAACTTCTTAGAATTCTGGTTGGGTAAATGTTTGGTTGATACTAAACAATGGTATTGGCACAAATTTAGTTTAATGTAATGAAGAAACAAAACTTCCAAAACTACGTAGACATAACATAAATAGACGTGATAGTGGATTAGTAACTTTTGTATTTTGCAGTATTATAACATAGTTCCGACTAACGCGTTTAGATGTCGCTACTATCGCTATTGTAGCTTGACCAAATAAACCAATACAATTGACAAACACTGAGACATACATGCACAAATGCGGACTTATCTCGTTAAGGGATCTCGTCCAGTTAACGTTTGAGTTGATGAGAGGAGTATTAAATTAGGGACGAACAATTTACAATTACCATCTGTTTATTTTGTTACCTAATGGAAACTCTAGGATAACATTATATTCGGTTGTTTGTGGTAGCTAGAATCTTCAAGTATCTTTTAAAAAGAATTATGTCTCGTTTTCTGGATAAAAGTGATAACATTTTACCTAAAACTTAAAGATAAAAGTAAGAGCCATCAACTCTTTAATAAACAGAAATAAAGTGACCTATCTGCGTTTTAAGTTTCTAGTAAAACAGTCTATACCTACAGGCTTTCGTGTAATAATGAATTGTTCCAAACCTCGCGTGCAGATGGCGCTTGCTGCACAGCTGCTCAAAATCGCCAAGAGAGGTCTCTACTTCTAGTGTATACAAAGGTACTCTGTGACTGGTGACTACGTTATTGACAGTTGCGACCTTGATATATGAGTTCATGAATCGGTGCCGGGATGTTCCTCGAATTTTTATGACGTAAGCACTTTATGAATATTTTTGTTTCCAGGGTATTAGCAGGTTTTCAATTGTTCTTATTACTTTCTATTGTTTTTTCGCGAAATTAGAAATGTTTAGGCACCTATGAGAAACGGAATGTATAGTGATCTGGAACTACTTATAAGTTTACCTATATCGAAGCGTCTACAGTATTTTTTTTTATGATATGTGGTAGGGTGAAAACATGCGCTTACCAACTTAATGTAAAGCAATCGCCGCCGCCCATGGACCATAACATAGAAGGGTCAAGAGTGCGCGTTGCCGCCCCTTTTAAGCAAATAAAAGCTAGTGTAAAATTTGAACAATGAAATGGTTTTTTCGTAACACACTGACGAGCAAAACAACGGGTCTCTCTCTCAAATATGAGTGAGTGAGTCTCCTCAAAATTGCTTCTTCATTATCTCATAGCAACAGACTGTCCTGTCGATAGCTGGTGTGTCATAATTAGAGGTAGGTATAGTTACATCATTTTCCATTAGGTACGTATAATTCGAAACTCTGGGAAGAGTGGGGGTCGATTATGATATCGATATCTTCCATGCTGGTCTGGGACCGAAGAATAAACGTAGAATGTACCAGTTACTTCTCTTCCTGCGCATATGGTAAAAGCCTATCGAGGGAATGGGCGAAAATCTTACGAATAATGTTATAGGCGATGTGGCTAGCAACCCATCACTATTTTGAGTCCCCTTTCCATCCAACCCATAATCATGCTAAACGTGGTCTTTTTGTCTTGTTACCTTAAGCTCTATCTAACACGCAAGGTCCCTATGTCCCTATGTCCCTATGTATGCTTATATCTTCAAAACTACACAACGGATTTTGATGCGGTTTATTTTAATAGATAGAGTGATTCAAGAGGAAGGTTTTTATGTATAATTCTACGCAGACGAAGTCGCGGGCAGAAGCTAGTATGTATATAAAAAGCTTGTGTCTCTATAATTGCAAAATTCTAGCGGGACTTACATGCGGGTAAAAGCTGCATAAATATAAATAACTGTAGCATTGATAACCTTATTGTTCAAGACATATATTAATGTGAGAGATATATTGTATATCTTACTGTTGTTATTGCATGTTTTTTGCTGTCCTGTCTGATGACTGAGTGCAGCTTGCAAGAATTGCATAACATATGTTAACCATGGGGCAACATAGCGCAACTCTTTTCATAGAGATGTCGCTTTGCTAAAAAAAGGGTACTACGCTTCACAAAATTTCGACCGCGCCGATACAAAATGAAATTTAAAACCGCATAATTTGAACTATGCTCATAGATATAATAATAATCAATAGATATAAATTATAAATAAATAAATAAATAAGTAAATAATAAATAAATAAATATCTTGAGACCAATTACACCAATTGACCCAGCTCCAATCTAAGCAAAGCTTGTACTATGGTTACCAGGCAACGGATAAACATACCTACATAGTGTAGATAAATACATACTTAAATACATACAACATCCATGACTCGGGCACAAACATTCGTATTTATCATCATCATACAACTGTCTGCCTCTACCGGGATTCGAACCCAGAACCTCTAGCTTCATAGTCAGGGTCACTAACCACTAGGCTATCCGGTCGTCAAATATGTAGCGAAGTTGCGTTTAGAAATCGGATTCATGTGTTTTATGGATTTTAGGAATAATTCCAGTTAAGGAAATAATGATGGGAATGATTTTGACTATTTTTAGTTTGTACGTGATGATTGACCGCAACGAACCACAAATACTTAACAATATACATACCTGATAATATTATTATATCCGCAACTACTGAAAAACCCAAGTTATCTGTAGAAAAACCCGAAACCAAACCGGACTTGATAATTAACATAACATAAACATTCGTAATGCACAATTTACAAATATAGAATATCTAGTGATAAAATGCGCCCACTTTATTATCGCAACATAATAATATTTGCACCACAATTTAATAATAACGGTCTTATTCAATTTAAAAATTGAGGTACGAAGAGTCCATTTTGAACGCGACTATGACCTTAATAATCCGTACGCGATTCAAGTCTACCTTTGTTGTATTTTTAAGACTACATATTTTACAAAACACGTAATATTCCGACTAAGCTAATAAATAACCTAGCTGGATAGACATTTTACATGCTATATTATAACATTAACACTTTGATGCGGACACGGCCCTTCTTCATCGGCATGTTGTTCGGGTACATCTTGCAAGTCTTCAGAGAGAGAAGATTAAGTTGTCTCAGTGGTCCGCTCAACTGGTTCCTTTCGCTGGCTGTGGAAGTTCCTGGCGCGCATCTCCTACGGGATCTTTCTTTTTCACATGACTATTCTTTTGGTTGCCATTCTTGTATGTATTTTTATATTATTCACTTTTTAAATAAGAATCATACCTATAATAAGAATGAATTAAAAATCGCAATGGGAGTAAAGAAAAAACATAGAATTTACCAGTTGCTTCTCTTCCCGCGCAGATGGCAAAAGCCCATCGAGGGAATGGGCGAAAGTCTTACGAATCATGTTAAAGGCGATGCGGCTAGCAACCCATCACTATTTTGATTTTCACTTTCCACCTATACGCCCTTAATCATGCTAAACGTGGCCTTAAGGTTTTGTTACCCTAGGCTCTGTCTACCCCGTAAGGGATAAAGACGTGATATATGCATGTATGTATTATGTATGTATGTATGTAAACTCTTTATTGTGCAAAATAAACAAGACAAATACAATTGACAAACACTAAGATACATGCACAAAGGCGGACTTATCCCTTTAAGGTGTATTATGTATGTTACTAAAAATTTAGATTATTATCTACTCACTCCTAAATTTTCTTGCTGTGCCTAGGTATATTATCAACAAAATTATTAGAAGTGAGCGGATTATGCCTCCGACTGCGTTTGTAAACACTATCAATCATGACCATTCAAAACCAAAATGAAATATTCGAATTGACATCTTGTTCTTATCTATTCAGTTCTTCATTCAATTGAGTTGGTATTGGTTGTCTGGAAGAGATCGCTATTAAGCGATAAGACCGCCTATTGTCTACTTTGTTCTTTGTTTCTGTATTGTTTTGTACTGATTTGTGGTGTTCAATAAAGAGTATTTGTATTGTTGTATTGTATTGTATTGATGCAGTCAGCTTTTTTGTTTTTATTTAATGCTCGAACAGGGAGCTACTCCAAAATTTGAGATTCCAAGTTCATATCATGCTGTCCGGCACTCTCATGTTAATGACTGTTAATTGGAGCGGATGGGCATGATACGAACTTTGAATTTTTTACTTTGGAATCAGAACGCAGGATAAGGATGCCAGGAATGTAATAAAAAAATAAAAAATAAAAAAACAACAAGGTTTAAATTGTTTTATTTTTCAATATAAGAGTTGAGTACATAATTAGGTAGGTACATAATATATTGAGATCTTTAAAAATAACTAAAAAATTAAAAATATTCGAGTAGATTACATAGTTAATTATAAAGTAAGCAATGGCATCTAATAGCGTAATGTAACTTAACTATAACTCGCATAATTTTGAATCATCAAAAAAATGAGCTAATACAAAATGAACAATAACAAAACAAATGCAAACGCTGTTGGGAGTAGTCGAGTACCCGCCTCAAGAGAAACATCGCCTTGAGTATTCACAAAAGATAAATTGGGTAGGTGCTATAAATGTAAAGAACAGGTAACATACAAAAATATTACTGTCTAATAATTCAAAAAAGACAATTTTAAAAGCTTTGCTGTACTTTAACTAATGGATGTGATATTTAGCAATTGAAAAGCAATTATATCAGTTTTTCTTTTCTTGTACATGTACAAATTAAGTTGTGAAAAATAATTAGACTTCACCTTACGAGGTATTAATGCCTATATTCAGCGACTTCAGTAAATTCATTCGACTCGTTGTACCAAATGAACGTTCGATTCTTCCCTTGAAATAAATTCGTTTATTTCCTTCCCATCGCCGAATTTCAGTACCTCTTCGGCTTTGATTCGTTCAACTCGGTCGGCGTAACCTCTGCCCACCCGAACAAACTGACTGACGCTGATCTTAGACATTACGTCTTCATAACGTGAATACACGTGTTTAGCCGCGATATAGACATTAGAAGGGAAAATCGTCACCAAATCACCGTTAAATTTCTTTCTCTTCGAAATAAACTCCACATATTCATCTAAGGTGGGATATTTCTCATTATCTCTAACGCAATTAATAAAAAGATTATATAATGACAAAATTTTATCAAACTCCAACGAATCCAATGATTCATAGGTAATGTTTACTTTATATTTGTTGTCGTCGTTATTGATAACTATTTTCTTAGTAATCTTGACCAAGTCTGAGTAAAACGATTTGTTTTGGTCAATGGCGAAAAATGGTCGGAATGTTTTTTCGCACATTTTAAAGCTAACATTATTAGTTTCATAAATGTCCGGATCGTCTACATAGTGCATTAAGTGCACATAGTCATTCAGGTGAACTGTTTCCTGCATTACATCGTCACTCAACATACATTTGTGATTCAATTTTAAATAGTTGAGCTTGATAAGATTCGACGGATTTTCTATTTCACTAACTAGAAAACCGTTCACACTTTTGAATATCTTTGCTAACATGTAATATACCTTTTCTTCCTGTGTTTGAATTTTTTTCAAGATCATGGTATGTCTAATTAAATCTCTCCGTTTTCCGATGGCTTCTAAATCCAAATCATAATTAAAATACTTTAATATTTCAATCATGCAATGCGCTACACCGTAAAACATTCTCAAACGTTCATGCATGAAATGTTGCGGGTCGTTTTTGAATATGCACGACGACAGTTCGACACAGTACCACAACGCAGTCAGCAGCGACGTGTTCTGCGGAGGGTCCAGTGGTAATGATGACAGCGCAATTTTACACTTTGCCGCACTAATACGCCTCATTACGTATTTCTTTAACTGTTCAAGAACATTCTTGTCCATCCACTCTTTATTTTCACAATTTTTCCACAACACGAAATAAAACAAACCAATATTGTAGTTTATCTTTTTGGAATCAAAATACGTCGCCGACAAAATATAATCGTTGTATTTATCAAATTCGTCAGTGTCTATCAGCACAAGACCACCGTGGAACGGTCTGCGCGTGCGTGGCTCAGTCTTTATACCTTGCTCCAAGAATTGCTTATAAACGTTCAGGGTATAGAAGTAACCGATTGACTCACTAATATCGGGATCATTCAACAAAAACAACGGACATTCCATCGACGATTTAAACTTGTTAAAACTCGCTGGGGATACTACATCCGATGAATCTGTTTTGTGAAAAATTAGCTTGTTCAGCAAATTGAATTCCGTTAGTAATATAACAGGTATTCCTTTGTCGTCAGCCAGAATAATATCAGGGAATTCGATTTCCTGTTCCGCTTTAAAATTGACATCAACAATCTCCTCTTCAACAACGGGATTATCATATTGCGTGTCGAATTTCAAAGCGTCAAACGAATAAGATTTGCGGTCGCTTACAATGTAATTAATCAAAGTTGAAATAGACTTCTCAATATCAACCTTGGCACCGCGCACCGGAAAATTAAGGTTTATATACCAGTCCGATTTCTTAAATTCGCTTAAAACCACATTTTTATCCGTTGTATCCAGATTGGCTCTGCTCTTTAGTGATTTCGATGATAGCTCCACGAACAGTCGGTCCCGTAACTTCTTCAATTTGTCTATTTCCTGTAGAGCAACAGCATTCTTCTTGGACTTACTGATGTACTTCAATTTTATGTAAGACTTCAAATTTTCTTTTTCGGTATCAAAGTTATCGAGATTGATTTTGTCGTAGTCGTATTCTTCAGAAACATCAGTGTTGTCAAGAAGCTCGTAGTTGCGATAAATTGAGCAACGGCCATTCAAAAATGCCGCTGCGACGGAAAGATCGATACGATCCAAATTCTCATGAAATCCATGGAAAACGACATTTTTATACTGCATGTTTTGATTAAGTTCCAAGCAAGTGTTCACACTTTGCTCGTTAATCAAACCATCCGTTATTATATACAACATTTCTATTTGGTTCTCTTCACAACGAATATTTTTCTTTATCCAATCAATAATGGTTTCTGGCCGCGTGTGGCTACCAGTAGCATGCCTCCTTTGGTAATTATTAATAATTGATTCTTCAGTCTCTTTTGTACATACATGGCCCCAGTGCAAATAAATGATTTGAGATTCCGTGGACGACTTTCCGGACTCCGAAGCTTCGGCGTTAATTCTCTTGATGTCACTTTTGAATTGATCTAGGCTTTGTAAGCCTCTTTCGTGATAAAAGTTGACACCGTTAGTCGAGTACGAAAAATCTTTTGCGTAAATGAAATAGCGAACCATTTTGCTGTTAAAAATTCACTGCACTGGCTAACAACAATTGACTGTGCGCTGCAGGAAATGACGCTATATCGGGTTTCACGCAACGAGGGTCCAGCGTTCCACTGTCTAGTTATTCATGGACTTCATTACAAATGCACGCCGAAGAGGCAACCGATACAATATCGGTACGCATATATGAGTCACGTTAAATAATTATGTGTAGTCTTGATTATTTTATTTGGCTTGATCACTCGATAAACGTCTCTGAATGGTGGAACTTGTTATAAGATGCTGTTTGTATCCGCGTGTGTTCACAACGCCGGCATGCCGGCGACTGTGTTGTAGACAGCTGATAACGTGTTTAAAATAGTCTGGGGCAAAATGGTAGGGAGTTCATTGAATCATGCGTAGGCGTACATAATATACTAACTGAATTAGTTAGTTAACTAAGTAACTAATGTTGTTACTTATTGTAGTTTCATTTGCGAAAACAGAAGAATGTTTGTTGCGATAAAATATAATCTGTGGGAAATGGAACGTATGTACATGACTATGAGTAGATATGAACAGGACGGATGATGGGGGCGGGATACGCGCTTTCAGATTTTAATTTGAATAAATACATACATACATAATTCAAATCTTTATCCCATACAGGGTAGATAGAGCCTAAGGTAACAAGGCCTAAAGGCCACGTGTAGCACCATTGTGAGCGTATAGTTGGAAAGGGGAATCAAAATAATGATGCGTTGCTAATAGCAACGCCTATAATTCGTATGATTTTCGCCCATTTCCTCGATGGGCTTGTACAGGAGGAGCAACTGGGTGCATTCTGTTTTTTCTTTGCTCCCAGAACAGCATGGAAGTAAATAAATATATTATGTTTTAAAAATTTAATATTTTTTTTTTTATAATTACGTACCTTCTAGTAGTAGTTATTTATAAATAATAGATGACGATGTAACAGGTCTAATCGTGAGTAGTGATTAGAGAACTTGACTACGATGTTTGAGGTTCTGAGTTCGATTCGCGGTGAATTATGTTGTAATAAATAATATATTTAAATTTTAAAATTTTAAAAACAAGTCTTTTGATGCTTCAGGCATATTATAGGCATTGATCTAGTGGAACAAGACCTATAGACGGAAAGGGGAATCAAAATTATCTATCATATGATTCCTACTATTTTCGCCCATTCCCAAGATGAACGTTCATGATTTGCGCGGGAATAGAAGCAGCGACATTCTGTTTTTTGCTCCAAGACCAACATGGAAGTTTTATTGAACCGATTTGAAATGAATGAATTTTGTACGCCACCTGGCAAAACATAAATGGTCTACTGCAAATGTGTCTTGTTTTATATCGGTTTTTGTACCTTTGTTTACAAATTAATAAATGATTGATTGATTGGTTGATTCTAAAACCATTTTTCTAATACAAAGCTTGTTCTTTTCTAATACGTACAGCTCGCGTCATGTAAAAAGAACGCTGGAAGGTAGTGGAGCGGGGGTGCTTGCGCATGGGTACATTACGAGCAGAGGGGTCCTCTACTTTTTTCCAGCGTTCTTTTTACATGACGCGACCTATATACATTTTTACTATCTCTAATGAACACAAGCTTTTTATATAAGGATGAAGTTGCGGGCATAAGTTAGTAACGTATGTATACAACAGCATGACGCACCCATTGCACAATATTATATCGTCAGGGAAGTTTTGGGCCGCCATCTTGTTTTATTTAATTGTGAAATACTCCCGTCCCCTGCAATGACTGCACTGGGAAGAGTTTGCACAACATAAATAATAATGGCGCAACATAGCGTAATTCTTTTCATAAAAAAATGTTTAAAAACTTCGACTTGTATACACAGTGTCTCAGAATTATACCAACTTACACTAGCTGTTGCCCGTGACTCCGTCTGCGATAAATTCGCTGATCGCTATCCCGCGGGAACTATGCGATATTCCGGGATAAAAACTATCCCATGTCAAAATCAGTTTAGCCGTTTTACCATGAAAGAGCAACAGATATCCATAGTTACAAACATTTCGCAGCTTGTTCCCCGTACATAACCGGCACTGATAAAACCAATGTAGGATGATTAATTTGTTTTAATTTAGGAATAGTCTTTATTTTACCTTAGAATGTCCTGGTAATGGGTCAGATCTGTTCTGTTCTCCAGTCCATTATGGTTTGCCTGGTAGAGATCGCTCTGTAGCGATAAGGCCGCCTATTGTTACCTTGTAATATTCTGTATACCTTTTTTTCTGTTTTGGTTGTTATATGTGGTGTTCAATAAAGAGTTATTGTATTGTAATCTATATCTATCTATACATATAATAAAATCGTTGAGACCAAAAAATCTGTACATTGAAGATTTAAAAAAAAAAACCGACCAGGGTGACTTAAAATCGGTAACTGAACATATTAAAACCATTTTTAAATTTTTTGTTTGTTTGTTTGTTTGTTTGTTTGTTTGTTTGTTTGACTGAGCATCACGTAAAAACTACTGAACGGATATTGATGAAATGTTCACAAATCGATTCCAATAAATTCAGAATAGGATATAGGCTACAGAAATTTTGGAAATTTTTGGAAAAAGGGGGTGAAAAGGGGGGTTAAAGTTTGTATGAAAAAAGAAAATTAGATTATTCTAGAATCATGAAACTCAGAATAAATACTTATTAATAAAAATAAAGAAATACCTGTTTTAGATTTTTTTTTAAATCTCATCCAGAGACGCAAAAAAGAGGGTTTTGTGTTTAAAATTAATTTACTTCATACACCTATATAATAAAAACCAATGAAGTGTAACCTTTTAAAGTTGCTGTATAATACTTCCAATTTAACACAGGTAAATATAATTTCTCAGTTTTCTTGAAATTTGATTTTTGAGGTGATTACGCACAAAATAGTGGAACTCAAGAAAATCAGCTTTCCTCGGTATAAGTAGTTGGTAATAATTACAAACAAAATAATACTACGAAGAAAATAGATAGATACTAATGTACATAAGACATATAAGCGGAACAGTGTGTCAATTGTGAAAAAACATTAATAAAATAGTTACATGCTGTACAGGTATTTTTTCAACGAAGTCATTTTTGTCAAACCTAAATCAACCTAAATTGGCGTCCTAAATTGTGTTCTTTACCTAACACCTAAAGTTCAATATGCAATACCGTTACTTTGTTTTTATTTATGTGCTATTATTCACAACGCGTTCGGTTTTTGAACGCACTCTTCTTTGAAAACCTGATGTATTATGAGAGCGGCGTGAAACGCTTGGCTGTATGCTCTTAATAT